>CP125840.1:47198383-47886264 GCA_030408175.1 Trifolium repens
TAGGATACTACAAAATTGATGGAGCTAGACCGGGAGGTGTGGATGTGGATTAGCCACACATATCCAGAAGTTAATGCTTGTGCATACACACTGAGTATGGCGTGTGAAGGTGGTTTTAATTTTATGGTAAGCGGTAGTTTTTCTCTTTTCTTGTTTAAGAACAAATACATGGTGAACGTTACAAGATGGGAAAGAGGAAGAAGAAAAGTGTTTTTTTTCTCTCAAATAGTGTAACAAACTATCATCTCAAATAGTGTTTTTTTTTCTCTTTTCAAAAGTTAGATTAAATAGTTATTCCTCATTATTTTTACATTCCATTGTATGTTGTTACTTCACAACAATAGCATTTTTTCCCAGTTTTTCATATTTAATACATTGTATTTTCAATGCTAATAGTATGCATTTTTTTTCTTGTTTTATGCGGTTTATTTGTTGTGGATAGTTACGTCCATACTTAAGGGTATTCATAAAAAATACCCATAACGGATAGGATAAAAATATGTATTTTGAATATGGCCGTACGGACAGAAATATAGGTAATTACCCACAAAATTGAGCGCGTAGGTACCTTAGTACCAACTCTGCCCCATATCCATATAGTTTATATTTATTTATTTTAATTATATAATAATATGTGTAAATCAATTTAAAAAATACAATGTTCATCACAAGTAAGCAAATTGATCCCCCATCAAAGTTCAATAACTAAACACTTGATCGTTTTGTATAGCAGCAAAATTGTGGAATTGTGGTAACATTGTGCGCACTGAGATGTGATAATTTTGGACGCAGTGTAGTTCCAATGTAAAACCAAACATACCTTTGTTGTTCTCAAAGACATGTATGATTTCTAACACTCCACTCTTTCTGTGCTTCACTAACTCAAAACTACGGGAACTCTCGGCACCCTTACCACTGGAATCCACATGAAGCTCAATCACTGAGAAATAAATAGCTTTAAGCCTTTAACCAGAGACAAATAGCTCTTTAGGTAAGGAAAATAATTAACAAATTTATTATTACCAATAGTTATACAAAAAATCATCTAAACATTTTCACAGTTGAGATACAAAAAAAAAAAAAAAAAAAATTAAAAACAAGCTAATTTGGAGTAATTGTTAAGTCTGATGCGGCTGTAATGAACTGGATAAATTCTGATTGTATTTTTGCTGCCATCATGCTGATAGGTCAAGACTGCAGGGACTCTATAAGTCAGTTTGGTAACGTTTCTGTCATTTACACTAGGAGAGGCAAGTGATTGAAGCTCACAGATTAGTTGGAATAGCAAATGAAGTTGGATCTAGAACTTGGTTTCAAAAACAAAAACATAGAATAAAAATGTTACAATGATGGGTCATCACTTTAACCAATCGAGGGAACCTGACCCAGCTAATAATCCCTACACTTTCACTGAACATGGGAACCTGACCTATCTAATACAAGGACATGGGAAGTTATTCTGATATTTGAAACCAAAACCTTGCACGGATAATTTCATTTATATGAAAGAATGGCCATATCAAACCACAAACAGTGAGGCGGCTTTTATTATGAAACTTACTTACAAGGAGTAAAATAGCTCTATGTTGAAGCTTTCCTCAAGTTTCTAGCATTCAGAAAGAAAAAAACACATGAAAGAATACAACACATACCCACCATCATGTTTCTTCAATTTTTCTTTACCCCCGAATGTATGCAAGGGGCCATACATCTCAGGATAGCACTGAAGAACATTATTATTAGGTCATTGACAAATTTGCATCAATGAATAATTAAGATATTCATCCCAGACTTTAATCAAGACGATCAGACACGTCTTGGAGAATTGCTGAATAACCGCTCACTCCCAAGTCCAAAACCAGAGTAGCAGTTCATTCAGAATAAATGAATGTATCAAGAATCTTTCATCACTCTAAGAATGTGGTTGAAATCATGTCAAGAAACTGAAACAGATTTATTTCCAGGTGGAGCTGTATGAACTGTGACAGTGTCAGCTACTTTGGATGGAGGCCAGTAGCGAAACATAGACCTACCAACAATGTTCTCGACCGGGAGTGGACCCCTGATGGACACAAACAGAAAAAATGTTACAGTTGGGCTTCGCTTTTAAGTGCATATACAATTAAAGTATGAACTTCTAAAATCTGAAAGCATGTTTGCATAAGCTAGAAGTTTTGAGAACAGTATCAACAAATAGGCCAAAATGTACCATACACCTAAACCAATATATTCTCCACTCTCCAATATAAACAAAAGGAAAAAATCATCAGTAACAAAGAAACAGAAAATTTACCAGTTATGAGAATCAAAACTTTTGTTACGATTGTCTCCCATCACAAACACATGTCCTTCTGGCACAACCTGCAAACATTACAAGAACAAAAAACTATTAGCCATGTTGCCAACTGCCACAATCAATAAACAAAGCACCATCACCACAAAATATTATTACCATTGGAGCCAACTCGTAAGCAAGAGGTTCTAATATGAATTCCTCTTCTTCAGCAACACCATTGATCAGTAGTTTCCCACCACGAACCTGCAACAAAATGCAAAACACGTATAAGATATCTGCGATCAACGCACAATACATTACATGTAATCAATTACTAATTACTCAATCAAAGCTTACTTCAACAACATCACCAGCTTTAGCCACAACCCTTTTAATAAAAACATCAGATGAACTAAAACCATATTCCTACATAAGATAAATCAAACAATCAACATCACAACTCATCAACACCTACAAGCAATTGCAATAATTGAATTACTGCAACATTATAGCATACCTTCAAACAAGCTGGTGCTTTGAAAATCACAATATCAGAAACATCAGGCTTTCTAAAGAAGAAAGAAAACTGTTACATAAAAAAAAACCTTCATTAGTTCAAAAAAAATCCATAAACAAATACATAAATGAATGAACACATGAAAAAGATAATTGAAACAAACCTTTTCTGTAAGAACACGATCACCAACTTGAAGAGTTGGATACATAGAAGCAGAAGGAATAGATTTAGGTTCAGCCAAAAACGATTTAAACAATAAACTAACAGTAACAGCAGTGAAAACAGCTTTAGCATCTTCAGAACAAACATTCAACAATTTGGAAATCCAACTATTTCTACTCTCCTTTTGATTCAAATTCAAACGCGATTCTGTGTTAGAAACAGTAACACACTGTGTTGCTGTTCCACCTTTATCAACCTCCCAAGTTGTAGGAATAGCAACAGATTCATTACAAGGAAGCCACTTTGAACCCTGCAAAAAGGGTATAATTGAAGAGGTTTTGAAAGGTGAAATACCCATAATACCCATAGCAGCCGATGTTGACCCAGAAACAACAGAAGTTGACTTCATCATCGAAATTAATCCTAAAATGATCGGATTATTACAACCTTCGTTGAGAAGCTCGCCGGCGAGGGTAGAATAGGCACAATCCTATAGGCTCTTCTGTCCAATCCTATAGGCTCGGCTGATAGCTTGTCTTTCGACTGAAGGATTCCATACAACATCAAGAAGCACAACCCTTGAAGCTCCAACTAAGCTAATTCCCTCGGAACAAGCTTTTGTAGCTGCAAGTAGAACCTTCGCTTTGTTATTTTCATCATTGAAGCTATGGATTATGGACTGCTTATCCTTTGGAGAATCTCTGCTAGACATGAACAGCACTTCTCCGTCAGACCAGTTAAAAACCGAGTTTAATTGGTCTTTAATTAATAGTAAAGGAGCATGGAATTGGCTGAAAACAAGAACTTTCTCATTAGAAGCATCACACAGCCGAATAAACTCGTACACAAATTTTGTTTTGACACCTTCATGTGGGTTCAGTCTAATCTGTTTTAGCTGATCCTTGTCGAGTACAGATTTTTCTGCTTCAGAAAGATCACACTCAAGGAAAAGAGATGGATGAACGGATGTCAATGCAATCTTACGCTCAAAGTTAAAGATTCTGTTCTGAGAACGTTTAATTCCTTTCAGAATTTCATTCTGCAAACTACCTGCCTTCAAAGTCACCAAGCATTCCTTTAACCCGGGAAGCTTACTTTCAAGGATCGCACCTTTGTGAACATGAACAAAGGGATCCATTAGCAATTTCAACTTCTCGATCCCATCATCATCATCGGAAGGGTTTCTTGCTGTGTTGCCTGAAATTTGTTCCCAACCCCATTTTTCAGATGATTTAAGTCTCTGCTTAAGGCAAAACAGCAAGAAACCCTTCCGATGATGATGATGGGATCGAGAAGTTGAAATTGCTAATGGATCCCTTTGTTCATGTTCACAAAGGTGCGATCCTTGAAAGTAAGCTTCCCGGGTTAAAGGAATGCTTGGTGACTTTGAAGGCAGGTAGTTTGCAGAATGAAATTCTGAAAGGAATTAAACGTTCTCAGAACAGAATCTTTAACTTTGAGCGTAAGATTGCATTGACATCCGTTCATCCATCTCTTTTCCTTGAGTGTGATCTTTCTGAAGCAGAAAAATCTGTACTCGACAAGGATCAGCTAAAACAGATTAGACTGAACCCACATGAAGGTGTCAAAACAAAATTTGTGTACGAGTTTATTCGGCTGTGTGATGCTTCTAATGAGAAAGTTCTTGTTTTCAGCCAATTCCATGCTCCTTTACTATTAATTAAAGACCAATTAAACTCGGTTTTTAACTGGTCTGACGGAGAAGTGCTGTTCATGTCTAGCAGAGATTCTCCAAAGGATAAGCAGTCCATAATCCATAGCTTCAATGATGAAAATAACAAAGCGAAGGTTCTACAAAAGCTTGTTCCGAGGGAATTAGCTTAGTTGGAGCTTCAAGGGTTGTGCTTCTTGATGTTGTATGGAATCCTTCAGTCGAAAGACAAGCTATCAGCCGAGCCTATAGGATTGGACAGAAGAGCCTATAGGATTGTGCCTATTCTACCCTCGCCGTAGGTCTTTTAAATTCGGAGTAGAAATTGCGAACGCCGCCGGAACGATCGAGATCGGGTTTAGGTTTCTGATTGGATCCAAAGATACGAGAAAGGATGAAACATTCTTGGACACAACGAGAATTCGCGACTCGAACGCCGGCGGAGGAAACAAGATTTTGGGCGACATAACCGGAAAAGGAGAAGGTAACACGAATAGCCATAAGAAAGAAGTGAATTAGGTTTAAGAAGAAAAGGTACAGGGTGATTTCAGAGAGAAAGATTTGTGAAGGGTGAAACCCTAGCAAGTGTAATAAGCCATTTTGTGAGAAGAAATCAGTGAAGGGAACAGTGAAAGGTTGAATTGAAGGTTTGTTAGGGAATTAGGGAAGGGAGTTGCCGGAATTTGTGACTCCTCCGGTTATCGGAGGAGAGAGTGGTGCAGAGAGAAAGCTACGTCGTTTTGATGAGTTTGTTTGGTTTGGGAGAGAAAATTAGCGAAATTTGAGAGTTAGAGAGAGAATGAAAATTTTCAATGAAATTGGGAATGGTTAGTTAGAGAGAGAGTGGACTTTAGGTTTTAAAAATGAGACGGGGACTGCTTCCTAGTTCCTACTTTTCTGTAGCTGCCTACTACCTTCGCTTTTTTCCATTTTGGGGTATTTTATGTTTGGAAAAGTTTAAACAGGATTCTGGGACAATGGTTAAACAAACCTACTTACAATATATTAAAAGGAACTAATACTAAAATACTAAATTTGTCCAATCAAGATTAATAATATTTCAGAGTTTATGCCCTTAAATGTAATTTTAACTCTAAACTTGAAAAAAAAAATACAAAACAAAAATAGGAAGAAAAAAAAGATAAGCATCAAAAAACTTTCCAAAAAAATAGCATCGGAAACTACCTATAAAAAAAGATATTAATCAAATATATTTAACAAAAAAAATTAATTAAAAAAAATTAATGCATAAAAATAGGAATAAAAATCAATATAAAAGATACACATACAAAATAGTGCAATTTTTCTTTTAATGAAAAAATAGTAAATTTTTTTTTGCATGATAACTCAATCTAACATATAACAACTTATATATAAAAAATAAAAATAAAAGAACTTAATAGAAGAAGATACTTATTTATGAGCTTAAAAATAAAAGAACATACAAATAAAAATAAAAACACAATTAACTTATTTGGATTGACTTATTATAAGTTTTATAATGTAGTATATGAAAAAAGTTTATAAAGATAAAAAAAAAATTCGTGAATTTACACGGGACAATTGCTTTAATAAATTTTTTTAATCATACACGGGACAATTGATTTAATAAAAAAGGAATTGAATAATAAATATTTATTAATTTTAATTTATTACACAAAATGAACTCATTTGGATTGACTTATTATAAGTTTTATAAGGTAGTTCATGAAAAAAGTTTATAAAGATATAATTTTTGTTAGTGAAAATTTGTGAATTAACATGCGTCAAAAATGCTTACGAATTAACACGGGACAATTGTTTTAATAAAAAAAAATTAATCATACACGGGACAATTGATTTATAAAAAAGAGAAATTGAATAATAAATATTTATTAATTTTAATTTATTACACAAAAATCATACACGGGAAATTGTTTTAATCAAGAAATATTAATTTAATAAATATTACAAGAATGAGCACAATAACGTCACTTATATTTTAATAATATTTTATAACATTTTTCTAAATATTTTATTATAAATTAATTTTATACTTTAGTATAATATCAATCTTAAATATATAAAAAAAACAATGGACATGAGCTTTCACAAATAGTTTTTTTTTAAACAACAAAAAAATGAATTCTCATCAATAATTAATATAAAAAAAACACAAGATAAAATATTTATCACTGATACATAAAAGGAATTGAATCAAAAACTCATACACGGGACAATTGCTTTAATCAAAAAAATTTAATCATACACGGGACAGTTGCTTTAATAAAAAAAAGAATTGAATAATAAATATTACTCAATTGCTTTAATCATACACGGTTGCTTTAATTCATACACGGGACAGTTGTTTTAATTCATACACGGGACAATTGCTTTAATCAAAAAAATTTAATCATACACGGGACAGTTGCTTTAATAAAAAAAGGATTTGAATAATAAATATTTGTTATTATTAATTATAATTTATTACATAAAAATCATACACGAGACAATTACTTTAATAAAAAATTATTAACTTAATAAATTTTACAAAAAAGAACACAATGACTTAATTTATATTTAAAAAATATTTTATTAATAAAAGTCAATAGACCCGTGCGATGCACGGGTCTCAAAAACTAGTTTAAATAGAAATTTTATCTTAAAATATATGCATTTAACATTTTAGAAATCAAAAGAGTTGTTTTTTCAATATTAAATTTCTTTTTTATTTTCTTTTTTGTATGCTTAACAAATATCTCGGAAGTATTGTTTAGCATGACCCTTTATCTTTTGTCTATTAATTAATATTTTTATATAGATACGAAATTTTTATTGTTGTTTGTAAATTGTAATTGTGATGATTAATTTTCTTTGTTGAATTTATTGTTTTTTTTTTACGCAAAAAATTCATTTACATGAGGATGAGGTAGATTATCCACTCCTAAAACCAAATTATTTTATATACGAACATAAAGAATTGAATCTTCAATTTAAAGGATATAAGACTTTTTGCAACTTAAAATAATTTATTATTAATTTAATTTTTTTATTCTTATTTGACTTTGAAAAGTATTACTACTCCGTTCTTGTTTAAGTGTCCGTTTTGAATAGTAATATTAAATTAAGAAAGTGTATATTTGCACATTATCTTTCTATTATACCTTAATTTTAATTCATCAATAAATTCTTATTTTTTCACGCACTTTCTCTTTACAATAAATTTAATATATTATGTAAAAAAATAAAATTTAATATGTTATTTCCCAAAAAATAATTTAAAATATATTTAGTTTTCCAAATATATAGCATTAATTAGTTTTATTAAAAAAAATATGAGTAATTGACAAATGGTACAATTGACAAATTGTACTCTTAAAACAACAAATGGACAGTTAAATATGAATGTTAAATCAGATGTTTTTGAACACTTAAAAAGAAACGGATGTATTATTAGTTTGAGTGTTTGGCACAAAATTGGATATAATTAAGGTTCATCTTTATTGTGTGGTCAATTATATTTTAAATATTTGTATACATTTGTTTATATACAATGTTTATTATTATTATCACATAATTCACAATAGTATTTTTATTTTTTATTTGTTTTATAATTAAGCTTTACTATTTTTTTTAATAGCTTTACTATTTTTTAAAATTTAGTTTGATTAAAAATAATATAAATCTGATTGATACTTTTTTTTAAGATCGATGGATCTCCATGGAAACCGTGGGATACATGCAGGAATGGAAATGAATGAAGAATACTCTTCGAAGCGGAGAATGAGAGCGAGAATGGGAAACACTTTAGATGGTGGGACAGTGAAAAGTACCATTCGCTCAATCTTCACTTTGTTGACATCCCTAGTTGGACGTCATGACCAAAGTTCGAATTCGGATCTTTCACTTTGTGTGTATGAATTTTCAATAACTTTTCATTTTGTCTATATAAAAATAAGGAAAAAAGAAAACAACAACACAACTTGATAGTGATAAATTCTTTTTTTTTTTGACACAAGTGATAAATTCTTTTTGTATAACGTAAACGGTGATAATTTAAAATCTAGTTTGATAGACCACTCTCCCATTTGATTTATTTTTTCTCCCATAAATAACCATTCTTGCTTATAATCTTACCAATAACCATCAGTATTGAGTCTGTTTTCAACCAAAGATTCTTTCGACCATAATGATGAGCTAATTCTACTACATAGGATGGGGGTCTTGTACTACCTAATGTAGAAATGAAAATGATCATTATTAATTTATACTTGCAAGAAACAACATATGTCGTTGAAATTTTAATTAATAGCCCATGATAGACCACTTATTGATGTGATCTATATTAAAAATTTCCTCAATTTAAATTTAGTTAGCATAGTATAAAGAGAAGTAATATGGATAAAATTGAATAGGAACAAATTTATTTGAAATATTTGTAGTCATAGAATTAGTTGAGAGTGCTATACTAAGTAAGAGATACATCCGGTGGCTTACTCAATAATAAACTCTCTTTTTTATTACTAAACGTATACTAAATTACTTCTCCATGTTTTATTTTAAAAGTATAATTATTTGCTTATCCATGTTACTCGAGATTTTTATTTTATTGACTTAAATTAATGTAATTTTTTTTTCTAACTTTCACCACTTCATAAATTTGGTCATTTTATTTTAAAAATTTACCGTTTCAATTTATGTATCATATTATTTTTAACTAAAAAATGTAATGTATTTTAAATAATGTAGTGTATAATTTAATGATTAAAGAATAATAGTGATAAAATTGTAAGAATTTTGTTTGAAAATTCAATTTAAATATGTGATATCATGTATTTTAAATCAAATATTTAATTTAGAGATCAAAATTAATATATTGTAGCAAAATATAAGGATTAATTCTGCAAAATAGTAAAAGTAAAAGATTAAAAATACAATTAAGTGTGTTCTATAAATAAAATGCTTAAAAAGTGTCCCGGGGGCACTCGTTAGCAAGACCCAATTATTGCTGATAATCTAATTTTTTACATTTTTAGAATACTGAATATCCAAATTTTATCTACCAAAATTTTCTTATTAATATGATTAAGTATATATATATATTTGTATATAAACCGGGTATCCTCTATGCGAGTTGTGTGAGATTCAAATGGATGACAAACTTTTTCTAAAAGTTTTAACATTCTATATGCTTAAGTAAGAAATTGAACTTATAACATTCGTTAAGCTTGAAGATACTTGTGTTATCTTGTATTTATTTATTAAACGCTCACAAATATTTATATTTTAAAAATCACAAAAATTTGCAATTTTATCACAAGTGCATGCATTGCGTCAAAAAAAAATCACAATTGCATGCATACTTGATAGCTATGAGATATAATTCTCTCAAGTGAGAAAAAATGTGCATATTTAAATTATTAAATTATAAATGTAAAATAATATTTAAATTTAAAACAAATAAAAAATTGATTGATAATTAAGATGTGAAAATTGAAAAAAATAATAATAAGAGATCCATGAGAGAGTCTTACCTAGACACAAAGATTTGGGCACCAAGTTTAGGCACACACTCATAAATCAAAAAAATTAAAAGAAAAATAAATGTATCACATCAATCAGTATCACTTTAATACTTTTATCTTTAATTTTTTTAACATTTTGTAAGTTTGCCTAACAAATAAGTAAACATTTAGGTTTGTGCCTATGTTAGTATTTCTCGAGATCATTTTCAATGGGCATAAATTACACGTGTCATGAAGGACGTAAGTGCTTGCGATTGCGACACTGAACAGGTCAAACAATATTTTTGATAAAAGTGACGGTTCTATTCTTTAATTATAAAAGTTAAAGTCTAATGGTACTGTACTGTAAAAAAAAGGGCTAAACAATGAATCAGGACCGGTCAATGAGTCATAAAGCCAATTCTAAAATAAAGCTATTTTGTTTTAAAGTATAATAATATTAAAATAATTTTTTTAATATAAATTTTTTTTTTTGAAACAAAATTGTTTATTAAATTATGATTATAAATTTTATTTAAAATTTCTTTTTAATCAATAATAAAATCAGTATTTTTAATTTTTTGTGTGTATAAATATTGTATTTAAATTTTAATCTTTATAGAAACATTATCAATCTAAAATAAAATGTTATTAATTATATAGTTCCAATAAGCAAATATTAAAATGTTATAGCTCTTTTAAATTTTTGATGAAATGTATTTGTGAAGCGCAGGTACTCCGAAAATGGGGAAGTACCCGTACCGGGTACGCACCGGTATCGGGTACATGTATGGTACTTGCTGGGTACTTATAAATCCAAATCTAGTTTTATTTGGTTGATTCAGGGTGGGGGATACGGCAAAAATGTACAAGTGGTAGAAAAATAGCATAAAACATTTTAATTTTTTATTTACATATTAATTATTTATTTCACTTTTGATGAAAATATTGAGACGGTGGACAAATTCACTCAAAACATAATTATTTTGATGTTATGTATAAGTGTACTCGTATCTTAAATTTTTTTAAAATGTCGTATCCCGTACCAGTACCCGCACCCGTATCGGGTACCTCGTACCTAGGCAACATAATGTGTCCCACAAAAATAATATAAGTATCATTGTTTATTGGAGAACATGTATCTATTATGTATTTATTTATGTTTTGCTCCAACAGGAGTATCTATTAGCTAGGGATTATTAAATAATAGCTAACCACCATTGAAGATGGTCTAAGAGCATCCACAATGGAGCTTCTCATTTTATAGTACTTAAATGGGTCACATGTGTTGATGCGGATGACTATAAACCAATAACCGGAAGCGTGTCGTGACACTGAACAAAGGAATTATCCGCAAATATTGCGCAACTCCCCCAGAGTACAACCGGTTCTTCTCGGTGATAAACATACCGAGGCTATCAAGTCACGAGAATATCAACAAGGTCGGTAACTCAGACAGACACTACTAATTTTGAAAGCAATTTTTTATCTTGCTAAAAGCAAGGAACACATACCAAAAACAAAAACATAAAAGTAGTAGTGTGTTATGGATAATAGACATCAATTTTATAAGAAAAAGTAGTATTGGCTTCTTCTCCTCCTGACTATATGTTCCTACTAAAAACATTTGCTTCCTTTTATTTCTTAAGCCACATCGGTTACCAAAGCATGTTTTCAATGAAATTCATAAATCCTATTAAGTAGGAATAATTGGATAAAGTATAACCGAAAAGCATAATGTGTATATTATTGTTGACAAAACAAAATCACCTTTAACAAATCATTTACAATTGAATTAAGAACTTTAAAAATAAATTAAAGGATAAAATTACTACAATCCCCCACAATTTATTTTAAAGTTTTTAAATTATCGAAAAAAAATAAAAAAATATTGTCTGAGTCACATTTGAATGTAATGCATCAGAACAGTGTAGCAAGCTATGGAACCTGTCCCTAGACTGATAGACTTAACACACAGTGAATTGGTTTTGCAAGCAATGGAACCCAAAACACTTGATGTGTGTTAGCGGTCTACCAATCACATTACACCCCCACAATTCTCGTGTTACGCGGTGTGGCGCATTTAGGTCGTGCGCATGTCTGGTATTCATGAGTGCTCTAGAGACCCGCCACGGTCTCATGCAAGCGGCCTCACTCGACACTCATATAGGTGATTCCATCTAGTGTATGCTGCAACCATACACCACTCATAAGGGTTTATGGTAATCATTAAAAGCCTTTAAGACTTACCCGTCAAATTTATTTTAATTTAGCACTTCTCATAGCCATTATCATAACACTTAGGAAATGGACAAAATTTCAGTGCTAACATAACTAACAAGTAACTTGTTTTTCCCATTGAACCTTATTCATGGGGTCTCCAATCACAAAGGTTGGGTTTCCGTTAGTTGTCGTTTTCAAGTGACATAGTCCATTCCTATCAATTTTCTTCCCAAGGGTTAGTATCTGGATCCGCTAAATTCACAAATATTGACTAAGACGTCTCAAAGTCCATTAATCTCACGTTTCTTCAAGATTATAAAGATAAACTCGGTTTTCACAATAAGTTTATATCAGTCTGCTTAGATGGCTACTAAGCGACAACTTATTCATCAATAAAATAAATCTACTTATAGATTTATCTCATTGACTTATACCCAATAATATATGCGTTACACAAGTCTACTTGTAATACTTCCAAGAGACAAACTCCACGTTGATCATAAATATAAATTTATGTGTCGATTTATTACATAAGTCTACTTGGATAATATTCAAGTGACGACACCCCCACATTGGGTTAAACCAATATAAATATTGATTTTCATATAATCAAGTTCATAAAACATCATTGTATTATTTTAATACAATGGCTAATCCACAATTTACAATATGATATTTAATTGCATTTCTCAAATATCTCACCGGTTAATATTCAATTAACATCATCATTGTATTATTATAATACAATGGTTCAACACTTTAAATTATATCACAATAAACATTATCATTTTTTCAAATTTAACATTTCATGATATGAAAATCATCACAAAATATTTCTAATAAACTTGTTAAATGGATAATACACTAGTCTTCCAATAAAATGGGAATTCATCTCATTTTGTGAACAATGTCACTTTATTTTATTTCTTTCAATCAAGTACTACTAAGATCATAAGGGATACTTTCATTTACTTTCAAAATATCTAAACATTCTATGAAGCTTCTCAAACACGATATATTTATGATAGAATACCGTTACACATTCTTATGATCTTACACAAAAATATAAACACCTTATTTTTCTCAAAATAAGAATCAACATCATAACATACAATAGCTCAAAATTTATTCACAGTTAATAATAATTTATATTAACAGGATTATACTATCCCCATGATCCATACAAAACAACTTAACAAACTACTAAGAAAACTCAAAAATTTAAATGCAACCTATTGACAAGTCATAAAATTATTCGATCACATATTTAGATAATTTATCTAATACTAGCATATTTGAAACAACATCAATATCATATACTCCACATGTTCAATTCTCAAATATATATATTTCAACAAATCTCATGATACATCATCAAAGAAGAAGTCATAAGTGTTCTTAATATAAAGGCCAACATATTTGCAAAAACATTGCACTAATTATCAAATTAAGCAGTATACTATTATGAGAAACTTCTTATTTTTCCAATTCAAAAGTCAAGGTTTTTATGTTATGTTCAAATCCTTCTATATCAACAATCATTCATATATACAAGTTTGGCCGATCAATTAAATTAGATATAATAACAAATAGCTATAGGCACATACTTAAAGAAACAAACACACTTTTCATCTTAAAAGGAACAATAATAATTTTCCAATAACACAGTAACAAAAAACGAGATAAAAACTTAACATCACAAATTCAAAACTTGTTAAGCTTAAAAATTAATGTACCTGACCTCTTGTGGATGATTTCAAGGGGAAATTATTAAATTTACAAAGAAGTCAATCAATGCTCTGGATTCTTTAGACGGTAAAGAGGGCAAACCCCCACGTTTTGACGTCAAACAAAATAGAGAAAAAATAAAACCAACACCGTTCGAGTGCCATTAAATGCGGGAGAAGGGGAGATCATCAACCTCGACCTTGTTGCCAATGTCATAACCATCTCTAGCCATAATTCCTTAGATTGTTGATGCGGATGGCTAGAAACCAATAACCGGAGGCGTGTCGTGACACTGAACTAAGGAATTATCCGCAAATATTACGCAACTCCCCCAGAGTACAATCGGTTCTTCTCGGTGATAAACATACCGAGACTATCAAGTCACGAGAATATCAACAAGGTCGGTAACTCAGACAGACACTACTAATTTTGAAAGCAATTTTTCATCTTGCTAAAAGCAAGGAACACATACCAAAAACAAAAACATAAAAGTAGTAGTGTGTTATGGTTAATTAATAGACATCAATTTTATAAGAAAAAGTAATATTGGCTTCTTCTCCTCCGAACTATATGTTCCTACTAAAAACATTTGTTTCCTTTTATTTCTTAAGCCACATCGGTTACCAAAGCATGTTTTCAATGAAATTCATAAATCCTATTAAGTAGGAATAATTGGATAAAGTATAACCGAAAAGCATAATGTGTATATTATTGTTGACAAAACAAAATCACCTTTAACAAATCATTTATAATTGAATTAAGAACTTTAAAAATAAATTAAAGGATAAAATTACTACACATGTGTATACATTAAAAATTTATAATATTTTAATAATGATATCTAATAAGTACTCAATATCTCCAACCCAACACCTTCTAAAAAATTCTAAATGGGTCACATCTATAACACACTTCACCAATAACTATACATAATAATAATTGGGTCTCACAAAAATAACATAAGTACCACTTCTTATTGTAGCACTAGTACCTATTAGGTACTCATTTGAGTTTTGCTCCAATGGTGGTACCTATTAGGTACCGATTCTTAAAAAATAAGTACCCACCATTGGAGATGCTCTAAAGTTGTTATCTCATTTTATTGTAGAATCGGGACTATTATGTACTCATTTGTGTTTTCCTCGAATATCATAATCACAAACTTATCTATGTGTAAGTAATATGTGAGTTCTCTCATTGATCGCTTGTTTTTTTTGTCGATTAAATTGACTAGCATCTTTTGTGATTCTTATTGATTAAATATGTGCGTAAGTAATATGTGATTCTTATCGACTATCTTTTGTTATTAATATTATCGATTAAATTGACTATCAAAAAATATATTTGGAGATTAAATTGATTATATCAAAACACATTTACAGATGTGCTCACAATTTCGACACATTTAGAAATAAATGTAACAGTGCGTTACACTTTCAAGAACTAAAATAGTAGTTTATCCATTATTATTTATTACTCATTTCGTCTCATCAAATCAGTCATTTTAGAAAGAAACAAAATTTAAATCTACATGTTGCTCCTTATTAATATTTTATTATTTGTTACACTCCATATTACTTATTACTCTCTATTTTTGGTTAGGTGTCTCATTTGATTTCTGTATAGTTACTAAGATAATGATTAATTGTGTTAATTTTAATGATAAGATGAGTTTTATCTACTACTTAGTACTCTTATTCGTAGTAGTTAGTGGGGTAGTTGAATGAGTTTAAATACAATAACCAAGAGTATACTAGTAGAAAAATAATTAATAAATATTGCAATGATATTCTAAAGGCACAAGTAAGGACATCTAGAATGAGACGGAGATAATATTATTTTTCATTATTATAATTTATTTTTCTTATATCATTAATGAAGGTGGATTTCATAAGTAAATTATAATTCCTCTTTTTCTCTTTCTTTTTCTCTTTCTCATAATAAAATATAAAATTAATTAAGTTTCTTTATTCATGTGGTGTTGCTAAAGTGACATATATTTTGATAAGAGTGATCAATATATATATGAAATGGTCATTGGTGTGAATGACAACTAAGAAGCGTAATGAGTTCGTAACATTTATAATTATACATAATAGCGAAAGAATGTTTTCATTTAAATAATTCAGAATGACTTCAATTCTCTATCTCTATGTATATATGTCATGTGTTTGTGTGTCTGTACCATAGATTATACATGGTTAATATTATCAATTTTACAGCATTGTGTGATAAAACAACAAAACATAAATGCCAAATTACAATTTTGAAACACTTTTTCTTGATGAAATCTTCATCTTGTTGTTTCAGTTAAAGCGAATCCACAATAATTCACATTTCACAAGATAAAAAGAAGATTGTTGTCGCATTGTGATGCATCGACTTTGGGACTAATATCTAATAAAGGTGGAAGTAAGCTTTGGATCTCATTTATATTTAGTATCCAGCAATGATTGGTGGAGGGGGTGAAGCATATGAAGAACCAAAGTGAGGGGGCAGAACAATATCATCTTCTTGTGGAGGCGGTGCATAAACAGGAGGAGGTGGTGATGCAGTAGGTGGAGGTGGAGAGTGAACTGGTGGCGGCGGTGAGAAAACTGGTGGTGGCGGCGAGTGAACTGGCGGAGGAGGAGAGTGAACAGGTGGTGGTGGGGAGTGAACAGGTGGAGGAGGAGAGTAAACAGGTGGTGGTGGGGATCTAATTGGCGGAGGTGGAGAATGCACAGGCGGTGGTGGAGAATGAACAGGTGGTGGTGGAGAGTGGACAGGAGGAGGAGGAGAATGTACTGGTGGAGGTGGGGAGTGAACTGGTGGAGGAGGTGAATGAACAGGGGGTGGTGGTGAGTGTACTGGTGGAGGTGGGGAATGAACCGGTGGTGGTGGTGAATGAACTGGTGGCGGTGGTGAGTGGACTGGTGGAGGTGGTGACTGAACTGGTGGCGGTGGTGAGTGGACTGGTGGAGGTGGTGAGTGGACTGGTGGTGGTGGTGGTGAATGAACGGGTGGTGGTGGAGAGTGGACTGGTGGTGGTGGAGAATGAACTGGTGGTGGCGGGGAGTGAATTGGTGGTGGTGGAGATCTTGTTCTCCCTTTGGGTGATTCTTGGTGAGGATCATCTTCAGATGGTGGTTGCGCTTTAGGTGCAGAAGGGGTTGGTGGTGGTAGTGGTTTTGGTGTCGGCTTATCGCTTGATGGTGGATTGGATGGTGATGATGGGGTTGGTGTTGGTTTGGGTTGTGGCTTTGGTGTAGGCTTCTCACTTGGTGGTGGATTGGATGGTGACGGTGTTGGGGTTGGTTTGGGTTGTGGATTTGGTGTTGGCTTCTCACTTGGTGTTGGATTAGATGGTGATGGAGTTGGTTTGGGTTGTGGTTTCTCGCTTGGTGTTGAAGGTGTAGGTGTTGGCTTTGGATTTGGTGTTGATGGTGTTGGCTTTGGTGAAGGGTTAGAAGGTGTAGGTGTTGGCTTTGTAGTTGGTGTTGATGGAGTTGGTTTTGGTGAAGGGTTGGAAGGTGTAGGTGTTGGCTTTGTAGTCGGTGTTGGTGTTGGCTTTGTAGTTGGTGTTGATGGAGTTGGTTTTGGTGAAGGGTTAGAAGGTGTAGGTGTTGGCTTTGTAGTCGGTGTTGGTGTTGATGGAGTTGGTTTTGGTGAAGGGTTGGATGGTGTAGGTGTTGGCTTTGTAGTTGGTGTTGATGGAGTTGGCTTTTGTGAAGGGTTGGAAGGTGAAGGTGTAGGTTTAGGTTGTGGCTTTGAGGGAGATGGGGTAGGTTGTGGTTGTGGCTTTGGCACTGAAGGTGTTGGGTTCTCACTTGGAGGATTTGAAGGTTTTGGTGTTGGATTTGGATTAGGCTTTGGAACAGAAGGTGTTGGTGTTTGATGTTGATCACTTGGTGGAGAATTGGAGTGAGATGAGCTACCACTAACACATTGTGCCTTGCTACAATCAACAGGTTTGCTTATAACAACATTGCAATCATTTGATGTCTTTTGTTTTGGTCTTTCAGGTATACAATTATAAGTATCATCCAACACAATGTTTTTTCCAGGAGGAACACAACCTTCTTCCTCACCATTGAAATAGTTATTTGAGAATGTAAAGTTCCCCAAATTAGACAGACTACATATACTTCTTGGAACAAAACCTGTAAGTTTGTTATCTGCAATAGACAAAATTTCCACTTTATTGAGACCATTGCATGTCTTTGGCAACATACCAACAAGCACATTTTGACTCACGTCAAAAACAGTGACTTGTTCAAGCTTTCCAATTTCTGGAGGCAAACAACCGGTGACATTATTGTCTAATAAAACAAATTCATTCAATGTATTTTTCATGTCACCAATGCTTGCAGGAATACAACCACTAAGATGGTTATGGGCCAAAACAACAACTGATGCAGGAGAATTTCCCAAATTCTCTGGAATTGTTGATGTGAATCTGTTGTTGTTCATAAATATAGCGTCGAGTGGTTTATTAAAAAGCTCGGAAGGAATTTCTCCTTCAAAATCATTGTACCTGATATCCATGTATTTGATATCAGGAATGGAAAGAATAGGTGTGGGAAATCTTCCAACAAAGCGGTTGTTACTAATATCGAACTCATACAAAAGTTTTAACTTAGAGAAGCTTTTTGGGATAATACCACAAAATCTGTTTGTGTTTATATGAAAAAGAGCAAGATCAGTCAACAAACCAAACTCTGAAGGAATATAACCTGCAATGTCTGCATGATTAAGATCAATTCCAGCTACAACTTCAACTTTTGAATCATTAAGAGAAGGTGCACAAAAAATTCCTTGGTAAGAACATACATCAGGACCCACCCAATTCGTCGTGACATTTGATGGGTCTGAATAAATTGCATTTTTCCATGCTTGAAGTGCTATGTAAGCACGTTTGATTCCATCGTTAGGAAAAGTTAAATTTGTTTGATAAGTATCTGCGAAGTTTTCAGGTAAATCCTCGTTTTCTTGAAGGTGTAACAATTGACGACGTGCTATAAAAGAAACTTCTTCATTTGAAAGTGCATGGGATAAAATTGATGTCGATGAAAAGAGGACAAATGAGAACAAGAGAAAGCAGCCTGGGGCTTGCATTTTGTGAAGACGCCACCTTGGTATACAATCCAAGGTTGCTTATAGAGAGGTAATGAAGGGAGGGGAAGAGGTTAAATTAGGAAGGGTTATAATTATCTTGAGAAGCAGAATGAAATGTGTGTATTAAGCCATATATGAGAGGCTATGCAAATATTTCTGAATAATCCACAATGAGAACAACCTTTATACAAAATGTTGGTGACATAAAATTAGAAGTTGTTTTCTTTGTCTCAAATTCTCTCAACCCATTGCGCATTGTCGTGTCTCTAATTTTAGAGGGTGGTTTCAACCATGGTTTTCATTGCCTTAATTTGGCAATTAAAGTTTCATTGCCTAAATTTGCGATTCATGTAGTATCTCTAATGCATACCAGAGTTAACAACCATTTGTCTAGTTAGTGGTTAATATATCTACGTAGAAAATAAAACCTATGATGTCTAATTAGTGGTTAATATATCTACGTAGAAAATAAAACCTATAGTGAATTCCATTCATTTCATATTTTCATTCCCATAATAATATCATTTAGATGGACCAACTTAAATGACCAACTTCAAAATAAAAAGGTTATAGGATAAATATTTTTTCGACCCAAACAAATAGGATAAATATTTTAATTTGATAATAACTGAAAAAATTTCTTAATGCCATCTTGAGGAATGTTATTCTACAAGAAAGAAAGTCTCCAAAAAGTTTGAGGATGGAGACTATTCACAAACATTTTATAAATATTTATGTGTATATTCAAGCGTTTATTTATTTATATTTTTAGACAATGTGTATAAATTTTATTTATATGTAATGTTTATTGTTGTCATAAGACTCGCAACTAATTTGATTGAAAACAATATAAATCTAATAAGTTTCTACAAAAACTAAGCGGATCTACCGGATGGAGATGGAAAATAATACCCCTGAAACAAAGAATAGAGATGAAAATATAGAATATTTTAGATAGTAGAAAAACAGTAGGAAAACACTCCCCCGCTAAATCTCCGTCCTTATTCTAATGAATTATAATGACTGTACATGAGAATTTGATAGCAGTTAACAGTTTAGTGATGTTAAAAGAAAGGATTAAGAAAATTATTCTGTTTGGGTAATGACTTGATACTCTTTTTTCTATTTTCCATGAGTGAAATCTAAACAAATTACATTGAAAACCACTTTTGATGTACAAATACAAAAAATTGAATCTCATATCTAGATTCAGTTCTGCAAAATTAATGAATAATGAGAAATCCAACAAGTCTCAATTATTTTGACAGTCTCAAAATGAATTGAATCCAACAAGTCTCTAAGAAGAGCATTTGTTTAACTGCTACATCGCACAAGCAGGATTATAGCATATCATGATCTGATGAACAAAATTTTCTAATGAATTGCAGCCAACGTTCTACGACAAGAAAAATTACTAATGAACGTGTTAAAATCAAAATATTGAAAAACTGCAATTTATAAAATATTTAACTTAATAGAATTTAAAGAAACTACATGGCTGCTGCCAAAAGAAGCAGACGGAGCACAACTCCAGTCAGAAAATAGTTATGTAGGATTCTATCATATTAGGTCACAGCTTTCTCACGCCGAAGGTCTCTGACATGCAGCAAACAGTTGCCAACTTATAAAAGCCATCACCAGGGATGTGAAGAGCTCAAAACCTACAACTTTGGGAAGATGCCACCCCAATCCACGTCTCAGATAGCTGCAGAAGATACAGTTTAGCAAACATTATACTAAATGGCACATAAAAAGTCCCAGTCATTATTTTCAAAATAATTACTGCTACCAAGCAACATATATAATAGATTAGTGATTTTTTCCGAAACAATGGGTCTTTTTTTTTTATCATAATGAACCGTTTACGCAGGGACATGAAAAGGTAAATGATATTTGACAGCAAACAGTCTCAGAGGAAAGAGAGGTAGAAGTTGGTGGTTTCAATTGAAGCTAGTGGTGTCAATAGCAGATCATGGAAAATAGTGGTTAGTTCAAATTCCGCTACAATGCAATGCTATAGCGCCGCTATAATCACACTATTTGATAAAACTTTGTGCTAACTAGCATATCGCGGAACAATAGTGATTTGTTCAAATTCCTCTAAACTATATCGCTATAGCCGCTATTTAACAACACGGATTGAAGCTTTTGTGTTTGGTCTAGATTCAAAATATTGGTTTTGAAAAGAAAACACCGTTAAAATTAAAATGAGATCAATGCATTTTATCATCAACATCATAACAGTAAGTGTAATGAGTCAGTCGGTAAAGACCTTGTGATAGATGGCATGGTAGCTACAATCACAGCACACAAGTATATAATTGGAATGAGGGTCTTGGGTTTATTCTTTCGGAGCCACATCAAAGATCCCAGTCCAGCAAGGGATATGCTCAAAACCTGTACAAACACAAGTGCAGAAACCTTTAAAATTATAGATAATACATATAAGACAAACAGCAAACAAATTGTTATTTGTTAAGTGTTTTCCCCTGTACCAAATAACAACATTGACAAACTGCTGCATCATTTCAATTAATGTTGAATTATAAAAAGATTCACTCTAGGAAAATATTACAAACCAAACTATATAGTTTGACTTAAAGACTGTCTGATTTGGAAGCCACAAAACATTATCTGTGAGAAAAAGGACTTATAACTTAAAAGTACGTACCAAATTTGCATTAGCCTCTAGGCCCTGCAAAATGTACTCCCAAGTAAATTCTAATCCTCTAGCACCCACCCAAAGAGGAGCCAACCTATGTAGTACAGAATCAGCAAATGCCCAGCCTGCCACATGAAAAGTGACACCAAAAAGTGAAGATCAGAAAAGCAGAATAGGTAATAACACAAAAGAAGGAGAACATCACATTCAAGATGCACATAAATATAAAACTACTTTTCACTTAAAATGGAATAGTGTATAGTGCATCTATCATATATACATACCAAGTCCAACTGCTTGAAATTTATGATTTTGAGAGATATTTCTGTGAGTCAGCTGGGTTAAGGCAAAATATAGCCCAGCAACATCAATAAAACCTATCAAGGCCTTCAAAAATTCCTGAAGAATAAAGCCATTTGTTATTATTCAAGATAGCAGGTATAATATAATATGGATTTCTATAAGAATAAATGGAAATCGACTCCTAAAAGCAGCAAAACAACAATGAAAAGTGCCTTGAACCAACTACCCTGAAAGCTTAAACGTTTAGGTGAAAACACATCAATCACTTATACTTTGTCTCCAATATGTTCACTCACACAAGAGCCCTTTGGACTTTAATGCTTTAGGCATGAATAATGCACATGCCCGTCTACTTATCTAGTTATCCTGAAATTTAAGCATTTATTCTAATAACAGGAACGGCAAGGACCAAACACCGAAATCTAGACTACTTTGTTAAAGAAGTTCTAATATCATAACCGAAATATACAAAAGGCTTAAGCATTGAGATGAAGACATGTTGGCAACTTTATGTCATATCTGTAACATAAACAAAAGACAACACTGGTAGAGATACTGCAGACTCTTCAAGGGGTTTTCTTCTTCCACTCCCGTACCTCCAATTCCTTACCGAATGATTAGCTACATTCCCTCTCTCCCGAGAGTGGATTCTCTCAATTGTACAAAATAATTGAGGAAATAATGTGTAATAATCTAGACCATTCATATTAGTAAAAGAGAATAAAATTGGAATTTTAAAAAAAATGAGAGAAGTTGATTAAGGGTTGAAATTATCTCTACTCTAGTCACTCCTCTATCCACTGCTGCCACATGTCTATCATTGCCTTTTATTTATCATCACAAAGGATCAAATAATCGGAGGGTATCTATCATTGCAATATACTTCACAAGCTCAATCTTAGAGGACAACCGGTAAGGTAATGCGGTAAAAAACATAAAACAGTCATTACTTCAAGAGTGGAAGTAATCAACGCTTCATTCATTAAAACAGTGGTTTATTTATGGCTCTCCTATCAAGTAATAAGTAATTAACAATAGTCCATAACACGCATAAATTGAACAACAATTAACAGAATTTAGAAAAATTGATATTACAAAGTACCTACCTGATATGGATCAAAGCTATCACTCTCGGATACCTTGAGAAAAGTAGCAAGACAAACAAGCTAGCAAAAAATGCAAATAAAAACAGTTAGACAATTAATTAAATTATTAACAATAAACTTTATGCAAATGAAGAATTAGGGTTTAAGATGTAATTAGCAACCTTAATTAATGCAGTAGCTAGATAAACAACTGCGGCTTTGACGGAAGTACCGAGTGTATCATACTCAGATCTGCAAATATTGAAATTGAAACTATTAACAGATGATGATACAATTTACAGAGCTAATAATTTAATGAAAATTGAAATTGAATATTGAAATTGTTGAAGAAATTAGTGGAAAAAGAATAGATCTAGAAGTTACAAGGGTGTGGCGGAGTAGTAGACGGCGTGAGGGCCGAAGGTGAGAATAGCGCAGTTAAAGAAGTGAAACACCGTCATCTGATCTTTCTGATTCAACACTGACTCAGTGTCCAGACGACAAACACACAACAGAAATACTTCAGGTTCTTTTTTCCAAATCAAACCACTGAGTCTCTGACTGAAACTTAAACCAACTCTTGTTCTTGTTATATTTCCTCCGTTTCTTTGCTAATCTATTTATTTTAGGCTTATAGCTTATTTTAAAATAACCAATTTTAAAAAAAAAACTTATAACTTATTTTACTAACTTATAATTTATTTTCTAAATGTTATTTCAAGTAGTTTATGAGCTTATAACTTATTATTTTTTTTCCAATTTTACTCCAATCATCTTTTTTGAAAAAAAAAATTAAATATTAATTTAACATATCTTTTTTATATCATTTCATACTTATAAACTAATTCGGCCGCTAATTTTATCAAACACTACAAATTCAATTGTTTAGCGTATTCGCTATAAGCTAACTTATCAATTATCCATAATTTTTTACCAAGTAGAGTCATAATCTATTGACCATTGGTTTAATAAAAAAAAGGTAATATAAAAAAAATGGAGAGAATTTAAATCCGTCTGTGTGGCACATTTAAATGAAACGGCAAATAGACGTACAAAAATAAAATTGGAGAGAATCTAAATCCGTCTGTGTGGTGCATTTTAATGAAAGGGCAAACAGACCGTTTTGCCTTAAATTTGTGAACCCTTTTGAATAGGGGTGGACAAAAAATCGAAATTTGTACCAACCCACAAAACTCAAAAAATAAAATAAAGATTTGGGCGATTTATAAAGGGCTATGAGTTAGCGGGTTGAAAATTTCGATTTCGATTGGCTTGGTATGGACAAGTCCGGGTGGGGGGAATTGGACCGACGGGCGACGATGTCAGAAACACGGCCGCATGAGTAAATTAAAACATCACGTTTTGCACTAAGATTTGTCATATACACACTTTAAGCTCTTCTCCTGCCTCCTCTTCGCACTTTTTCACTTCACCTCAAATTCATGGAGATTTAAACAATCATATAACATTTTGAAACCTATATAACTTGATCTTCTTCATCTTGTTTGTCTAATTTCATTGAAATCAAATGTAATGTTTTTAGTTTTATTTGAGATTTTTGTTTTTATTTCTTACTTTTTATGCTGATTTAGTATTTCTAACACTTTCTTTTTGTGTTTGTTTCATGATTCTCTTATTTCTAGTTGCATATTTTCTAAATCTAAACTTCAAAGGTTGAGTTTATTACTATTTTAATTTTATTTTAATTTTAAATTTTTTAATTTCTAACTGAATCAAACCGCCCGATAACCCGAACCCGTGAAAATCGATCTTTATTTTATATGCGGATTAAGCCTTATTTTTTAACCCTGTTATTTAAATTGAGTGGCAACTTTGGGTCCGAATCCGCCTGAATCCACCCATCATCCACCGCTACTTTTGAGTGCAGCTTTGCTCCATTTATAAAGCCTCCTTTTATACCTGTTCATTGCGTAGATGGATGACATGTGGAAGAAATAAATTAGATGGTTTAGATTAAAATGTTAGTATTAGATACTCTCTCCGTCTCAATTTAATTGACACAATTAACTATTGTACATTATTCATACATGATGCTTTGATCTTATTTTTCTATTAATAAATAAAAAAATATATTAGTATCTAAGATGTTGTTTGATTCGTCTCGATGAGTATTTTTAAAATATCAAAATTTTAAAATTTTTATTATTATAAAATTAAAAATATTAATCGTGAAACAGTCAACTGTGTCAATTAAATTGGGACGGAAGGAGTAGTGTTTACTTGTTTACAGGTTACTTTAACAAAACAAAAAGACCACGCGCGAACTTATTGTGTTATACAGAACATAAACCCTTTCATCTTCACCTTGCCTCTTCTCCCTTTTCCCTTCGCCGCCGCAGCCTCCGCCTCTTTCCGTCACGGCGGCGTTCTCCCTTCTTCTCCACACAGCATCAGCACCACCTCGCCATCTCGACCTGAATCCGCCCACCGTCCATCCGTAGTTTTGAGGATAAATGCTGAATTTTGTTAAACCCTAGTCCTTATTCAGATTCACGCCTTTCTCTATATTCCAACACGAGTACGACTCTCGCTCTTTCAGTTGCTTCAACTTTCTACACTCTCAACGCAATGTCTTCTTATTCACGTAATCGTGATTTCTTGTTCTGTCATTTGTGCGGTACAATGCTCGATTTTCCCTCAGTTAAATACGCACAATGTCCCCTGTGCAAAAACAAGAAAAACATGAAGGGTACACGTACACATTTTTTCTTCTTTTTATGCTTGTTTTTCTTTCATTATTACATGTTTTTATCTTGTTAAGCTTGTGCCTTATATGATTTGATGAATAATGATTAATAAAATTTGTGCCCTTGTTAAATTGCAATAAAATGTCTCATCTAATTAATGTTTATGTTTTTGCAACATATCTATGTGATGGTTTTATGTTAGGACCCTATAGGAGGTGCTTAAGGTGTCTAAGTAACTTTATAAATCTATCTACTATTATTATTATTCCATTTTTTGTGATTTGTGTCCTGGGTAAGGCTTTCCAGAAAGCTGTTGTATGATTCATCGGTTAGAATAGACTTCTATGGGGCTTATGAATGTAAGAATGTATGTTTGTTAGACTATTACTGTCCTTGCATATATAGTAAATAATTTGTTGTGAATGAGTGCATATTGTGCTCAAGTGAACTAATTTTTGTGTGTTTAGAAATCCCATTATGCATCATCGTAACTGAATGTCCTTGTCTTCTTCAGAAATTCAAGGAAAGGAAATAAGTTACACAATTTCGGCTGAGGTATGGTTTTGTGGATCTTATTTTTATTGATCAGTTTAAACATGTTATTTCCATCTCCTAAAATATGATTATATCACTATGTTCTATCACTTAGGCTTCTAGTTCGTACAGTTGCATGACTATGTGTTTGGGAGGAGGGTATATTGATACGTGCATTGGAACTATTGTTGGCTACCTAGTTCTAACTATTTCTATGCACAATGCTATTTCTGTTGTTTTGATAGAGTAATTCTTTGCTTGTTTATTATATCCTCGGGACACATGACAATGGATCAAAAATATGTAGGCAACATAAATTATCAATATATTGATGAGTGATGAATGAAAATAGTAGAGAAACATTGCTTTAAAGTAAACTTCTTTCTTCTAATTCTAGCTTCCTTCTATATTTTCTGGAGACTAACCCTTCGGAGACCCCTCTTATCATATATCAACTATTTTCAATGCCAGTGTTTTTAGATGAACATTATTATGTCTACTTCCACTACGTCTTTACTTAGAATTCACGAATCTGTGATAAACTGTGTTTTTTGGTACATGAGATACCTTGATTTACTTTGTCTTGGTGGTATATGAGTAAATATCACTGTTTTAGAAGTATGAACAAATATTTAGGCTTTTTGAAATATCAACCTAGGTTTAGGATTTGATGTCAATATAGAAAAAATTGCGATGTGATTTTAAGCACATATATATTCACATATTATGGATTATTGGCAAATGATACTTGTGTACTTTGTGGTTGACAGGAAATTAGAAGAGAACTTGGAATCAATCTAATCGGAGAACAGCAGGTTAAACGTAATAAGGTAATGCATCCTGCAATACACATTTAATGGCATGATCTTTAAGCAGTTGTTTCCATGTTGTAATGTTATGTTTTTTTACAGGTCAACAGGACATGTGAGAAATGTGGTCATGGTGAAGCTGCCTATTATACCCAACAGGTATTACTAGACTTCATAAGGAAGCTTTACCAATTTAATTTGAAGCTTATTTAGCACTCCAATTTCATGTATCTAAATCTTGCTAATTTCAGATAAGATCAATGGATGAAGGGCAAACTACTTTCTACACATGCACCAATTGTAGTCATCAATATCAGGAGAATTAAGTTTGAACTGTGTATGAACAGATTGTCTACACTCTTTACTTTCTTTTTTGTCCCCCTTGGCTGAAAAGTACTACAACTTTTTGTGTTGATGTTGGTACTTAGCTCCTTTTTTTGGTGAACACTAACTACTTGTCTGTTCCTTTCTTACTCAACTATTTTAAATTACTATATGCATTTCCTTAGCTTAGACCATTGATAGCATTTTCCATTGATAGCATTTTCCTTTACTATACTTAACCTAAGACTAAAATGTGAATAGTCTCTTTTACCTAACTAGTTAGCTATGTGATAGTATTTTCCATCATTTATTTGACCTTCTGAAAGTTTTTTTTCACGGTTATGGATTGAGTTTAATTACATGTAAATAGTTTTATAGGAGTAGTTATTTATTCTCTCCCGTGCTTCAACTCATCTTAATGTGAATTTCTACCGTCTATGATTATTAAAGAGGAAAATAACTCATTATTTTTGCTCCTAGTCCTAGAAGAAATGTTCAACAAAAAGAGACCGATCCCTAGTCCTATAATGAGGATTTTTTTAATGCAGTTTAGAAATTTATTTTTGACACAATGCAGTTTAGAATTTTGAAGTGTGAATTTCTTTCATATATATTTTTTTTTTGCTTTGGTTTGATTTGACTTGAATAAATGATCTGGTATAGTCGGGAACTTGGGATTATAGAAATATTATCATGCCTTTGAATGCTATTTTTGATCTACAATAATGTGGTTTACCAGTCATTCAATGAATAAAATTGATTATTACAATTAAAAATTAGACAAAAGCAAAACACAACTTTATAAGCCAAAATAAGAAGAGTCTCCCTGTTGTTATCTACGCAGTTGTACCTCCGCCCCTAATTTTATTAAGGAAAATGTTAAACGGTGCTTCCGAGACACTGGTTAAGGAAGCAAATATAGTATCATTGAAGTTTGTGCAGTCAATTTCTCAAAAGTAAAAGTGTTATTTTTAATTTAAAGTTTTCTTTTTTTGGGTATCCTTAACCAGTGTCCTGGGGACACCGGTTAGCATGATCCTTTTATTAATTCTATTTCTACCTCCTACAAACAAAAAAAAAATACTTTCCAACCATTTTAAATAATTAAATATCCAATTTTTACCTAAAACTTGTAAGACTCCTGGGGCGCAGAGGTTGTAGTGCGACAGACATATCAGATTTGTGATTTTTGTATACTATTTATATAAGTTATAATTTGAGATTTGCATAAGTGTTATGAAATAAAGTGATAGAGAAAGAGAATAGAGATAGAGAAGAGATGAAGAAGAGTAAGAGAAGAAATAACTCTTGTATTTCTTATTCATAAGTGTGTCTTTACATTGTAACATAAGCTCTATTTATAAGACAATATATTGGGCCAATGATATGGGCCAAAGCATAATGGACATCTATTAGAATTATTCATAACACTCTCCCTTAGATGTCCATCGAGGATATGCCTCATTAAAACCTTACTAGATAAAAACTCATTGGGAAAAAATCCTAGTGAAGGAAAAAGAGTACATTATCCTTTGTGTGTACATGAACTGCCTCGTTAAAAACCTTACCAGGAAAACTCAGTGGGATAAAACCATGGTGAAGGGAAAAAGAGTGCAGAATATATTTGTGTCTCCCCCTCATAAAGACAATTATATATGAGGTCAAAAGGAAAAACCAAATAATCTTCTGAATTAGTTTCTCAAAAGCTTTACTTGAAGTTGACTTCATATAAAGATCTACCATATCTTCTTTATTATACTGTCTTCCAAAGTTGCAGTTTGTGTGACATTATCTTCATATTGAATTGTTGAAAGAAACCTTTAGAAGAAAAATTGCAAATTCTTGCATCTGATGAATCATATTCTTGATTTATCTCAGGTAGTGCTAAATTTTCCTCATCATTTTATTTCCTGAGATTTTTTTATTGTTGTTTGTTTCACAGATCTCCATGAGGATTAAACAAATAACCTGCATATCTAAAATAACCAAATATATATTTGATGATATATTGACAACAAAGAATAGGTTAACGATGTATTTGTCCCCGTTTGAACTAAAATATGGTACTTCAAGACCAATTAGTTCTTCACCTTTTACTCGAACTCTAAAATGAAATTTGTTTTAATCGACGATCTTACAATAATTAGGGTATCGTAACTTATCCCTTTTTCATATAAAATTATTTTAGAACCCTTTGTATTTATGCTTCATGATTCACAAAATATTATTTAAATATTTATTTTGTAAGAAATGACAATGTCTCATAAGCTCTTCGGGAGCCTTGATGATATTTTCATCAACATAAATCTCAAATATAACAAATTCCTTTCTAAATATTTTCTTTAAAATGAACAAATTGTCATTTTCATATTTGAAATATTCAACATGAATATTATACAACATGCATATATTATTGTTCGAGTATATAAGGAAATTTATTCATATTTATTAATTCGTCTCTTCAATAATCTAATTTATGTCTTGTCTCACAAAAATTAAATCCTTCAGGGATTCTCATATAATCATCATTATTAAGTGAGTCATTCGAGTGCGTTAAAACACATCTTTCACATAAAATGAGTATTTCATAAGTTATTCAACTTAATTAATTATAAAGAGGTTTTTGAATTCACTTCCGGTGAATATGCCTCTTGAAAATCAATAATAGACATTTGAATAACAAGTCAAACTCTAAATTTTCTTTTCGCGTGAAAAATTATTCATATCTAATTATTTCAATCTTTAGGTGTATGGACTGCTGGTCCAAAAACCTTTCGCTTTGCAAAGCTGGTTTAATTTTGTTTGACTTGCGTCTATCTATTTATTCAATCATTTCATTGTCTATAATCCTTATTAGACTTTGATCCATGATCCTCATTATCATATGTCAGTATAGCGCTTTATTTTATGCAAAAATATTGTCAACGTTGATTTCATCTCGGTTCAATCGTATGACATAATTTATGAATATCTTTTATTACAGGTACCTGATAAGTTCTTCTGGAACTGCAAAATTAATTATGTCAAATGTTCTTTTGAGATTTTCATAATCTCACTTGGGTCATCTTTATTTTTAGCTCATTTTCTTATTTGAGTAATTTATCATTGAAACCGAATTGCTTACCATGATTTAAGCGTGGTTAAGACTCATTTGCAATATTCAATTGTCCAACAGGGACATTCATTTTTTTTATTTGAGCATTAGCAGCTGATAGTTGATTTCACAATCTTTGCAAATGAGTTATCTAATTTTGAACTTCAGGTTCATACTGATTTCTAAGAGGATCGATTAAGATGATATAATGATAATTTATTTCAAAGATTTCATTTGAACTTCTAGTTCATATTTTCAGCTGCTTATTATCTCCCCCTAATATTGGGAAAACTAATTCACCAATTGATAATCAGCTTACTGGGCTATAAAAAATCTCTAATTATTGGCTCACGACAATTTATAATAGTTAGAGATTCATATCAAAATTATTTTCCCAATATTCTTTTACTATTCATTTAAGTGCATTACATTGGAGTAATTGAGATGTACACAACACATCCAAGAATGCTTAATTATATGGGAAATTTATTTTATAAACCAAAATTCAAATAAATTAGGGGAGAACTTATTTATTTCATAATTGTTGGCATGATGCAATTCAATATCTTAACATTAATGTTTGAATGTTCCCAAAATATAAATTAGAAGTTATAATCTTGTAATTAAGCACCAGTTATGCAATTAACTTTAGACGTCTAAAGAATTGATCTTCAAGTCCTTTTTTTTTTTTTGAACATACAAGATATTTCATATCAATTTCAATTGGCATACGGTATTTATCAAATATTTTCTATTATCAAATGAGCTCTTAATCAAATTAGCAAGAAGAGTAGTTCTCACAAACTTCTGGTTGTGAGTTGATAACAAATATACATGTGACCATTTAGTTGATAGATCAATTAAAATTTACAAAAATTAATTGGTCCACATGATCATGGTCGGTGTATTGATTTACAAATATCACCTTATATAATTCTCAAATTGTGAGAGACTCTTTCAAATATTCAACTTCCTTTGGGAACTAATAACACAAATTATCTGATTGAAGAGTATTCTGACTCTTCAATACATATCCAATAAAAAAAATATAAATAATTATTTTTCGCATCGTATTAGATCCGGGATAACCTAACCGGTCTTGCCAAAGACAAAGTTAACATGATTTGTAAACTTCTGGTTTACAATATTTTGTGCTTTAATTGCACTATTATATTTATAAGTGTAGTATAAACTTATAGTTTATAACTTTTTCATTACACTTATTTTATCCAAGATATGTGTCGTAATATATGGAGATTTCAACATATTTTCATTTATTGTTTCAACTTTATTTTTCTATAGAATAATATATTAGCTCTTCTGGAACCATTATAATTTTTTTTTCAACTTTGCTACTTCGGGAGCATAGTATGGGACAAATAAATTTTCTCTTAATTTTCTTAGGTCCAAAAGATAAGATAGATCTTATAGACTTCAATCATAGTCTAAAATTTTAGTTCTTCAAGAACTTAACCACATATCTATGTCAATAATGACCAAGAAAAATCAAATTTTTCTTTTGTGATCCTTCTAGGATACGTTCAATACGAAATTATTAGTTCTTCAGGAACTATATGATTTTTGAAATCCTTTCAAGATATATTTGATATTAAGTTATTGGCTCTTTATGAACTATATGACAAATCTTGATAAGCAATAAAAAATTATTCTTCGAGTAATCCTTTATAAATGCATTAATATTAAATTATTAGTTCTTAAGCAACTATATCACAAATGATCCACATAAATAGTGATCAACAAATTTATTTTTTTCATGTATAAGGTGGTGATAATTACTACTCCATTATAAGTAAAACAATCAAAACCAAATGGTATTAAATACACTCAATATCAAGAAAAAAAAAGCTTAATTAAATAATAGTATATTTAAATTCACTTCTAGAAATAAAAATATGAAACGACAATTAACATATAGTACAATAATTGATATTGATTTTCAATTAAAGCTAATGTTTAAAAATAGGCCACAAAATAATTAAACCATACGTAATTGATGCAAATCATGATTAAATTATTTTGTATATCAAGTCAAAGAAGCTAGACATAGTAACTAATAAATTGGCAATAAAATAATTAAATGTGCCTGAACCATAACAAATTGAGTAATTAAATTCATTTTTGAGAAATAAAACCATGGTAACTGATAAGCAGTAACGTGGAGTAAAGTCATAAATATAAGTAGAACCATAATTCTGAGATTTATGCTTACATAAGTAAAATAATAATTCTATACATATTAAAAATAACGAGTTTATTCAAAATCCGATGATTAGAAAAAAAAATTAACAATCTAAAATGAATTTGAAAAAAAATAGAATCCAATGATAAATAAAAGGATAGTGAAACAATAATTAGTCTTTAATTCCAGCCTTAAAAGATATAACTATTGAAATTATTATTATACGTACCTGAAACCTCTCAAGCCAGGGAAAAATTGAAAATTCAGACTATGATGACTTCTTGGAACAAATCGCCGTAGGATTCATGCTCAATATAAATTTATCGATTTCGCCATCCGAGAGGTCGTTTCTCAATATCTAGATATTATAGACTTCAATCATGTTCTAATAGTCTACTTCTTCAAGAACTCAATAATAATCTTAACAATGATTATGAATCATTCTTTGAACAACCATACAAATACAAATATATGATTATTTTAATTTTTCATGAAATTATGAAATAACTTTTATAAACAATTAAGAAAAATTGTTTTCTTTGAACAACCTTCAAGGATGCTTTGAACTTTTATGATTCAGAAACTATATCACATGATCTTTATAATGATCAATAACAATTCACCTTTTATGCAATCCTTCAGGGATGCTTGATACTAAACTAATTCATTTTCTTTGAGCAATTCTTCAAAATGCTTCAATATTGATTTTTTTTTCTTTCTTTTTAATTAGTTCTTCGGGAACTTGAGCAATCATTTAAAATGCTTCAATATTGATTTCTTTTTTCTTTCAGTTCTTCGGGAACTTGAGCAATCCTTTTGAGATGCTTTAATATTGAACTTTTAGTTCTTTAGGAACTATATTACAAATAATGTTCATAGTGTTCAAGAGCAATTCATTCATTGCGCAATCCTTCAAAGATGCTATATTTTAAATATATATTACAAATGATCTTCATAGTAAGAGCAATATATTCTTTGCGCAATCCTTCAAGGATACACAATATTAACTTTATAGTTCTTTAAGAACTATGTCCAAATATTCAAAATAATGATATAATTCATTCTTTGGGAAGTCCTTTGCTTCAATATTAACTTTTTCTAATATAGTTCTTCAGGAACTATATCACAGTTGATCTTCATAATAAAAAAAGATCAATATATAAGCAATTCTTCGAGAATGCTTTAATGTTAAATTCTTCTAAAATTCATGAAGATTAAATATAATTAACATATGAAAAATACAAATAAAATTAAAATATAAGAAAAAAAACGTGATCATAGATCAGTAGTAATAATAATATGAACAAAAAAAATATTCTTGCAAAACTAAAAAAAATAAACACAATTAAATTTTGCCATAAAATCTTCATTATTAACTTTCTCTATTAAATTTCAATATTAAAATTGATAATTGACCATTATCATAATTTCATGAATTAAAATTTATTATTACTAGCGTGTTGACATAAATGTCATATCAATACTTCCTCTTTTCTTTTTCAAATTGTTTCAACGTTAGTTTAATTTTAGCACATCATTGCGTCTATATTATTCAGAGAAACAATATATAATATTGTAGATATTGGTAAAAAAGATAAATCTACTCTATAAAAAAATGGGATCAATCTCAATAAAATTACAAATAGTCAAAACTCAAAAAATATAAGGTTATCCTTCAGGGATACATGTATACTGAATTCTTCTGGAATTCATAAAAAATAGAGTTGAGTTTTTAAGTTCTTCAAGAACATATTTTTTATCATATAGTAACAATCATTTGTACAATCCTTCAGGGATGGATGAGTATTGAATTCTTCTGGAATTCAAAGACAACAAAATTAATACATATAAGATAAACATGAAAAAAATATACATTCAATTTACTTATAGCTATGAATCTTCGGGATTCATTTTACTTATAGCCACGAATCTCCAGGATTCGTATTATTCATTTTACTTATACCTATGAATCTTCTGGATTCATATTTTAAAAGATCTACTACGATACTTATGAATCTTCAGGATTCATATTTCAAAAATCTCACCACGATACTTCTGGATCGTAAGTTATGAATCAATATAAAAACTCAAAAGAAGGATTGAAAAAAAATAGAATAAAAAAAATATATAAAGACTATCGTGCTGATAACGTGTTATGAAATAAAGTGATAGAGAAAGAGAATAGAGATAGAGAAGAGATGAAGAAGAGTAAGAGAAGAAAGAACTCTTGTATTTCTTATTCATAAGTGTGTCTTTACATTGTAACATAAGCTCTATTTATAAGACAATATATTGGGCCAATGATATGGGCCAAAGCATAATGGACATCTATTAGAATTATTCATAACAATAAGAAACTTTAGACAATTATAGTGGAGATAAAATCAACAAAAAAAGGTTATGATGACACACATAAATATGCATGATAATGAAATCATTAAGTTTAAATACATAACTTAACTTCAAATAACTTGAAATACATCTATAACAACTTATATGAAAAAACCTAATGATCTAAATCAATATGTGAATGACTTATGTATACATCAAGGCTTAGTGTAGGATTTGAAACACATAAAGGATATGAAATACATACATGAAGGATTTGAAATACATTAATGATTAGAGGAGGCTTATAGAATTATGTTAAATATATCAATCATATGACTTGTATCAACACGTACACATTTTTGAAACGGATGAATTCTCCATATTTGAAGTCATTTTCAAGGCAATTTTTTTTTTCATTCATCTCCTATGTAGGTGCATGATTCAGGTGAATAATCAATCATAATATTGGAGATGATTTAAATCATTTTTTCCCACAAAGCACAAGATAATCAAATCCATTTTTTGTTGATGTAGTCATAAAGTTCTCAATCAAATATCTACACTCAAAAGTAAAACATTTAAGCCATTCGGTTTGGTCTAGTGGTGAGGGATTTGAATAATATCTATGAGGTCTTAGGTTCGATTAAATAAAAAAAAAGTAAAACATTTATTTAGGCATTAGTGATGATTAAATAAAATAATTTTAAATAATCTTATGATTATGAGTTGTTTTAAACTTACAAAGTTCTTCATGTTTGAAATTATGTAATCGGAATAAATAGTTTTTACTAACTATTGTATTTTGACTATGAAATTTAAGAATTTTGAAAAATATTTAGTCCATAGTATTAGAAAATAATTTGTCTATAATCTTCGATGGAATAATAATATTTTTAAAGTTTACTCCTAATTTGAATTTAGCTGATTTTTAAGCTTATGAAAATAATTTATTCAAATAAATCAAGTTTTAAGTTAATTTATAAGTTTTTTTTTTGACAAAATTATAATTTTATAAGTTGTTTTTTCATAAACTACCTTAAAAAGTTTATAATAACTAGTGACCAATGTGCCCTTCTGTGTCATTGACATTCTCTATTGTGCTATTATAAATAACTACTTTATCTTTTTTTTTATTGTGCTTAGTTAATTGATAACTGTTTAACCTCATTTTTTGTTGTGCCTAGTTATTAAGGAAAAAAAATTTGTTAACCTCCTTTTTTGTTATGATTAGTTTTTAAGAAAAAATATATATATTTTTTTTTACTAAAAAAATTGAAAACCTACTTTTATGTGGAAGTTATTTTCCAACATATACAAATATTTGAATAGAGTGAAGAATAAATGTGTCAATATGAAAAGTCTATGCGAAATAACGTATTCTCTTTATATATTGATATAAAATAGAATAGATATATAAAATCTTATTTATTTGCATAAAATATTTTTTAAAAATTCAAAAATAAATCAATCAAAACGAGATCTTAATAAATAGTTGATGCAATAGTCTCTATTAAATTTAACATCATGACACCTGCCCACATATTAATTTTCATTTGTCTTCAAATTGAATATTCTCAAATTTGTAAAAAAAAAAGTTTGATCTATTTCACCATGTTGCTATTTAAAAAAAAATAGATGGAGGAAATAAAATACTACTAATAAATAAAGCAACCTTACCAAAAAAAATAATTAAAGCACCAAGTACATAAAATAAATAAAACACAAAATAAAAATTAATAAATAAAACAAAAATATAAGAAGCTGGTGAAAACAAAACCTGATCTCAGTTTCTACTAACTTGCTTACTCTTTTCACACTTTTGTTCTCCAAAACCACACAACCAACTATGGTGTCTCTCAAGCTATCCTCTTTCACTCATCTCTTCTCATCACCATCAACAACCGCAATTTCTAACCGTTCTCCGGTTATTCTCCGACGCCGCCACTTACGCCAGCCACTCGCCGCCACCTTCTCCGCCAAAGCCACTGCAGCGGAGACAACCAAAGACAGAGTCGACAATTCGAAGAACAAAGTCCCTGATCGTGTCATCACGCCTAGGTCACAAGACTTCAATGCGTGGTATCTCGATATCATAGCTCACGCTGAATTAGCCGATTATGGTCCGGTTCGTGGTACAATGGTTATTCGTCCCTACGGTTATGCCATTTGGGAATCCATTCAGGTTCCTTCTTTTTCTCTTTTCACTCGCGTTTATTTTTCGTTTCAATTATTTTTCAATTTAATTTATGTGTTTCATTTTTTTTTGCATATAGGAGTATTTAAATGTGAAATTCAAGGAGACTGGACATAGTAACATGTATTTTCCACAGGTAAAATGGTGAACTACCATAGTTAATTACGTTTTACTTATCTTAATTATTGATATACAGTTAAATTATACTCTCTCCGGTCCTTTTTATAAGAGACAATTCATTTTTTAGATTCATTCAATAATTGATGTAGCTTAAATACATTTATTATTGAGTGAATCTAAAAAGTCAACTGTCTCTTGTAAAGGGAGTAGCATTTTTTTTTTGTCGAGAAGTCTAATGGCTATACTCTCACATTTTTCAATGCGGAGAAGTATGGAATCCTGGGTTTGAATTATGACCACTGCATAGCGTCCTTGCTGCTAGCAACTGAGTTGTACTTATGAGAAATTAAATTATAGTATTTTATTATGTCTACAATGATTCATGCTTACTTCTAAGTAATAAAAGTGCCTTTTGACTTAAGATTATGTAGTTTCTGTTGACCTTTTAAGATGTTTTATAATTGTGTTGAATTCTATAAGTTTTAAATTTTGATTTGTACTTGAGTTGGTACGATCATATCGTATTGTATTGCATTGTATATGTGTTATGTTTTATATCCGTGCTTTCTAGGTGTGCTATTTGTAGTGTTATAAAATGAGGGTTGTGCAAAGTGATATCTTGATAATGTGGTATATGATTATGGCCACAACACGAAATTACATTATCCATCATTTGTTTGATGCTCTAACTCCAATCGGTGTTGCAGTTTATTCCATACTCGTTTATAGAGAAAGAAGCAAGTCACGTTGAGGGTTTCAGTCCCGAGTTAGCAGTAGTGACAATTGGGGGTGGAAAGGAACTTGAAGAGAAGCTCGTGGTATGGATGCTCTACAACCTTTTGTTATGATTTTTTTTTTGTGCGCACATATTATCTGGTAGTTGACTGTTTATTGGATATATAAGTTGAATTGAAGAAATTAGTCCTATGCAGTATATTTCATTTAAAAGCTGTGACCTAAGGTTTTATGTTTGATTTTTCCATTTCTTGAGGCTGTGGCAGGTCCGACCTACAAGTGAGACCATTGTGAATCACATGTTTACTCAGTGGATCCATAGCTACCGTGATCTTCCTCTCTTGATTAATCAGGTAAATGCTGTCTTGGCTTTGTTTGTTACCAAAATTATGCTTTCTTTTATGATGGGACAATTTAATTTAACCAAATTTTTCCATTTGAATGAATGTGCTTTAGTGGGCAAATGTCACAAGATGGGAGATGCGCACTAAACCATTTGTGAGAACTCTTGAATTTCTTTGGCAAGAAGGTCATACCGCTCATGCAACTCCAGAAGAGGCAGAAAATGAGGTCCACATATTCTCTTCGTCAAGCTTATAAAGTCTTCACTAGTTTATATAATGGCTTAATCTTATTACGCGTATTCTGTTCAATTGCAGGCTAAACAAATGATTGACATCTATACCAGATTTTCATATGAGCAAGCTGCCATACCTGTTATTACGGGTCGAAAATCTAAAGTGGAAACATTTGCTGGTGCTTGCAAGACCTATACGATTGAGGCAATGATGGGTGACAAAAAAGCATTGCAAGCAGGAACCAGTCACAACCTTGGGCAAAACTTTTCCCGCGCATTTGATACACAGGTCTAGTGCTGTTATAAAACACAAAATACTTAATTCCTCTCAGTATTTTTTTTTCTTTTCTTTTCAGTTATCTTTTAGAATCATATGCCTCCATCTATAAAGTTGCCAGTGAGATGCTATGTTTTTGAGTTATTTTTTTTGGCCCTTAAACTATAAGTATGCAACCTTGATTTTGCAATCTATTGATCTCTTTAAATACTTCATTATTTTTTTTTTCTGCAACTTCTGGTCTGCAGCTGCAAATTCTTATTCATTACTTGTTACCACTAAATTTACACCGTCGAGTTAAATCAGCTCAAAGTGTCGGTAATATAAGATTCTTTCACCGGTTGCTGCCATATGTAGGACTAAGCTGTTTTTCTGTAGGTAGGATGAGGAGAGTGGGATTCGTTGCAATTACTCAGTACACACTTACACAATAATCCTTCCTTAAATAGGAAACCCAACTCGTCCTACTATCACTAGTCCAAAAATAAACTAACTTGAGCCATAGTGTAGTCATAATATTATATATTTTTTCCCAATTTAAAATAAAACTTCTATACAAAAATCCTAAACAAGATACTAATAAAGACCCCACTTATGATAAATCCCAAGCCGATACAACTCAATACTCTTTTTAAATACCAAACCAAAAAGCATGAAAACACACTGGAGAGACTAAAGTGAACCTTTCAGTAGCTGCAGCATCTAGATTCTGTTTTTGATAGAAACCAACTGGTATTATTACCAAATTGAAATTACAAACTATTTCTAGAGTATTCAAGAGATACTAGACTCTTCCAACACCAAAAGACCCCAAGCCTATACAAATGACAATATGACCACTCTCTAATCTCTCCATTCCATATTTACAGGATACATGCCTTCTTATTTCTATTAGCTAACTCTGCCTAATTAACTAACCAACTTAATGCTCCTCTCACATAACTAACCTATCAGTTTTTTTCCTCCTTAATTTATATGATGTTTTATCCATTTCCTTTTATTTTATGGGGTTTCCTTCCAACTTTTACTGATTTTTTTTTCTTGTTTGTTTAAAGTATTGATTTTTTTTTTATGATCTTGTTTAAAGTATTGATATAATCCTTTCAATGAGGATGCAGCTGCTCAAAATATATGCTTGTGCAGTTCACAGATGAAAATGGACAAAGGGAATATATTTGGCAGACATCATGGGCAGTTAGTACTCGTTTTGTCGGAGGCATCATCATGACACACGGAGATGATGCAGGTCTAATGCTTCCTCCAAAGATTGCACCAATACAGGTGCATATGGATGCTATTGGTGTCGAAATCATGTGTAGCTTTTTAGTGGTTGGAATACTCTGTACCTTGATCAGACAAATATAATCAATAATGTATATTTTGCCACTTTAGCTGAATGGATTCCATACAGAACATCCAACAAGACTCAACTCAATTCAAAAGCTGATCACAATATTGTGATATACTGATATCTACAAAATGAAAACTGTCTCTTTTGGACAGTCTGTTTATATGTGTTGCGTTTTTAGTCATCAATTTAATTTTTTTTCCATGAAATCATTTTCCCTGTAACTTCTAATTTACAGGCACCTATTTATACATGTAGCTTGGTTCATAGTGTAATATCTCACTGCACGTGCTCCAGCATTGAATAACCGAACTTCATTTAGGGTATATTTGGATGAAGGAGTTTGAGAAGACGAAGTAAATATTTTTTATTCTAAATTAAGATAATTATTAATCTTTACATAAGTTATAAGGAATGCTGAGAAGGTTACATGATACTCTTTCATTTTATCCTTCCCATTTTATAAAATTCTCTTATACTAGTAAAGGGAATGCTTACTAATTAAAACTAAAAAAAATCTCTTTCACTCAAAACTTCTTCATCCAAATATAGAATTGTTTTCTATATCTGTTCTTCTATAATGTAATGTGATGTCATTTGATTTTTCTTTTTATTTTTGACAAGATCATGTTGTGCATTGCCTGACTTAGGTGGTAATTGTACCAATTTGGAAGAAGGATGATGAAAAAATGACAGTCCTTAATGCAGCGTTGTCCGTAAAAGAAGCTCTTCAAAGTTCTGGCATTAAAGTTAAACTTGATGACTCTGATCAAAGAACTCCTGGATGGAAATTCAATTTCTGGGAAATGAAGGTTCGGTGTTAAAATTGGATAGAATTCATTTTCTGGGACCAAACCATACACATTACTTCCATTAATGCTGCTGGTTCTTTCCATATTAGACTACCTGAATATATTTACATTATTTCTATCTTCTTATTTCAGGGAGTTCCTCTTAGAATTGAAATTGGTCCCCGTGACGTGTCTAGTGGAAGTGTGGTGATATCCAGGAGAGATATTCCTGGGAAGCAAGGGAAAGTGTTTGGAATCTCTATGGAGCCTTCTATTTTGGAGGCATATGTTAAAGACAAGTTGGACGAGATACAATCTTCTCTTTTGGAAAGGGCTATCGCATTTCGAGATAGGTCCGTTCCCTTTTCAGATACTTTTTGCTTGTGATAGATTTTTGGATTGTCTAAAGTTCTACTAATCTAATTGTCGATTCTTTTTTTAAAATTATTTTAGTAGTGAACATAAATCCCGAATGAAGTATTCATAAACAATGTATTCTAGAGTTTACCCTAGTTTAATAGTCGAGAGAGAATTTCGTAAGCTGTATACTCACTCTTCTGGCCAAGCCAAGTCCACTTTATGAAATAATTAGAGTACGGAAAAGGTCACTGAGAACTGCCTCTTTTCTAGTTGTGAACTTCCCATTGCGCTCATGTTCATGGCATCGCAAGCAAACAAGCAAATTGACATGCACATTATTTCTTTTGCAGTAATATTGTAGATGTGAGCACATACGATGATCTTAAAGCTGCAATATCACAAGGCAAATGGGCACGGGGTCCTTGGTCTGCTAGGTTGTGTTTTTATCTCTTATTTCTTATTTAATTATGTCATGATGGTGGCAAATAACTAACATGTAACAATGAAGACCATGATTAACAACTCTAATGTCAAGCTTTGAAATGTCGCAGCGTTGAAGACGAGTTAAAAGTGAAAGAGGAAACTGGAGCAACTATCAGGTGTTTTCCATTTGAACAGCCACAAGGGATTAAAAGATGCTTGATGACTGGAGATCCTGCTGAAGAAGTGGCTATTTTTGCAAAATCATACTAACTCTGCAAGTTTATATATTTTTCTCAACTAATAGCATGATTTGTGGGCGGGTACTTGTACTTCTTTTTTTTTTTTTGCATTCTTGCTATTCTGAAAAATTAATTTATTGTTATCACTTAGGCAAGTTGTAAAAAAAGTGATATATTTATTGAGTGTAACTTCCATTCTAGTCTGCTGTTGTTGTTTAGAAAGATTACTGAGAGTTTGTTGATGTCACTGTAATTTATGTGTGCCTTTTTATAGTTAGATTATCTTTTTATTTAGTACACTGACTTTTACCTTCACTGCTTTAAACTTTTATGCTTTGTTTGGATGACAAGTGAGAGTGCAAGGAATGAAGAAAAGAGGGTTGGAGAAACTCTTATACTTTATTTTATTTTTTAAAAAGAAGTGTAATTTATGCATTTTCCAATTAATACTGTCAGTTTTGCCGGGGTGGGAAATCAAATCTGACCACCTTATTATTCTACTTTTTAACTTATTCATCTCAATCACGGTCAAAGAATAACAAATTCATGTATTCCGTCACATCACTATACTTTCCTAATATGACGTGAAAGATTGTTTCATTTTTATTAGTTGTTAGTGTAAAATTAATTTATATTGATGATCCGTAGTCTTTAAACTCTTTGCAACCAAAGAATTAACAAAAAAATAAAATAATATAATCTATTATCTATTACTATATATAAAAATGATACAAATTTTTGGGATGACTTTTTCATTATTCCTATTTTGCTCTTAAAAAAACTACCAACAAAAAAAGTAACCAACTATATATAAAAAAGATACAAATTTTTTAGATGACTTTTTCATTTTTCTTATTTTACCTTTAAAAAAAAGTACCAACAAAAAAAGTAACCACCAATTATGGTTTACTTTTTTTTAACAAGTGCTTATATAACAAAACCGGTTACAACAAAAATAGTTTTACAATTTATATACCTCTGTAGAATAGAAAACATGAATCATCCAAATGGGCATGGAACGTGCCCATTTGGCCGCTAGTAATGATAAGGACAAAGGAAAGGGACAAAAATGTACTAACACATTGGAAAAAAATCGTACATATGCTAGTTGATCAATCAATAGTGGGAAAGCAAAATATCTATGTATGTATACAACGCTATGAAGCCTCGATACGTGACACGATACTAATACGATACACCGATACGCAAAATAAATTAAAAATTCATATACGATACTGTTGCGATACGTTATTTAAAAATTAAATATTTAAATGCATAATATATAAATATGACTAAAATCAATAATATTAATAATGATAATTTTTTTTAAAGACAAAAATTATTATTATAAACATCAATAGTGCATTGTACAAGGAGTACAGACAAGCCAATAAATTTGCACAAGAGCAAAATAGTTTGAGACTCAACATACAAGGGTTTTTTGATCCTTACTAAAGACATATAATAGCTCAAAAGACATATAATATTCATGACATCAAGTCTCTTCAACAATCTCATCCTGTAGCAATAGCAAACAACTCTATAGCTGCTGCAGCTGACCAATTAAAAGCATAAACCATCCATTCTTATACCAGAATTTTGGGACAAGCTCGAATGTTTAACAACCTGTTATATAGTAGGACACCGTTCTTATCTATTCTTTTACTAGCTGATATTATTTTTTTATTTAAAAATAAATATTTAATCGATATTATTCCGATACGAGTATCGGAACGTATTAGACGAGTATCGGGTATTATTTTTTTTATTTAAAAATAAAGATTTAACCGATATTTTTCTGATATAAATATCGGGACGTATCGGAAGAATATCGGTATCGGGTACGTATCAGACACGATACTTCACCAATTTTAGAGTATCCGGGCTTCATAGATACAACATTGTTTCTTTTCCTAACAATAGCGATTTGTTTTGGATTCTAGTTAGAGGAATAACAACCACATAAATTTCCAAGATATATAGAGAGAGGGGGACAGGTAGCGCACAGACATCGGACACGAAATTGATATGGCGACATCAATAACAATTTTAAAAAATAATATAATCAATGTAATTATAAGTGTCGGTATTGTGTTGGTTTCCGACACGTGTCCGACTCCGACACGTGTCCAACTCTGACACCTATTCAACACCGACATGCTTAATCCGAGAAGTGTTTGTACTTCATTGATAGAGAGAGTGGGGGAGGGTGACGGAGGGCAGGGCCGTCCCTGACTATTTGGAAGTCCCGTTTAAATATTAAAAATGGACCCTAATAAAAAATATAAAAAATTAAAAAACCATTCTCTATTTAAATTATACATAAGAAACACATACAAAATAATTATTATTATATATAACGTCAAAAAGAGACATCCTAATCTAAGATTAAAATTTATGTAAAAATTAAAGTGTACTAGAACTATATTTATGAGTATAGATAACTAATCAATTGATACTCATATGATATTTTATGAACATTAACAATATATAACTATTATTTTAGAGCTTTTGTAAAAAAAAAACTATTATTTTAGAGCTTAAAATTAATCTATTAATACACATCCGATATTTTATTAGTATAAATAATATATAATTAATATTATAGGACTTCAAAATTTTAAATCGAGGCCTAAAAAATTTAGAGGTCCGATGCCCGCGCACACCCTGCACATGTGTGCATATATGTGCATGCACATGATGCACATGTGTGCATGTAGGGCCTGAGGGAGGGAGGGAGTGGGAGTGCAAGGGAGGGAGCGGGGTTTTATTATTATTGTTTTTTGTTAAATTTCATGTGTAAAAGTAAAAGGCTACAGAAGAAATAATATAAAACTAGTTACTCAAACCATAAAAAACACTCTTACAGCATATACTTTGCCCTTTTCATATTATTCACTTTGGAAATAAAAAGGGCAAAGTCTATGATGTGAACTAATGCACTTGAATACAATTTTTTTCAGCGTAGACTTGTTATATTAATATTACAATTTCTTTTTTTTCAATATAACAGTTTTAGTGTTACTTTATCTATGATGTGAACTAATGCGCTTGAATACAATTTTTATTTAAATAGAAGCTAAAAATATACCCTTGCAAAATCTCAAAATTTGCAAATATGTCTCAATATTTAAGCTATCTTCTATAACATACATTTCAAAAATCCAAGCACCATTCATTCTTTCTATCATGCTAAATCCAACTGAAATTCTGTCATACAGCACAGAAACAGAACAACACTTGTTCCATATTTTACAAAGAAAACATACACCATTATTAAACAATAGTGTTATGATACAAATTGACACATAACTAAAGAAATTGAAATACTGAAATATGGGATCGAAGAAAGCACTTTCATCACACACACACATATATAGGTATACACCAACAATCAACTTTTGGCCACATCTTTTGAGAAAAGCAGATGAATTGCTTGCAGCTACATTTCCATCAACATTGGCTAGCTTCTTGTTGTAACTTGTATGAACAAAAAAATGAGTGAAAAGGCATTTTATGAGGTTAGAAAGAAATCAATCTACAAATAATAGAATCCATTTACTTTTGAAAATCAAGAAAATCAAACAACATATATAAACCAAATAAAATTAGCAGAGATGTCATGTGGGTACCTTCAATATTTCCTTAAGATTATGTTTGGGATGTGAGCAATTTTGGGCCATGTTGCACTTGTTTGTGTCTCACATTCTTCAATTAAGTCGGGACAATCAACAATTTTTAGGGTCTGTAATTTGGTAAGGCGGGGCATTCCTTCCGGCAGTGAAGCTATTTTTTTGCAAAACCAAATTTCGATATGCTCAAGTGATGAGAGGTTGCAAATCCAATCTGGCAATGCATCTAGTTCTAAACACAAGAAAAATTTAATTTCTCGCAATGAAGGAAGATAGTTGAGGTTGTCTTTAAACGAAATTTCAAATGCCTGAAATGTGCGACTTGGAAGCTCATCAAAAATTAGATGCTCGAGAGAAGTAAGATTTTGCACACAATTCTTTGGGAATTTTTTCACATCCAAATAAACGCCAACAAGGTTCATGAATTTTATCAAGGAAAGAGGAGGGACTTCGATCAGGGATTTTGAACCTACTGTGTTTAATGTTGCTTCCAATATCTCCGAGTTAGATTCCAGGAGTTCCAATTTCTTGCCAAGGTTTGGAAAAGTAGGCATACGAGTCAACAGTTTAGATCCAGAGATATATAAATCAGAAAGAGAAGGAGGAAAGGAGAGGTGGTGTGATTGTGAGAAATTCTCATCATCATCCTCATCAATGATATCATCCTTCATCCTTAACCATCCCCTTAGCCTTCCACATTCATAAATTTTGAGGGTCTCCAAAGATGGGTAGAATGTATCAGGCAAAAGAGGCTCTTCATAACATATATACTCCAAATTATAAAGTTCAATAATATCAAGTGACTTAAGGAATGGGAGACGTTCCATTGGTGGGAGATACTTCAAACCAGAAATATTAAAGAAGGTGATGCTAACAATATTTGTGAGTGAAGAAATCCATTTGGAAAATATTAAATCCTTAGACCGCTTCCCCGCACTCAATTTTCCAAATCCAGACGGCATCTTATCCTCTTCTTCTATTTCTATTAAAAAAATATTAAGATGTCTCAAATTGATCAAATTTGAGACATCTTTTGCAGAAAATTCAACCTCTTCAATCTCCTCCAATATTAGTGCATGAAGGCAAACAATGTTACTTAGGGATTTTAAAAGACTTCCAAGTCCATAACACCACACTAAGTGAAAATATCTTAAATGTTTCAATTTTGCAATTGAATCCTGCAATTCACTTAAAGAACAACTTGACAACTTCAAGACGCGTAAGTATTTGAATTTTAAAATTACAGGAAATTCTTCCTCATTCATAATCATCTTGTTATTGTCGGACAACAGAATCAAAGTTCGCATCCTGCTTGCATCCACTGATTTTAGCAAACCAATATCACCACTTTTCAACATTACATGCATGGGACTTCCTACAAGTCTTTTTGACTCACTGTCCAAGTAACAACAATCACTTCCGGCTACTTGCATTGCAAGATCATGCATTAAGTCATGCATTTTGAAACTTTGTATGTCACCACATCTATTAATTGTAGCATCTTGGAAAAAAGACTTCATCAAGAAAATCTTCACGAATTTGTTACCAATGTCTTCAATGAGCTGCTTTTCATCTGAACATTCGAGATAACCTTGTGCCATCCAAAATTGAATCAACTCGTCTCTATTTATTTCCCAATCCTTGGGATATAAAGCGCAGTACGCAAAACATTGTCTCAGTTGAGGTGACAAGTTTTGGTAACTTCGTTTCAACACTGGCATGATGCTTTCTTCGTCTTCACATAATTTCCAAAAGTCACCTTGTAAAACATCAATCCATTCCCTTTCTTCAATTTTACCCTGTAGTAAGCCTCCTAGTGTTCTGATTGCAAGTGGTACACCACTGCACTAATTTTTTGCTATCTTCTTACCAATTGATTCAAGAGTTTGATTCACTTCTTTGATCTCATCCCCATATGTAACGACGTTCTTCAACAAACTCCAAGATTTCTCTAGAGTCAAACCATTCAAATTATAAGGGACACTTACACCCATTGTTTGTGCTACAACTTTAGAACGAGTTGTCACTACAATCTTACTACCTTGAGCACCACACATCAAATAAGTTCTTAATTGAGCCCATTTCTCATAACTCTCATTCCAAATATCATCTAGGACTAACAAGTATCTCTTATTAGTTAAATTGTCACGAAGCATGTTTTGCAAGCTTTCCAGCGATAATTTATCATCAATTTTGCTATTGGTTAATAACTCCAACATTTTCTTAATGATCATGTTGACGTCAAAGTTATCAGAGACACATACCCACATACTCTTTTCATAAAACTTTGTTACTTCACCATCATTGTATACCAATTGAGCAAGAGCTGTCTTTCCCAAACCACCAATCCCAACAATAGCAACCACAGAGATATGTTGATTTTCATGTGATTTCCTCAACAAGCTTATAATCTCATTTTTATCGTCTTCTCTTCCGATGATATCTGATTCTAACACAAAAGAACATGTTTCCCTCCTTATAGTATTAGTTTTCTCAACCGCAACAATATTTGGGTTTAGATTCAACCCAGACATATCTTTCACCACATCGTTAATTTTATTTTGTATTTTTTCAATTTCACAAGCCATTTTATGGCGAAAAGTAATTTTCCTTGGAGATATACAATGAAGTACCTGTCTCACTTTGTTCTTATGTGATTTAACTATTTTGTGTCTACTATCTTCAATAAGAAATTCATCTAGCAAGTTATCAGCTGGATAAAGTACATCATCTTTAAGTCTCCTTATCCAGATTTGCACAGCACGACTTTGCTCTTGTTTATCCTCAGCATCAAGGAGAACAACTCTGATGGATTCAACTGTACTCTTAAGCCTTTCCAGCTCATCCATAACACCATAAATCCGTCCAAATTCACGAAAAGCTGCTGAAGCCAACCTGTGAAAAAAAAAAATCAGCATATATACAAAACTAAATGTTTTCATTTTTTATTATTCCTGTTACCATTTTTCTTCTGGTAGTGGAAGGAGAGATGTAGGCCTATCAAAAGTGAAGCTACAAAAATACAGTCCGATTTTTGTTATTAAAGCGGCATCCTAAAAGTACTTTCAAGGAAGGAAACCCTTTAATGAAAACCGGACCTAAAGAGATTTAGACCGATCCGAACCTTCACTTTCACCTGAAACCTCGATGTTTAGTGAAGAACAACCAACATGTGAATGCGACTTTTAAGGTTTCTTTTGCTTGTGATCAATCTAGTGAGCTCTTTCAAGCCCATAGTAGGGTTTAGAGTATATTATTTCTGATAGTATCAATTGGTTAATGAGAATTTGGCCAGGAGTAAGTTACTCAGTTAGTTGGTGAAATTGTGATCTATAAATAGGATAATTATATACACAGTTTTCTATTATCATAAATATTTTAAGGAATATTTTTTTTCTTTATCTCTTTGATATTATGATTACTAATACTTCCCTTTCTAATAGTAATAATAAACAACCATGTGGTTCCATAAGTTCTAGCTCAATTAATAAAAATATGTCAAAATTGTTAGGACGGACGTTATGACCGGGGTTTGAACTCCGACTTTTTAACTTGTGTGTGTGCCATTTTTGTCTATGTACCCAAAAATTAAATAAACAATCGTATGATATCTTATTATGGTTAGTGTGAAAATTTGACCAGAAAAGATTGATAAAAGGTTGAAAATGAATTCACCTGTTAATGAGGCTTTGAGCAACACCATATGGAATTTGTTCAGCCATGTTTCTTTCAAAAAGAGAACACAAGGAAGCAGATGGAATAACAGGAAGATTGAAATTTTTTCAGAGTTTGAGTGGCAATGAATGGAAAAGCATATCTCAATTCAATATCCTAAGAAAAAGTAAGAAATATAGTAGTAAAATAATGAATATAATTGATACCTTTTTTAAAAAAATTCTATCAAAGTTTGCTTTAACAAAAGCATCTCCAATTCAAGAAAATAACTTGATTGGACACAAACATATGATTACTTTATTTAGACGCACATACATCCATTTGAAAGAAGATAAATATCAAGTGAAAAAGTTAAATAAAATATATTTTTAGTGTCTGTTTGATGATGATAAAGATGGGATATGATATAGAGCTGAATAGAGACAAAATATGATATAAACAACATAATTATATATCATATCATGTGTTGATATACATATGATAATAAAAAGGATAAGATATATATGATAACTAAATGACAAAACTACCCTTATAATCTAATCATCTTTTTCTTTCAAATAAATTTGTATTAGTTTTAAATATTATTAATCAACTTAAAAATGCTAACTTTTAGTCCTATATTAATTTAGCAGTTCATACTTCATATTTACTTTGCATTTGTGCTGGAATATGTTATTGATCTGGGTTCAAAAGTTTCACTTAATTTAATAATCAAAGATCTTTAAATTACATCTTACAATTATATATTTCCTGGCACTTCTGTTGCATTTTATGAGAAGTTAATTAGTAGTATCAATCTAAATTCATGATTACTTTTTTTATGCGAAAAGACATAATTTTATCTGTTATAACCTAACTTGTTAATTATTCACTATTTTTTATCAAGCAAAAGATTTAGTCAAATTGTATAGTTAAGTAGATTCCGCATTAGTTTCACAAAATGAGGTTTTCACTCAAAATTTGATCTGAGCCGTTTATAGTATAAGATTAATAATTTTAGGAAAATGTTAACATGTGCCCTTAAGGCTAAGGGCACATCACTACAAGAAAAACACAATATATTGACGGCCAAAAGCCCTCAATAAGTGAAAAAAACCGTCAGTATATTAAAATTTATTGACGGTCAGCTGGCGGCCATAATCCGTCAATAAAACGCTCGTCGGTAAATTTATTGACGGTCTAAACCGTCAAGAGCCATATCACAGAAAAACAATACATTTACTGACGACTTAGGCCCTCGGTACCTATATTTATGTTTCCAAGTAAATCAGAGTGTGCAGTTAGGGGTGGGTAATGGGCGGGTATGGGCGGGTTCGGGCTCAAAGTCGTCACCCGATCTAAACTGCAGAGTCAAAAAGTAAGGCCCAATTCACCCGAAAATGAAGAACGGTTTCCACGGGTTCGGGCTTGCGGTTTAAGCGGGTTATTGGGCGATTTGAAGCGGTTAAACATAAAATAAAAAAAATAATAAATCCAAAATTTGGAGTTTAGATCAAGAAAATATGCAACCAGAGATGAGAGAATCATAAATCAAACACAAAAGGAAAGTCTTCGAAAGACTAAATTGACATAAAAAGTAAGAAAAAATTTAAATCTCAAATAAAATTAAAAATATATCATTTGATTTCAACGAAGTTAGACAAATAAGATGAAGAATGACCAAGTTTTGCGTTTTAAAATGTTTCATGATTGTTTCAGTTTACATGGGTTTGAGGTGAAGTGAAAAAGTGTGAAATGAGACGTGGGAAGAATTTAGATTCAGCGTTTTAATTTACTCGTGCGGGCGGGTTCGGGCACCGTCGGTCCAATTTCCTCTATCCGGACTTATCCGTACCAACCCAACTCAAACCGAGTTTTTCAACCCGCTAACCCCCGCGACCCATTATAAACCGCCCAAATTTTTAATTTTTGGGTGGATTTTGTTGGGTTCAGACGGGCTTCGGTTTTTTACCCACCCCTGTGTGCAGTCACACTTTCCGAGCAAAACATAGTTTGTAGTCTTGTGATTAATTCATTTTTTTTATTTACTAAATGATTAATTAATTCATTGTTACTATCTTCCAAGCCACGTTTTTATTCATTTTTTTGTTTTTACTTGAGCAAGTTATTATTCATCACTGAAGAAAAATAAAATAAAAAAAATAAACAACTCAAGCCAAATTTGTGATGAGAGATCAAGAGAGATGAAGGAGCATCAATCACGGTGGTATTTTCGGTTAACAAACTCAAGACAGATCTGAGAGAAAAAGGATTTGGCACCACCGTGAGTTTCCATGAATTGCTTGAACGTTTTGCACTGCTAACTTAGCCGGCCGATTTGAGCAATGAAATTGTAGATCTTTGGCGGCGGAATTGCCATGAATGTCATGGTGGTTTGGCCAACGAAAAAATACAAATAGATCTGATGATGGAAATTGTTGCCAAATCGATATCGCACTGCTTGGTGGTTTGCAGATGCGGTGGTTTTGAAAAATCCATGGTTTGCAGAAGCAAAATTGCAAAGAATAGGTGAAGAAGAGAGTGGTGATTCTCTTTTTAATGGATTTGGTGGAAAGTGAGGTGGAGTGATAGTGGTGTGGACTTGTAAACAGAAAAGGTTTGAGAGGAAAGAGACAAGAGCTTCTGTTTTTTCTACAATATAAAATAAGTATAAGATTTTATTTTATTTTATTTTTGGAAATTGGTCAATAGTTTGTGACGGCCCAAGTCGTCTATAAATTCATCGATAGTTTCTGACGGTTCAGGCCGTCTATAACGATCAAGTTACTGGCGGTTTAGGTCGTCAGTAAGTTTATGACGGTTTTGCATTCAAAAAATATTATTTGTTTAATTTTTTGACGGTTTTTAATCACTTATTGACGGCTTAGGTCGTCACTAATTTACAGAGGGCTCAAGCCGTCAGTATAGCTATAATTTAAATTCGTCAGTAAAATTGAGTTTTCTTGTAGTGCATGTTAAAAATACATATATAGTAATATTCTCTTGTAATTTGTGCATTGTACCTTTAAAACGAGTTCAGATCCACTCCATTTCCCTTATCCTCCATTTATTCCAGTTCTTTAGTAGATACCTGCCATGTGGCAAGTAGTGATATTAACGGTCCAGATCTTTTTTGCCATAGAGCAGTCTTATTGCCACACCTACACTGCATCTGCACCGTCAAGAGAGAGAAACACATCTCAGTGCTTCTATGGTTACTCTTCCTCTTCTTCTATGGCTATTGTCTTCTCCTTTTGGCAAAATAGTGTTCCCAAATCCTTGCAAGACTTGATTTGACAAACAAACTATCTAAAATCCTTTTACAGAAAATCTTTCAAGTTCGGATTGAATCATTAGATTGAAAGAAACAAACTATCTAAAATCATTAGATTTCTTTCAAGTTTGATTTAATCACGACCTGTTCGTATTTACCTTCACGATTTGCATTCCATTAATTCTGTGCAGCAAACAAACTATCTAAAATCTTTTCACAAAAAATCCCAAATCAATTTCTAACAACAATACTCACAAGAGGAGGATTGTTTTGATGCAGAAATTAATGAGAAGAAAACATAAACATTAGATATTATGCATAGAGATGTCAAAAACAAAATTAATGTTGAGGAAGTGTTGTGTTGTGTAGTTGTTGAAGTCTGAAGGAGAAAGAGAGAAGGGTGTTTCTTTTTTTGGAAAATGATGAATAGTAAGAAGATGAACAATGAAATGTTGATTTTGTTTTTTCATCCAAGCCGTTCAATTGTCATTTAACCACGTGTCACACATCAGGGAAGGAAACTGGAAAAATGGAGGATAAGAGGACTGGAGGTGATCTCAACTCCTTTAAAATATTAAATTTTCTTATACTATTAAATGCAAATTTCTACTGTAAATATCTTAATATGTGCCCTAAGGGCACAAGTTAACATAATCCATAATTTTATTAGTTTTTTTTTAAAAAATTTACTAGTTAGTTTTCACTCAAAATTTTATTTGAACCGTTTATATTATAATTACTCTTAATATCATTGGATAGCTTTATTTTTCAATGATCTCTTACTTTTCCTTTTTTGTCACCTTTCGGTGACCTTTGTTTATACTTTTCAAAAAAGGAGGAGCATCAATTTCCACCATGTTTCTTTATCTATAGTGATTTACTTTGGATTCTAGTTGTTAGACAAAACAACATGGATTTACCATAATAAATGAGTAATATACTTTGGATTTTAGTTAGACAAGAACAACCTCAAGGATTTACCATAATAATTCGAACTCTATTTAGTTAGAAATATGTTGTTTATTTTTAGACTAATATGTTGGGTTATCTATTCCAATCTTTTAAAATTATCAATTTTTAATTTTCGTCTCTATAAAAAAGTGACACTCTTTTTTCGGTAATGGAAAATTTTGCTGCACTAGTTTTGTCGCTAAGTCAACACATATTTTGCGATGATTTTTTTAAGACATATTAAAAACATTATAAAAAGTTATTATGCAATAAATGAGCTAAAATATTGAATTTGACGTCTTAATTTTTATTACTTAAATCTTGAACTTTTGAGATTTATCATATTAAATTAATTGCATGCTAAGAAAATTTAATGTTTGTAATAAAACATTTTATAATGTTCTAAACATGCATGCTAAAAATCATTCAAATTTTTAAAAAATTAAAAATAATTAAAAAAATATGATATCACATTTTATATGGTACATTTGTTATTTTAAATGTACCAGTATATTTTATCTTTAATTAATAATTAAATAGTTCCTTTTCTTTATAAAAAAAATCATTTTTATCATTTAAAAACTTATAGTAACCGAATATTACTTATCAAGAGTAACATCAAAATAAAATTTAATTTTTTTCATGAATTTTTATTACTCCTAATAATGAATACTGAATATTTTTTACTATAAAATATAAAATTTTTAGTATAAGGCTTATAAACAATGAAATTATATTTTAATTTTTCTTAAAACACAAAAGTTGACGAATAGATTTTTTATTCATAAAAATAATTGTTAAATTATTGGTTTAAAAATAATTGTACCAAAACTCTTAAATTTATATGCAAATTATATGCGGAAACTAGAGTTGAAAAAAAAAACCAATGAATTTGTAAATCTTTTCCAAGCAGCTTACTTTACTTTTCCTTTTTTTGTGTTGCCGATTATCTATTTTCCCGCGCTTATTATTCAACGCTTCTCCCGACATCGTCCATTCCGTTGCATCGCTCTCTGATTCTCCTCTTTCCGTTAACAGTCACGGTCTCCTAACTCCTTCTGTTACAGCAGTTTTCGCCATCGCTAGGATTTGCTCATTTCACTTCAACAATTCAACTCCATTCAATTACCGAAAACGTAAGTCGATTTTGTCTGTTGAATTTGTGGTATTTAGGAGGAAAGAATAGAGGAAAATAATAAGAAATAAAAATATTATTGATTAATTGTGTGAATGAACTAAATACAATATTTACATAGAAAATATTATGATATTACCTTGGTATTTATAGCCAAGTGAATATATTTAAATCTAAACAAACTAAAATATAAAAGTAATGCATATCTTAAAAGATATTTTCTTATTCTAACACTCCCCCTCAAGCTAAAGCTTACTAAGCTTTAAGCTTTACAAAATTAACCCTGAAAATAAATTAAATCCTTTGATAGCATATCCAACGAAGAGCAGCAACCAAAGAAGTAGTAGAGCAGTGGCCAAAACAATGAATCCGTATCAAATTATGTAAAAATACCCGCGGATAAAGTATCACAAACGGAGCCCGCAGATTAAAGCATCACAAACGGGAAGCCCGCGGATTAAAGCATCACAAACGGAACCTGCAGATTAAAGCATCACAAACGGGAACCGCGGATTAAGGTATCACAAACGAGAACTGCGGATTAAGGTATCACAAACAGGAACCCGCGGATTAAAGCATCACAAACGGGAACCGCGGATTAAGGTATCACAAACGGGAACCGCGGATTAAGATATCACAAACAGGAAATTAGGACCACCAAAACAAAGACCAAGAGAGATTGATAATCAATCTTGAAAAAACGGTGGGTAAAGTTAAAGGATTCATGGAAAAGTGGCATGTAGACTGCAGGTGGCAGGGTAACATAAAATAAGGTTAGAATAGAAAGCAAAGAAACAAAACAAGAACCACAATGATGGAACCAAATAAGCAAATCCTAATGGCAGCTAGAGTTTATATGAAGGAAAAAAGGTAAAGCGAAGAATAACCGAGAGTTAATTTTTCTCGAAAAGAAGTTGCAGTGAAATTGTGTTTCAAGGTGGATACCATGGCTCTGATACCATGTTGAATTTGTGGTATTTAAGGGGAAAGAATAAGGGAAAATAATAAGAAATAAAAATATTATTGATTAATGGTGTGAATAAACTAAATACAATATTTATATTGAATATTTACACAAATTTTATGTGTGATTCAAATGTTTAATTGATTATTTATTTAATTTTGATTTTGTGTGTGTTTCTCTTTCACTCAAAATTTCTTCATCCAAATATAGAATTGTTTTCTATGCCTGTTCTTCTATAATGTAATGTAATGTAAGGTCATTTGATTTTTCTTTTCATTTTTGACAAGATTTGTGCATTGCCTGGTTTAGGTGGTAATTGTACCAATTTGGAAGAAGGATGATGAAAAAATGGCAGTCCTTAATGCAGCGTTGTCCGTAAAAGAAGCTCTTAAAAGTTCTGGCATTAAAGTTAAACTTGATGACTCTGATCAAAGAACTCCCGGATGATAATTCAATTTCTGGGAAATGAAGGTTCAGTGTTAAAATTGGATAGAATTCATTTTCTGAGACCAAACCAAACCAAACACATTACTTCCATTAATGCTGCTGGTTCTTTCCATATTAGACTATCTGAATATATATACATCATTTCTATCTTCCTATTTCAGGGAGTTCCTCTTAGAATTGAAATTGGTCCCCGTGACGTGTCTAGTGGAAGTGTGGTGATATCCAGGAGAGATATTCCTGGGAAGCAAGGGAAAGTGTTTGGAATCTCTATGGAGCCTTCTATTTTGGAGGTGTTAAACTTAATGAAATAGGTAAATAGATGTAATTTATGAATTGAATAAATGAGTACAATTATCGAAGAGTTTAAATAGACTATGCTATATCTAATGGGCCTAACTAATAGGCTAAGTAAATTTGGATAAATTCAATAATAATAATAATAATTATACAATATTTACAACACTCCCCCTCAAGCTGATGAATGGATATCAATCATTCGAAGCTTGCAAGTAAGTTGGCTGAATTGTTCTATTGGTAATCCTGTCTTCACCACTTCTGTCAGTAAAGGCCGATTGATTATCATAACATAACTTCATAGGATCTTCATATTGTGGTGAAAATTGTTTAGAAGAGACAAAATTAGAAGTAGGACGTCTATATATATAGAGGGACATGTTCTATTTTTTCTTCCCAAAGCAAGAGGTACATCATTCGGGTTAGTATCACAAGTATCAGAAATATGAGAATTATCATTAGGATGATCATTTTCAGTACTTACCACTGGTTCAGACGATTGAGTTTGCTGTTGGAGCGGGACGAGTTTACTTCTTCTCTGATACTCCTGAATGGGTGCTGAAGGTGTTGATTCCTCTAAAACAGAAGTGGGTGCATGGACATGTGTTCTAGGAAGGCTAGGACCCAGGACTAGAAACTCGGACTCAGACTCTAAGTCATTTACGTTCTCCCCCTGAGACTGAGGGCGAGTAAAATAAGACACATTCTCATGAAAAGTGACATCTTTGGAGACAAAAAATTTCCGACTGGGAGGATGATAACATTTGTACCCTCTTTTGTTAGGTGCATAACCTAGAAAGATACACCTGATTGCACGAGGATCCAACTTGTTGTGATATTGTTTATGAACATGGACAAAAGCAACACAACCAAACACACGAGTCTTAAGATTCTGTAATATAGGAGCAGAAGGGAAATGTGAGAGCATAGATTTAATAGGACTAGTATTACCTAAAACACGAGATATGACTCGATTAATGAGATAGACAGCAGTAAGAATTACCTCTCCCCAATATGAATTAGGAACAGACATTTGAAACTTAAGACATCTAGCAACTTCAAGTAAATGGCGATTTTTTCTTTCCGCGATTCCATTTTGTTGAGGGGTGTCGACACATGTGAATTCATGGATTATGCCATGTTTACTGGTGAAGGCAGAAAAAGTATGGTTGACATATTCTTTACCATTGTCTGAACAAAGTCTTTTTATACCTTTTCCAAATTGTGCTTTGACCATATTATAAAATTGAATAAATAGTTGCGGTACTTTAGATTTAGTGTTCATCAAAAAAACCCAAGTTAATCGAGTGCAATCATCAATAAAAGAAACAAACCATTTTGCACCAGAAACATTAGAGGTAGGGGCAGGTCCCCAAACATCAGAGTGAATAATATTAAATGGTTCAACACTTTTATTAAAACTAGGAGGAAATGAAACACGATGATGTTTTGCTACCTCGCAAACATCACATTTAAATGACTCAACAGAATGTCGTAAAAACAACTCAGGATACATAGACTTAATTAAAGAAAATGGGGGATGACCAAGACGCTTGTGTTGAAGCCAAATTTGTGAGGCAGAAGAGGAAGATTCAGACCGGAGAGAGGATAACAATACCTTTGGACCATCTGGCTCATCAGAGAAGTAGTATAACCCTTCCTTTTCTTTAGCAATTCCAATTGTCTGTCCCGAGGTCAAGTCCTGAAAAACACAATGAGAAGCAAAAAAAGTTACTTTACAATTTTGATCACGGGTAAGCTGATGGATGGAAATTAAATTGTTGGAAAGTGTAGGAACATGAAGCACAGATTGCAACTTGAATGAAGGTTGTAGGTCAATATTTCCAATGCCAACAACACGAGCATGAGAGCCATCAGCAACAGTAATATAAGGAATACTCGAAGGTGATGTATAGGAGGATAGTAAAGCCGAATCAAATGTCATATGATTAGTAGCCTCAGAGTCAAGAATCCAAACATTTTTAGGGATAACATCACAAACAGTAAAGGATCGGGAGTACATATTTTTACCAGTAATTGCTAAAGACCTAGATCCATAAGGCTTACTAATGGAAGTAAGAAGAGACTGTAGACGTTCCACATCATTCTGGCTAAAAGGGGACGAGTTAGTTCCTCCCGTTGCAACATGTGCCTGATTCTGCTGTAGATTTCGAGGGCCTCCTCCTCGGCTAAGAACCTGTTCTTTTCCATGTAGTTTGAAACAATTTTTCTTGTTATGCCAAGGCTTGTTGCAGTGCTCACAAAAGAATATGGATGAAGATGGTTGTGGTCCTCTGCCGGCGGCAGGTGCTGACACATGACGAGGAGGGGGTGGAGGATTGTTTCCTGCCATTGATGCAAAATAACTTGAGCAAGAAATAAGGTTAATTATCGAAAGGTAACAAAAAATATCCAAATTTCGAGTATTTCAGAAAATTGTTTTGAACACACCAACGGAAAGAGGAGGTCGACACGAGAAAACTGACACAAAAAACGTCAAAAACGGAGGCCCAGAAGGCGGCGCGTGCACAACACACGCTACGGACGACGCTGCGAGTGGGCGTCACGTGCAGACGAAGATACCGCGCGTGAGAGCGATTTTGACGGTGGTGTTTTCGTCGTTGGACTCGGAATTTTGAGGCGGTTACGGTGGTATATTTGAAGTTTTGATACGATCGCTGGAAGTATAAAAAACTACAAGGACAGTTTGATTGTATTGACCGTGAAAAAGTTTCAATGGAAAAGTTACTGAGAAAAAGAAAAATTGCAACTATGCAGTTAGGGTTTATGCGGAAGCGTGTCCCAAAAATTGGGAGCTCATGATACCATGTTAAACTTAATGAAATAGGTAAATAGATGTAATTTATGAATTGAATAAATGAGTACAATTACCGAAGAGTTTAAATAGACTATACTATACCTAATGGGCCTAACTAATAGACTAAGTAAATTTGGATAAATTCAATAATAATAATAATAATTATACAATATTTACGACAAGGAGGCATATGTTAAAGACAAGTTGGACGAGATACAATCTTCTCTTTTGGAAAGGGCCACCGCATTTCGAGATAGGTTCGTTCCTTTTCAGATACTTTTTGCTTGTGCAGATATTTGGATTGTCTAAAGTTCTACTAATCTATATTGTCGATTTTTTTTTTAAGTTATTTTATTAGTGTATATAAATCCTGAACAAATGTTGCTCTTTTCTAGTTGTGCACTTCCCATTGCACTCATGTTCATGGCATCGCTAGCAAACAAGCAAATTGACATGCACATTATTTATTTTGCAGTAATATTGTAGATGTGAGCACGATCTTAAAGACGCAATATCACAAGGCAAGTCCTTGGTCTGCTAGGTTGTGTTTTTATCCCTTATTTCTTACGTAATTATGTCATGATGGTGGCAAATAACTAACATGTAGCCATGAAGACCATGATTAACAATTCTAATGTCAAGCTTTGAAATATATTTTTTAAGCAAATAAAGTTATCTCATATTATTAGAAACAACGTCAGTAATTCGATTTAGTATCAACTCTGACATTTGAGAATTAAACATATACTTAGTTTGTTTTGATTATATTACACAAATTAAGAAATATAATTAATTTTATATGGCAAAGAGAAATTATTCGTTAGTTTGCAAAATTGTTCTTCATTAATTGTATGGAAAAAATAAATTGAAGATTTGAAAGAAATAAAAAGAAATAAATAGTTAAGAGTATTATAAGAAAAAGAGCAATAAATGTTTGATTAGTAATGTAAAGCGACTTATAATTTGGTACAAATTTTTTTCTCAAAAGAACTTATATTTTGGTACAGAGGAAGTATACAAATGTCCTAATTAGTTTATGAGCAATTACATTAACTTGTTGTTCTAGTGAATAAATAATGGGGGTGATAATTATCTCGATCGTATAAATGGACAATGTGATTCTTAAAATATATAAAATTGTGAACCCTTTACAATGAAGCATATGCTCCTATTTATTTATTTTTACAGGTGACAGTTATCAGTAACCACGATCACGGATACCCCATGATCATGGTGGTTTTTCTCTTCCACCGCCGCTCCCACGTGGTGGTGATGATTGGGTCATCTTGCTATTGGACCTATGTCATTCATTTTTGGGCCCTAGTCCAGTCCAATTGTCTTCTAACAACTACATGAGATCGAACCGTAGTCCTCTCTATTAAGGTCAACATCAATTACCTCTGAATCAAGTAAAGCCTAGATATAATATGATAAATCATTTAAAAATAGTTATAGTTAACCACTCACTTAAAAAATGTTGAGAAAGTTTGTTTAAATATGTTCACGGATAAGGGAGAGCCAACAAGGCAAAACAACAAACCCAGGTTCTGGAAATAACCAAACCAGTAAATAGTAGCTAGCAGCTGAAAAGTAGAGTGAATATTGATGAGATGCAGAAACGGAAGTATCTAACCGATGGTGAATGTAAGAAGAAACATGACATTAACATGCATATATCAATTTACACATTCACATTCACTCACTCGTAATCATAATCATAATCCCCTTATTAATTCCACCTTCTCTACTCTCCCCAATCACAAACCTCTCTTTCAATTCTTCTCCGTAAGCCATTTCTAATTACTTCTACTAATTACTATACTAATCAATTCATTTTCTCTCTCTCTCTCTCTCTAATGTTTTGTTTTATTTCAGGGTATTCTCAGGCCTACAATTCGATCATTTTCTTCCTGTAAAACCATGGCGAATTTCGATTCCAATTCCGTTACTTACCTCAAACAGCAAGAAGCCGCTGAGATTGATGAAACTCTCATGGGTCCTCTTGGCTTTAGCGTCGACCAGCTTATGGTTACTTAATTTTCATCTTCGTCTTCGTTTTTTTTATGTTATTATTTCTCAAAGCTTTTGATTTTGATATGCTGTGCATTTCCAATTGCAGGAATTGGCTGGTTTGAGCGTCGCTACTTCCATATATGAGGTATTTCTTTTCTTAGGTTTCACAATTTTTTTCTTCTTCATCTTACTTAGGCTCTGTTTGGATAAACAACTTAATTAAGCACTTGTTTTCATAAGTTATCCTAGACAATGTTGTTAAATAGCGGCTATAGTGCTATTGCATAGTAGAAGTTGAACAAATCACTATTGTTTCACAATACTCTAGTACAAAATATTGTGAATTAGTGGCTATAGTGGCACTATAGCAAAGTTGTGTAGCAAAATTTGAACAAACTGCTATTTTCCGTGATCCACAATTGACAAGAGAACTTATGGAAATAAACTATAAACAACTTGTGGATATGTCATAGTTGTTTTCATAAGCTCTCCCAAACAGTATCACAAGTTTTTATGCCATTGGATAAGTTCAAATAAGTTAATTTAAAGGGTCATGCTAACTAGTGCCCCGGGGCACTAGTTAAGGAACTAAAAGAGGAAATTTTTGCATTGAAAAGAGCAATTTATTCACTTTTAAGAAGTTGACTGCACAAGTTTCAATAAACTTTTACTTTATTTAGAATCCTTAACTAGTGCCCCAGAGGCACTATTTAGCATTTTCCTAATTTCAATAAGCCCTTACTATAACCCAATCATGAAAGTTTATTGTGCTGCGCATGTGTATTTGAGCTTTTTCTTCTTTCACAGGTTTATAAACCTGGTGAGTACAGTCGCGTTCTTACTGTATGTGGTCCTGGTAACAATGGTGGCGATGGTCTGGTGGCTGCCCGACACCTGCATCACTTTGGTTATAAGCCATTGGTCTGCTACCCAAAGCGTACCCCCAAGCCACTTTATGCTGGGTTAGTTACTCAGGTACTATGGAAACTCAAGTTGACAAGGTTTAGAACCACTCTTTTTGTTTTTTTCGGTTCTTATATCACCATGACATTTATTTCTTTCGCTTTAATACGAGTAGCTGGAAATCTTATATGTGAAATATTTATATTGAATGTAGCTTGAAGCGCTGTCAATCCCTTTCTTGTCGGTGGAAGATCTACCGTCAGATTTCGCCAACAACTTTGACATTCTAGTAGATGCCATGTTTGGATTCTCATTTCATGGTAATTTTAAATTTTAAAATAGTAATTGTCTGTGATCCTTGTTTATCTACTTCATTCTCACCAATGTTTTGAAAACTGGGGATGAAACATCATACCATTTTTACTTCTTTTCTGTGCCTAATTATTGTCTTGCATGTGCTACGTATCTCTTTATTCATGTAAGCTCCCCCGATGTCTTATGCTTATTTTCTCCTCAGAACTTTCTAACTTGTCTTTTTCTCTATGGAATTTGTTTGTGGGATCACTGTTAGAATAAATATGAATGCTAGCTACATGTATGAATGATAGTTTTGCAACAACCTTTCCAAATCTATGAACTTTGGACTAATTTCACAAAGTTATTTAAAACAAATATCTTTTGTCTGTTATCAACATGAACTACTGTTCAAGTGTTCGAACAAATAACTTATTTTGATTTGACATTATTTGAATTTGTTATTTCCTAATTATCCAGGTTCTCCAAGGCCTCCCTTTGATGATTTGATCCAAAAACTTGTTTCTTTGCGTAATAATCATAATCAAATTGGCCAAAAAAGACCGGTTATAGTCTCTGTAGATATTCCCTCTGGGTGGCATGTTGAAGAGGGAGATGTTGATGGCACAGGAATTAAACCTGATATGTTGGTATGTTTCTAGGGCATATCTCTGTTTGATTATTTGATTATTTAAACACTGGAATTTTGATATAATTAATATCCTAAGGTATTTCGTTCAAGTATAAATTGTGTTTCTAATGAGAGACGGACCCACTGATATATGAAGATTTTGTAGATCTCTTTGACAGCACCAAAATTTTGTGCAAAGAAGTTTAGCGGCCCTCACCACTTTTTAGGAGGTAGATTTGTCCCACCTGCTATTGCTGAAAAGTATAAGCTTATACTTCCACCATATCCTGGAACATGCATGTGTGTCCGAATTGGAAAGCCTCCTCAAATTGATATTTCAGCTCTACGTGAGAACTATATCTCTCCAGAATTTCTTGAAGACCAGGTGGATGCAGACCCTCTTAATCAGGTAATGTTCATGTAAAACATACTGTTTGTCACAGAGTTGTTGCTATCCTTCCTTTCCCCCTGCTGGTAGTTAATGACTTGAGCATGGTCTATAGTCAGTTTTCCATTTCGAGTATTTTGAGTACTAGGATCTTAACGGCTATGAGTACATGTCAATCTATATCTGTATTATGTTGTATTTTTTACCTGCAGTTTCGTAAATGGTTTGATGATGCGTTGGCTGCGGGTTTGAAGGAACCAAATGCTATGGGCTTATCTACTGTAGGGAAGGATGGAAAGCCGTAAGTTCAGCCTCTATATTTTTTGTTAAAATACTCTTGTACAGTGATAGATCACTAAATGTGTACTTTAGGATAAACAAGAGGCAGACCCAGTCTATCCAGCTCTCTGTGTGTGTATAAAGAAATTATGGGGGTGTCTATTCTTACGGTTTGTGTAGTCTTTGAAGGAGGAAACTCCTTGTAGGGAGAAACCTTGTGTGCGGGTGTGTTATTGTAGTAAGAGCTATAGCTCTGTATCTCTGATTTATATACTATAATATTTTAAAATCCATATTTTCCTAATTTTGTGTTTGAACTATTGGTTATGCAAGTTATTTGTACCGAGTCTCTGATTATTTATTTTTATTTGTTGTAAGACGGGTATGTATTTGGTGTGGCAGTTATTTGAGTGGTTATGGCAGCTACCTGTGTAGTTAGATATTCGCATGTAGAGCAATTATGGGGGTGTCTCTTCTTATCATTTTTGCAGTGTAAAACCCTGTATATTGGTGTATTATTGCAATAAGAACTATAATTCCAGTTTATATCAGAATGTCATATTTTCCTAATTCTTTGTTTGAACTCTTAAGCTTAATTAAAATCAATTTCTGTCCCACCATAATTACTATGTTCAATAATTTGAAACATTTTCAAATTATTCTACTTCCATTCACTGCAGCTCCTCACGGATTGTATTGCTAAAAGGCTTTGACAAGGATGGATTTGTGTGGTCAGTAATAGTCTGCTATTTTTTTTTTTTAGAATTGCTTTGGCAATGCTATTCAGAAAATTGTTATTTGTGTTCACCTACTTCAATTGCTTTGTACAGGTTCACAAACTACGAAAGTCAAAAGGGACGTGCGTTATCTGAAAATCCACATGCATCACTTCTTTTTTATTGGGATGGCTTAAACCGGCAGGTGACTATTGTTTTCGCTCTAGCTTGCCACATCTTCAGATTGATTTGTTTGTAAATAGAACTGTTGGCTTTACTTTTTCGTGCAAAGGAGTATCAGCATGTCTTTTCTAGGAAAGCTAATGGCCACAACTGGCCATAATGTACTTTACTAGGTTGAAAAATGAGGATAAGAAAAATATTTGATAGTTATAACTTCTAAAGAGAATGTTTAAGGTTGTGGATGATTAAAATTCTTTCAGATGATATATCTTGGGAATTCAGAATATCTATAATCAACTTCATATATGAATCTTGCTGTAACTGTTCATTAGTAGTTAGTTAGAAATGAGAATTGTTAATAGGAGAAAATAATTGAGGTGGGGCGGTTGTCAATTTTGAGAGTTAGGGTGGGAGGCTCCTGGTCCTCGAATTGCCTATGTGTGTATTATATCAGTTTCACTCATTTCCGAGAGAAATATAGAGCGTATTATTTCCATTTTTCTGTTGCGTTCTTTTTCTTTCTCTTGTATTCTGGTTCAGCTTTATTACATAGAAAAGCATATTTTGGTATTGTAGGTCCTACATTTTTTATTAAAAAAGAAGTGCCGGTATTTGATTCCTTGACCTTTGCCTAAATCGACGGAGAACCTTGTCACCTCTACTTTTAAAAATCTTGAGATTGGACCCCCTTGCGGCTTGGGTTTTTCCTAAGATTCGGTTGGGGTCCTTAAGGTCTTGACAATCTGTTGATTTGCTTTTAATTTTTGAAGTATGGATACCCAAAAATTGATTTCGGTATTATTGAGTCTTACTCATACATTTGAAAATATTGTGCAGGTTGACCATGATCCTTACTATCTTTTATTTCAGCTACTACAAGTTACATTTCATTACTTATAAATACAAAAAACTTCCAATTTTTTAAAGTGAGATAGCTTGACATATCTATATCTTAGGACAACTGGCAAAAGAACTGAACTTAGATGAGCTACAGTTCATTTCTGCTGTTCATATTGAGTATTTAATTTTTTGTTGTTATTTTGCATTTGCCAACTTGTTTTATCGGTAAGGAAACAATAAAGAAACAAAAAGGTCTTATGTCTATCTTTTACTATTATACATATTATCATTATAAATTGCAAGTTCTGTGAAAATATACTTGGAAAAAATAAATGAAAATGCAGTAGTATGTCTTCTAAGAAAGGTTTGCTGGAACTGTGGTTTGTATACCTAGTTAAACATGATGCATACAACTATATATTACAAACTTCATGTCACTCTGCTTTCTGCAGAGGCTAGCTACATAGATCACAGATAATCACAATATTTAAGAATGATATCTAACAATTTATTGTTGATTTGCTTTTTTCTAGGTACGTGTGGAGGGGCATGTTCAGAAAATTTCTGATGAGGAATCAGAGCAGTATTTCCATAGCCGTCCTAGAGGAAGTCAGATTGGAGCAATAGTCAGCAAGCAGGTCAACTTCTGCTTCATTGAATCATTCTAATTAATCTAGTTGTTATATACAAAAATGAATGTAAACTTATATTTTCAATTTCTTGATCATTAGAGTACTGTAGTGCCTGGTAGGAATGTTCTTTATGACGAGTACAAAGCGCTGGAACAAAAATATGCTGATGGGTAAGTTATTTGGTCAAAGTGAGTTATGATACAATATGTTAGTCCCATGTGATGGTTGATAATTGAAAATTTTCTTCTTCCATAACTCCCCTTGGCGTGGACTTGGACATCTGATTAGCCGTTGTCTCATTTGACCATGAAAGTTTCTCTTGATACCATTTGTTAAATCAGGGAAAACTCGAAATAATACTTATATTTTCTGCTTGCAGAAGTGTGATCCCTAAACCTAAAATTTGGGGAGGATACAGGCTTACACCACATCTTTATGAATTTTGGCAAGGACAAAAATCTCGCTTGCATGACAGGTGGTTGCTCCCCCGTTTATAGCTTGTTTGTTTTTGAATAGCCTGTTTTAACATGTATGAAGCCAAACAGTATGTACATTAGGACTTTCAAGTCAGAATATATTCGTTTTTGCTGCACTGTTTTGGTTCAAGACTTATGCCATCATAGTTGATCGATCCTAATGTGTCTGCTTATGATAACATTTTACATATTTGATTATAACATTTTTTTCTACTTTAAAAGCCTTATTTACTATTTTCCCCACAGATTCGGTTAATTAAGGGGGTTATACTGAAAATTTTCACTGATAAACTTTTGCTACATCTTCCTTCCCACATTAGTCTTCCTTAATGTTGCACCTTACTTCATGATTATTTGCAAATTTTTCTTTTTGCATTCTAATGAAGTATTTGAGATTTCCTTTCATTAGAGCATTTGAAATCCTTGTCAAAGGAGCAGTATCATTTCCTTCTTGTTTACCTACAACAGTACTCCGTGTGAGACTGAGGTAAACTTTCTTTGAAAAGTTTCGATTGATATTTATATGCATGTCTAATTGACAGGTTGCGATATGTTCCCCATGATATCGATGGACAAAGGCTATGGAAGGTTGAGCGGTTGGCTCCCTGAAAATTTTACTTATTTTTCAATATCTCAACATGTGAAAATAAGAGAGATGAACTTGTTTCTATATATCAACATTTTGTTTTCAAATATGTGTTGTGCTGTTTTTATTTTTATATACTTTGGGTTCTTTATCCTAAATAGGCTCTGTGGGCTCTTCATTTTGAGTAGAAAGTTTCAGAAGGATGAGTTTGCCCCGCTGAAAACACATCAAGATTGTATATTTGTTATTTAAATGAAAAGACAAAACAATAATGCTGAAAGAAGAATTGAGATATTCAGTTCTATTGGAATTATCTGCAATGCTATATATGCTATATTATTATTATTATTATTATTATTGTTATTGTTAGTTGTTATATATTTGGATCCTAATTCCTAACATGACTAAATCTCATAACTAAATGGTTCGAAAAATAGATTATGAATTCAATTTTTGAGTTTCGGATTCTACGTCCGCGAAAAATGTCAATTTATGAATTATTTTGGAATCCGAAAGATTGGAATATAAGTGGTAAAAATAATAAATATGAAGAAGTGGATTATGCCTCCAAAAATTATGCAGGTTTTGCATATTCTAAGAATTTTTTTAATTCTATTTTCTGAAATGTATCAGTTCTAGTTGCAAAAATTTAAACTTCGAATACACAAAAGAATCGGTTCAAAATACACATTACCTTGTATTTCACACGAAATGAGTGTAAACAAGCTTTGAAATAGATTTAAACTTTGAATACACAAAAATAGATTATTTACGGAATATAGATTTTTTTTTTTGTTTTTTGGAAAATAGATTATGAAACATCTCTAAGCCAAAAATGGAATATTTTTTGGGGGAGAGGGTGGAAGAAATTTTCAAATCGATCCTGGCCTATATGAGTCCGAACCAAACCACTTCGAACTGGACCTGAATATTCATGTATATCATTGATGGAGAATGGATACTCTCCATTCACATGATCATGCAGTGGAATTGTAGCCCTTGAATTGAAAAATGAAAATTTTTTAAAAAAATTGAGAAATAAAGTTTTGAGGGTATAGAGATCATCACTGCTCTCTCTGTAGTGAAAAACATAATTGAGGGGATCTGTTCTCATCATCGATGTAACCATGATGCCACTGTTTTATTTGATTTTTTTTATACGTGTATAAAAGTTTAAAAATGACAAATCGCAAATGTCAAAATGTAAATAAAAATTTTAGCAAAAAAATAAAAATATTCATTGTTTGATTAGGACATCTTAATTGTTTTTTACATAAATGAAATTACAAAACATCATAAAATCACACACATAAGTGAAAGAGATGAGGTTCGAATTCCAATCATGTCTGATTTAGCAATTTTGACAATTTTTTGTTAGTTGAATTAGGACTTGTAGACACAGTACCCTAAATTTAATTTAGCACAAAAATTAAAATATTACTTACATGTAAGGCTAGACAAAAATCGAAACCTGTCCCAACCCAAAAATACCCGCAAAAAATAAAGTGATTTGGACGGTTTATATTGGGTCACGGGCAGCGGGTTGAAAAATTCGGTTTCAATTGGGTTATTATGGGCGAGACCATGTAGAGGAAACTAAACCTACGGTGCCCGAAACCCGTCCGTATCAGTAAATCAAAACGTTGCGTTTAACACTTTCCTTTTGTAATATATATACACTCTAAGTTCATCTCCCGCCTCCTCTTCATATTTTCTCACTTTACCTCAAATCCATGGAGACTAAAACAATCATGGAACATTTTGAAACCAAAAACTTGATCTTTCTTCACCTTGTTTGTCTAACTTCGCTGAAATCAAATCTTATATTTTTAATTTTATGTGAGAAATTTTTTCCCTTACTTTTCATGTTGATTTAGAGCTTGTAACACTTTTCTCTTGTGCTTGCTTCATGATTTTCTCATCTCTAGTTACATGTTTTTGAAATCTAAATTCCAAAGGTTGGGTTTGTTATTACTTTCATATTTATTTTTTGAATTTTCTTTTATTTTTAACCGAATCAAACCTTCTAATAACCCGCTTAAACCGCATACCCGAACCCATGAAAACTGATCTCCATTTTACGGGCGGATTGAGCCTTATTTTTTGACTCTACGGTTTCACTTGGATGACAACTTTGGACCGAACCCGCCCAAATCCGCCCAGTGTCCACCCTTACTTACATAATATAAACAAAAAAAAATGCTAACGAGTGCTCACGAGGCACTCTTTAAGACCATAGATGGAGTAAGTTTATTTATAGAAATGCGTAAAGTCAATACATTAAAAATTATAATATATTATAAGTTTTTTTAAATAAAATGTTTAAAGACTATCCGAGACACACGTTAGCATAACAAAAAAAGAAAAGAAAAGTAACGGTGAGATCTAGAAAGAACGTTGAAGAGCAGTAAGCACACACGCGAAGTCAAATTAATAATTTTGACGGTTTGAGAGTAAAGAAAGAATACTTACAATTTTGAAATTCAATTCAAGTCCCACCCCACGTACGTACTACTACTCTCCTGCGTTTGATTGATTAGTTCCTTTGTTCCAAAAAAAGAGAAAAGAAAAAAAAAAGAATATCCTCTGAACTCAACAAGTCGTGTTTTGAAATTCAGTATCCGATCCTCTTCCTCCGTAACCTAAGAAGAAGACAACATGAGCGGTGTTGAAGATCAACCTCCTCAAACTCAAGTCACCAATACCAAACCCGAAGAAGACTCTGTCTCTCACACCACTGATTACGCTCCATATCCCAAACTTGACCCAAACGACGTCGTTCCTCCTCCACCTCAACCTCAACCCGCTGCTTCAACCGATGCTGCTGCTGCTGCTGCTGCTGCCACCACCATGCCCGCCGAATCTAATCCCTATGTCTCTCCTGCGCCTGTTTCCGCACCTACATCTACTAAGAGTTTGTTTTCTCTCTTTCTTCCTTCCATCTTTTATCGTTTTCAATTATTCATCTCATGTTCCTCAAATTTGTTCTACTATTCTTTCATTTTGTGCAGATACTTTAGATTCGGTCAAAGATGTTCTTGGAAAATGGGGAAAGAAAGCTGCTGAAGCTACCAAGAAAGCTGAAGATCTTGCTGGAAATATGTGGCAGCACTGTATGTTTCTTTCATCATCATCAATCCTAATTTTTTATTTATTTTATTTGAATTGGAAATTGTGGAATATTTTAGATATTCTATTCAAATTCATTTAACATTTTCAAATATCAAATCAAAAATTAAAAAATAAAATAAAATGGATCTTGAGCACATGCACTGTTTTTCATTATTCAATTCAATTTTTACTTTGCATGCGTGTGGTTGGAATTTTGTTATGCTTTTTTTCATTTTTAATTATAATAAAGACAAGATATACACTAATTAGAGGGAATGTCTTCTCAATGTTTTGAAATTTTTCACAATTTTCAAAATTCAATCTCATTTTTAACCTTCATATGTCTTCTCACTAATGTTTATAGTAAAACTGGCTCTAAAGAGTCTAGACAATTACATTCATTTGAATTTTTTATTGTTGAATTTTGACTTTCCGTGAAACAGTGAAAACGGGTCCTAGTTTTGCTGATGCTGCTGTCGGGAGGATTGCTCAGGGGACAAAAGTTCTTGCAGAAGGTGGCTATGAGAAGATCTTTAGACAGTCTTTTGAGACTGTGCCTGAAGAACAGCTTCTTAAAACATATGCATGCTACCTCTCCACCTCTGCTGGACCTGTCATGGGAGTCTTGTATTTGTCAACTGCAAAGCTCGCTTTTTGTAGCGATAACCCACTTTCTTATCAAACCGGTGACCAGACTCAATGGAGCTATTATAAGGTAAACTTTATATAATGGAAGTCCCTTTGCTTCATTTTCTATGATTATTTCCTAGTATGAGAGGTTTATTTTTATTTAAATAGAATTCAATGGACAATAATTCCAAGTGCATTAGTCATTGAGATTTGAGAATGCGAAAATCACACTCTAGTCCCTTGGAACCTCAACTATCAGTGATGCCAATCCTTCTTAGTGGCTACTATCACCAACATTTGAGGATTTTTGAATTAGGATATAACTTTTGGAATTTTTGAAGTAAGCTGTTTGGTCAATTCCCAACTTCAATTTTGTTGCCTTTCCTGAAATTGATGATTACTTTTAAGTGTAGTCTTTCATACATACCTATAAAACCTTGGTACTCCAGACCAAATTAGGCAAAGTATCGGTGTGTACCCGTATCCGATACTGATATGTGTACAATACTCATAGATACTAGATGTATCTAGGGTGTATCCGCCAATATTCTTCTAGAGGAATCATTGACCGTTGCATTTTGGACACTACTCCAATAATTTTGGCATACATCAGAAGCTACTTGCCTTCGAGATTTTTTTGTTAGAAGAGCTTCTTTTACAGCTTTTTTCGACTTTTATAGAGCTTCGTGTTCAACTTTTTTCTTCTTCATGTTAGAAAAATTGGAGTAGATACTCCTTGATTGATTTTTTTGAACAGAAACAAAATAGATCTGAAAAGGGCATAGATTTGCTTTATGTGAAACCAGTCACTGTATTTTGTCTACGAAAGATGATGGTTGTCGCACTTTAGTGGAGATGCACTTGATGATAGTATTGGACTTCTTGACTTGGGGTGTTGTCTATTCATAAACTAAACTTAGAAGCTATGCTGTTTTAGATGATGGAAATGGGACGGGTGAATATGTACAATTCATATTAGATAGTAAATACATAGTAGGCAATTGAATAAAGCTAAGGCTTATCTTAAATAGGACTGCTGATGCTTTATGTGATTCTGACATTGGTTTGGGGGGAAATAAATTTTGCAAAATATGTACTAGGAAGGAAGAACATATTTTGATAGGGATTAGGAAAGATGTGTCAATGCCTCTGTGTTATCACAAATATATTTTATGTAAAATTGTGATTGTCATCAACTCATATAGTTACATATTAAGATATATCAAATTTACAAACAATTTGTGTACATGTAAAATAGTATATATTAAATGTTACAACCTTTTGTTGCTGTATCTAGGCTGCATTGTAGGCTCGTAGCTTGAGCCTTGAGCCGTTAAATTCTTTACTGCTAGTGAAATATTCTCACCAAGTTACCATTTCCGATCATAATTTTTCTTTTTTTGGAAATATTTACACTCATGCTTTTGATCTTATGCATTAGGTGGTCATTCCCTTGCATCAGCTGAGAGCAGTGAACCCATCCACAAGCAAAGCCAACGTGTCCGAAAAATTTATACAGATTATCTCCGTTGACAACCATGAATTTTGGTTTATGGGCTTTGTGTACTACGACAGCGCTGTTAAACATATCCAAGAAGCATTGCAGTCTCGCTGATACAAATTGGGCTGAAAAACATCATGTATTATATACCAAATACGAGGTCTGTGTTGATAAATTATTCTCAATTCACAAAATCATGAAACATTTTATCTTTTTACTGTAGTTTGTGGAACTGTTATAGTATTGTGATCAACACTTGATCGTTGTTTCTGGCATCATGTGTTTTACATGTGTGACATCATATTATTACATTCTAAATGTTGAAGCCGATTGATTTGTTGTAAGTTCAACCTATTTAAACATGAGTTATATGGAAGATCTCACCAAACAAAACTCACTTCATATTTTCTATAAAATAAGATTCAATGAGTTTTAATTGTGAGATCTTTCACATAACTTGCCCTATTGAATTATAATATAAAAGCATCCAATTCTGTTGTGTTGGAGAAATGAACTGGCAGGTTGGTTGGAATCGCGCTTCTCATTTGCTACGAGACTTTTCTTGTCACTTTCTAATTGCATTTCTTGAACATAGCTTCAAGGCATGGCGTATTTATTGTTAATTTTCATTTAAGATCAAACCTACTAATAACTGGCACTGCCTAGTTGGTGAAAAAAAGTGGTAGAAAATTAGGTTAAAGGAATACATGAAAGAAGAAGATAGTTGGATGGTTTTTCTCTTTTTTCCCCCTCAAAAGTAAAAAATAATGGAGCCATAGGAAACATATGGGCTGGAAATAGGGCCGGAAATGAGTCGAGCTGATTTGAACTCGTCTGAGCTCGACTCGATAGGAATTGGTTCAGCTCGAAACTCGGCTCGAGTTTGACACGAACTATTTTTTCAGTTTGAGTTTGGCTCGTTTAAATTTCACAAACAGTTCGGTTCGGCTCGTTAGGTTCAACTCGTTAAGTCAAATCACATTATTTTAAAGTCATTTTTTTGTCAAAATTTCAAAATTTGATCTTTTGTTATAAACTGATCTAAATAAGAGTAATATAATAGATGGAGAATAAAGAAAGAAGAGAAGAATAGTCGGTATTATTCATCACTAGGATTAGGGTTGCATTAGAGTGATACATGAGTCTTATATATAGACAAACATATTGGGCCAAATACATGGGCCGATGACCTATATGGACATCCACTAATATTCATAACACTCCCCCTTGGATGTCCATCGAGAATGTGCCTCGTTAAAACCTTTACTAGAAAAAACCCAGTGGGAAAAAATTCTAGTGAAGGAAAAAGAGTACAACATCCTTTGTGTTTAACCTGCCTCGTTAAAAACCTTACCAAGAAAACTCAATGGGATAAAACCATGGTGAAGGGAAAAAGAGTGCAGAACACATTTATATCTCCCCCTCATAAAGACAATGATATATGAGACGAAGAACCTCAATTAATCTTCAATATAGTTGATCAATAGTTTTACTTGACGATGACTGATTTGTAAAAAGATCTGATTCTGCTCCTTTAATATACTCTTCTCTGCATTAGCCGTGAATGTGATACCATCTTCTTCAAGTTTCTTGTATATGTAGAATCACAAAACCTCAACAAAACCACATTCTGAACTTGTTGGATGTAGTGTTAAAACTTCCACATAATTGAAGGATATTGTTGTATCTCCAAGATACAAATTATATACTTGACTTTGTTCAAATATATTTGAGTTTATCGATATCATTACATACATAATTAGCAAATAGCAATAATGTTCTCAATGGAATGAAAATATGGTACTCCAAGACCAATTCAAGCAATTGATCATTTTATCGAGACATGAAATGATCTTTGTTCATATCAAGTGACATTGCAATCAACAAATTATATTTGTCCATATCAAACTGATTTAGTACATTTGATATATAAGTTTCTCGATGCACAAAATCTTATTGAAATACCGAATTTATAATTCCAAACAAATTAACTTTTATCATCAAAGATATTTCATTTCAAACTTTTATTTAATCAATAGATTTCAGAAACTCTTCAGGAGTTTTGGTCAAACATTTACAAATATGCTTGAATAATAATTCAAACTTTTAATATTTGTATTTCAACATTTTCTATTCACACGGAAATTGATTCGTATCTCATCATTTTTACATCTTCCGGTGTATATATGGACTCTTGGTCCAAAAATCATTCACTTTGCAAAGTCACTTTAATTATTACGCAATTGCGTCTTTTCATTTAGAAAATCAATGTTTTGTCTATAATTTTCAATAGACTTTAATTCATGATCCTCATTATTTCTTATCACATATAGCGCTATATTATGTGCAAAAATATTGTCAACGTTGACTTCATTTCGGTTCCATCCTATTCCATTCATGACATAATTTTCATCCATGACATAATTCGTCGAGATCTCTATAATTAAGTTCTTCTGGAACTGAAAAATCAATTATGTCAAATGTTCTTTTGAGATTTTCATATCCTCACTTGGGTCATATTTCATATTAGCTCATTTTCTTATCTGAAGATTTTTATCGTCAGAACCGATTGACCTACCACGCTTCACGGTGGTTAAGACTTATTTGCAATATAAGATTGTCCAACAGGGACATCCATTTTGATTGGAGCATTAGCAGCAGATAGTTTATTTAATAAACTTTGCAAATGATTTATTTTATGAACTTCTGGTTCATACTAAATTCTAAGAGGATCGATCAAGATGAGATAATAATAATTTATATCAAGTGATTCATTTGAACTTCTGGTTCACATTTTCAGCTGCTTATTCTCTCCCCCTAATATTGGAAAAATTAGTTCATCACTTGATAATTAGCCTTCTGGGCTATAAATCTATTTTTCCAATATTCTTTTCCTATCCATTTAAGTGCATTGTATTGGAGCAATTGAACATACACAACACATCCAAAAATGCTTATATGAAAAATATTAGGTTATAAACCTAAATTTAATTGTAAATTAAGGGGAGGACTTTCATATTATAATTTATTGGCATTGAGGCGAAATAATATCTCAACATAGTCGTTTGAGTGTTCCCAAAATAAAAATTAGAAGCTTTGATTTCATAAGTATCGTTCATGTAATTAACTTTAGACGTCTAAAGAATGGATCTTCAAATCCATTTTTTATTTATTTATGAACATATATTTTAAGATATTCAATATCAATTTTGATTTGACATACGATACTTATCAAATACTTTATATAAAATGAGCTTTTAACCAAATTAGTACCTCACAAACTTCTGGTTGTGAATCAAACATACATGTGACCATTTAGTTGATGCATCAATTAAAAATATAATTGGTTCACATGATATTTCAATAAAATATGCTCATTTACTTTAATTCATCAAATTCCTTTGGGACATAAAAATTATTTGATTGAAGGAACTTCGGGCCCTTCAATACATATCTATTGAATTTCTTTTTCGCATCATAATAATCCAGAATGACCCAACCGGTATTGCCAACAACAAATTTAATATGATTTGTAAACTTCTGGTTTACAATAATTTCTACTTTAATTGCACTAGTATATTTATAAGTGTAGTATAAACTTCTGATTTATAACTTTTTCATCCCACTTATTTTATTTATAGCTATGAATCTTCAGGATTCATATTTTAAAAGACATTCTACGGTATTTCTAAAAGTGCAGGTTTATGAATCTTCATGATTCATATTTAAAAATCTACGTTACTTTTAGACACGTAGGCTATGAATCTTCAGGATTCAAAATTTTCATCACGATGCTTCTGGATCGTATCCTATGAATCTTCAGGATTCATATTTCAAAAATTTCACTATGGTACTTCTGGACCATAAATTGTGAATCAATATTTTTCAAGAACTCCATAATAGTTCTTATCAATTATTTATACATCCTTCAGGGATGTATCATACCATGGAATTCATGGAGAACAAAATTTGGTTCTTAGTTCTTCAAGAACTATATAATAAATCATTATCAATTTACAATCCTTCAAGGATGTAGCAATATTGAATTCATCTGGAATTTATAAAAATTGATATTTTTCTAAGTTCTTCAGGAACTAGACCATTTGTTGAATTCTTCAGGAATTCATAAATTAAATTTATTAGTTCTTCAGGAACTAATGTTACTGAATTCTTCGGGAATTCATGGATTAAGTTTCTTAGTTCTTCAGGAACTAATAACATATCTTTCGCAATCCTTCAGGGATGCATGAATATATTTCTTATGAATATATATGGAATAAATAAATCACAGAATAATAGCATAATTAAAAGTACAAGTTTTTATAACATTCTGTATACAAGAAATAAAAGAAAATCCATTGTGTATCACTGATTTTGTTTAGTTTTGTTTGACTGTTTATTTGGGTAACTCGTATTGAATTATTATGTATTATAAGGAGAATAGTGGTCGTAACATAAATGAATTATTATGTATTATAAGGAGAATAGTGGTCGTAACATAAATGAAACAGTTTAGTATATGAATTGGTTTTCACAGCATTTGTATGTAGCCTTTGAAAAAAAAAACAATTAAATTGTTTCGTGATAATGACTATGAGGTAAAATAAAATGAAAAGAAATTTCGTGTACATACCTTTGCAATAATAAAGTAGTAGTGGTAGAATTTTGTGCTGATAACGTGTTATAAACTGATCTAAATAAGAGTAATATAATAGATGGAGAATAAAGAAAGGAGAGAAGAATAGTCGGTATTATTCATCACTAGGATTAGGGTTACATTAGAGTGATACATGAGTTTTATATATAGACAAACATATTGGGCCAAATACATGGGCCGATGACCTATATGGACATCCACTAATATTCATAACATCTTTAACCTTTTAAACTATTTTTTAAAAGAAAAAAACAAATATTAAATTAAAATAAATGAGAGGAAAGGTAATGGAAAATGAAAAGTCTTTTGAGAAAGAGAGAGTTTAAAAGAGTAATTTTTTTCCGTAAAGGCAGAGTGAGTAATATCTGTATATGGGAACTGAAAAGTTCATTGATATGTCAAGTTAAAAAGATATGGAATATATATATATATATATATATATATATATATATAACCGAGTTAGTTCATGAGTCAAACAAGTTGAAACATATATAATTTATGTCCAGCTCATTTATTTAACGAACTTATTTTTTTATTAAAGTTCAGTTCATTTAGTTCACGAACTAAGTTTACGAGTCAATTATCGAATCGAGCTTTGAACTATTCACGAGTTGGCTCGGGTCATTGTCAGCCCTAGATGGAAATGAGTGCAAATGTCTTAAGAGAGCTGTTTTTCTCTTCCAGGACCCTTTCTGAAAAATGGACGGACGGACAAAAAAACATGTTTTCTTCCGAATGCACCATTTTGGATGCAGAGAAAATGTTTTTTTATGCTCGTCTTAGATGATTTGGATGGAATCAGTTTTCTATTTGTAAGATTTTATTTTTGAGCAAACACAATCAATTCATTTCATTAATAATAAAAGGTTTAATACGGCGGGGAACATGCAACTAGACCAAAAAATAACCGCTCTAGCTAAAGTGTGAGTTGTCATGTTCGTTTGTCGCTTAGTGAACTTGATCTCAAAGTTTGAATTATAATGTAAGAATGATTTAATCGACATAATAATAGAGCTCAATTCCGATACGCCCGTGTGATTAGCTTATGAAATTCCAGCGCACTGCAGACAGATGTGCTACACGATGTTCCAACATCTGGCTACAGCAGAACACAATGGACAATATAAACAATAAATAGCATAAGGTAAATAACACACAAGGTTTGTTAACCCAGTTCGGTGCGTAACACAACCTACATCTGGGGGATACCAATCCAGGAATGTAACCAATAAGCAATAGCCCTAGACTAATGACAAAATCCTTCAAGTTTATGCCCTTCCCATCTAGCAACTCCCCTATTGTTTACAACCTAGGGTCTTAGCCTAGATCTGAGATGTACCATCTCACTTCCTCTTCCTTGTAATCCCAACAAGGGTTCTGACCAACCTTAATCCAAAGGTTGAGGTATATAAAACATGTGTGAGGACACTCTTCAAGAAAACTATACTCATTCGAGTATACCAAAAGTCTCTATACTCCGTACCTAAAGGTTTTGGAATGCAAACTACTCTAGCTTCTTACCTAAAGGTTTGGAAGCAGATTACAATAACCTATGTCCTAAGCTTGCATCAAACGATACAAGAAAGGCACACAAATCTAAAGCACAAGGCTTACAAAGACACGAAACCCTAAAAGTCTACATTTTGATATATTGGTTTCGGTGAGGAAAATTAGGTCTTGAGTCTTCCTTATATAGCCACGAGTTAGCATGGGCTTGGTGAGCAAATCGGGCTTAAAACACAGCTGAAAAAAGGTGTAAGATTCACCTCAAAAGTATTCTTGAACCAAATATAATCTTTCCTTAAATATATCACATCTTAAGGAAATAAATAATCTTCATAGAATCTTCAGTAAATGGAGAGAGAAACCAACGTCTTGGTGCTCAAGAAAATATCTGAAGATACCAAAAATAGTATGGTTCAAGAAAAAGGAGCGGATTCCATAAATAGAAAATGCGCACAATCATGGCATACTGAACACGTATACAATGTTGAAACATTGTATCCAACATCTTGCTTGTATATTTGTTTTAGCAAAATGATGCCAACAACTAAATATCCAACAGCTTATATAAAATCCACCACAATTTTGGAGTTGTTTTCGAACACAATATTGGACCACTTTCTAAGAGAGGCTTCATGGATTGTCTCCAATATATGGCCATGGCTTCACCTTCCAAGGTTGAGAACTGATGCATATTCACATTTGTACCTGCAGCAATAAAAACACTGTTGGAATCACGAAGGCGCCAACCTCAACATGTTCGGCTAGAATCATCATTGAAGTTCGCACCAACATTACATTTCTGTCATTGTAAATGGGGTTGCTGCCATTACATTTCCCCTAGCTCGCAATCGAAGGTTCACGCCGTGGGGCAGGATTCCTCAATTGTGATCCGTCCACCGTCCCACGCATATATCAAGCAAAGCAAGGGAAGGCGTGAGAATAAGAGTTAGTCAACGCATATCAATTGTATAGGGAATAAGTTACAGCAAGGCATGTCATATTTATTGTTAATTTTCTTTTAATTGTTTCGGCTGATTTTAGTGTGTAGCTTGAAATTATCAAACCTAACTAGTAACTGGCACTGCCAAAACATAGGAGAGGCAAATCTACCAAATCCCCCCTTGGCAAATTTGCACTGCCTAGTGGCGAAAGAAAGTGATACAAAATTAAGTTAAAGGAATAAATGAAAGAAGATAGTTGGACGATTTTTTCTCTCATTTTTTCCTCAAAAGTCAAAAATAATGGGGTCAAAGGAAACACATGGGTTGGAAATTAGTGCAAATGTCTTAGAGAGCTGTTTTTGTCTTTCCCAACACTTTCTAAAAAAAAATCCGTTCAGGTTCACTTTTTCGAGCAGACAAAAAAGATATTTTCTTCCGAATACATTATTTTGGATGCGGAGAAAATAATATCTTTTCGCCCGTCTCGAATGATGAATTTGGATGGATTCTGTTTTCTATTTTTTTTTTTTTTTGTAAGATTACACTACATAAATTGTGAATTTTATACCGTCCCATGAGCTTAGCTCAATTGGTAGACATTTGTATTATTATGCAGGAAATCGAACCCCGATCATTCTACTTATTTACCTTAAGATGAAATTTCAAGTCATTAGACTACTTGACTAAAAAAACAAACAGTGAATTTTATACCGATAAAAACTAAATTGATTCAATCAACCACTTATTTCATACAACTAAAAGCTATAAAATGTATTTTATTTATAAATTGGAGGATGCACTCCGTAAAGTAACTTTTTGCTTAATAATCGTTGTAAAAAATTTGCCAACAAAATAACCTCCAGTTGCTGCCCTCATAATTGTAAGACAACAACTTTTTTTAAACTAATATATTTGAATTTCGTATCAGACTATGTATTTTGCAAAAACTTATAATCTTTTTCATTTGGAAATATACTATCTATTATTTTCTTGTCCCACTACATTTTTTTTTGACAAAGACTTGTCCACTACATAAAAATTTGTTTGATCCGCCTCTTTTGAGTATCCTGTTCCTGGGCACAGTTGTGGATATACTAATCTCTATAGGAAAGGCTGAGATTTTTTTTAAAAAAAATAGTAGCTAAACAAAAGTTAGGTTACAAGGAAAAAATAGCTAAACTATCATATTCGGCATCCAAAACGGTAAGACTTACACATAAAAAAATTAACTTATGCTTTAGATTTTTTATCGGACTAAACTTAAGTGTTATGAAGGTCTCGTTCGATTTAGCCTATTTCAACTCCTAATGCGCACTACTAAGTTTTTCATCAATTAACTTGATCATCTCATACAAATATGTTTGATGATATGGTTAAATAAGTTTTTCGTCTCTAAAAATAAGAAAAACTAATTTTAATTTTAATCCCTAAATTAAAATGGGATGTTTTCATCTTCCCAAAATTCTTTGTTTCGTTTTTAGTCTTGGTGTATAATTTAACCACTTTCTTCACATTTTGGACCATAATATATGTTGGGGTTGATTGTCAATTCCCACATCGTCCGATTTCTTAAATAAAGAAGGAGGTTAAAAATTAGTTATTAGAGAAGTCTCACATCGCTTAGAATGGTGAAGCAAGGGGGAAACCAATGCTATATATTGGACATAAGTCATTTGTTTGTAATTTGCACCAGTCAGTAGCACTTTAAGCTTATATCTAACTTACTTTAAATATTTGCTTTGTGAGAGTGTGGTTGTATTGGGGCATTGGGGTGAGAGTGAGAGAAGTCTATATGTTGTAACAATTTTCACATAGTGATAATTCTCTAGTTGTCGGTTTAGACAACTGTTATGGTGTTTTCTCTGGTTTTGGAGTTTCCACATTATATTCTTGTGTTGTGATTGTGTTTATTTTTCTTCTTTAGTGTTGTTATTTCCTAACAGTGGTATCAAGAGCTTCGGTTCGATATTCCGAAGGTGCTAAAGAAGGGGCATTGCTATGTCTTACTTAAGTGCTATGAGGTATGACATAGAGAAGTTTGATGGAAGAATCAACTTTGGCTTGTGGAAAGTGCAAGTCAATGATATGTTGATACAATCGGGATTACACAAGGCGCTAAAAGGAAACACTTCCAACATGGAGGCCGACAAGTGGGAGGAGCTTGATTTGAGAGCTGCAAATGCAATTCGTCTGTGTTTGGCAAAGAATGTATTTGCGAATGTGCAGAATCTGTCATCAGCCAAGGAATTCTGTGAAAGGCTCGAAGGGTTGTACCAGGCAAAGGACATCTCAAATCGGTTGTTGTTGAAGGAGCAATTCCACAACTTGCGCATGGGTGAAGGTACGAAAATTTATGATCATCTTAGTACTTTGAATAATATTGTTTCTGAGTTAGAATCTATTAAAGTTAAGATTGATGATGAAGATAAAGCGTTAAGGCTCATTTTGTCCCTTCCACCTTCTTATGTTCATCTCAAACCTGCTTTGATGTATGAGAAGGAAAATTTGAGTTTTGAAGAAGTTGTAACTAAAATTATTTCTGAAGAAAGGAGGATGAAAAATGATGAAAGCACTTCATCAAACTCAATGTTGCTAACTAGAAGTGGGGCTAATGGGAAGAAGATCCATGCAAAGAATTTGCCGTGTTGGAAGTGTGGAAGGTCTGGGTATTTAAAGAGAAATTGTCCAAGTGGAGCAGTATCTGAAAAAGACTTTGAGAAAAGTGCTAGCAATATCTCCCTTGTTTTGGGATATGATGGTGAATTTTTTTAGAAGATAAAGCGTACGTGTCCTTATGGTATTTTCGCTATACCACGGGAAATGACAAATTATTGCTAGCGGATTCCGAACAACACTAAGGCATTGGTTGACATTGATGCATGGTGTGTGGTGAGATGTGTCGATGGCTGAAGAACTTCTTGAAAGCCAACATGGGAGTTGCACCATAATCTTTCAGCAGGTTTCGACATGAAATTTTGGGATGGTTTAGTTCCAAGTGAAGAAAATTCTTGGGATGGTTAAGTTCCAAGTGAAGAAAATTCTTGGGATGGTTTAGTTCCAAGTGAAGTATACTATTTATGGTGGAGTATGATTGTTGGTATAGACAATGGAAGCGGAAGATGGAACTCTTGCAATCAAGGTTGACATTGTTGGGGTTAATTTTGCCTGGTTTCTTAAATAAAGAAGGAGATTAAAAATTAGCTATTGAAGAGGTCTCACATCGCTTAGAATAGTGAGCAAGGGGGAAACCAAGGCTATATATTGGACCTAAGTTCTTTGTTTGTAATTGCACCAATCAGTAGCACTTTAAGATTATATCTGACTTAGTTTAAATATTTGATTTGTGAGAGTATGGTTGTATTGGAGCATTGGGGTGAGAGTGAGAGAAGTCTATGTTGTTGAATGTTTTGTTTTAATTCATGTTTCTGTTAGTTAGTTGTTTGTTTACAAGGTAGTTAGCTTAGTGTGAGTTAGTTATGTTAGTTATACAACTAATGGATAGAGTTGGTTGTAACTAACTTGGATTACTTAGATGTAAAGTAATCTCTCTAAATAGTGTTGTGTATAGGAGAAAGAGTAACCTGAACCACAATATTAGTTATTGTAATCCTTTGGTTTTTGCCCCAATAAGTAGATGAATAAAACTCTCTCTTTCTCCCAACTTTTCTAAGTGTTTGTTCATAGCTATTCTTCTTCCTTCATCTTCTCCAGATTCTGAGAACAGTCTCAGAACGTTCTTATACTGTAATTGTGTTTATTTTTCTTCTTTAGTGTTGTTATTTCCTAACACTATGGACATACATGAGTTGGATAGAATAGACGGACATAATTTGGTGACATCTTCAAAATAAAAGGGTTGCAACTTTGACATAAGTATGAACATAAACTAAGTATAATTAGGGAGGGACCAAATAAAAAAGTTATGTGAAGATGAAAATGTCTCTAAAATTAAAATAGACTGTATTTATGAAAACGAAAAACTTATTTAACCCTCAATTAAATTGGATTTGTTTCAATTAAAATAAACTCAAAGCAATCCAATTTACTAGCATCCACAAATAGTAGCAGCCAGTGGAATATTGACGTTTCTTTTAGGCTGTAGCAGTTAACATGCACACAACTTTTGATTCATTTCAGGCTAACATAACATGCACTGCAACACTAGCTAGCATCAAGTCTAGAAATTGATCAATTAATAGACTATGCCTGATTGCAAATTTTTTATATGGTCTAAAATTTCAATAATTTTCATGGCCGTTCAAGCCAACGGTTCCTTTATATTGTGCTCGGAGATAATGCCATAACATACAGGTAAAGATTCCACATTTCTATGTTAGGGATTTTGAATGAAGCCAAATACTACTTCACAAGTTAATTAGCACAAACATATATCTATAATTAACTAGTAAACAATATGATCTCGTCACAGATTTATGTTTTATTGTGATATTTATATAAGTTATTTGATTTTTTTTCTTCCTCCAAGTACCATTTGTGTGTAACTTTAAGACAAATGTATTTGAGTACCTTTATAGGCATGGTTTGATTCTAAAAAAATACCGAACCGAACTGAAACACAGTATTTTTAAAATTCATAATAACCGAACCGAACTGTTTGTCTTTTGAACCGAATCAAACTGTTAAAGTGGTTCGATTTTATGGTTCTAAACCAAACCATAACTAACTTTTCACTAAAGAAAACCGAACCGAACTAAACTGATAATCATGAACCGAACTGTTTAAGTTTGGTTTTAAAATTGTTAGTTATGGTTTGGTTTTCTTTGGTTCAGCTCAGTTTAGTTTAGCGGTTCGGTTCGGTTTTTTTTTTTTTGCTCACCCCTAACTATAGCACATTTAAGGAATGTGATTTTTAATACAACGCCTCTTCAGTACAATGGTGCTGGTAAAAAGGAGTATACATGTAAGATACTTTGATGCTCAAATCAGTATATGTGTGATGTAAGGGTGAATCTTGCGGCCTCGACGTTAATATATAGTTGTCGGAATAATGGCTGAAAATTCTTGATTGATAGTAAATATCAATCTTCAAATGTCGATCGTTACAGAAGTTGATCCTTATGTGGCCGTTGAACAAAAACATTTGGTCTTAGGCTAGCATATTATTGGGCGAGTTCGATACCTTCAAATTATTCATAAAAAAAGAGTTTGCTAATTTATACCAAACTCGCTTTTAATCAGTGTAAAATAGTAAATTACAACCACATATTTGTAGCTTACTAATTTAGAACATAAAATATAATTAGTGCAAGTTAGGAAATTTTATAGAGACTTGTTAACTTGCCCCCACTTATTAGTTTTTTTTTTTTTAGACGGATCCACTTATTAGTTATTTACATTAAAATACAAAATTGAAATTAGAGGCAAGCAAGATTTGTCAATAAAATACAAATTTTACATTAGAGATGGAATTTGAGACAAATCATATTTTTTTATTAATTTATTTTTGCTAAGTTGTTAGAGACGAATTAGTGTATCATCTTTGATTTGAGACGAAATCATTCATCTCCATTAAATTAAAGTCATTATTTATAATGGTTGACAACTGAAAATAAATTTATTTTTATCTGAGATAGAAATAACCCTCTCTAAATGCAAATAATTTCGTATCTGATTTTCATCTCTAATGTATATATAGAACTGTGTCTACAAATACTTGTTAACTCACCACTCACTTTATCGTGGATAAATAACTTAGTAAGTTATAGTTATAACTATTACTTTGTCAACTATACCTGGTGTAACTTACTAGTTATACATTTACACACACTAAAAAATGGGTAATTAAATACATTTTTAGTGTATAAAATAGTCCTTTTATTTTAAAATCAATTTTTTGGTACCATAATTATTATATTTATAGCACTTTTTATTCAGCTTGTGTTTTTTACCCTAAAATGGTGATATTTAACCTAAAATATGGTGATATTTGGTCGTAAAAAGTAACATTTTTTTTATAAAAAAAATATCGGGTGGATTTATTAGCTCCGTTTTTTGTGGGTTGGGTAGAGCACCACTCAAACTTCTCCCTATTAGTGGGTATAGTAATCATTGTATTTTAACTCATCTTTATATATATATATATATATATATATATATATATATATATATATTCTTTTGCAGTTAAAAATAAAATAAAAATAAAAAATTTCAAGACAAATGACTTTGCCATCTCCATTAGTTGTGGATTTGGATGCAGTGTGATACCACAACATGTATAGTCAGTTGTTTCAGAGGCACAAGTTATGATGCATAAGATATGTTTATGCACCGTGCATAAATACCCCAAATTGCTTAGCGCATCTCCTAAATTTTTAGTGCACCCCCAGATTGATTAGCACACCCCCAGATTTTTAGGGGGTGCGCTAAGCAATTTGGGGGTGCATTAAGCAATTTTCATTATTTATGCACCATAACCACTCCCTATTTCAGAGTCGTTCGAATCAAATTAGATTATCTAAATTTTAATGCAAAATTTTTGTTCTTTCAGATATAAAATATCAATATTAAAATTTTATCCGTCCAATTTAAACGGCTTCAAGGTGGCTACAAGGTAATAACTACACTAAATCCTCATTGATCTACACCTTCTTTTTAGCAAATGCTAACATGTTTCTGTTTTTTGAACACTTATTAAAGAACCAAATATCAAAATAGTGTTCAATTCTTTAAAATTTAAGTTGTTTTTTAAACACAATTTTATTACTTAATTCTTTAGCATATGTCATAAGATACGTATTAGAAAAATAATAATAACTAAGAATGTTGATTTACAACTCACATTTCTAAAGCGACACGGGTATAAGTCACCCGATCACCCATAACCCTGCATTTTAATTCAATGAAGTTTAAATTTAACTTGAACTTGCCCATCCAATTTCATCAGATGTTTGGTTCGAGTAGTAAATTTGACATTTTGAACTTGCGAATCCGTGAACTCAACCCGATTACATGACATGTTATTTTTATTACAATTACTAAAATTAGTAATTGTAAAAACTGAAACTAAACCTAATTGAGAATTTTTTGCTCTTTCACTTTTGAGTTTTGATATAGATAATATGTATCTGATGATTAACTTAATTCAAATTGTGGTTAAATTTTTAAGCAATGAATTATGTATTTTATTAAAAAATGTTAATTTTTTTTATTTTTTATTTATTTCAACCAAAATATATTCAGTAAATTACTTTCTTTTTAAAATTCTTTTCTTTTTTTTTGCATGCCCTCTGTATCCAACCTAACCCAACTCATTGATGACCAATTGATTTAACTTAAATGTTAAAAATAAGTAATGAACATTCAACCAAATTACCAAAGAACATTTTTATGAGATGACGCGAGTGTCTTTTAGCTTAACTTGATTTTCGGTCTGTTACGATATGATATGATTATCTCATTATTGTAATTTATATTGTAATTATGTTAGGATTAATTAGTCTTGATGTGTAATTATTTTCTTTGTCTTCAATTCTATATTATAAATAGGAGCTTTTGCTTGTACTTGAGATATACAATGAATATACAAATATTCTCTCATATTTTCCTGAGTTTCTACATGGTATCTAGAGCTTAGGTTCCCTTTATTTTTCCTCCTGCGTGTTTTCCAGGTGTTGCACTGTTTTCTCCTTTGTTAGGTTGCCATCATTGCTTTGTGAATCTTAGTCAAAAAATTTTATACTCCCAGACCAGTGTATCAGACCACACGTCTGTACACATACATATTGATCCAAAGGAAAATTATTATAAGTTGTAACTAGTGATTTTTCAATCATTGAGTCATCGGAACACAATTCACCATTCCAATTCATATCATATTTTGTGACATCATCAATTACAAATTGGCTAATTAAGAAATTGGCTAATTTAATTAAAGTTGCATCGGCAGAATTTACTACTGAAATCAAAGTTGCCGCTGTTTACCATCAGATACTCGACGGACCTTTCTAAAGGAGTTTGGTGAGATTATTTTTAATTTCATTATTTTGCAATTGTTTTTCCCTAATTCAACTCTCACTGAGTCACTTTTGCATTATCAATATTGGTTGTGCTATGATGGAGAGATATTGTGGTTGTTGCCGTAAGTTTGGACATTCTTTTTCTGATTGTCCCATGGTTGAGTGCTATAATTGCACGAAGAAGGGTCATATTGCTTCAAACTGTTGTCGATATTGCAAGACAGTCGGACACTTGATTCAGAATTGCCCCACCCGTCCACCACGATCTGATCAGAATAGGAATCGACATCGTCCCAATTCTTCAAAGCCTGTACTTACAACTGCTGTTGTTGCCAATGATTCCCTCGAGTCCTCTCAGCCTGCTGTCACAAATATTTTGTCTCTTTTTAGACAACTTCTTCCTTCTGGTAATATTCCTGCCGCCCTTTCCACTGCACCAGGTAATACTAAATGGTATTTTGATTCCGCTTGTTGTAATCACATGACATCTGCATCTCATCTATTTTCTTCCATGTCTAAAAATGACATTACCCGTTCTATCCACACTGCTGATGGATCTCTTATGCATGTAAGCCACATAGGTTCTATCTCCCTATCTAATTTAAGCCTACCTAATACATACCTTATTCCTAAACTAAATTTTAATCTTATCTCGATTGGTCAATTATGTGATCTTGGTTATGAAATTACCTTCTCTTCCTCTGGATGTCATGTGCAGGATCCACAGACTGGACAACTCATAGGGACTGGACGTAAGATCGGAAGGTTATATGAACTCATTGAACTGCATGTTCCTCTGGAGTCTAACATTTGTGCGGCTTCCGCAGACGCTTCCATTCAACTTTGGCATCGTCGTCTTGCCCATAGTTCCATTGGTAAATTACGTCCTCTAGTGTCTCATGGTTATTTAGGATCTGTCATCAATGAGTCATTTGATTGTTCTGTTTGTCAAACTGCTAAACAGCCAGCCTTATCTTTTAATAAAAGTACTTCAATTTCAGCTTCACCGTTTGATCTCGTGCATTCAGATATTTGGGGTCCTGCTCCCACACCTACAATGGGAGGTTCTCGATATTTTGTTATATTTATTGATGATTATTCTCGTTTTACATGGATATATATGATGAAAAATAGGCATGAACTTCCTCAAATTTACATCAATTTTGCCAAAATGATTCAAACACAGTTTTCTAAAGCTATTAAAGTTTTACGACGAGATAACGCCATGGAATATCGTGATTCTAAAATCTTGTCTTTTCTTCATGAGCAGGGTACCTTGTCTGAATTTTCATGTCCATATACATCTCAACAAAATGGTCGTGCTGAGAGAAAGCATCGACACATTCTTGACTCAGTCCGTGCGATGCTTATCTCAGCCTCTTGTCCAGAACGCGCTTGGGGTGAAGCTGCTCTTACAGCTGTCCATGTAATCAATCGTCTCCCTTCCTCTGTCATTGGCAATGTCTCTCCTTTTGAGCGTCTTTATCTCACTACACCAGATTATAACTCACTTAAGGTGTTTGGTTGTGCTTGTTTTGTCCTCCTCCAGCCCCATGAATATACTAAACTTGAGCCTCGTGCTCGTCTATGTTGTTTTCTTGGTTATGGGACTGAACACAAAGGTTATCGTTGTTGGGACCCAATATCCCAACGCATTCGTATCTCCCGTCATGTTGTCTTTTGGGAACATATAATGTTCTCTTCCTTGTCAAAGTTTAAGGCAATCCCTTCTACTTCAACTCCTCTCTTTACTAACCCCGATGTCGATTATTTTCCTAGTGACACAATTGCAGGTTCTGAGACGCATGTAGGTTCATCTAGTGAGCTTCCGACGCCTTCCGATATTCCATCCACTCCTAGTGATGATGTTTCGTCTGCTGATCCTGCACCACCCACTATTGAGCTTCCTGCACGGGTAAGAAATCCACCTCCCTACCTTCGTGAAAATTACCATTGTTATTCCACTATGCTTCACCATCATGAACCACAGTCCTATAAGGAAGCCTCCGCAGATCCTCATTGGCAGCAAGCTATGCAGGAAGAATTACAGGCATTGGAGAAAACTCACACGTGGGACCTTGTTGATCCTCCCTCTGATAAGACTCTTGTAGGATGCAAGTGGGTTTATAAAATAAAGACTCTCTCTGATGGATCGATTGAGCGTTACAAAGCTCGTCTTGTGGCAAAAGGGTTCACTCAAGAGTATGGTATTGATTATGAAGAAACATTTGCCCCTGTAGCACGCATCACATCGGTTCGAACTCTTATTGTCATTGCTGCCACTCGCAAATGGAGACTCACTCAAATGGATGTTAAAAATGCCTTTCTCAATGGCGAGTTAGAAGAAGAGGTTTACATGCGCCCTCCTCCAGGTTATACTTGTCAGGAAAACAAAGTGTGTCGCCTTCGTAAGGCTCTCTATGGTCTCAAACAAGCACCTAGAGCTTGGTTTTCTAAATTTCACAAGACTATCACAAAGTTAAATTTCTCTTCAAGTGCTCATGACTCTGCTCTTTTTACTCGCAAAACTGACAATGGTACCGTTGTCTTGCTTCTTTATGTTGATGACATGATTATCACTGGAGATGACTCTGATGGAATTGAAGAGCTTAAGCAATTCTTGAGTCAACATTTTGAGATGAAGGATCTTGGACCATTAAGTTACTTTTTGGGGCTTGAAGTATTATCTTCGAGTGATGGTTTGTTTCTCTCACAAGCTAAGTATGCTTCTGATCTTGTCTCTCGAGCCGGTCTCACTGATTGTAAAATTGAACACACTCCTCTTGAACCGAATGTTCGATTTACTCCTCATGATGGTACTTTACTTGACAATTCTACTCTTTATCGGCAGCTCGTAGGGAGCTTAATTTATCTCACAGTTACTCGACCAGATATCTCATATGCTGTTCATCTAGTTAGTCAATTCATGCCCTCCCCACGTACTACTCATTATGCTGCTGTCCTTCGGATTATTCGGTATATTAAGGGTACCATGTTTTGTGGTCTACACTACTCGTCTGCATCCTCATTGATTCTTAGAGCTTACTCTGATGCTGATTGGGCTGGTGATCCTAGTGATCGTCGATCTACCACTGGTTTTTGCATTTTCCTAGGAGATTCTCTCATTTCTTGGCGTAGTAAGAAACAAACTTTGACAGCCCGCTCTAGCACTGAAGCTGAATATCGTGCTCTTGCTGATACGACTTCTGAGATATTATGGCTTCGTTGGCTTCTTGCAGATTTAGAGACATCTCAATCTTCACCAACAGATCTATATTGTGACAATCGTAGTGCCATTCAAATTGCCCACAATGATGTTTTCCATGAGCGAACAAAGCATATTGAAATTGATTGTCACTTCATTCGCCAACATCTTCTTCGCGGTGAACTTCATCTAATCTCCATTGGCACTCTTGATCAACCTGCTGATTTGTTGGCAAAACCTCATTCTCCTGGTCGCTTCCGCACTTTAGTGTCCAAACTCAAGTTGTTTACAGCTCCACCAACTTAAGTTTGAGGGGGGATGTTACGATATGATATGATTATCTCATTATTGTAATTTATATTGTAATTATGTTAGGATTAATTAGTCTTGATGTGTAATTATTTTCTGTCTTCAATTCTATATTATAAATAGGCGCTTTTGCTTGTACTTGAGATATACAATGAATATACAAATATTCTCTCATATTTTCCTGAGTTTCTACACGGTCCTTGACTTGGACATGCAACAGTACATGTTGAAATTTTTAAAAAGAATTTGTTATCAATTTAAGTTTTACAAGATTCGAGAAATTAGTTTTTACAACTGAACTGTGCACAGAAGATATGAAAAAATCAAAATATGCATATTACATAGGCAAAGATGGGCAGACCCAGCCGTACGTAGACCAAGCTCATTCCATGTGGGAGCCAATTTTTGTAGTATTTGATTATAGTTAGGAAATAAAACCTGTACTACTAATAATTTTAACTAATCACACATTAATTTTAAAGTTTATATTGCTAATGGAGCAGTTTTTTTAAAAAGAAAAATCAAAGTTGTGTTTCTCATGTTGACGCAGAAGACACGGCAGATGTTCTGGACAATTGTGGCAGAGGATGACTGGATGAGGCATTTGGCATGCCATTTCCCATCATTGAATTGGGTGCACTATTTGCACTATATATAAATATATACACTAGTACTATCATATCATATGGTTGCATATAAATACCACAATAAGAGAAATTATCAAAATTTGTTCTCTAATACACTTAATCTCAACACTCCTATACCAATTCATGTCACATTGATTGAGCTTACCTGGTAAAGTATGTAGGGGTTGAATTTCGAATCTAAGACACTTTATTAATTTATCAAAATGGCAAAATTTATAATTATTAAACTACTTAATAAAAAAATTATTTAATTTATACTAGACCAACATAGTTTAGTGGGAGTAATTTCCAAAATAGTGAGAACGTACTATTTGATCAATAGAACAAAATGAGTTGGATAAATTGTATATATATGTAAAGAAAAGTGTTATTAATTAGCACTTATATATTATAAAAGAGGTTCTAATCAAGAAAAGTATTCCTTCATCTCACATTAGATTAAGTGGGATGGATCAATGATAGTACTAGTTTAAAGAGGTAATGAATCTCAAAAACTTGCTTGAATGATTGTGAATTATTTGTTTAATAGAGAAATCATGGATCGGGCTCACCTACTTGACATGTTTATTTCCATATTTAGGAATTAATATTTGTAAATTGGAATTAAATTCTTTTTAACCTCAGGCATCAAATCTTTTAAACAAATACTAATAGAAAAAACCCTAAGAACTAGAAAATTAATAAATAAATAAATAAAATATTGCTAAAAGAAATTATAGTTCAACTAGTAGAAATGTCAAAATTGTTAGGTCGAACGCTATAATCGAAGTTAAAAAATGTATATATAATAAATAATAAAACTATGCTCATGTTATATAAATTGAAATGAAAATTAATGGTGAAGCAAGAGGAGTGAACTAAAAAGTTGTGTCTATTTTTTCTATAAGCAAAAGTTGTCCTATTATATATAAGGAGTATAATATAGGAAAAGGATTTCCTGCTATTACAGCAGGACGTTGTAAAAAATATTGGTCGTCCGATTAGAATCGCGTGGTTCAAATTATTTTTAGTAATTTTATAAGTAGATTAATATAAATTGTCCGATCTAATAATCAATGGTTGAGATGTAAAAATAGTGTGAAACTGTGTGATTTTTGGACAGCAGGAAATCATGATCCGTATAATATATATTGACTAAAAGAAGCTATGAGAAACGTTAGAAACTGTCTGTGTTTTGTTGATATTCATGATTAATTTATGACATAGCTTGGATCCAATGTTACATAAATAATATACATAGCTATACCTATCCCAACCCAAGTCTAAATTTTGACACTATATTGATACGCATATGATGTTGAAACGTGACCACGTATTATTAAGCAAAGCCAAAGACATAAAACGATACCCTTGACAGAATGTACATATCTTTAATTTACACATGTTGTTGTTACACTGTGCAAAGGAGGCTTCACTGGCTGGCTCAACAAACATCAACCAGTATTGCCGCCACTCACTACCCAATCAGTTGGTCAATTTGAGGTATTTACTCATTCGGTATATCTGTAACCGTTCGATCAATATTGAACAATGATTATAAATATATACCGACTTTGTGAATGTGTCAAATTTTTGGGAGATATGTTTGTAAACGCCATATTAAAGAAGGAGGTTTAGCGCTCGATCCCTGACAATAACAATATGTATTAATTAACAATTTAGGAGTATTGAAGGAACCGATTCATTTTAATATCCAGTGTGCTACATAAATGAGCCTTAGTCTAATCCAAAACACATTCAATTACATGTCATGTACCATAACTTTGATTCATGTACAAGAAAAAATTATGGTGTATATAAATTATTCTTTGTAAATAAATAAATGGTTAGTTAACTTAAGAAATGTGTATGAGAACTGAAAACACACTGTCATATGCCAAAAACATTTGACTTGACTTGACCACGGGCATGGCATGTAGTAGCAACTAACAAAGATTAACGCAAATCAAGACAAAAACAAAGGTAATTAACAGAAGTGATTAGTTAAAATAAAAAATGACATGTGGGTGTGAATGGTACCCCATTACCCTGTAAAAAGCTCGAATCTCAATCAGTGAATTAGAAGACTCTATTTTTTAACCATATCTATGACAAAAAAGTATTAGGAAAGAGGGTATCATATTCTAATATTTGGTTAAATTAAAAATAAAGGGTGGGAATATATAGACTTTGAAATTTGCATAGAAGCTGACATGAAGCAGAGATATAAGGAATAAGTGAATGTGTTTAATTTCATGGTGTGTCACACGACCATGAGACCAAAGATGCAAAGGTAGAAAAAGTTAAATTTGGAATATAGTATTATAGTATATGTATAAAAAGGGGAATTTCAAAGATTTGTTAGAATGAAAAAGGGTTAGAAATTTGTGACTTTAAAGTGTCTTTTTAAAAAATTACACGTTCAAGCACGTCTAAGGCTTCGTTATGGAATCCAATAAACCAGCATCCTAAGTGAAAAAATATAACTTAGCTTCTTGTTATGGTTTTGTGGTCCAATTCAATCCACATTTGGTGATTGCGATTAGGGCTGCAAATTAGTCGAGTTAAGTCGGATATGTTTGAGCTTGATTCGATAAGAACTGGTTCGGCTGGAAATTTGGCTCGTTTAAAGTTTATGAGCAGTTCGGTTTGCCTCGTTGGATTCAGTTCATTTTCAACTCGAAACTCAACTCAAGAGTTCAACATGAATTTTTTTCTATTTACTCTCCATTTTTTATATACACTCCGATATGAGACTGTTTATTTTACAAATCCGTAAAAACACATTATTGTACATGTTATCGGTTCGGTTCATTGTCAGTCTTAATTGCGACAATAGTTGCACTTGTATCACGATCCTAATCGACATTTTGGATAATTGTGGTCAAATACGGCCAAGAGTCTTAATCACATTTGCATTGCGATTTTGACAACGTCAAAAATCATTATGTCTTAGTTCCGATTGTAATGTGGCAAACTTTTATCTCAAATCACGCTTCACGCCATTATGTTATATTAGTATAGTAGTCAGAATTCGATTATATCTCTTTCTAAAACACCTTCGGTCATCCAATTCAACGATTTGAGTTACGCTTTAAAGACAAATAAAATAATAATCTTGCCCTTGATATACACTTTGTTCATTATTAGTCATCAATATGATGATCTATGGTCAAACGGCTACAAAACAGAAATAGAGGATCTTAAGTAAATTTTCCAAGAATAGCACAAAAGGAAGGATTCTAGAGTTTCTATTGGTCCATGTTTTCCACATTATCAGCATTTGTTCTAATTGACCAGTGATGTTCTGGACTGGCTGGACTGGCTCTTCGAGCCCTGATAAGCTCGAGCGACATAAGCCACGTTCAAACAACATAATAATCGTCGAGCACTCCTCCTCCTCGGAGAGTTCAACGGTCAAAGATACAAAGCATATCGTAACGGTCGACACCGGAATTATGAGTATTTAAAGCTCATCATGGCTTCCTAAGCCGTTTTCCGGCAGCCAATTGATGGATATTTAATGTCATCATTGGCCTTAGCCCAGCGCTGGGGGCTATATATACTCCTCATTTGTAAGGAGTCAGGTACATTCTACTTTCTCTGAAAACCTTCACTCCACACTTACTAACTTGAGCGTCGGAGTGTAAACAGGTACACAACCCCCATCCACTCACCGGAACTTGGGGCGGAGCACCGTACAACAGACGTTGGTCGACTCTGATCACAGGTAAGATCATCTGACATTAAAAAAATCATAACATTTTGATGAAAATTTTAAGTCTCAAACTTAAGTCTAACTTTAAAAACGTAACAACATTTAGAATTTTAACAGAAAATTTCATACTCCTACTTATTTCAAAATATTAATTTTTACAGTACTTATATGCAGAAAAATATTAAATCCACACTAAAAAACTATGATATACAATACACTGAGAAGGTGTGCTTACTAAGTGGAGTTTTTCTCTAGTTGTGCTAAGTTGAATTTTATAGGATTCAAATTTTAGTTATGAGAACGTAAATTATATCAATTATAAAAGTTGCACCAAGATTTAGAAAGATTAATATTTTCTCATTAAATTAAATACAAAGGTTGTCAGTCACAGCTATTGGAGAGAATTCAAATTTAGTGAGAATATAGTGATTTATTTGGAGGAGTTGCATTGCATGCTCTAACTCTTCAGTCCTACAACTATCAACTATGAGAATACCTTATAGTCATTTTTCAGCACATATAATTTTTCATATTAAATAATGTTATATTTAACACAGTTGTGACGAGAGAGGGTCCTCTCCTATGGATAATTAACCGGAGGCTGTCCAATATTATCATCCATCAATTAATTATTTTATAATATCAATCACGATAAACAAAAAAAAAAAAAACAATTGAGCGGTGTTGATTACATTGTAGGAAATTAACTTTAATCAGAGAGAAGATATTGACATATATCTAAAATTCTAAATAGAAGCAATAACATACGACCCCGTGCATACATATGGAAATACTTGGAATTTTAGAGGTGATATACCATTTCCTAAAATTTTAGTTAGTTTTATTTAAAAACAAGAAGAAAATAGATACTTGAAATGAACAATTGTCTAGTATTTTAACTTACTAGTTGGTAAGACATTGCATTACATATACATAGAGTCAGAGTTTGAACCTCAATCATCTCATTTATTAAAAAAATAATAAACGTTATAAAAAATTAAAACAGTTTTATTTTTTTATACAACAAAAAGTATTTTCATAAAGTAAACATTTGAGTAATTTTCAATTAATTAATTCCATGAGCTGGCTGGGGTTGCCAACTTACTTGTAAACTAACCTTAAGTGACTGGAGTATTCTGATTTGGTGACATTCAAAAACAAATTGATAACTACAATTTATCATAGGTATATACATATAGAGAGAGTTCAATTTTAGTTTCACAATTAAAATATTACTCTTGAAATCTTTCCGGTAGTACTTTGTCGCAGAAAAACCCAACGCAAGATACTGCTTTGCCTGCAACTAAGCAAAAAAAAAATATTACTTTGCCCACAAACCATAATCAAAGAGCATAATATATAATAAAATGAAAATTTATTAACAACATTGCCTAGTCGAGGCGCATCTGAATGAATGATCCCAAACAAAATCACGTTCAATTGGACCAACTTTTTCTTTCAAAAAATTGTGACAAAAATATAAATACCTATATCACTTAATTATTTGATTAAGAGTTCGATTTGTGTCTGATATATACATCGAAAATATTTGTTGGGAGAAAGATTAATCTTTTAAATATGTTAAGAGATATCAAATGTGAGTTAAAAGTTTTACATTAATTGGAATAGTCAACGCTGAACAATTTATAAATAAGAAGATGCATAAATATAATGTTTTAAGGTTTTTATGTAAAAGTGGAGTGTCAAAATCACTTATGGCCTTACTCAAGGCCTAAGTTTTTGATCTAACCCGATGAGTTTCTCTCTCACGGTCAACAATAATATAATATGTTTTTTATTCAACCGGGTGAGACTTCCATTCATGGTACAATAAAATATACATCAGTCTTATCTCTAAAAGTTGGTCTCTACGGTTGCGCAAAAGATACGGAGATTTATAAAATAATTTTTAAAAAAATAAAAATATTTCCTTTGCCAATTCCAAAAAAACACGATAATCAAGCCTCCACATATTTCTTTATATAAAATAAAATACAACTTGTGCAAATATAGGAAAGTATCTGTTTTAATTTTAAAGTTTAGCTTGCTATAATTAATGGCATATAAGTACTAAAACTACCAAATTCACTTCATCACTAGTGAATTGTAATGAGCAATATGATAAAGCCAATACAAAGGTCCAATTTTCAATTGATTATAACTTACAATCTACTTCTCATTGTGCATTGACGAAAAATTATTATTATTACTTGTTGTCAAATCAGTAATTCACATTTTAATGTGCTTGCTAATTAGTGTTAATTAAGGAGAATTAATTATGTCCTACTCAACGTGTTCAATTCTAAATGTTAACAACATTTTGTACTTGCAATCAAATATTGACCGAGACAAAATTAAAAAGAGACACACTTAAAAGTGGTAAAAAAAAATACTAACAAACAAAAAGTGCATCTCTTTTATGTGATTTGAATGAATTTGCCACTAACCAGACATAAAAAACGACAAAGATAATAGTAATTTGACTCATTTTGATGGTTTCAGATTTCATCATTATATTGCTTCTAAAAGAAAGGTTCATTTTACTTTTCCGTAAAAGAAATTACTGTTATACATTCGTTGTTGGTTTTTTTTTTTATAAATAGTTATGCATTTGTAGAATTAAGCCAAACGGCATTTTATTTTTTTTTTACATAAGAGAAAAAGGAAAAACAAAATCAAAGGAATTACTCCTTACCAAAAATTACACCCCAAACATCACCACATATAGAGGATAGCTCAGACGGAGGTGTCTCTAAAACAACCATAGGCAAGGTCGAGGAGGCTTTCAACTTGGCGAGAACATCAGTACATGCATTTCTCTCTTGAAGAGTGTGATCAATAACAACATTCAAATCTTTAAGTAGCAATTGTCGGATTCTATGAATCTCGTTTAGAAAATTATGATGATGTGAAACTCCATCTCTAATCAACTATTGAAATACGTTTATATCAAAAGAAATTTCTCTTGATTTGTAAAAAAAAAAAAATCGCTTCATGATTTGATTATGTTGATAAGAAATAACTCTTAGAGTGTGTTTGGATAAAGTAATTAGAAATTTTAGGGGATTTAAAGTAATTAGTAATTCAAATGATTGTATTTGAATTACCTTCATTTTAAAATGTGTGTGTTTGGATAGAGTAATAGGAAATTTCATTGTGAACATTTTTGGACTCTTTTACAAATTGGAAAAGTTTGGGTCAAATTTAAGATTTGAAAATATGGACCAATTTGCAATTTACAAAAAATTAAAGGACAAATTTGGAAAAACTTAGGGATTAATTTGCAATTTTTGAAAAAAATTAGGGGTTAATTTGCAATTTTAAAAAATCTTATAGGGGCCAATTTGAAAATTTTGAAAAAAATGAGAAGAAGAAATTTTAAATTCCTATTTTTTTGTGTCATTTAAAATTTATTAAACTTAACTTGGTCAAAATACTTTATAAATTGTATTATTTTGAAACTTTCTAATTAATCATCCAAACAAGAGAATTTTCTACAAAACAATTTGAATTTCCTCAAAACTTTATTTTACCTCAAAATATTTCTCCATCCAAATATACAATTATTTAATTTTGAGCATTTTAATTACTCCAAATAACATTAAGAACGGGAGTGCGAGTAAATTGTATCTATTTTTACATTAAAAAGAAAGATTAATTAACATATCATAAATAAAGAGGGAAACATTGAAATATTATACAAATGAAGCCCTTTATCCTCTGACCCCCGCCCCTTCCACACAAATTTGCAAACATCTTTATGAAGAATAATCATAAATAGATTATGGTGGAAGGGATAATCCGTAATCCACAGGTTTTCCAATGAAACAAGATAGAATTTTTATATTAATATATGATTATAATCTAAAAGAAAAAATTTACTTTTTACATATATTAAAATATTAATGTATCTAAATTATGACCAATGCTACGGTGGACTATCTTCATAAGTGGTCCACCATGGACAAGTGATCTACCGAATACGAATTTTATAAAATTTACTGGTAGATTGAAAGTTTATATCATATAAATTATTCATAAAAAAATTTAGAAAAATTGAAAATCATTTAGTATTTTATTGGGGTTTATCAAGATTTACAGTATTTAATAAACCGTTAATCTTGATGTGTCTTAATAACATATCAAATGATTTTCAATTTTCTAAAATTTTCTATAGATGATCTATATGATATAAACTTTCAATCCAACGGTGGATTTTGTAAAATCATATTCATTGTAATATTATTCATAACCGATACACCATAGACCACTTGATTGTTAGGAAACTACACAAAATTTCCCCATATTATCAGATTTGTGGAAGAGCAAAATAACACGGAAGCACTCTAATATTAATAATAATGAAATGTACAAAGTGTTTATGACAACTACTTTCTCACAGAACCCACAACCCAGTTACACCCAAAGAAATATTTCTCTCTAAATATTTCTCACAAAACTCCTATACTGGAATTTTCTCCTTTGTAACTAGCTGGTTGTTATAACTCTTGCACTTATTGTTGTTATGATAAGAAATGAAATACACTCTGCTTTTATAGCTAAGCAGAAGGAAAAACAAATGGTTCAAATAAAAGAGAATGTTTCTCATTCTCTCTCTATGCTTTCCGTCCATGAATTGCTCTGAACCTTACTTATTTCATTTCCTTGTTTTTCTCATCCATTTTGACCAACAATCTCCCACTTGAAGACTGATTTCAATTGGTCTTCACACCTTGGTCAAACAACATTATTTAACAGTCTGTTATTCTAGCAGGCCAACTGAAGATGAGCACAACTTCAGTTTGTCAATTGTCACCACCTTTGTTAACATGTCTGCCGGGTTCTCACTTCCTTGAATCTTGCTCAATGTTAGCACCTCATCCTCAAGCAGTGATATGATGAAATGATAACGAAGACCAATATGTTTTGTTCTTGAATGAAATGTTGAATTCTTTGCCAAATGTATAGCACTCTGACTATCACTATACAAAACATTTTTCTCCTGAGTAAAACCCAACTTTGTTAACAATCCCTGAAGCCATATCAATTCTTTGTTGGCTTCTGTTACTGCTACATACTCTGCCTCTGTAGTGGATAGTGCAACAATCTTTTGTATCCGCGATATCCAACTTATTGCTCCAGTGCCTACAGTAAATATGCAACCGGTGGTACTTCTTCGGCGATCAACTTCACCTCCAAAGTCTGCATCTACGTAGCCTTGTACTTTTAAATCTCCTTTTCCAAAGTACAAACATTTCTTAGTGGTGCCTCGTAGATACCTCAAAATCCACTTAACTGCTTCCCAATGAGCTTTACCTGGATTTGACATAAACCTGCTAACAACTCCCACTGCATGGCCAATGTCCGGCCTAGTACAGACCATTGCGTACATCAAACTTCCAATGGCTGAAGCATATGGAATGTTAGCCATAGATTCTTTCTCTTCCTCCGTCTGAGGAGACTGGTCCTTGGATAGGCGAAAATGACTTGCCAAAGGTGTGCTAACAGGTTTGGCATTGCCCATGTTGAACCTTTGCAAAACACGGTTGATGTACTCTGCTTGAGATAACTGCAAAACTCCTCTTTGCTTATCTCTCGTGATTTGCATACCAAGGATCTTTCTTGCTGGACCTAAATCCTTCATGTCAAACTCTTTTGACAACTGCGTCTTCAAGTTTCTGATCTCGTCCATATCTGAACCTGCTACCAACATGTCATCAACATAAAGTAACAAAATGATATAACTGGACTTATATCTCTTGAAGAAACAACAATGATCAGCATTGCACTTATTGAAACCTTCCTTGTGCATGAAGCTTTCAAACTTCATATACAACTGTCTTGGAGCTTGTTTCAGACCATACAAGCTCTTCTTTAGCCTGCACACCATATTCTCTTTCCCTTTTTCTGAGAATCCTTCAGGTTGGTTCATATATATCTCCTCAACTAAGTCTCCATGAAGAAACGCAGTCTTCACATCTAATTGCTCAAGATAGAGATTTTCACATGCGACAATACTCAACACAGCCCTGATAGTATTGTGCTTCACAACCGGAGCAAAAATTTCATTGTAGTCGATTCCTTCCTTTTGCTGGAATCCTTTTACCACTAGCCAAGCTTTGTATCGCTTAGAACCATCATGTTCCTCCTTCACTCGATACACCCATTTGTTGTGAAGTGCCTTCTTTCCCATAGGTAACTCAGCTAATTCCCATGTTTGATTGGAAATTAAAGACTTCATCTCGTCTTTCATTGCAAGCTCCCACTTACTAGCATCTGTGGTCTGACATGCTTCTTCAAAATCTTCAGGCTCACCTCCATCAGTCATTAACATGTAATCCATGTATCTCCTGTTGGGAACATGAGGTCGGGAAGACCTTCTCAATATAGGAGTAGGAGTGTGATGCTCCGGTGTGTCAAACGGTTGTGCGTCACTTGATTCAGTTGATTCCTCTATCTGAGAACTTTCAACAGTGGGATTTTCTAGGACATCGTCCACCTCTGCATACACAGGCTCACTCAATTCTGAGTTGTTGGTGGTTGTGTTATGCCTGTCTTTGTACATCACTCTTTCATTGAAGATTACATCTCTACTGCGGATCATCTTTTTGTTTTCATCATCCCAAAGGCGGTAGCCAAACTCATCCTCACCATAACCGATGAAAGTGCACTTCTTTGATTTAGGATCAAGTTTATTTCTACCTTGATCACTAATGTGCACATATGCTACACAACCGAAAACTCTAAGATGTGAGAGTTTTACCTCTCTTCCGCTCCATACCTCTTCTGGTATTTTGTACTTCAATGGAACCGATGGACCTCGGTTGATCAAGTATGCTGCTGTGTTGACTGCTTTTGCCCAGAACTGCTTAGGTAAGCCTGACTGCACACGTAAGCTTCTGGCTCTCTTAGTCAATGTTCTGTTCATACGCTCTGCTACACCATTGTGTTGAGGCGTTCCTGGTACGGTTCTCTCCATTCTGATTCCGTACTCATAACAGAACTTCTTGAATCTGGTGTCTTCATATTCACCACCATTGTCAGTTCTGAGCTTTTTGATCTTCAATCCTGTCTCATTTTCCACCATAGCTTTCCATCTCTTGAAAGCCTCAAATACATCGGACTTATGTTTCAGAAAGTATACCCATACCTTCCTAGAGTGATCATCGATAAAAGTCACAAAGTAGTTCTTTCCACCAACGGATAAGACACTTGTTGGACCCCAAACATCAGAGTGAACAAGCTCGAGTCTCTCTTTCTTTGGGGTTCTTCCACTTGTCTGAAAGCTGACTCCTTTCTGCTTTCCAAGTATACAGTCTTCACACATGTCAATTTCTATTGACCGAAGACTTGGTAGTTTTCCTTTTGAGTGCATAACCTTCATCCCTTTCTCACTCATATGGCCTAATCTCTGGTGCAATCAAATGACATGCTCCTGATGTCATGTAAAGAGTATCACTCTTCTTACCACGAGCAATCGTCATTGCACCCTTTGAAATCTTCCAATTGTCACCATGGAAGACTGTTGTGTAACCGTCACTGGCCAACTGGCCTACGGAGATCAAGTTCTTCCTCAGGTCAGAAATATGTCTGACATTTTTCAATTCCCATACAGACCCATTCAACTTAATCTTTACTTCACCTTTGCCGACAATCTCACAAGATTGTTCATTACCAAGGTAAACTTTACCGAGGTTTCCAGAGACATAATTCTTAAAGAATTCCTTCTGGAAAGTAGCATGAAACGATGCTCCAGAGTCTAACACCCAAGACTCTTCCTTACTCTCCAAAGAACATATTAAAGTATCACATCCTCCTGAGGTTGCAGCTACATTTGCTTCATCTTTGACCTCTTGGTTCTTTCTTGTGAGCCTACACTGATTTTTATAGTGTCCCGACTTTCCACAAGTCCAACATTCGACATTCTTCGAATTGTGATAACTACGATGATTTCTGGATTTGGACCGTCTTTCCTTAGATTTACCATGTCCATATCCTCTGGTTGAATTTCTTCCTCTTGACTCTGTATGCAATACTGAAGAGGATGATGATTCACCCGACTCTCTCCTTCGCTGAGAACCAGATCACGAACATCATCAAACTTCATCTTTGTACTTCCTGATGAGCTACTCATAGCCGTGACAGTAGCACTCCAACTATCTGGTAGGGAAGACAAAAGTATCAATGCTCGAACTTCATCGTCAAATTCGATACCAACTGAAGTTAATTGGGTTATGACAACATTAAGTTCATTGATATGTTGCGCAATCGATGCGCCTTCTGTCATCCGAAGTGCAAACAACCGTCTCATCAAATGAACTTTATTTGATGTTGAAGGCTTTTCATACATGCTCGAAAGAGCCTTCATAAGACCAGCTGTTGTCTTCTCCTTCGCAATGTTAAAAGCAACATTACGAGACAACGACAATCGGATAACACCAAGTGCTTGCCTATCGAGAAGGTTCCACTCATCTTCCTTCATCGATTCTGGCCTGTTTTCTGTGAGAGGTTGATGTAGCTTTTTCTGATACAAATAATCTTCTATTTGCATCTTCCAAAAGCTAAAGTCCGCACCATCAAACTTTTCAATTTTCACTTTGCCGTCGTCTGCAGCCATTTCTCCCACTCAAATCCGACTTCCTCAGGATCGTCTTTGAAAATTTCTACGAATCACCGTGCTTTGGAACACCTCTGTGAAAAGTTGGTAACACTGACCAAATTTTGCACTTTTCACAAAAGTTGCTATTTAGTAAATTCGCTAGAAAAATTAGCAAAAAAACCAACTGGCTCTGATACCAGTTGTTAGGAAACTACGCAAAATTTCTCCATATTATCAGATTTGTGGAAGAGCAAAATAACGCGGAAGCACTCTAATATTAATAATAATGAAATGTACAAAGTGTTTATGACAACTACTTTCTCACAGAACCCACAACCCAGTTACACCCAAAGAAATATTTCTCAGCTAAGCAGAAGGAAAAACAAATGGTTCACATAAAAGAGAATGTTTCTCATTCTCTCTTCATGCTTTCCGTCCATGAATTGCTCTGAACCTTACTTATTTCATTTCCTTGTTTTTCTCATCCATTTTGACCAACATTGATAAGGTGATCCATATTAGAATTTAACTCTAAACTATATTATTATCTAGATATATTAATATATTTTTTTTTGGTTTATACCATCAGTTTAATCTGGTTCGGGAGTCAGTTCTGGCATAAAGTGGTTCCCGCCTCCTCCCGATCGCAGTTGCGGGGGATCGAACCGTGGTCCTCCCTACCAAGTTCAGCGCCAATCACCACTGAACCAACTAACGATTGGTAAGATATATTAATATTTTAATATATCTAAAAAGCAAGTTTTTTCCTGACATGAGAGAGTGCCATTAAATGTGCATCCCATGGGAAAGAAAAATTAAGAACAACGGTAGCAAGAATCAGTAAACCGGACATGTTGAGGGTAAGATCACATTTCCCGTTCTTCTTTCATTTCAAATGATGATCATTTGTTGAAACACTATAACATTGTCTCTTGTATTTTCTTCCTATGGCGAGGCCCAGTTTAATCATTGAGAAAAATAAACAGCTTTTAGTCATGAAAAAAAAATCAACATAGTACAAATATTATTTTTATTAAAGAGGTGACGGCCAACCATAAAAATATAAAGAGTAAAATGTGTTTTTTATTTCTATAAAATTAGCGAATTTAAATTTTGATTTCTATATAAAAAACTTATCCCGTTTTACACTTGTAATTTCAAATTAATCTGTTTTAGTCTCAAATGTGGCCATATCACACAAAATGATGACATGACCAAAATTTACTGACTGAACCACTGCCACGTGTTCAGAGGACGCTGACTTGACAAATTATAGGAACGAAAATCAAAATATGCATAAATTACAGGGACGAAAACTAAAATTCATAAATGTAAAGTCTCCAATTCTTCATTTTCTACCTTGCCACCACCACCATCAGAGAACTCTTCTCACCTTCATCAAACTGCAAACCCCATAAATTCTTCATTTTCATAAGACAGTTAATTTAAGATCATTATTTCAATCCTGAAATATATTCCATCTTAATTTATAAATTTCGTCTAGTTTTCTTTACATATTTAGTGTTTGAAAAATAAAATCCTCTCCTTATGTCACTTTTCACCATTTGTTATCAACATAGTGATTATATTATGATACCATCATTTCTTACATTGTCCCACGACACAAACTCCGATTTTCATTATGACAATGGGAAAGATAAATCAAATTTATCATAAAGCAAAAATTATTGAAGAGATTGTAAGATTTTTAAAAAACGATACTATATGTTTTTTTATTTGAAAAATTGTCCTTTGAAAAGAAGGTTTTTTATGTTCAAGAGTTTACGGGGTTTTCTGATTGAAGAAAGTGATAAGAGTTCTTAAATAGTGGTGGTGGTGACATGGTAGAATATGAAGAATTGGAGAATGAGTTTTTCACAATTCTGAATTTTAAATTTGGTTCCAGTAATTTGAGCGAATTTTAGTTTTCGTCCCTGTTCAGATCCGACCTCAAGTCCACATCTCCGAGAGATTGTCCGCTTTGGGATTGACCCGTCACGGTTTTGTCCTTTGTAGAAAAGGCGCCTCGGTTGGTTTGAAAGGTGTGGGTGTTGTATATAAACTACCCTTTGCCTTGAGTACCAAGCGATGTGGGACTATTTTGGTGTATCCAGAACAGAAGCCCCCCCAGTCGAGGCTAAGGGGCTGAAGGGTTCGAGAACGAATTTTATCGTCCCCACAGACGGCGCCACTGATCTAACCTGTTGATCAGAAAGGTTCTGGGCTAGCAAATCTGACCTCTTGATGAATCCTTTGTTGAGTCGAACGGTTGAGTAGAGCTGCAATCACCAACGGAGGGGGGGGGTTGTACCTGCAGGCGCTCCGATGCTTAAATCAGAAAGGTGAGCAAGTACGAGAGTGAAAGTAAAGAATAGGAATAGAATACCTGACCCTCCAGTGAAGGAGGGTATTTATAGATCCCCCAGCGCTGGGCCAAGGTCTCCCTAATGGGCTGTGTTTAGCGGCCCAATAGGGGAGACTGCCAGGATTTCTCCGTTGTTGGAGCAAGGAACCGACCTTTAGCCCTTATCCTGGTGATGAGGTGTCCCCATCGTGCGGAGGAGTTGTTTCCTTGAGTCTATCGTGTCCTAGTAAATAGGAACACATGTAAGTTATGGCGGTACAGTGGTAGTGAGCAGGGAGCCCGTTACTTGCTGAGGAGGAGCTACAAGCTCCATATGTCGAGGAGAGCTACGGGCTCAATGTGCAGGGCAGGGTCCATAAGCTCCAAAGGTCGAGCATAGGTATGGACTAAATATTCCGAGCAGGAGCTACGAGCAGAGCATGGATTGGGCCAGCTCTAGGCCCAGTCCAGAACAGTCCCAATAATTTGTGCAAATTTTGGTTTTCGTCCCTGTAATTTGTCAAGTCTCTGAACACGTTGTGGTGGTTCAGTCAGAAGTTTCTAGCTATGTCGGCATTTTTGTGTGACAAAACCATATGAACTAAAGTCAAAGTAATTTGAAATTACAAGGGCAAAATAGAAGGATTTTTTTATACAAGACTAAAACCCAAATTCGCTAACTTTACGAGGACTAAAAATACATTTTATCCTTTGTCAAAAAAAAAACATTTTATCCAAATAAAAAAGAAGTGTTGGTAATTATTTTGATTTATCTTGACAAAAAAAATTATTGATTTATTTTTCCAACGTAAAAGATACTTTTATTTTTACTATAAACTAAATTACATATCTGGATAATTTGTCAAGGATATTGCTAAGTTACAACTTTGCTAAGTTACAACTTACAACTATTAACATTTATCTTTTCTTTTAAGAAAGATACGACTTTATTCACATGAATTCGAATTGCATACAATCTTACAATAAGAACATATCAAACTATCTAATCAAGATTGGACACTTTAAAGTTTAAATTTAAAACAAATTTATTCTTTTGATTAAATTGTATTAAATTAAAATCTTACCATTAGATAGGGATTGCCTTAGAGCTGTCAAAACGGGCGACCCGGCCCGTTTCGGGCCGGCCCATTCGTGCTTCGGGCTTTGTTGGGCTGAATTTAAAAAGCCCGGATAAAAAATAGGCTACAAAATCAAGGCTCGAGTCCGGCCCGGTACGGGCTCTCGGGCTTTCGGGCCGGCCCGTTTTTTTTAAAAAAAAAAACATTTTTAAAGCAATAGATGAAGGGTAATAAAAAAAGAAGAAATTTAAGTGCCCAATAAATTTGACAAAGAGATCACAACATTAATTAATTACAAATAGGTTGAAATTTGTTAGTATTAATGTAAAGTTATTTAAGCTAGTTACAGTTTACGAGTAATTACGTAGAGAAATATTTTACGATCGTGGTTTTATATTTTTAGCTTATTTATTTATTTGTTTTAATGCCACGATAAGTTATTTTTACTTTTAGCTTATTTTCATTTCCTTATGTATATAATTTGCGTTACTAGTGCATGTATATAATTTGCGTTACTGATGCATATTTATTCTCTTAAATGCGCGTTTGATGAAATTGGAAGGTGTGTGTGACGTGTGTGTTGTCTTGCTGCCGTGTTGTTAACTTATTATGTTTATGTGGACTTTTAGATTGGTGGCCCAAGTAAAAATATTATAAACACCTATTCTTGTTTACTCATATTTTTTATTTTATTTTTTTATTATAATTTAATCGGGCTTGCGGGCGGCCTGCGGCCCATTCGGGCCGGTCCATATTTTTTGCGGGCTTTATCGGGCCGGACTAAAAAACCCGGATGCTAATTCGGACTAGATTTTTAAGGCCCGGGAAAAAATCGGGCTTTTCAGGCCGCCCATTTTGACAGCTCTAGATTGCCTCTCGAATCCCGTAAAAACTCACCTTAGATTATCAATTTTAAGCTCACTTTAGATTTTTATCCTTGGGACACATGTGTGATGGATTGAAATTAATTAATCTATTCTCAAATGTTGCCACCATTCCACATGATGCGAAATAATTAGTAGTATATCTGAAGGAAAAATATTTAATATTTTTGAAAATTTGAAAATAGAAAAGGATATGATAATTAGATTGAAAAAATGAAATGAAAAAAAGAATTAGATATTTGGCGCGGAATGGTGGAGGGAAATGAAAGACAGCTAGTAGTAATAGTAAGAGGGAATTGTAGAGAGAGAGAATGGAAAGGTGACATAAGGACGAAACGACGCTTCCGGTTATAAGCCAATGTCAGCGTAGCACACGCGTCGACACGGGAGAATACAACAACACACCGCTACTATTCCTTTGCTTTCTTTCTTTGGTCCCTTTTTTTTTTTTTACCGTTTACTATTTTTTACTTTTACCTTTTTATTTATTAATAATAAACCAATTTAATCACCTCTTAAGTCTTAGCCAGTCTAATTTACTGGTTTTTAATACGGAGTATTATAGAATTTTTTTACTTTTTAAATATATTAAATATTTAATGTATTTTACTGTGTATCTAAAAATATATTTTTTTCGATAATATAAATTAGATGGAATAAACCAAGTTATTTGACTTAAATAGTTAATGAGTTTCACTAAATAATGAATTTCAAAAGAACCCTAATTTAATTTTTTAATCAAATAATTTAGTGGTCAAATTTTATTTACCTCGTTGTCGAATTTTAGATCACTAGGGTCCTATTCCCTTAAGAACCGGAAGTTAAAAACATAGATAAAAAAAATGGACAAATACGGTAATGAAATTTAACAAAATTTTAAATTAAGATTATCATAGGAAAGTTTGTAGTCTATTAAATGTGTGCTAGAATTATTGTATTGACCAACAGTCACAACACTCTGTAAATTTGGAAATACCATTATGTTAACGGGTACATATAAAAGGTAGGAGTAATAGTAGTACGTAATTGACGCCAGTGCTTCATCAAATTATATAAGTGAAATTTAAAGTGTCCAATAAAAAAAAAAAACTGCAATTGAAGAAGGAATGGCTTTTAAGAATTTTGTACATGGGATAAGACCTTAGTACATGCTTTGTACCCAAAAAAAAGACCATTACATTTTCTTTCTTGTAAAAAATATAAAATTGAATATGTACACAAATTTTAGCTCAACTGACAAAAATATTAAAATTTGTAGGTTGGATATCGTAATTGGAGTTCGAACTATAATCCTTCCACTTTTTTATTAAGTAAACTAATGACTATGGTGGGTAGGGCGGTGTGTACAAGGCCCGGGAACGGATTCATCGTCGTATGGCTGACCGACGATTACTAGCGATTCCGGCTTCATGTAGGCGAGAGAACCCTTTCCCTAAACTTGCTTCTTCTGAATGTAAAGTTTGAATTCTAACTATTGCATAGAAATATAATTCCCCTACCAAATAAGTTATGCTCAGAAGTACTAGTTCTTCAATTTTAGGTGTATGATTTTCTAATAAATTATTATTTTATATATCTATCCAAAGAAAAATTTAAATTGAATATCAATCAGGTTTAATCCAACAAAATGAACTAAACTCTAATTATATAACAAATCAATGTTTGAATTTTTATCATTAAAAAATATGAAATATATTTTTAGTGTTTATAAAATATCTAAATTACATACCTAAAGCAACCTACGAATATATAATGTTCATTACTCCAAAATAATAGCAGTACTAATTTATTTTGTTTACTATATAATATAATAATGATCTTAATAAGCAAATTCATGTACTAATAATATATTGGATCCAAATCAAGAACTAATATTTTAAAGTATTGGAATTCATTCCATTTACTATATTTTTATCACTCTCCAATTTCAGTATATACACTCTGAAATCTTAAACACATGTTTGAGAAATTCAATTGTCTTTAATAGTGATTTCTCTTCGAAAATAATTTCAAGTAGTACTCCAATTGAAAATCAATGAGAAATCTTTTAAAATTAATCACTAACATATATACTCTTTATTAGCCGCAAATTACCGGTTTAAAAAATCAATCTCTATAATTGCTCGCAAAAAACATTTAGTTTATATTCTTTTCTGCTTTTTACACATTTGAATATTATTTTATTTACAGTTTAATTAGATGCATTGTAGAGTCTTTTGTAAATTATCATAATCCTAATAATTAGAATTTTATGAATAAGTGAATGTACCAAAATTTGAATCTTAAATTATTATTTTGACTAAAAAGCAAAAAATATGCATTCATTCAAATTGATAGAGTATATCAATGCCATAAAAATTTAAAATCACTAAAAACAAAAATGATGAATTTACGAGCAAACTCATAACACCCATATAAATAACACAAAATAACAAATTGCATAAATCTACAAAAATATGACTATATTAAATGAAAAAAAATTATATATTAAAGGTTATGCTAACTAGTGCACTCAGGACACTAGTTAAAAATGCAAAACTAGCAACATTTACATTGAAAACAACACTTTTTATACTTTTCAAACATTGACTGCACACATTTTAATGTATTTTTACTATTTGAAGTATTCTTAACTAGTACACTGAGGAACTAGTTACCATTTTCCATATATGAAATATAATATATCCGCTGATTGAGTTATACTTAGGGAAACTGAAAGTCTAATCTTCAAATAGACCCAATTATCTCATATGGCCATGCTAAAGAGGAAGCACTAGTTAAGGAAGCAAAAAAAAAAATTGCGTTAAAAACATTTCTTATACGTTAAAGATTTTGACTACACAAATACCAAGATAATTTTTATATATTTGATTTTCTTAATTATGTGATATAGTGTAAATATTAGTCAACATGATTTATTTTATTTTCATTAATTTCTTTTTTGTTTTGAATATTTGACTAAGAATATGCAATTTCCATATTTTGAAATTACATTAATGAATTAAGAAGAGTTATTTTTGTTTGTTGCACAGATTCCTCTGTATGAGTGCATCAGTTCACAAAATGGAGTAATTACATTACATTACACTTCACTTACTAAGCAATTAGTAACTCTCTCCTTTTTAATTTTTTGTTTTATACAAACATACGCAACGATCCACATTGTACAGACCCATCTCTCTGTCCTCAACCCCACTCACCTTTTACCCTAATAAGAGGCGTTCCTTCATTTCCTTCATAAGTCTCTCTTCACTCTCTCTATTCACTACTCAACAAACTTCAAACCAGAGACACACACTCTCTCACTCACTCACCCACTGGACACACACAACATCATCATCATCATCATCAACAAAAACAACAAAAGACTCTGTCTTTCTATTCTTCTTTTGTTCTTATTTCAAACCCGGATTATTGTTATTAATTATTAATTTATAAATAAATAAATAAACAGACAGACCCAAATCTTTAATCTTAAAAAAGGTTTCATTTTTGTGGTTTTTTTGTGTAATTCAAGTGAAAAACGTTGTTGGGTTATTGAGATATAGATATAATGGCACCAAGTTTTGACTGTGTTAATAGCCTTCTTTGCACTGAGGAAGATAGCACTGTTTTTGATGATGCTGTTGATTCGATGGAAGAGGTGTACGAGGATTCGTGGCGTCCTAGGTTCGACCATCAGAGCAACCACCACCAACAACATCGATTTGATGCTGTTCCTGATGAGTTGCAATTGCAGAGTGAAGAGTGTTTGGTTCTGATGTTGGAAAAACAACTTCAACAATGGCCTGGTGTTGATTACTTGAATAGATTGCAATCTGGTGTTTTGGATGTTGCGGCAAGAACTGAAGCCATCGATTGGATTCAGAAGGTAGATTCTGTTTTTGATTTGTTGATTTTAATGTTTTTTTTTTGCTTGAAACATTAATGTTTTTTAATCTGGTGTTGATTAATGTTTTTTTTTTTTTTGAATTTGTGAAATCCTTTTGATGTGTCTGAAATTAGATATGAAGAGTGATTTAATTTTTAATCAAAGCGGCGCTGTTTTATTTGGATTTTGATTTAATGAACTTAATCTCTTTATGGATGCATACAACATTCATTGTTTGATGATGATGATGATGATGATGATGATCCATTCTCTGATAACTGTTGGATTTTCCTTGTATTTGTCGAATCGATGAATTGATTGAAATTTTATGTTCATGCATGAATAGATTAGATTAGATTGGATTGGATTGAATTGGATTGGTACTGGATTGATAGATGAGTTTAAATTCATGTTTATCTAATTGCCAATTTCTTTGTGATTTATAGGTTCAAGCACATTTTGGTTTCGGTCCTCTCTGTGCTTATCTGTCCATTAATTATATGGATCGTTTCCTTGCTGCGTATGAATTGCCGGTATGTTAATGAATCAAGTAAAGTTCAATTCAAAAGATAGTGTTTTAGTCTGCACTGGTTTTGATCTAATGTTATGTTTTTACTTGCAGAAGGGAAGGGCTTGGACAATGCAATTGTTGGCTGTTGCCTGCATATCTTTGGCGGCGAAAGTAGAGGAGACTAGTGTTCCTATGACTCTTGATTTGCAGGTAGGAATTAAGAACTTATTGATTTCAATGCTTAGTGTTTGTTAAGTCAATCCATTTCTACAATTCTATTCATTGTGCATGTGTTGATCTATGTTGATTCTTTCGTGCAGATTGGTGAGTCGAAGTTTGTATTTGAAGCGAAAACCATTCAGAGAATGGAACTTCTAGTACTTAGTACATTGAAGTGGAGAATGCAATCAATTACTCCATTTTCCTTCATTGAATATTTCCTTTCTAAGATTACTGATAATGACGATAAGAGTTCATTAACATCTTCAATTTCGCAATCTACTCAACTTATATCAACTACCATTAAAGGTACCTGTCTGTTTCTTCATTGCAAAAGTGTATTCTTTAATTGCTAGTAGAATTAGTTAACAGTAGTAATGAATTACATGAATTGAAGTTGATTAATTTTGATGGTGTTAATTCATTGCAGGTATTGACTTCTTGGAATTCAAACCATCAGAAATTGCAGCAGCAGTGGCTACATGTGTTGTTGGGGAAACCCAAGCAATTGATACCAACAAATCAATTTCAACTCTGATTCAATACATAGAAAAGGTAAAAGGATTGTGGTCCATTCCAAATGACATGAAAACAAATGTACCATATATAAATGAATTTAATTCATACATATACACACATACATTCATTGTAAATTTTTGCTCATGGCCGTCAGACTCGGATCATTAAAAACATATATCTGAAGTCACACATATGACTGGTTGTGATTTGTTGACAGTGTAAAACTTTCCGCTCAAATTATTTTTAGTCGATCGCTTGATTGCATGTAACATAATTTAATCAAATGTGTGTTAATCACTTAATTGGATTATATTTTGCAGGAGAGATTATTGAAGTGTATTGAAAAAGTCCAAGAAATGTCATTGAGCAGTGTTGTGACTGGCAAGGATTCAAATGCATCTGTCCCTAGTGTGCCTCAAAGCCCAATAGGTGTGTTGGATACATTATGCTTCAGCCAGAAAAGTGATGACACCAATGTTGGTGTTGGTGGTGGTGGATCATGTTCTTCTTCACATATCAGTAGCCCAGAAGCTAAGAGAAGAAAGCTAAACAAAACTTGTGGGGCAGAACTTTTGTAGTTATGTGGCATGAGAATTTTACCATATTCCATAAGGTTTACTTTTCCCAAAAAAGGACATTATGTGTGTTTTATGGAAGGTGTAGTGTCCCCTCAATTCAATACCAGAAAAAAAGGAAGGAATAGATAGTAGCTAGAAATAATTTTATAAAATATATATTAAAAAAAATATAAATATATATATTTAAGAATCTAATGCAAAGTGTACCAAAAAAAACTATAAGGTGGGTCATGAGTGGAAGATGGGTGAGTGATCAAATGGAAATTTCATGCTATTGGCATGAAGTGAGTTAAATCACCAGCTGTTAATTCACAGCTTATTATTTATGTAATTAGAAGAGTCTTGTTTGTTTTCATTGTTTAAATTGTTCTATATTTTAATTTTGATATTTTGATATTTATTATGAATAGACCTTACTAAAGAGAGAATTATCAAGTATATTGCGGGAAATATTTTATTATATTATTATTTGTGTGTCCTTATCTTTATAGTTCTAGTCAATAAAAATGTTTTATTTATTTCATTAGTTATTTAACATGTTTTGGTTAGTGAAAATGCTTTTAAAAAAATATATTGTTATTTTGTTGCTGCCAAACGTGCTTTACTTTAACGTGGAAAGTTTTATTTAAGCAATTTCCACGTGAGATTTGACTGTTAGATCATTACTTTATTGTTGACAAATATACTATAATCTGAATGCACTACACTAAAGAAGTGTACAAAAAGAAATACTGTGGACCAGCAATGAAGCATAACTTCTATAATAGTCACAAGGAAGATCTAGTGAAGAAATTTATGAAGTATGTTGTTCGATTTTACCGATTTAACTACGAGTTTAGCCGAGTAAACTCCGACTAAAATTTTAGATTATGACTGGTATGAGAATGTTGAAGAAAATTAATTTTGAAAACCAAATTTTTGAACCAACGAGTCAAACATGTTCAAACAAAAAATGTACAATGTACGGATACGTAGATTTTGAAAAAATAAATATTCCATTCTGAGTACATACGTACATTACATCAGTACTCTTTTTTGGTCAACATACGTGCATACTAAGACGGTTGAAATTGAAGAAACAAAATGTAGATCATAGGCTTTTTCAACATAGAGGGGGTGGGAGAAGCAACAAAAATGTTTTATCAATTCCATTCACACATTTTATCTTAATTATATTGCATTGAACAATAATATATTTTCGTTGTCCAATAATTTATCGCGCGTCTTGCAAATTTTTAGAAAACTCGGTTTGAGTTCCGGCGTTAAGAAAAAGAAATTCATCAAATTTGTCTTGTTCCACTTCCCTTCCCTCAACCTCCAAAGTTTTTTTGAAAAACATTGATCGAGTTTTAGAACTCAAAAACTTTATAAGTAATGTTCGAATTTTACAAATGACAATGTTCCTTATCGATTTCTCGTTGATCAACATAACACTCTTAATCTTCATCAAAGAACAATGATAAGAGTGTTATAACTATTGACAATAGACTGTGTTGTAGGTAACACACAAACTTTTGAAAATAACCAACAACAAAATAAATTAATTGAATATAAAAGAGGAGAGGATGGTGGATCATGGAAATGAAGAATTTTTTTTACAATTTATATAATTCAACAAGGCAAATGATTGACATGAAAAATTGCAACGCCTCTCGAATGACCAATAAAAATTGGCAACTGTCCAAGACTTCTGACTTTGATCACCGACTTGGTTCGAGTTTTAGAATTCGAAATCTAAAGTTCGAGTTCTATAATTTAAATTTGTTTATCCAAAAACATTATTTTTCAACGCTTTTCTATAACTCAAGCAGGGTATTTTGGGATTTCAGGAGGAAGGCTAGATGGCACAAAAAGTTATTAACAAATGGAACATTCCAACAAACTGAACCTATTTAAAGAGCTATACGGGTAAGAATAACAAAATGAGGTGCAATGAGTTACATTTTTGAAATCGACCAGCTAAATACGTTCGTCTTATTTGAAATCGATCCACAATCATATTTTATGTGGGTCCTTATTAATATGGTTTTGATTAATATGTATAAGTTTAATAAGATTGGGTCATGTTAACTTGTGCCCTAATGACACATGATAAGGTATCTTTATATGAAAACTATGCATTTAATAAACTAAGAAATTTAATGCATCAAAAGTAAAAACACACAAAATTCCAAATTATAATTTCTATATTTGTGTTCTTATCATGTGTCTTAAGGACACAAGTTAACATTCTCCAATAAAATTTTATCTAATTGATCTCACTAATATACTTTTCTTTTATCCGAGCCGCCTAATTTTTTTTTAGAGAGTTTTCTTTTTCTTGTTTCAAAAAGGGGTGATTTTGGTTATTATTTTGACCTAGAATCACCCATATACATTTTTTTTTCTTTTTCTGGTTTAATCTAAGTAAGTGATTTTCATATAGATCAAGATTTTCTTATTTTATTTCGCGATTTCGTCATCTTAGTGTTACGTTATTTGATTTTCCCGTCTATTTTGGTGTGGTGTTTGTTTGATTTCCCGTCCATTTTGGTGCGGTGTTTGTTTGTTTTTTCGTCTTGTTGCGGTGTTCATTTGCTTCAGATTGAAAGATCTCAACTTTGATCAACTACTATTCAACCAATGACAAGATCGTCAACGATCCAAATTCAGAAACATGAGTATTTCGGTTACTTTTATTTTGTCACATTATTTGTAGGTTCGAGTATGCCGTTTTATGCTATTAATTTGGATGCTGTGAGTTTGTTCGCAGATTAATCCTTTTTTTAGGCAAATGAATATTATTAAAGGATCATGTTTTTAGCGATGTTAAATTTATACTTGTATTTGATATGCCTATCAATTTGAATGAATGAATATTTAAGTAAAAAAAAAGATTTTATCTAGTATGCACATGTCATAAATAATATTTTTTTTAACTAAATAAACAATATTCATTTATTCAAATTGATATAGTACATCAATGTATTACAAATTCAAAATCATTATAAACAAAAAGAATGAATGTGCAAGAAGAGATACAACATCCATGTCACTTGAGGATCAACTCCTAAGCTATAGTTAGATCAAATACACTAAGATTTTATTTGATAAAAAATATAAGATAACTGAAAAACTGGCTTATAGCATATAAGTTTTATGATTTTTTTTAGGTAGACAAGTTATATGATTAATATATAATGTCTATACTAATATAAGAAAGTTGTTGTCCCTGGAAAAGATCAAAATACCCATGCTTCAAATGCTGCCATGTGTCCAAAATAAGGGTAAATGGTGTCCAAAATTTTGTTAACTAAACTAAAATGAAAAAAGTAACCAAGCTGTATGTCAACAAACTAAGCCATATTTGATTTTGTGAGTGCAAAAGTTACTTTATGAACTGAGCCATATAAGCCATGGTTTGATTCCAATTGAAAATAAAATGTAATATTTGTAAACATGTGAAAACTGACAGGTCACATCACTACTTTTCCTCCTTTTTTTTCTTTTCTTTTCCCAATGTCTGTCATTGGCTAATCTTTTTGACTTTTTAAATGATTCTGCAATCCAATTCATTTACAAAGGGAAATTCTCAAATTTGAATTTGAAATCAATCAGACACCAACTATTTTATCTCTTCTTTCTCTCATTTTCATTTATCAATATTTTGTCATTATCTCCATCTTTTTCTTATTTCCATTTTCTGTTCATGTCATTGTGCAGGAAAGTAAAGTTGTGAAGAAGAAGAAGAAGTAAAGAAAAAGAGGTATTCAGATTATTACAAAACAAATTACAATTCAGGCAAACAATGATCATAATCTATCTTATTTTTTTATGTCATTTATATCATCTTTAACCAAATACAATTTTTTCTTCAGCTATATCAACATAACACATTATCAATTAGGTATTCATATTTTGTTATTATACTTTATAATATTGTAACAAATATATTACTTGAAATCTATAATAAAAACAAATTCCTAATTATAGTAGAAAAATACATTAGGATTAGAAAATTAAAACAAAACATCCATAGGAAGGAATGATTTTTAGATCTAGAAAGAAGGGAAAAAAAAAACAGAGAAACAAAAGATCTACAAATAAAATTAATTGCTTTAATCTCTTATCTTACAAAAGTGAATTTTTTTTCTCAGAAACAAAGTTGCAAGACAAGAAGATGAAAATGATGGCACGGTGGTGGATATTTCTGACACGGTGGTGGTCTTTGCTCCGATAGAGATGAGCAGTGTAATAACAGAGGCAAACATAATAGCATAATTAGTCTAAACTATTATTTATGTTTATTATACTGTCAATATTTTCATAGACATCAAAGAAAATAATATTCCTTTCTTATGATAGTTTACAGGTCATATATTTATATAGAGTTCTGAAAGAAAATATTTGAAAAGATAGCATAAATGTATAAAAGCAAATAAAAAGAAATGATTTTTTTTGATATTATCTAATAGAAAAGATGATTATTTTTTTTCTTTAGTTCACCGATTGTTAAATGAGAAAGAACATACAAAGAAAATACAAAGCAGATGCAAAAAAAATTCCGGCGCGATTGCTACAGTTACCATTACGGTGGTCAGCAGTGACAGTATTCCGATCTTGAAGCCTATTCAAACCGGATCATTTAGTTTTCTTTTCATGTCTTTGTTGTTGTTGTTGGCCGGAAAAGTGATAGCAGCGGCGGAGATGATTTCCGGCGCGGTGGTTTCCGACGAGCTTACTCCGATTGAAAAAAAAAGTTGTGGGTTTTGGAGGGGAGATATAAGAGAGTATTTCTATGATAATAGTTTTTAGAAAAAATACTTGTGGTGGCCAAGATCTAACTAAGAAGTTGATGGTTGTAAATTTTTTTAGAATCAATAAACTTTGATAGCCCTCTAGAGGAAGAAGAAAAGATGAAGATGGTCATTGAGTGGTATTCATTGAAGGTTGAAAAATGGAAGAAGCTGGACAAAGGGTTATGGAGGCGACAATGGTTTGATGAAGAAGACAGGGGGAGACTTTGGTATGTAATTTGGTGGGTGAGTAAGAGAAAGAATAATTGTAAGATAAATTTATGTGTTCTGTGGCAACGCAAGAGAGAGAAATGTATATTCTTTTTGTATTAAATTTTTAATTTTTAAATAAATTAAAAAAATGGTGAAAAGTAACATGAGAGAGTATAACAATACTTAGTGGATAATAATGTGATGCAGACATGATACAAGCCAAAGATGAGGTGTCAATGTGATAAGTGTTATCACGTGGGAGAGAGAATATATTGGGAAACATTTATCTATAATGTATTAAATAAGTTATACACAAGACAAATTATACTATCACATACGATAAACATTTAACTACGGAAAACATTTAACTTAAATGTACTAAATAAATTATACTTTAGACAAAATATACTATCACATACGGAAAACATTTAACTAATACATAAAATATTTGACTATAATGTGTCCCGTGAGCTTAGCTCAGTTGGTAGGACAATGCATTATATATGCAGAAGGCCAGGGTTCGAACCCCGGTCATCCCACTTATTGACCTTAAACTTGAAATTTCAAGCCACTAGGCTACTTGACAAAAAAAAATTGACAATAATGTACTAAATAAATTATACAGTGGACAAAATATATTATCACATATCGGAAAAATTATAAGTGGTAAAATTTTAAAAATAACTATCATATAAATACTAATAATATACAAATACGGGAAACATTTAACTATAATGTACTAAAATTTGCAACTATCATATAAAATTTAGGATTTAACAATATGCGACTACTTAAATAAAATTGCAGTTGTATAAACATAATTGCAGTTGTATAAATTTATGAGTTACATATAATTTTTTCATCAAATTGTAACTTAAAAAATTGGTAACTAAAAATAAAAAAAAACGCGTAATGTTTCGACCCGTCCGATAGGACGGGTTATCTACTAGTTTAATAGAATCAATAGTTAAATCAATTTATTTATAAATAAAATTGACATAAGAAATATATTTAATTCTTTTGGTAATAAAGATAACATAAGTGAAATTGACAAAACAAAAAAGTGAAATTGGGAAAAATATAAGAATCTACAAACAAACTTTATGCACCACTTGAAATAGCTTATGTAAAAACTATAAACATGTGAAATTAAGTTATAAACCTGTGAAAAACAAAATAAATGTCACTGATAATTCATTTTCATCCGTACCAATTTTTTATAGAAAATATTAGGCCACATGTTAAAAATATAAATATAATAATATTTTTTTAAATTTTGTGTATTATATATTATTTTTTGACGAAATATATTATAGTTTTTAAAGATTAAATTATTTTATATTATTAAATATAAATTTATAATTTTAAATACCTTAACATGTCTCTTTACTAACTTTATTTTATTACTGTATATGTTATTGGTAAGAAATTTTTAAGTAACCAATCTCCGGGAAAAAAATTTGGAACACAATTGGATTCTCTTCTTCGGTCCTTCCTAAATTATTTGAGAGTTTTTTTTTCCTATTACTTTATTGCGTTATACTAATTTTTTATTTTACTCCTCCGCTACTTATGTAGTAAACATGTAAAAGAGAATATTTTTTTTCTCAAGTTTCTTAATTTTAATAATTTTGTAGGATGCCCGAGAAAATTGGTAAGATAACAAATGAAATTCTCGAATTATTTTCATTAGCAATTGCAATTGGCAAAGTAGGAATCAAACACCGACCACATTGCTTAAGGGCCCAATTCATTTCTGATTAATCACATCAACTTATTTATGTCAAAAAAATATAAAAAAAAAGTTCCTATGAAATGAAACTTATGAACTCGTGACATATATCTGATGAACCTATCCTAATAAGTACGGTGGAGTAATCAAATTATTAAGAGGAACGAAAGAAGAAAGAAAGAAGCCTCTCACGAGGAGAGGCTGTGGAGTCCGGAGAGTAAAATCACTCTGATCGACTTACCAGACACTGTTGCTTCCTTCTACAATGGATTCCGTTCCTTATTTCGATGGAAATATTCACAATATTCTCGATACTCGATACCTTCATCCTCGCCTTGTATAATTTCTTCCCCTTTATTCTTTGTTTTTAACTCAAATTACCTTAATCAATACTACTTCACGCGATTACCCTACTAATTTCGATTTTCAATCAGATGAATGATTATAATCATTTTTTCTGTTTTTGTTTTTGCTTAGGATGTTAATCAGAGTTTGCAGACACACTCCTCTTTGATTCGGAGACTTTCTCAAGATAAAGAATTAGAGGTTTGTCACATGTCTTACATTTTCATTATCATGTAGTAATACTTACTTGTTTAATAAAAAAATGTTTATAGAATCTACCAAGCACAAACACATAATGGATTAGGTGTGTCTCGGTGTCGGTGTCTGTTTGACACCAAACCGACACTGAACACTTATAATTACATTGAATTATGTCATTTTCTCTAATTAATAATTATTATCGGTGTTGACGTGTCAATGTCTATGTCGTGTCCGGTGTTTATGTCTTGAGTCCTGTGCTTCATATATATTTTATGTATTGATTTTATTACACATATTTCTTGAAAGATGCAAGCATAGTTGTAATTTTCTTAGAAACACTGGCATTACTTTTCTGTAGATTGCAACGTACATTTTCTTCCGGTGTTTATAACAGCCTGCTTAGTTTGCTGAGAATTTTAGCTGCGTTGCGATTCTATGTACTCTCGTTTTGTTTTGATGAGTATCGTTTTTCTCATGATTTGAACAGGGACATCTTGGTTGTGTCAATGCTATTGCTTGGAATTCAACAGGTTCATTATTGATATCCGGATCAGATGATACTCGGGTATGATACATTTCTTTTGTTTAGTCTTCTAAACTATAATTATTAGATGGAAGCTAAAATCAATAGATAAAATCGTAAAATTAAGGTTTGAAACTAGTTGGTTGCAATATGGGAATTCTATTTGAGAAAATACATCTCATTGAATTGTTTGCATGAAATTTTGCAGATGAATATTTGGAGCTATTCTGGGCAGAAGCTATTGCATTCAATTGACACTGGACATACTGCAAATATATTCTGTACTAAGTTCATACCAGAAACTTCTGATGATCTTGTTGCATCTGGAGCTGGAGATGCTGAAGTAATGATCCATTTTATATTTTTAGCAACTAATGCAATTTTAATTTCTTAACTTCATATGTTTTTCTTGTTGGCAGGTTCGGTTATTCAATAGGTCTCGCATAAGTGGGAATGGACTTAATGATATTCCCATTGTTCCATCGGCACTTTACCAATGCCACACTCGTAGAGTCAAGAAATTGGCTGTAAGTTATGTGGTTTAAGAAAATGGGGTAAAGAAAATGAGATGTATTTCTATGTCTTATATGTACTTTTTTTTGCAGGTTGAAACCGGAAATCCCAATGTGGTATGGAGTGCTAGTGAAGATGGAACCTTAAGACAACATGATTTCCGGGAAGGTACCTCTTGTCCTCCTGCAGGATCTCCACACCAAGAGTGTCACAGTGTCCTAGTGAGTGGTTTAATTCATCTGTAGTGATTTCCAGTTTTCATTTTTTAATTCTACTGAACATTGTCTGGCATGTGAAAACTTTAATTCATGGTTATAAGTCATCATTCAAAACTGATTTCCCCGTTATCTGTATTATTTGAATTTACCAATGAAAATACTAGTTAGTTTGCTTAAGATTAGTTCATCTGCTATATCGGGGCTTGTGCAGAGGCATCCAACATGAATGATGCAAGTTGATCTGCTAATAGGCTTTTTATATTCTTTGGAAATACAATGCCTCAATTTTGGTTCCTTGTCACATGTCAATCCAAATCCATTTTTCATAGTTTAACATGGAGGGTTCAAGAAAAATACTGGAACCTGCTCTAGGATATTGTTGGATGTGTAATATATTATTTATCATGCATTCTTTAAACCATACTCTCTGTACATTAATTAAATGGGAAGTTTCTCTTGGATGGAGGGGGGGAAGTAAGGAAACTTTTATTTTCATTCTCCAATATGGTAGGAAAAGAAACCCAGAAAAAAGTGTTCAAACAGAAACAAATAAGCTGAAGCATGGAAATTTTAGTTTGTATTGAATTTTCTTTCAATGGAGCAAAGCTCATTATGGGAAAATAGAGTTGACTATGGATGAATGTAAGATAACTAGACTGCTCTCCCTATGAATATAGAAGCCCTCACCAAGGCAAAGCCTGACCACTACCATCCAATTCTTTTCCTTCCACAACCCCTACCTCTCCACTATATGGAAATGATACCCTATCTCTCCCATCATTCTCCAATCGCTAACTCCTTTCTGTTAGATCCCCACTCTTTCTAGCCCATTCTGCTCCTTGGTTTGGGCTGGTTTGGCAAAATCACCCCCTTCCTTCTTTATTATTCCCTCCGATGAACTTTTGTTATAATGGGTCTATAAGTTTTATTCTGCTTCTCCAAACTGTTGTGCATTACTAATTGCTGTTGCTTATTTACATATTGAAATTAAAAGTCCAAATGGAAAACCTGTATGCTCAATATTAGCTGTATAATGGATATTTTGGTTGCACCTTTGGTCTTGTGGTGCTCTCACTGTTTCCTTTTGCTAATCCTCTGGAATTAGATAGGATCTCAACAGTTTTGCTATAATAATGTAATTCTTCGACTTTTCCACTGAAAGATAGTCAAGGAGACGTGTATTATGATCATTGTTTCCTGTGCTTCTTGGAGTTTTATATTTATCGACTTCCACATTAATGGCTATTGTCAGCTTGACTTACGGAATGGAGCTAAAAGGTCCCTTGCTGATCCTCCTAAACAAGTCCTTGCTTTAAAATCTGTTGATATAAGTTCAACTAGACCTCATTTGCTCCTTGTTGGCGGGAGGTAAGTATCTTCAGTGATGCTATATGTTATTTAATTCAATTTTCTGTTTCAAACTGACTTTAGGTTTACTTATTCTTGCAGTGATGCCTTTGCACGTCTGTATGATAGAAGGATGCTACCACCTCTAAGCTCCTGTGGGAAAAGAATGCCTCCACCTCCTTGTGTTACTTATTTCTGTCCAATGCATCTTTCTGATCGTGTTAGTCCTTTGCTCTAATAGTCTACTATTATCTGCTATTGAATATTTGCTCTGATCGTATTGTATTATTCACGTAAATCTGTGAAGTATTGGCAAAATAAGTCCTTTGTTGGGTAAAAGTTAAATCTCCCCTTCTAGTGGAAGGGGGGTGGGTGGGTGTGGGTGGGTTAAAATTAAGCTTGTGCAGTAAAAAGCCTTCTAAAACAGAGATCATTTCATCAAAGGAAATACAGATATGTTGGCAAGCTCTTCCTTTTTCAGGTGGTGTGGTTGGTGGTGGGGGGTTGTTTGTATCGGCATTTTCTCTTGCATTTCTTTATCATATAAGATAAGATATTTTCTTCTTGGTTTTACAAAACTCATATCATGTTAACTTTGTGATAAAGCTGGGGGTAGTAGTTTTAACTTTTGTACGCACTCCTGGCCAATGAAGGGAAACAATTGTATCCATTTAAAATTATTTTTTTCATACATAAATATGATTGTAATATATAGTTGTCTGAAGTATTGGGCGTTAGTGCATTTAACAGAAGCATAAATAATCACGTTGATGAGCTATAGATGGTGTCTGAAGTATACTGTTACTATTAATAGGTTTGTAATGTCAAAACATTTTATCTCAGAGTCGAAGGCATGCAATATTCCCATATATTGGGAATATTTTCCATCTAGAATGGGGACTGGGTATGTTACTATGTTGGGATTCCACCTATCAGCATCGTCACTGTAATTCAAAATGAATCTGTAAGTTAAAGATGTGAAAATTTTCCTTGGGGAAATGAGTTTGGGAATGTAATACTAATATTCCCATGTTTCGTAATATTGTTAAAGAAATACTATGGTATCAAGGATTCTTTAGGAATATACTTCACTCGCGGTTTCTCTCTTTCATTCCCATGATAAAGGATGAGAATCTTGTATTCCCATGGGAATATAAATTATTTTAAAACTTCGACCAGGCGACCAGCTATAGCTTTCCACTTTTACCTCATTCTACCATTTTTTCCTATTATTTATTTATTTCTGAACAAATAATGTGTATTATTACTAGGAATTGTGTAGTTGCCAAATAGACCTGTACATATATATGATTCTATACCTTGAAGCAAACACCCCTTATCATTCTACTGACTTAATGCCACATATACTTTGGATCTTGAATTTACCATTTCTCTCATCCATTTACCTCCTTGCTATGTTATGCAGGTTTAAGTCTTTCCTTCTACCTTAAGCAAATATTGTTGTACTTATAGCGTCTTTTTCTTCCAGGGACATCCAAGTTTGCACTTAACTCATGTTACATTTAGTCCTGATGGATCTGAGGTTCTCCTTAGCTATAGTGGAGAGCATGTTTACTTGATGAATGTAAATAATGGTAAAACGTTTTCACAAAACCTTGTTTCTTGTTTATTTATAATTATATGTCACTAATAGTATGAAATAATATGTACTTGTTCAAATTGTTTTGGGTATTAAGTGCAGTCTAATTATGCAGCAGTTTATCTGTGCAAATTGTTTTGCACAGTCTTGTTATTTATTCATACTATGCTTGATATCATTGAAATCGTTAACTCACATGGTCAGAAACATAAAAAAGAGAGTGCCGTGAGGTGTGTATTATTCCTAAGTTAGGTCAAATAGTGAACTCAACCAAAACAATTAAGGTTAGATAAGTAATTTTTTCCTTGTTCTGGAATTGGGTTTTGAAGAGGCCACTTGATGCTGTATGTGTTTCACTTTGTTGGTTTATTATAGTGAGTACACATCTTAGTCTTGCATATACTGGGACTCTTTAGATTTTACTGTCATTTACCATGCATCTTTGTGCACTTTTCTGTATATTGGTTTATTTTGATGCATCATGCATATTATATCCTAATGGGGACCCCCTTCCTAGAATAACCCATTTAATTTATTTTTACATGTTTTATTTGATGCAGTGCAGATTTATTGTTAGGTTTTTAGTATGGTGTGGTTTCAGATGTTCTCAAAGATCTAGTCCTAGTTTGGATTAATTTCTAGTTTATGGGATTTTCATAATTAATATAAGATTTATAGTTCACTTATGAAAAAGCCTTCATTATAAGCTTGCAGGTGTTAATAGAGAAGTTAAATGAGTGAGCACCCACAAAAGTTGAGATGTTGAAGCCAATTTCAACTTATTTACTAAGTTTTTGTTTTTGTTTAAAGGACTCATAATCATAAATTTTGCTGAGATGCTGCAAATATTTCTTCTTGCACAAGTGCTTATTGCAAAGTTTATCCAAACTAGCTCCTACTCTTTAGCCGTAGCATCTCCTATTCTGTTAGTACCCTGTTACCTTGTTTGTGAGGATTGTCAAAGGTGTTGAGATTTTATTCTTGCAATATGCAGCTGGAGCGAATGAGGTGCAATATACATCAGGAGATGTTTCAAAGCTGACGACTTACTCTCCAACAGTTAATGGGGTAGAATTGCAGCCTTTTGTGTCAAATGTTTTCCCACCAAACAAATTCAATACTAAAAACAACATCGCTGCCAAGGTATGCAATGTATCATATTTCGATTAATTTCGGAAATATATCTATAAGCGATTTTGCATGCTGTAGATCTTTGATGTAACGAAATAATTTCTTTAGTTTGCATAACTAACTGGGTTTTACAGCTTGACAAGTGTAGGAAGCTAATAAAATATGCTAAGAAGTCATTGGAGGAGGGGGCACCCTATTATGGAATTGAGGCATGTAATGAAGTTTTGAATGGCTACAATCATATTATTGGGCCTGCACTAAAACATGAATGCTTGTGTACTCGTGCTGCACTATTGCTGAAGGTTCTTAATATTACTAAACTGAGGCTTAGAAATTTTCTTTTCCTTTCGGAATAACTTTGCTGAATGGAATAACTTTTGAAATTACCTTCACATCCAGAGGAAGTGGAAAAACGATGCTCATATGGCTATAAGAGACTGCCACACTGCTAGGAAAATCGATAAATCCGCATATAAACCACTTTACTACATGTCAGAAGCATTGTCTCAGGTACTTTTGGATGTATCAAATGCACTTTTAGAATGGGTTTATTTTGAATCCTAGTTGAATAATGTGTAATGGTGGTTTTCAAGACTGTCTTGGTGCATTTAAGACTCATTCAAAATATGACAAGTTAGCGAGTCATAATTTTTTGTTTGATAGAAACAAACGTTTCACGAGAAATATGGCATGTAGGAAGGGACTTTAAAACTTGAATATTAAAGGAATCATCTTGATCTTTACAGTTTCTGTACCTACTACTCTGCTAGGATTGGAAGTGTGAGAATAATTAGATGTACAGTACACAATAATTTTTTGTTGTTGTAGATTATAGGGACTACAAACCTAAATGTTGAGCCAAAAAATCATAGAAGTTTGAAGGAAAAAAGTACAACCAAAGAGAAGGTAGAAACTTGTTTAAATATGAAAATTCTTATTGAAGAAAAACAAAATTGAGACCTTAAGCCCAGATTGATAAGTTCGAGGGAGACAGCAAATGCCCAGATTTGAAATTTAAGGCGTATATTTTCTGATAAATCAGTTAACAATATGTATGAAATTTATGTTCATCATCACACCATTTGTATGCACAATCTGATTGCAGAACATGTTTGTTCAGTTCTAAAACCCATTACCGAATGCTATTTCCTTGCAGTTGGGAAAACACAAAGAAGCTTTGGATTTTGCTGTTGCTTCCCACTCGCTGGCCCCATCCAAATCTGAAGTTGCTGAAAGAGTGGAGAAAGTGAAGAAGGATATTGTTCTAGGTATGGACAAGGGGCAGGGGCATGATTTGACTATAAAAACTTCTATATTAAGCTACTCCATTTTTGTTTTTTCCTGCATCTATGTGCAAATTCATCAATAGTTATTCTTCCACTTTTCTAGTAAATGAAATTTGTGTGAATGTCCCTATAGAAGTTTGTGCCACATGGAGCTCACTTAAATACGCTTTTTCTTACGAAGGCAATCAAAATGGAAGTATTTAATAATTACTATATGCCATAACTTATAAAACTTGGTATACGAAAATCGATCTACTTTCCAAATTTTGCCTTTTATGTCTAGAAAATCACATGCCAATTTTTAATGCTATTATGTGGATCTAACTGGTTTGCTTAACAGCTGAAACTGAAACAAATAGTAAGACAAACGATGGAGCGTCAAGGATTGATGGAAGAGGTGGAAGAATGCTATCATTAAGTGACATTCTCTACCGATCTGAGGCTAATAGTGATACTTCACAAGATGGCGCAAGATCTGACAGGGATGATTCTGATTATGACGAGGAATTAGAGTTGGGCTTTGAAACATCAATGTCTGATGACGAGGAGCATGATTCTGATTCAAATATTCTTCATGGGAATTTGAATCTTAGAATTCATCAAAGAGGTGACTCGAGGGAAAATGTTGGTGCAAGTGGCTCGTGCGAATCACCCTCGTCGTCATCATCACAGAATGGTACAGCGTCATACCAGGTTTGTTTTTTTATCTTCCACAGAAAGTTGGGACAACAGATTTGTTTATTCTTTTCATCTTATTTCATCATTGATTACAAATGAAAAGGCATCGAGGAAAGAGAAAGGGGAGATAAGGTTTCTCCAACTTCATCAATTGAACACTAGCGGAGCAGCCCCTAACCGCCATAGGACATGCAATAGTAGAGCATTTCAGTGTAGTGACTGCTATAGCAGCCAAAATAGTGGCGGTCACACATCATAATGAGATACTTTTTGTTAAAAAAAAAAAACAGTCCAATTGCAGTGCTTCACATCATAATGAGATAAAAAGTATAAAAAAAGCCTTCAACTCTGAACAATCACAGCTAGCTGTTGAGTTTTTTTCATAAATAAATTATATAAACTGTATAAAAATTTCAAATTACAGTCATAGTGCTATCCGCTAACTCAAGTTTTTTTGGGGCTGGCCGTTATGCTCTGCTCCGCTGGCATGATAACACTAATCTCAACTCCTAATAATCAAGGAAATAACAAAATAGAAACATAATTCAAAAAACTAAATAAAGATATGGTACAAACTTACCTCATCCTAACTGAGGGACACTCCAATTCAAGTTGGTGCAAAGATATTGATCATTCCCTTGTCAAGAGCTTAAAGTGTTCTCTTGGGAGATTTTACTTGGAATGGCTGCAGTTTTTTGAGCTGTAGGAACAAAAAGCAGGCTGATCACTCCTTCCAGATTTACTTTATGTGCAGTATCAACACAACATATATTGTTCTACCCAAGTCCATTTTTCAACGCAATTTTTTATCTTCTTGATGTTTGTCGCTGATAGTTTGTTGCACGTTTTTGTTTTCTACATATGTAGTTTCCATCTATTAGATTTTTGGTCCCAAGTCCATACTAAATATCAAACCGGATCACATAAATTAATATCAATACACATGTTCATAGAGTTTTATTATTTTTTTTCTAATACACACCCCTAATGTATTGTATATCTCTTATGATGTCCTACATTTTTTCAATATATATTATTGACTATTCTGTTAAACTAATAAGCTGTTCATACAATTTGGTTAACTGCGCTCTTTATTATTTATCATGCAGCCTGAAGCAGCTATTGATATGAAGCAGAGATTTATTGGGCACTGCAATGTGGGGACTGATATAAAACAGGCCAATTTTCTTGGTCAAAGAGGTGTTCTATCTATAAGCTTTTCTGTGAATTTTACAATCAGTTCTGAACTTTATCATAATTTTACAAAGTGCGCAAAAACAATACTCTCTCTCTCTCTCTCTGTGTGTGTTGCCGTTTATTTTCATATGGCATTCTTGCCTTGTTGAAATTCGCTTTGGAGAAAATGTATGTTATGTCCAAAGAAGAATTCCTTTAATCTATTAAATACTAGGATTACAATTACATGGTGAGTAACAAACAATTTCCCTCGAAATAGATAAAACTATACCCTCTTGAGTTGTGTCTTTAACTTTGAATGACGGTATTTTCTTTAGAAATGAAAAGCACTGGTTTAGATGATATGTGCATAGGCACCAGGTGGTTTCTTGTATATTTTCGGCATGTGACTGTTTTATTATACTACCAATCTACCATATTGAATCTTTTCAATTTGAACTGTTCATCTCTCAAAAATATGCAACAAGTGTGCATTAACATTTGGTCCATATTTGCAATTTTTATTTAGAACTTCTCATTTGTATATTTGTAGGTGAATATGTTGCCAGCGGAAGTGATGATGGCAGATGGTTTATTTGGGAAAAGCGGACTGGTAGACTCATGAAAATATTGAGTGGCGACGAATCTGGTAACATTGTTTTCCTATGGTTTTGGGATTTTTATATTTCCCCTGTACTCTTATCTGAAGCTATTTCTTCATCCTACAGTTGTAAATTGCGTACAATGTCATCCATTTGATTTTGTTGTGGCAACCAGTGGGATTGATAGCACAATAAAGGTGAGAATGATTATTCTATGATGTATTGGGGTTGAATAAAATATTTCAATCTCTGAAGCTTTCTGTTGGTGGATTATTCTAGATATGGACTCCAAGTGCTCCTGTTCCGTCTTCCGTAGCTGGTGGTTCTGCAGGACCAGAAACTGGTGATGTGTTGGTTGCTATGGAGAATAATCAACAAAAGTTATCCCGTAATAGGGATTCAATCCTGTAAGAATCTTAAAATCTCCTGATATTGAGAATGATATAGTGATGCAGCTAGGTTTTGCATTTTATTGCACATACATGTTACATGATGTCTTTCAAGTAAATTTGATGGTGACAATAAGCATGACATAGTTTTCAGTCTATATCAATTTTTTCTTAATATCTGGATGGCTTCTATATTAATTGGGCTACTGCTCTTAATATTACGTGCATCTTGTCCAACTTCAGAAATTTCTTATCGGATCAACGTTCCTTGACGTACTCAGTTACTCTATTGAAGTTTCTTAGCTGATCATTATTCCTTCACTTAATCTGACTGAGTAGGTTGTGCTTGTAGTTTTGACAGTGTCCAGGTGATTTATGTATTGTAAGGCTATTGACTAAGGAGGGTTGGATTTAATATCTTCCGCACTTAACTCTCATTGTTTGTCAATTAAACATGCTATTTTTATATATACTTTTTTGTTTCTGTGCTACATAGATATGTTTAAATAAATTAGCTTCTCATTTAATGCTTCCCAAAACAAATTAGCCATATTTAGGATATATTGCTGTTAAGTGATTGTTTTTTCTGCAGGCCCTTTGAACTCTTAGAACCATTTAGAATGCATGAGTTTCCTGAAGGAGCACTACGCTTGCGCCCTTTTGAATGTGCCCAAAGCTAAAGATTCACTAATTTAGACCAGTTGGTAAGTTCATTTGTTCTTTTCTCTTGCATTGGTCATATTAATGAAATTCTTTGTATAATTACTAAGTTATTAATACCATAAATATCTTAAAGTGGATCCCATTGGTGGCGACAAGAAAAATTCCTTGTTTTTATTATCCCATTGTTATGATCTTCAATTTTTGTTTTCAAAACATTTGTCGCCCATATTTTATTGAGCCTGTATTTCATATACTGTGCCTTTGCTAGTTAACCGGAAATCCTTTGAAAATAACAGAATCTAAAGAATAGGATTTTGCTTAGTTGCGAATGAAGTCATGAACATGCATATGCTCGACAAATTGAATTGACTATGCTGCTGTCCAAATGTCAAGCGGGGATGTTTATCATTTCTTTGAAGTTCATGTGTTTTGGGGCGAATTTTTATGTTTGTATTTATTGAATTGTAGAGTTATTTCCGTCCTTTTGTACTATCCCAGGTGCTATTTTCGGCAGTACCTTTGAGTCTAGATCGAGATGATCAAGATGGGGAGCCATTATCTGTTGTAGGAGCTTTGACCATGGGAGTCATTTTAAAGAGAATAAGTTGGAACATCGGAAGTAAATGATGGGTATTATCTGGAATTTCTTATAGTAAACAAGTATTTTCCCGAATTTATATCCAACGATATTGTTGATTTTTTTAAATATGTACAGATTTACCAATTGCCATGTTTGCTGATATAATGTGTATAGCAGTTAATTTTATTAGAATTAATCTATGTATATAGATAGCTTTTTGTAGTTTGAACGTGAGTATTATAATAACTTAATATTCTTACACTTAGGTTTCTTACTATACCCCCTTATTACTAGTCACTATATATCATTTACTAATGTCAAAATAATTCAAAATTACTATACAAAGTTGACAAAAAAAGAAGAAGGTTGCTTATTATTAAGTTTAGGTAGTGATTTGTTAGGATGAATGAATCAGGATTCATTATAGTAAATTCAGATAAATGATAAGCAATTGAAGTTTAAAGCTTAAGGTTAGATTCAGGTCTAAATGTCTAATATAATAAATACATCAAAATCAAATACTTTTAACCAAGAAATTAGGTTCAAGTGATTAATGAGCTCTAAATATGAGCTCTTTTTACGATGAATTGTTCGAAAAAATCCGAATTTGATTTCTGGCCGAAATCTAAATTGTCGGGGTTCTTTTCTGAAAATTAGAAGGTTAACAAAAAAGAAAAACTCCAAAACTTTTAATCAGAAAACTTTCTATATCTAAATATTACATTTAATACATTGCCCAACACCATACTGCTTTAAAAAATGATACAATATTTTAAAATTTGATCGGTCATCGAACTAGTGAGGATACTCAATAACTAGTTCATTGGTTAAATCATTGAGTCATTGGTTGAATTGCATGATTAAATAGAATAAAATCAGATAATCCGGTTGAATAAATTGGTCTTTATAACAAAATTATATAGGTATTAAATTAGTTGAACTGGATGACTCGGTGTCCAACAAAATTATGACACCTAAAAATGTGAAAATTTTAAAATCACGTAATTTCACAGGTTCATTCTTTAAAATTCAAATTCAAAATATAGTCATCACACACAACAAAATAGTACAAAATACAAATCCAAATAAGTTTTGAACGAAGTCTAATTGCAACATAATCTAATTGCAACCTAAAGTGAATAACAAAATAACTGCATTGTCTAATAAATTTAATTTCAAGGATCTCATTGTTTCAATGGCATCAAAATCATCTGCATCACAATTAGCCACAAAATCTTCCCCACCAACGATATCATTACTTTGGTCCATGTTTTCTCTGGAATTAAGTTGTGTATCATATTCAACCTCATCCAAATTAAAATATATATACAATAACATCAATTTAGAGTTTAACAATTGATATATAATAATAATAAATTATAATAACAAAATTGTAATCACAATAACTAACAACATACCAATATCATTTGAAATAGGTTGGATTTTCAAACTGTGCTTCCACCTCTTCAATAGTTAAGAATGGTAGTGAATTCTCCAACATCCAATCAAAATGGTCACCAAGTGTTTCAAAATTGATAAAGTCATAATTTTGTTTCTTCTTATTTCTATAAATCATTAAAAAATGATTCTATTATATGCTATACGAACCATGATTAATGTTTGATAAAAGAAACATAGGCAAAACATTAGATGCACTATAAATCATAAGCACTATACAACAAAGGCACTATAAATCATTAGATACTATATAAACAAGATAATAAAAGAGATCATTAAGTTGTAAAAAAAAAATAGACACTAAACAAAATAATTAGATGCACTATATATAAATCAAGCTTGAACATATTAAAAGACCATAATAATTGTATTACCTATTTTGTAGCCTTAAGCTGTAACGAACAAAGACGAGATCATTAAGGTTTTTATGCTCCAACCTATTTCTTTTTTTAATGAATGTGCTCAAACACACTCCAATTTTGTTTGCAACCAAGAGGCACTACAAGTTTAGGTCAAAATTTGAACAGCAAATTGGGTGCTTCAATTTCATAAGTTTCCCACCATTTATCTAGCAAATTGAATAGCAATGGCCTCTTAGTGCATCTTTCTGAGCCAAAATACTTTGCAAGACAATGATATTAGTGGCAAAGCATTTCTCTCCCACTTGTAATTTGTAGGACAAAGCATTTCTCTCCCACTTGTACTTTGCCTCATCTCAGCAGTTAATTTAGTTCACATGTCCTTACTATCATAAGCATGCTTTTCAATAAAATAAAATCCAAAAGGTCTGATGTGGTGGCCTTGTAGTTTTCATCTTTTCATTCTTGTGATCTTCTCTATTGCGCCATTCCGTTTTGCCACTAATATCATTGTCTTGCAAAGTATTGTGGCTCAGAAAGATGCACAAAGAGGCCATTGCTATTCAATTTGCTAGATAAATGGTGGGAAACTTATGGAACCGAAGCACCCAATTTGCTATTCATATTTTGAGCCAAACTTGTAGTGCCTCGGGTTGCAAACGAAATTGGAGTGTGTTTGAACACATTCATTCAAAAAAATAAATAGATTGGGGCATAAAAAACTTAAAAATCTCGTCTTTGTTGGTTACAACTTAAGGCTACAAAATAGGTATTACAACTATTATATTCTTTTAAGATGTTCATATGTTCAAGCTTGATTTATAGGGCATCGAATTATTTTGTTTAGTGCCTCGGTTATTATTTTTTTACAAGTTAATGATTTCTTTTATTATTTTGTTTATATAGCATCTAATGATTTATAGTGACTCTAATTCTTGTATAGTGGTTATGGTTTATAGTGCATCTAATGCTTTATAGTTCCTCTGTTTTTTTATCAAACATATATTGGCTTGTTTAGCATATAATTGAATTTTCTTTATAGTGATTTATGGAAATAAGAAGAAACAAAATTACGACTCTATCAATTTTGAAACACTTGATGACCATTTTGATTGGATGTTGGAAGATTCACCACCATTCTTAACTATCGATGTGGTGGTTGTAAGTTAATGTGATTACACTTTTGCTATTTTAATTTATTATTACATGTTAATTGCTAAACACTCTTATCTTATTGTAGATCAAATAAATTTGGATGAGATTGAGAATGATGCACAACTCAATTTTAGAGAAAACATAGACCGAAGTAATGATATTGTTGACGGGAAAGATGTTGCGGCTGATTTTTATGCGAATGATTTGGGTGAAGAAATTTGAATTAAATATATTAGATACTGCAGTTACTTTATTATTTAGTTTATATTACATTTCAATTATATTGCAATTAGACTTTCTTTAAAATTTATTCAACCAAATTATTCAGTTTAGACGTTTAGTCATACAGTTCAACTGTTGAACCAATACCCTAACTAGTTCAATGATCAGTTCGTCTTTTAAAACATGATACCAAAAATTACTCCAGTTATTTAGATTTAGATTATGTTGCAACATTATGCATGCAGTTGTTTTGTAATGAGCAACAAAAATGGATAGAAAATATTAAAAAAAAGAAAAAAGTTACTCCCTCCTTCCTTTTTAAGTGTCCGTTTTGAATAGTAACAACAAATTAAGAAAGTTTATTTTTGTACCTTATTTTCCTATTATACCCTAATTCTAATTCACCAACAAAATCCTATTTTTTTGCACACACTTTCTCTTTCCAATAAATTTAATATATTATGCACACAAAAAAAAAACAAAATTTAATATATTATGTACAAAAAAAATAAAAAGATTTAGTTTTCCAAATATATAGTATTAATTAGTTTTATTGAAAAAGATATGAGTAATTGACAAAGGGTATAATTGACAAATCGTACCCTTAAAACATCAAATTGACAGTTAAATAGAAATGATAAATTCGACGTTTTTGGACACTTAAAAAGGAACGGATGGAGTACTATATAAGTGACTTCTCTAGAGTTAAGCAAAGTGAGTCGGTGAAACACACGAGAGAAGTAAGAAATGCAAGATCAAAGAAATGAAGCAAAAACATTACATTGATAAAAAAATTTAAAAAATAGGGGTTATTAAAAAAAGGTAAAATAATAATAATCATCAAATTGAGAAGTTTCACTGCATTGCATTCCCGGCAAATTGTATGGAATGAAAATAGAAGAAAACGGTGGTATTGGTATGAGATGGAATGAGAGGGAAGAGTTGCGTTATGCTAGAGAGTAGATAGTGTGTCAATTGTAAAAAAATATTGAAATTTTAAATTACAATTTGGTACAATATTTTAAATTACAATTTGGTACAATATTGAAATATACTACTAAGAAATACAATTATGAGCATACTACTGTTTTTCTCTATTTTATTTTAGTTTCAAAAGTTTCAACTCATTGTGTTGAAACTCATTGCCGTAATTATTATCCTATCATTAGTTTGAAAAATATGTGATCATCCTTCGCGGTTTTTTCATGTTTCTATTGTGGTGGGTGGAAAAAGGACCAAACTCAAAAGGAACTACATGTATTCTTATTTCTTAATATAAACATCTAGTGGAGTATGTTTGACATTGTTTTGAAAGTTGATTTTCAATATTTTGAATTGGTTTGGAATTTCATTTGTATGCATTCAAATTCAAACCATATAACATTTGATTATACATCACATTTGATTATGGATGGTAAACGGGCAATAAGCTATGCCGCTAATCTTTTTTAAATGGTAAAACCAATCTTTGAAGTCTTTTTAAAATATCTATGATCTCCGGTGCTAGAAAACCAAAAGTGTCAAATACAAATTGTATAAACACAAGATTGAAATTGGATGATATAAAATGATCATGGTCCACGTGTACGGATGTGATTTGTAGGATCACTTGGATGAAAACCTACTCCCACTACAATGGAAAGTTGCACTCACAATTCTTTCACCTAACCAACCTCCTCCTTCATTGGGATGGATGCATTTGCCGAATGCCATACAACAAATGTGCTCTTAAATATTAACAAAAATTATCGATTAAATATATAAATTATTCTATGTCAAAAAAAAAAAAATATATAAATTATTCAATAAATCTAAAAAATAAATTTCGATTTATATTTAAGATCAGAAGAAGTATATTTTGTCGGATTTAAATTGAATGTAGTCAATACCTATGATTGTATGCAGTTAGTAAGATCAGGAACACCTGATCAAAATCATATGTTTCAAATTTCAGAATTAAAATTTTCACTACAACAATACTGCAATTTACTGACAAATTTAAATAACACTTACTGTCATCAATAAGTTACTGACGGTCCAAACCTTCAATAAGTGAAAAAATACCATCAAAACATTAAAAAATTAAATTTTTAAAAAAGATAGATAATTTAATGACGGCTTAAGCCGTCAGTAGAATTGGAAAAAGCTTACTTTCATTTCATGAAGGCCAAAACTGATGGAAAAAGGTAAGGGTTAAAGTATTCTTTCATTATCATTTCTTTTTTATTCAAAAAATTGAGTTAAAAGAAAAGAAAAAAAACAGAAATTAGATGAGAGGAGGGCTGACAGGAGTTATTATTATGTTTTCATACACATTTCATCTCTTCTCTCACGCACACTCCATGTTGGAACAAAAGTGGTTCTGACATGACCTAATTAAGTTTTGATGATAACAATAGTATTAATATACAATATGGTACACTGATAATTTACTCTAAATGTGCAGGTATATGTGTTAAAATTTCATATACACTAATGAGTACTTGAGAAGCTCTGAAACGCCATCTAAATGAATGAGAAGATGACTCTAGCAAGTTCTGATATCAAGCACAAGAAGATGCAACCATCAGAAACTACATGTCAAAGCGTATCAGAAGCTCTCCAATCAGAAGCTGTGTTGAAGACACAAGATTCTGATTAGAGCAATTATAGCCGTTTTGTCAGAAAAACATTCTCTGCTTCTTATGATTAGAATTCATCATCTTCTGACAAAATTTGGAATGGAAGATCAACATAGTACATTAACCTTATCATCAGAAGTAATGACTTCAGTACTATTATACGAACCATTACCTGATATGCGCGAATCTTTCCTCTCAAGAATGGAATTTTACAAACGTTACTTGATTTGGTAAAATACCATGTGAAGGAAAAATAGTACGATCTCCAGCTGGCTATTCTTACTGCAACGGTATCAATTCATACGCTCCACCCTCACTTATAAATAGGAGGATGAATTGAAGTTTTTGTGCATAACATTTGAACAATTTGAAAAGAGTTGTTACTCTGCCAAAAATCATCTAAGTACAAAAACACTTGAAATACAACTTGAACTCATTTGAATATTCAAGACAATTGTCTCAGCTTCTGATCATCTCAGTAGTTGAACCTTAGTATTCTTTTGTTAGGATTCTAAGTTAGTATTGTTAAGAGTTGTATTTGTTTTTCTTTGAACATTGATATTTGTATCAAGTGTTGATATACTTTGTTATTACTTTGTAAGTTGTAAGAAGTCTCTTGCTTGTGTGCTTGAGCATAGAAAGTCTCTTGTAAGTATTTACTTGAGCATTGAAAGTCTCTTGTTGTGTGCTTGAGCAATTTGTAATCTTTTGTGATTATAGTGAACTCCCTTGGAAGTGCAAGGGAACTGGACGTACTCTCGGATTGCGAGAGGAACCAGTATAAATCTCTGTGTCTCTCTCTCTCTCTCTCTCTCTCTCTCTCTCTCTCTCTTCTATTTTGCGTGTGTTGATTGTGTTATTTTATCCGCTGCATATTCTGATAAGTTGTGAAACTCAGAAGAAGTTTTTTAAAACAAACAAAACACAATTCAACCTCCCCTTCTTGTATTTTTCGGACCTTCAATTGGCATCTAGAGCCTGGTTCTGTTGTTATCACTTAACAGTGAGACAGTCATCTTTTGAAAAACACTATGTCTAGTGAAAGTCTAAAAGTTGTTCCTCACAACTATGATGTTGAAGAAAAATCAAACAACAAAGCACAAAAGTTTAATGGAGATAGTTCTATGTTTTCCTGGTAGAAAGATAAAATATATAGTAATCTAATTGGTATAGATGATGAACTTTGGGACTTAGTTGAAGAAGAAGTAACTTTCCAAGGTTTGGACGAAAGATGAAAGTTATCTGTTGAAGAAAGAAAGAAATTTACGGATACAGAGAAGAAAGCCTGCAAGAAACATCACAAGGTCAAAGATATTCTTATTGGTTGTATATTTCATGATGAATATTTAAAGATTACAGACAAATCAACTGCAAAGAGTATATATGATTCCTTATGTTCCACATATGAAGGAAACAAACAGGTTCAGGAAGCAAAGACCACTCTTCTAATTCAACAGTATGAACTCTTTAGAATGAAGAAAGATGAGGATATTGAATCTATTTACTCTAGGTTCAAGGTTCTTGTGGCTGGTCTCCAAGTTCTAAAGAGAAGTTATACTACTTCTGATCATGTAAAGAAGATTATGATAAGCTTACCTTCAAGGTGGAGGCCTAAGGTAACTGCCATTCAAGAAGCAAAGGATTTGGACACCCTTAGCTTAGAGGAATTGATAAGTTCTCTCAGGAGTCATGAGATTGAACTATCTTCTGATGAACCTCAGAAGAAATTAAAGTCGGTGGCTCTGCCATCCACTTTGAGATCCTCTAAGGCCCTGAAAGCTAAGGTTGTAGAATATGATGCTGAGGAATCTACTGTAGATGATCAAGAAGATGGATCAGATGATGATGTTTTTGAACTCATAACCAAGAAGTTCCAGAAGTGGTTAAGAAGGAACAAGAACTACTCAAGCAGAGGATTTGGCTCAAGAAGTTCTGGTAACAAAGAAAATAAGGATGATTCAAAGAATTGTTTCAATTGTCACAAGCCTGGACACTTCATAGTTGATTGCCCTGAACTAAATACCAAAGGCAAAGGGAAGAAAAGTACATTAAAAAACAAAGCTAAGAAGAGCCTAATGGCAACTTTGGAAGATATCAATAAATAATCTGATGATGAAGTCGAAGCTGAAGAAGCAAATTTGGCACTCATGGCCACATGTGCATCAAATAATAAAAACGACTCTGAGTCAGACACAGATGATATTGAAGAGGTAATTCCTCAAATGTCTAGTACTCAAGTTACTAAAGCTTTAAAAGATGTTATGATGAAATACATGGAAAAATCAAATGAGCTAGATCTTTTCAAACAAAAATTTAATCTGCTCAATGAAAACGTCAACCATATTCAAGCAGATTATCAAAAATCTCTTAAAACTATTAAAGTGCTTGAAACTGGTTGTAGAACATGTCACAAACCCTAAGATGAGCATGAAATTGCTCTTCAAGAGTTTGTTCATCATAACATTGATAAAACAAATATATCTTCTATGATTTATGGTGGAGGCAACTACAGAAGACAAGGACTTGGTTGTTCTACATCTTCTGATAAAGGAAAATCAAGTCAGTTTGTCTGTATAAGCAAAACACCTTCTGGAATTTATTCAAATCTCACTGAAGGTGGATCAGATACTCTGAATATGTCTGATACTCTTATGACCTATGAACCACGCAAAAGCTAACAGAGTATTAAAACCTGTTGATAAGCGGGGCACCAATACCTTTAAAGCAAACTTGGTAGCTGGCTCTCTGATATATTCTAGAGGAAAATCTAAGAGACAATATAAGCCTAAACATTTTTCTAAAGGCTCAATTGACTCTAGACCTTCTGGACACCTTGAGAAGATGAATAAAATTCCAAAAACTAACCAAAAAGGACCCATCAGAATATGGGTACCCAAATCTGAGATAGTGTATACTGCAGAAAAATAAAAAAAAATAAAGAGCAAAAAAAAAAAACTCAATTTGGTACCTTTAGAGCAAGTGTTATGGATTTGAAATCCTATCTTTTTCTTGGCCTTAGACACTTCGATGAAAGACTCTTCTCTGTCAGCAGTACGATTCTTCAATAAATATTGATAGATGTTGCTCTTTCTTCCTCGTCGGTATAGGCTTTATGTCCAATGTCTAGCATCATTTGTCGCCGGGATTTCCCTTTTGTATTGTTCTCTTTTGCTCCCCTCTTCGTCTTGAAAGGTGGTAGTGCTTTTTAATAAATTTTGCCAATTAAAAAAAATGAAACCGGGGGAGTATAATCCATACTTATGAGTATCTATCTGTTCTGGTGAACAAATAAGTGGGGTGATAAATAATTGGATCGTATCTAAGAAATGAGTAATTCTTTCATTATTAAAAATTGTGAACCATTTACAATGAAGCATAAGCTCCTATTTATAGATTTCTACAAGTAGCAGTTGTCAAGGACCACGATCATGGACAACCCATGATCATGACAGTTTCTTCCTCCTCCTCCGTTTCCACGTGGTGGTGATGGACGGTTGTTCTCTGACTTCGGTGGTGATCATGGTGGTAGGGGGTGGTTACCTCCCTCCACGTATTGGTTTGTATGCTGAGTCTTTATGAGAGTAGTTATTTTTGGGGCGAGGGCGCCATCTATGTGGTGTGTCGCCTTCGCCTTGTTTTCCCGCCAAGTTATCTATTTGAATTTAATGGGTTGTATAATTGGATCATTTTATCATTGGGCCTATACTATTTTTTTTTGGGTCTTAGCTCAGTCCACTATCTATCTATCTTATTAATGAAACATTTTAATATAGGAAAATGCTAAATAGTAGTTAAGTACATCAATAAGAAAATTTTGTTTGTGCATTATATATATTAAAAGTGTAAAAATTTATCTTCATCAACATTAACTTTATGCTTTATTTATATTTTTTGTATCTTTAACAAGTGCATCGGGTGCACTATTTAACACGACCTTTTAATCTATCCATAATCAATATAACTAGTACCTCCAAAACAAGGAAAATTTTGCATTGAAAATTGGGTCATGCTAACTAGTGTCCCCGAGACACTAGTTAAGGAAGCAAAAAAGGAAAAATTTGTATTGGAAACAACATTTCTTATATTTTAAGAACATTGACTGCAAAAATACTAAGACAAATTTTCTATATTTGGTTTCCTTAACTAATGCTCATATTTGTTACATTTTAATAGTATTGACTAGATTAAACTTGAAAATAATTTTACCATATTAAATATTCTTAAATAATACCCAAAAATAGTTAGCATTTTCTTTTTGATTTAATTAACCACCAACATTTGTACCAATATGAAAATTCAAATTAAAGATTGACTCATAAATTAATTCAATGCATACAGTTGATTAGGACCGCATGTTAGCCATGTCCACCCTAGAAGTCCCTTATTTATGATCTAGATTAAATAAAATGCATCAATTAAATTTGAAAAATTGCCAACTGCATTGGTACGCCAGTTAGTGTGGTGCACGACTTTGCATGCAGAAAACATTAATTAAATAAATTAAATTGGAAAGCAAAAACATCATGAAAGATAAAGAAAAAGTAACCAAAAAAAGCTTTAAAAAATAATAAAAAAGATTATGCGTCCAAGCTTGAATTGCATTCACAACACAAAAAGTATCAAATTATTTATCTTCCTCCAAAGCTGCGAATCATTTACGACTTTTTGTTCTTTAAAGTTGAATTCATTCAACACACTTTTCTTTCTTTACACTCATGGGTTTTCTCACCCCATATTCCTTCTTTTCTTTCTCTCCCTCTCTTTTCATTTCAATTCTATCTAATTTCTCTTCCATTTTCTTTCTCTTACCAAACCCAACTCAATAACAAACAAACACAAATTCATTTCCATTTTCCATGGGCTATCTTTTTTGCAATGCAGAATCTGCAATTGCTACTTGTGATCCTCACTATTGGGATCTCAAAAAAAGAAACAAATCAATAACAAACCGTACACATACTATCAAAGAGTTTAACTACACCGACCTCATCGCCGCTACTAACGGTTTCTCTGCCGAAAGCTACCTAGGCAAAGGTAGCCACGGCAGAGTTTACCGAGCTATCTTAAACGGCGGCGATCTGATCGTCGCCGTTAAAACAACAAAGTTAACTACAAAGAAAAATAATAATCACAACAACAACAACAACAACTGCACCGGTTGTGGTAACTGTACAAGTCCAGCTGAAAACGAGATCGAGATTCTTTCACAAGTTCCAAATCATCGTCTCGTGAATCTCATCGGTTACTGCACCGATCCTAACGGCAATAAATTAATTGTCGTTGAATATATGCCAAACGGTTCACTTCACGATCTATTACATTCTACAAATAAACCGCCCGGTTGGACCAAACGGTTCCGGTTCGCATTACAAGTTGCGAAAGCGGTTCAAACTTTGCACGGTTCAAATCCACCGGTGATTCACCGTGATATTAAATCCTCCAATGTTTTAATCGATCGGGATTGGAAAGCGAGACTCGGTGATTTCGGTCTTGCTCTTAGAGGACACGTGGAGGACGTTCGTGTTAAGTGTACGCCACCGGCGGGGACATTAGGATATCTCGATCCATGCTATCTTGCGCCGGAGGATCTTAGTGCGAAGAGTGATGTGTTCAGTTTCGGGATCTTGTTATTGGAGATTATTAGCGGAAGGAATGCTATTGATGTTAATTATAGTCCTCCTTCGGTTGTTGATTGGGCGGTTCCGTTAATTAGAAGAGGCGATTTCGTCGGGATCTGTGATCGGAGAATTGGAACGCCGTCGGATATGGCGGTGATGAGGCAGATTGCTGTGATTGCAGCGAGATGTGTTAGATCGACGGCGGAGAAGAGACCGGCGATGGTGGAGGTTGTGGAGTGTCTTAAATTGGCGCGGAAGAGGATTCATTCGTCGCCGATTTGGAGTAGTTTGAGACGGCGCGTGACGCGTGTTGAGAGCGCGCAACCGTTGATGAGTTGGGAAGAAGCTTATGATCATGATTATGGTTATAATAATAATAATAATTATGATTATCATCATAGTAATTATGATTGGGATGATAATAAGAGTGAGGAAGTTGTGAAGATTGTAAAGAGTGGGAGCAGTAGAAGAAAGAGTAAAGTATCAAGTGTGGCGAGTGTAGAGTATGATGTTAAACCCTCCAAAAAAGGAACGAGATCTAAGCCGTCGAAGAAAATAACGAGATCTAAGACCGTTGGTTCTTCTTCTGGTTGTGTTAGTAGTTGCAGTAGAAAAAGTGGAATTCTAATGGTTTCAGAGAAAACGGGTGTAATGAAGTTAAAAAAGTCAAAGTCAACGGGAGTCTTGCAAGGTCCTCGGCTTTTACATCAGAAGAAGAATGATGTAATTCATTCCGGTGAGTCTGAGACGATAGCATTAGCAATGTCGAAGATGATTATTAGAGATAATAAGAAGTCAGAAAAGAAAATGCTCGAAAAACCATTGGTTAATTCGTATGGTTGGGAGTCTGAATAATACTCGCAACCATATAAGTTAACCAGAAATAGAGATCAATTCTCTATAATAAACAGTTGGGAATAGTCAACCCCTGCAGAATAGAGAGCTAGATTTTTGGGGGTTTCTCTGCCAGTGATTTAAAGGATAATCATTCTTTACAATGTTGATCACAATATCTTGATCAAAAAATGGAAGCATTTCTTGTTTTTTAATAAAATTATTTTACAAATTTTGAAATGAATCCTTTTGAAAGCGACAAAGATATAAATTATTAGATGAAGCTGGTGGTAGTAGTAGTTATTGTAGTTATTTGTACATGTCTTAACATCTCTATAGTTTGTCGTGGCTTGAAACCTCTTAATAAGTACATTTGTCTTCTTAGAAGAAGCCGAAAGGAACTAGTCCAGAATTGTGCATATGGACATTATTCACTTTCTCGTCCATTCTAATCTCAGATATACTATACTCCTGGCGTTCTACATTTTAAATTGTTTATTGTATTAATTATTAATTATTTCTATACAACTCTATCTTTTTTTCCCTTGTTAAAAATGGTAGAAAGTGTGCAAGGAATTATAATATTTGTATTTGTCATTAATATTTTAAAAAACAGATTTGCAATATAAGGTACCGTTTTCTAATACAAATTTGGGAAAAATTCGAGAAATACACTCCAAATTTTTTTTCAAGAAAAAAAAAATTAGGAAATGCGTTCTAAAATATTTACTCAAGTGCAAAAAAGAAAGATCGAGGGTAGAAAAAAAAGATGGGGTAGAAAGAGAAATTTTTCAAAATGAATGTATGATTGGTTCTTTAGATTGGGCCGATTTTGGAAATGGGCCGCGAGAAGATACAAGACTGACTTTGGTTTAGTCCAAAATAAAAATTAAATGGCAAAAGGAATAACTTTTGTTCGTCTGTTCTCTCATGCACTTCTTGTATTCTCTTTTTTTTTTCTTCTTTTTATCATCAGTTTAATCTGGTTCGGGGGTTAATTTTGGCATCAAGTGGTTCCAGCTCCTTCGCGATCGCAGTTGCGGAGAATCGAACCGTGGTCATCCCTACCAAGTTCAGCACTAATCACCACTGAACCAACGATTGGTTCTTTGTGTTGTTTGTTTCTTGGTATTAATATGTATTTGTCATTAATATTTAAAAAAACAAATGGCATAATAAATAAAAATAGAAAGATAAAAACAAGGGCGACCTTGATCATGTGCAAGGTGCGCTATATTATTGGACCTTTTTTTTCACCTAAAAAAACTATATGGTAGTAAGACTGTTAAAAAATATGAAAGGTTGATTAAAAATAGAAAATAAAAAAGTCAAATGTGTAGATTTGACTCTAATGTACGATTGGATATGAGGGAAGTATGCTTGTATGGAATTGACTGGAGTTTTCCTACCTGTGGGATCGAAGGCGGTGGGTTTTATTGTGGGACAAGTAACCCTCAAAGCTGCTTCAAACAAAGTGATCAAACATGAGATTGTGTTCTGACAATCAACATGCTTTTATATCATTTGTGTTTGACACTTTTGGATTCCTAGCACCAGATGTTGGTGATCTTTTGCAAAGAGTTCAAAAGATCATGCATAACAATGTTGTTTCTCCTAGGTCTATGGATGTAGTTTTCAAAAGAATTAATTTTGCCATCCATAAAGAATTAGCGGCGCAGCTTGTTGCTCATTTACTTTTCACTCATGCGTAATTATTATATATTAATATAAATGAAAAAATTATAAGAAAAAAAATGTTTTTTTTAATCTATCTTTGTTTGAAAACAGTCTGACAAACAACATGCATTTATACCTTTTGCTTTTGACACTTTTGGTTTTCTAGCCCCAAAGTTTGTAGATATTTTGAAAAGAGTGCGAAGAGTTATGCATAGCAACGTGATGTCTCCTAGGTCTCTAGATGTAGTGTTTAAAATGGTTGGTTTTGCCATCCAAAAAGGGTTAGCGGCGCAGCTTGTTGTCTATTTGCTATCCATTAAAGTGTAATTATCTTATACTCCCTTCGCCCCTAATTATAAGTAACTTTAGGATTGTAAGGTAATGATAACAATTAATGATTTTACATTTATATGATTAATTTTTATTTTTTCTAAAAAAAGTGGCTAGGCGTGAAGAAAAACATGAACAAGAAGATAAAGTGTGAATACTTGATTGATGAGTTTACTTCATAAAATGCTTGAAGGGAGGATTTCTTAACTGGCTAAAATGTACTTGAATATTTTAATGTTAGTAGACTATTTTTTATGTTTTTTTTTTTACTAATAAAAGATTAATCCTTATAAGGATGCCTAATAAGAATGAACAAAAATGAAACCAAGCATGAAGTTTGCTTTCAAACCTTTTATTACTATTAACTAGTAAAATAGTAAGATTGAACTAATCAATTTCAGAACTTCATCTAGATGCCCAAGGTTTGAAAGCAACGGTACTCAATCATCATTTATAAAATATAAATGTCATGAACACATTATTAGCTTTTTATCAAAATATGTAGACTTACATATGCAATGGAATTTTAAGCTAGTGGAATTTAAAGGAATCTGCAATTTAATTAGTTATAGTTCAACCGTGACTAATTTTTTGAAGATATTTCTCTTAAATATTCCTTACTTCCAATTTACAATTTTGACTACTTTCCAAAAGGTTATTTTTTATTCTGAAAAGCTTTTATATATTGGAAATATGTTGTGAGGTGAATTCAAATGATAAATTGTGTACAATTGGAATTTTTATAATTTACAAGGCAACAAGGGTGAATATGTAAACATCAGGGGTATAGGATAAAATCAATATATGCACATGATCATGCAATATCAACAACTTTTTTTTTTAAGATCCAATATCAACAACTACCCAAATAAGATTTTTATTATTTTTTATATTGGATCTGAATGGGCCAAATATTTAGTTATTAAAGGAAATTTTTCTCCACCACCCCCTATAATTATGCATTTACCTCTACAAATAATTTCTTTTTCAACTTTATTTTTCTTTTTTTGACAAAATAAACAATATTCATTCATTCAAATGGATAGAGTACATCGATGCAATACAAATCATAATCTCTAAAAACAAAAAGGATAAATCTACGAACAAACTCACAACATCCATGTTAATAGCATAAAATGACAAATTACACATGCTTGCAAATATGACTATATTGAAATCTCCGGAATATCCATGTCTTCGGATTTATAGCATTGATGACACCAAATATTGAGTTATTAAAGGAAATTTTTCTCCCCCACCCCCTATAATTATGCATTTACCTTTACAAATAATTTCTTTTTCAACTTTATTTTTCTTTTTTTGAAAAATAAACAATATTCATTCATTCAAATAGATAGAGTACATCGATGCAATACAAATCATAATCTCTAAAAACAAAAAGGATAAATCTACGAACAAACTCACAGCATCCATGTTAATAGCATAAAATGACAAATTACTCATGCTTACAAATATGACTATATTGAAATCTCCGGAATATCCATGTCTTCGAATTTATAGCGTTGATGACACCAAAATCGACATTGATTGGGTCCGCACTAGATCGAAAATACTTCTTCAACCTGAAACAAATGAACATCGCACAAAGACGGAAAAACAAATACACCACACAAAGACGGAACAACCAAATACATTGTACGAAGATAGAAAATCAAAACAAACAAATATGTGAAAATCACACTTATTTATTATAATGAAAAAGAAAAACAATTTGAAGGGATGATTTTAAGCCAAAACCAACCTAAAATCCAGGGGCGAAGCCTGGTAGGACAATGGGGTAGCTTTGGCTACCCCAATTTTTTTTATTTTATTTGAATGAATATATACATTTGTATACTTAGCCACTCCAATATTATAATTTTAGCTACTTCAATTAAGTTTATTTGTTAAAAGTTAACATAAAAAAAAATTGAAAAATTATCACTTGATTGATAAATTTATTTGACTTATTTTGTCATTTTTCGTTGTGACAACTATAAAGAAAGTCGTCCCATAAGTCCTAGCTCAACTGACAAAATATGCCGAAATTGTTAGGTCGGACGTCATGACCCGGGTTCGAACCCGGGATCTCACAATTATGTGAGTTTAATTTCCAGTGGATTACCACTTCAACTAAGACAAAAAAAAAACTATAAAGAAAGTCTATTTGGCCCCCTCATAAAAATTAGTCTAGCTTCGCCGCTGCTAAAATCACTCACCTTCAATAGCCTAAAAAGAAGAATAAAATAATGACAGCTAGAATTTGAGAAGAGAAGAAAAAAGAGAAGTAGATTCAGTGATTCTAATTAACATTTATGACCGGTTTGATTTTTAAAACATTGATGGTACTTACCTCTAAATTAAGACACGTCCTACTTACTAGTATTGAATCTATGGAGAGGGGGTCCTCTCCAGTAGAAAAAAATTGCATGGGGTGCAGTGCTTAGATCCACCATTTATTTTATTATTTTATTAAATAAGTTACTATTAATGTTTAAATTAATGGTCATGATTCAAATTTAGAAAAAAATTACTAGAGAGTTTTCTCTCTAAATCTATGTCCCAGCTTCAGGAGAAACTGATCAACGGAATAGTTCTAATTCTAAATTCAATATTTTAAAGGAGAATGCCGTCTCTAAACCTGCTACATGCATGAATATGTACAAGAGGTTGTTACCAACCAATCATGGTTTGAAATAAAATGTCTAAATCTGTCTCTTAGACAATACCAATCTATCTTGGTTTAATTTTGGTGAAAACTGAATGATGATGCATCAATATTGCACCTAACTTAATCTACAAGTAGAAAGTTATATCGAGATTTGCTTCGGTAGAAAAACACATAGTTTTTTCATAGTTTTAAATCTCAATTGTTAATGATTGATCAGAGCATTTATGTTAATGTAGTTTTAAAATTGGATAATCATGATGTAAGTAGTGAAATATATCTCTAATGCGGTATATATTTCTGGATTGGGCAAAAGTTATTATGCTTAAACATTATCCTTAAGCAGGGTGCTTAAGTTAATATTAGCCACACAGATCCTCTGCCACGTGTAATGATCATAGTCATCCCAGGAATTAACGGAATTTTCACACGCGCGGGTAACGGTTGCTTCACACAATTGACGGAAGTTCACACGCAGCTATCCGAGCTCTTCTCCGACGAGATCCGACACCGTAATCATCATCACCGTCTCCTCCGACGAGTTCCGACGCCGAAATCATCATCACCGGCTTTGGAATCCTCATCTCCGTCACTGATTGCATCGTTCATCGCCATCGTTGCCCATTATCTGTTATCACGTTAAGGTTTGTGTTGCACAGAAAATTGATTTCAAATTTGATTTTGATTTATTATGTTTGTTTTTTTATTTGATTTATTTTGTGGATGCATGTGGTTATTCTTTGATTTTCATGAGGAGGTTTATGAATCATTAGGTTGTTGTTTTTTTGCTGATTTGAGGTTGTATAGGATTTGTTTTTTTTGAAGATGGTAAAACTAACACTAATACACAACAAATTGTAATTAGTACTGATTGTGATGTAACTGATGTTAATAGACACAATGAATTTTTATTGACTTGTTTATGTGTGAAACCTAAAACCAAAGAGTGAAAATGGGATTGAGTAGTAAAAGGTTAGCAGCTTCTCAGAACACAAAACTTTAATAACTTCCAAGATGTGAAAATGGGATTGAGGTGCAAGTCTCTCCTGTAAATATTTTTTAGTAAATGCTATCTTTTCTGATGGAAGTAACCCGACAGCGCGACCGGTAACCGGTTTGCTCGGGAACATATACAGTTGTCAAGTTCCTTTTGCAATGCCAATAGGTTTTAACATACCAAGTAATAGTATTCCAATACCTAATGCCAATGGTGCTAATCCTACTGTTAATGGTGTTTGATGGTGCTGAGACTTTGTTGAGGATTACAGTCCATTTGAATTACTTATGAACATTGTTGTTATGTGGAAGTGTGTGAAAGAATGTGGGAACTGTTTGATTACTGATATGATTTTTTCAGTTTGGTCTTTTTTTCTTTTCTTTTTGTTAGTTTGATTGCAGAATGTATTTGAAATCTTAGTTGTAATCTTATGTAAAAAGAATTCTACATGCTTAATGTCTAATGTTGATGAAATTTAAGGGGATTCATTGTATAACCTCCAATGAATTGTAATTTTGTTTAATTTTGGGCTGTAGGTCCTCATAGTAGTGGATTAATTGTAATGTTTCATTAGCAGCATGATCATCATTATTGTCATATGTTTTAAATTATATGCAACCATAATGATTGTTAAATGGTTTCCAGTTGTTATACCTTGAAACCATGAATATAGAGGAATGGTTTCAAGAACAACAACAATTGTCTATGTAAATGATTTTTAAGTACACTACTTTATGCATGTTACTTTTGCTTTTGATCTCAATAAACATTTGTAGAGACAAGGGGAGAGCCTGTGAAAGTGAAACCTTCAATTTAACTATTTCAAGTATCAATGCAAAACCAAATTCTACATGCTTAATGTTTAATGTCGATGAAATTTAAGTGGATTCATTGTGTAACCTCCAATGAATTGTAATGTTGATTAGTTTTGGGCTGTAGGTCTTCATAGTAGTCGATTAATGGTGATGTTTCATTAGCAAAATGATCGTCATTATTGTCATATGTTTTAAATTATATGCAACCATAATGATTGTTAAATGGTTTCCAGCTGTTATACCATGAAACCATGAATATAGAGGAATGGTTTCAAGAACAACAATTGTATATGTAAATGATTTTTAAGTACACTACTTTATGCATGTTACTTTGGTTGTTGTTCCAGTGGTTAACTTAATTTGACATGATTTTTGTTTATAGGGATTGTTGCTGTTTTTAATGGATTCGATGGCAACTTCATCTGAAATTGCCCCATTGTCTGTTGCTGATAGTTCAAACACACAGGCTGATAGTTCAAGAACAGTTATTGATACATTTCAATGCTACTCTCATACTAAAAAAGAAAGTTGGGAGTCTCTTGCTTTTAAATCCGTTGAAGATGTTGAAAAATTTTATGGTGACTATGCATTGAAATGTGGGTTCTCAGTTCGGACTTTGATGAGACAAAAAAAGAATTCACAAAATAAGCCATCTGATAGATATCACTATGTACGTTATGGTTGTAACAAACAAGGTTACAAGAAAGGAAGTTTGTTGGATCCAAAGAACAAGGCAAAATCAGAGAGTCCTGTTGTTGTTGAATTTGAGAAAGTAAAAGAAAAAGCAGAGGAAAGGGTTGGTTGTACAGCTGCGATTTCTTTGAAGTTGGATGAAACTCTGGATGCATATAAGATATACAAATGGGATGTGCCTCATTGTCACCCGTTACATAAAGCGGAGCATGGACGTTTTTTGAGATCATTTAGAGGAGTCAATGAAGTGCAAGGACAGCTAGCTGTAATCAATTCTCAAGCTGGGATGTCCATGAGAACTTCTTATGAAGTAATGGGTCGGGGAGTTGGAGGCACAGAAAATTTGCCTTTTCGATTTTCGGATTTAAAAAATTATTTGATGACAATCCGTTCGAAAGAGATGGTGGTTGGCGAGGCAACTGTGATTCAAGAATTTTTTAGGAATGAAGCTTTGTCGAAACCATCCTTTTATTATGATATTCAAGTTGATGCACAAGAAGATATAGCTAGTATATTTTGGGCAGATGGGATTATGCGGCTTGATTACGCTTTATTTGGTGATGTTATAAGTTTTGATACAACCTACCGAACCAACAACCAGTATCGCCCTTTAGGTTAGTTTTTTGAACTTCTACCAAGTTAAAAATTATTGTTTTTATTCCATTATGTTATATATTGTGTTGCCATGAATAGTATGGGTAAGTTGAATATGTTCAAACCATTTACCAATAAAAATGGTTCCTTTCTATATCATACTGAAACCATTTATCATTAATAGTGGTTTCACTTGGTAATATGTTGAAACCAAAACAGCCCTTTTATGGTTTCAGTGTTTTATAATATCACTGAAACCATAATTTTGATATCTGGTGTGTGTCCTTTTAGTTGCTCCATTTTATATTTCAATGATAGTGTGGCATTTGTTTGATAGTTTCAGTACCCTACATAATCAATTATAAGTAGCTGTTACTAGAAATTTGGAATTCAATTTATCCTTATGTAATTATGATTGATCCTTGCAGTACCTTTTCCTGCTGATAGTGTGGGCAAAAAGGTTGTTTTATTTTGTTTTTATGTTGTTTGTGAATTCAGAACCAATGAGAAATCATAAGTGTAGGTTAATGGTTTCACTGAATGTAACTGAAACCATAAATGTGGCTGAATGGTTTCACTGTATTTATTTCTGAAACCAAAGTAGCCCCCTTATGGTTTCAGTTATAGTATCCCCCTTATGGCTGAATGTTTTCAACCTCAAGATAATCAATTATAAGTGAAATAATAATTATGATTGATCCTTTGCATTTGTTTTGTTTGAAATAATGTTTGAATAATAATTATGATTGATCCTTGCAGTTGTTTGAATAAAGAGAAACCATAAATGTGGCTTAATGGTTTCACTGGATATGTATCTGAAACCAAGTATCCCTCTTATGGTTTCACTAGGTTTTTAATTATTTGGGGATTATATTTTTGATCTAAATATTAATGGTCCTTTTATATATATGCATTTTTCCCCCTGATTTGGTTCATTTACATTTCAGCTGCATTCATGGGCTTTGACAATCATCGGACAAGTGTTTTATTTGGTGCTGCTCTTTTGTATGATGAGACTTCAGCAACTTTTGATTGGTTGTTTACGACTTTTTTGAAGTGTATGTCTAATAAGAAACCACAATCCATATATACGGACCAGGCGCCTGCATTGTTGAAGTCAATTCCTAATGTTTTTGAGGGTGTTTTTCATGGCCTTTGCTCATGGCATATGTCAGAGAATGCAAAGAAGAATCTTGGGTCTCGTGCAAATGGTGCATTTTTTTATGAGTTCAATTATTTGATTTCAAATGTTGAGACTGAATCGGATTTTGATTATAGCTGGGATCAGATGATGAAAAACTGCTTTGGTGGAAGGCCAACTTCTGACTTTAGTTGGCTTGTTCAAACACACAAGAATCGTAAGCACTGGTCTTCAGTTTGGGTCAAGTCGCATTTCACAGCTGGTTTGAAAACGACCCAATTAAGTGAGTCCTTTAATGCGTTTCTTCGTGGTTTTCTGCAACCTGACCATTCTCTAGTTCAATTCTTTAGCCATTTTAATATCATGGTTCAGAGACTGAGGGAAAAGCATGCTGAGTTGGACTTTAAGGCTGCAAACACTAGATCAAAAAACAATTATCCCAATAGTCAACTGATGCGGTCTGTTGTAAACAAGTATACCCAAGCATGTTTTGCATTCATTCATAGGCAATATGATCTTTCCTTCAAATACTTCTATGAAGAGGTAACAACTCAATGTTCTGCCTTTAACAAGGTTTTCAAGGTTTTTACAATTGAACAGCTTGATCAACCTGAGGAAGTAGGTGGTGCTAATTATGATGATGATGCTAATGATGGGCATTCAGACCGCAATTTTTTGGATGAAGAAATTTCTGAAAACCTTTCCCCAAAATTTGGACAGCATGATCGACTTGATGAAAGAGTTGTGACAATCGATATTAGGACGAAACATATTTGCTGAACATGTCGTATGTTTGAGAACAGGGGTTTTTTATGTCGACATGTTTTCAAAATATTGGAATTTTTAGGTGGTTCTGTGCAATATCATAATTTGAAGACGATACCTGCAGAATATGTGTTAAAGCGGTGGACTAGAGATGTTCGTCATTCGATTGATAAACCTAAACCTACCATTAATGTTGGCACTGAAGGGACGACTCAAGCACAACGATATCAACAAATTTGTGCTGTTACAATCCAGCTTTGTACACGTGTTTGTACGGATCCCGAGGCTTCTCAAGTTTTCCTTAATGGTGTAATTGAAGCTGGGAAAAAGGCAGAGGAGTTGCTTATGTCCAAAGGTTTTCAATATTTTCTTTTGAACTATGTTTTTTACCTTGGTTGTCTGTGTGTTATAACTGAAACCATAAGTGTGGCTGAATGGTTTCATTGTCTTTGTTAGTGAAACCAAAGTAGCCTTCTTATGGTTACAAGTGCTATTGTGTCATTTGTTTGAGGGTTTGAGTATTAAATTTGTCGGCACAAACGATTGATGATTTTTTTTGATAATTGTATAGGTATTCATACAGAACCACCTTCTGTGACGCCATCTAAGTCTTCCAATACAACTACTGTTGGTGAACCATCTGATGGGGTAAAGTCTACTGCTCCAAAGTTCAAAGCAAGACCAAATCCAATTAGATCAAAAAAACGAATGAGAAGTGATTATGAAATTGTTAGAGAACGCCAGAAAATGAAATTAGAGCGGAAGAGACAACAAAGAGAGGATGAGGCTTTAAAGGAAAAAGAGGCTAATGATTGATATTTTTACATTTGTTTTTTTTTTTTTTAATTTTCATTTTAACAGTTTGTACTAGAATTTCTTTAAAAAAATATGTATATTTAAATATTATTGAAAAAGAATTTTTTATGAAAACCATTATTATTGTGGAATGGGTTGGGAAGACATAATAAACTCATATTATCTAACATGCCGAATAATTAAATGTAATCAAATAAAATTATAGATTATTGTTTGGTATAATGTAAATGAAACCATAAGTCTGGCTGAATGGTTTCACTGTATCTATTGATGAAACCAAAGTATCCCTCTTATGGTTTCAATGAAACAATGAACATTTACATACATATTTTAATATTTTACAATTTGATGATGGTTGAAGCTTGTATTTCATTCAGTGAAACTTACATTTTCATGTGTGTATATTATATTGTACGACTAAAGTAAAGATTGATTAAGAATATAATTTCATAATCTACAAAGAGCAATTCATCAAATTCATTAAAACTAATCATTTAATTGAACATAACTTGTCCCAAAAAGAAAAAAACATCAAAACAATCCATAAATTCAGCAATAGAGTGTTTTGTCAATTAAAGTGTCCTAATGACCAGAAGCGAACAAACTATGAAAACAACCCTTTCAAAAGATGTTGAAACCATTTTGCAATACCAATGGTTTCAGAAAGGAAACACCTTGAAACCATTTAACACTACTAATGGTTTCTAACAGAACCACTTGGCATCTTTTGAAGCAACTGTTCATGGTATGAAATTGCTAGCTTTTTCACTTCATCTTTGATTGAATTGCTTGGATGGCTTAAGATTTCTGAACATATATCGATCCGAAGATCCATAATTTTTGCAACCCTTTCATGTTTTTTGAGTTTAGTCCAACCTTTCAAAGATTTCCATCCACCTCCCCATTCAGCTAGAAACTTCATGCAGAATACACCACAATTGTTTGAATCACTCTGTGTAGGAACCTTTGGTGTATCCCAAGTGAATGTGATGAATTCATAAGGCATTTTCATTTTCCTTTGCTTATATAATTCAGCCACAAATGCTTCTACCTCATTTACCCATACATTAAATAGTTTCTTGTATGAGGTGGCTTCACCATCCTTGGTTTCCAATTTTTCTCCTACACCTGACAAGCTGTTCAGGAATTGGAATTTGTGGTGTTTGAGATTGACAACGAAGCAGACATAATGGCTTCCTGGGTTGCCAACCATTGCTGGTGTCATGATCTGTTCCATCATGGCAAATATAGTATTAGAATCACATTATTTAACTAAAATTATAATACTAAAATCATTATCATAACAATGTATCTGAAAGGTTTTGAAGAGAGACTTACGTATTCTAGCTTTTCAGGGTCAATGGTCTTCCATTGCATGTAATTGAATTTGTTGAGTCTCTCGAGGAATCTCATGCATGCAATACTTCTAGTTACAGGAGGCATTTTTTCCTGGTCAAACTGTTTATATAAAATGAGTAAAATAAACAATATCATGTAAAATAAACAATATTATGTAAATTTTTAATATTAATGGATTTTGATACATACATAATTAAGTAATGGTGTCACCAGTTTTGTCATGCTACCCTGTTGATCCCAATTCAGACAATTAACCCAGCTGTTTATGACCAGGCATGACACCCATTCATCCTTTTGAAGGGTCCATAATGCATCTCTTCGTAGAGAATAAGCATGATCCTTGTTGTTGGAGCAGTACATATCTTCATACCTAAATAATAATTAAGCATTTAGTATTGGTAATAACTGAAACCATAAGGGGGCTATTTTGGTTTCAGAAATCAAAGCAGTGAAACCATTCATCCATACTTTTGGTTTCACTCATATTATAAACTTAGTGAAACCATAAGGCTGCTATTTTGGTTTCAGTTACACATTCAGTGAAACTTATTAAGCTAAACTTATGGTTTCTCATTGATTAAGAATTCACTAAGCTAAATAAGGAACAATTTTTCACTTACTGATCAAGTTCCGGGCTCCAAGCATATGATGACAGTTGTTTCTGCAACTCAGTTGTACTAGACTCGTGGACAGCGTCATCATATGGACTTTCAAGGTATTTTGATTTCTTCACCATCCGTCGACGCTCAGGGTACGTCCTATCTGAGTAAAGCACATTATGCCTCTTTCTTTTCTTTGGTGTGACATTGTCGATGTCAATTATTTCATCTGGAAGCAATGTCTTTATTGGAGTTGCACTGTGAAATAAAACCACATAATACTGTTATTTTTTGCAGAATTTAAACAAAATTAGACTTATCACACTGTTTGATTCTTACTTTATGGCAGTGTCTGAGTCACATTCAATTTCTGAGTCACATTCTTTAGACTTCTCCCCATGCAACACATTTGGTACCAACACTAGGGCACGGCATTGATTGGGTTCTTCAAAATACTGCGGGAACTTCAAGATTGTTGCATGTGCGGCTGATTCTGTGTCTTGTGACACTGAAACTTGTGGTACATCAGCATCTTTAATCAACCTGAAACAATCAAAACAATATTTTAGTTTTCAAACATCTTATATGAAAACCTTTTGACAAATGGTTTTAAAGTTAAGATTTCTTACTCTGAATCCAGCGTCGCTGATTCTGCCCCCTGTGACACCGAAACATTTTTGTTAGAAGCTTCAGCCTGATCAAAATACTCTCGAAACTTCATGATAGTTTCCTGAGTTAATGTGAGGCCTGCATTCGGTGTCAGCTTCACCGAATGATCAGTGATGTTGCATGCTGCCATCACTGCATCATCAATGATTTTTGGAGCGATCTCATCGTCTTCATCATTCGCTTCATAGTTGTCATGTTCATTGGCTGTTATTTTCACTGAATCATCAATGATGTTTCATGCTGCCGGCACTGCATCATCAATGAGATTGGGAGTGGTCTGATCTTCTTCATCATTCGCTTCATAGTTGTCATGTTCATTGGTTGTTACTTTCACTGAATCATCAATGATGTTGCATGCTGCCGGCACTGCATCATCAATGAGATTGAGAGTGATCTGATCTTCTTCATCATTGTCCTCTTCATCAATGCTTTTGTCATCCTCTTCATCATTCTCAGTACTTAACCTGCATTATTGAATTTTCACAAAGTCACAACACAACTCCCAATCATAAAGCCTAAATTGGGAAACATGACATATTGAATTCAAAAGTATAGATAACTATTTTGGTTTCAGAAACAACTACAGTGAAACCAATAAGTCACGCTTATGGTTTCAGTTATAACATCTAATGTTGTATACAATATGTCTTGGAAACCATAAGATGGCTATTTTGGTTTCAGAAACAACTACAGTGAAACCAATAAGTCACACTTATGGTTTCAGTTATAACATCTAATGTTGTATACAATATGTCTTGGAAACCATAAGATGGCTATTTTGGTTTCAGAAACAACTACAGTGAAACCAATAAGTCACACTTATGATTTCAATTATATTATTTATGTTGTATACAATATGAATAAATATTTTTGTTTCAGAAACAACTATAGTGAAACCAATAATGCAGTACCTCTCTTTCGCTTGAGTTCTTTTTTTGACATCTTCATCATCATCATTCAACCTGGAAATCATTAGTGTCAATTTTCATAAACTAATGCAGCAAAATTTAAATTTCATAAAAAGTTAAATTAGATGTAGTACCTTCCAGCTTCTTTACTTTTATTCCTTTCATTTTCACCTTCTTTTTCAATTGGACTATCTTTTCCAGAAGTTCCGGCATTTGCATCAGTGATTCTTCTTTGTAATGTTTCTGCGGTTTTTGTATAGATATTTATACAAGACCTACAGTGATCAAGATACATCTCTGCCTGCCAAGGACAATCACAAGTGAAACCATTAAGAAACATTTATGGTACGATTTCCAATATTTTATGTTCAATTAGCATCAAAGCACAATGCAATACATGAGAATCTATAACAATCACCTTAGACAGTGGACATGTGTCTGCATCAAAGCACAATACAATCGGACTTCCTACGGTTCTGTTTAGTCTTGGTAACTCAGATGGCAGTCCATTATCAAGTCTTGTTACCCCGGCTGTCAGTCCATTCTCAAGACCCATAATATCATGGATCTTTTGAAGTTCTTGGTTTGCCAGCTTGACATTCCAACCACGGAGTGATGGCCGATTGTATTTCCCTGTCAAAAATGGACTTCTTTTCCCCATTTTCTCCATGTAATTAATCTGCAACAATTAGTTAATATTGTGTCACATCACAACTCCCAAGCATAGATCATAAATTAGAATATTGTATGATAAATAGAATTTGAATATTTAATGGAAACCATTATAAGCCTATTTTGGTTTCAGATGCAAATACAATGAAACCATTAAGACACACTCATGGTTTCAGTTAAAAGATTTAAGATATAAAAGATTCAAATACAATTAGGAATTAAAAATAGGTTATTGGATTGAGGGGAGATCATTACCATTAAGAAGTGGAAGTCTGCCAGTGGATTCAAAACGTCTGGAGATTGCAAGCCTTTTTTCATATAGTGCAGAACATGTGAGCACCAGTTATATGAAGACACTCTAGCTGGATCTTCCAAAATGTCTGCATACTGGAGAGACACATTGCCTCTATTAGTTGGGCACAAAATGTTGTGAATGATGTAACAAATTGCACCCTTCACCCATGTTTTAGGATTCTCTATTGTCTTCAGTGAGTTTTCCAATTCTGCAACTTTCGCAATTGGAGAATAATCTCCAATGAATCCTAATTCCTTCCTCAGCCTCTTAATTGCTCCTTCAGAGCAAAGGTCAGTGTTTATTTTCTTTCCAGCCCTTGGAAGTTCATAGACTCTATGCACATCATCTTCTTTCAACATCAGAACCTCTGTATCACTCAGCCTTATCCACATATTCTCATGTTCAAATCTCTTGACAACCCAATCCACAAAAAAGGTGTGGATCCTTTTCCAGTCGCATATGTGCATTATCCCTCCAAAGCCACACTCTTCTAGTTGGCCAATTATTTCCTTTTTCCTTTTTTTGGCATTTATTGATTGCATAAGTTCGTAGACCTTAGGTACACTCATCTTATGCCTCAGCCTTGCATCCGCATCAGGATCTTTTTTCTCCATAACTTGTTTCACATTTTCTTCACCCGAGCTTGCTTCATCAGAATCTTGTGTTGCCATATTTGCTCTCTTTGTACGGCCACGAGATGTAGAAGCAATGGTTTTAGTTTCCTTTGTCTGTTCATTCTTTTTTTGATTCTTCTGTTTGCCTCTTCGCCTATCATTTTTTTGATCACTATCAGATAATGAATCATTCTTATTCCTTTTATCGTCATCTGACGGTGTCAATCCAATACTAAATGATGGCATTTCTGGTAGTCCCTTTGATTCTTTCCCCTGTATCAAAGGAAACTATTAAGTATGGTTTCATATGGCAGAAAATAAGTTAAATACTCTAAGTTTTTCCTATCATAGCACAACATAAGTTAAATACTTAAGTATAAATTAAATTCATTGAAACCATAAGGGGGGCTATTTTGGTTTCAGATACATATCCAGTGCAACCATTAAGCCACACTTATGGTTTCAAGGCCATAAGAGAGAATAGATATCCAGTGCAAGCAAATTACAGTCATATAGTTTTATCTAAATTACATATGCAGAGGATACTATATCATTAGATTCATCCAATCACATATCCACTTAAAAATAGAAACATTAATACAAACCAACTTAAAAAATATACGACTATGTACACAAGCTTGACTCACCAAGACCTACTGACAGTTTATAAACTTACAACTTATGTAATGAGAGTGTAAATTAAATAAAGATTATCTTCTAATGTAATGTGCTTAAGACATAAGGGAAGTGTAAATTTCTTAATACATTGAAACCATAAGAGAGCTAATTTGGTTTCAGAAACAAATACATTGAAACCATTCAGCCACACTTATGGTTTCAGAGACAACAAACAGGAATGCTAAATCAAATTAACATGTAAACCAAATTAAGCTTACCAACTGTCAGTTATTTACAAATAGAAATGATTAAACTATCTTTTGTTTAGCTATCATTGAAACCATAAGAGGGCTATTTTTAAACTAGATCAAACGAAAATTCCATCATCCAAATAATATATAAAGTAGAATTTCATGAAAAGAATGGCTCCAAAAACAAATACATTGAAACCATTTAGCCACACTTATGGTTTCAGATACATATCCAGTGCAACCATTAAGCCACACTTATGGTTTCAAGGCCATAAGAGAGAATAGATATCCAGTGCAAGCAAATTACAGTCATATAGTTTTATCTAAATTACATATGCAGAGGATACTATATCATTAGATTCATCCAATCACATATGCACAATCACATATCCACTTAAAAATAGCAACATTAATACAAACCAACTTAAAAAATATATGACTATGTACACAAGGTTGACTCACCAAGACCTACCACACAGACACATACGACTACGTACTATATACTACTGACAGTTTATAAACTTACAACTTATGTAATGAGAGTGTAAATTAAATAAAGAAGATCTTCTAATGTAATGTGCTTAAGGCATAAGGGAAGTGTAAATTTCTTAATACATTGAAACCATAAGAGAGCTAATTTGGTTTCAGAAACAAATACATTGAAACCATTCAGCCACACTTATGGTTTCAGAGACAACAAACAGGAATGCTAAACCAAATTAACATGTAAACCAAATTAAGCTTACAAACTGTGTAGTTTAAACTATTCATTCTCTCTCTGGCATTTCATCAAACATCTTATGTGTATATCATCGCACATATATTAACTTCATCTATTTTTTACTTTGTCTTTTGATTGATCTTCTCACACATTCCTTATAAATTACTTTCAGTATATCATTTCCCCCAAATCAAAAGTTAGGTCTACACACATGCAATTACTTTACAAATTAAATAAATCAATTTCAAACTTATTGATAAACTGACAAAAAGCATTAATGAAGTTCAAACCTGTTTTGATTTAGGGTTGATAATCTTTCTTTCATTGAGCAGTGATGGTGAACCCTGCTTACGTTGCTTTCGTTCCATGTTGATGATGACGATGATGCTTTGCGCGACACTGATTATGTGGTTTTCAGGTGACAGTGAAGGCGATGAAGGTAGGTGGTGTTGGTTTTGATTCCGGCGAAGGCGATGACGAGAGTTGTTGTTGATTTTGGTCACGGAAACGACGTGTATGAAGAAATGGGAAGTAACCGTTAATTGGATGATAACCGTTAGTTACGTAAGGAAGTGGGTCACGTTGGGTCAGTAATTTAATTGGGCTGGGCTTCTTTAAGCAGCGTGCTTAAACAATCTTTAAGTACAATAACGGGACCCTCTGGATTGTATATATTTCTCTTAATCATTATGTTGATGTAATAAATATTTTAGTTAATTTTAACTTTTCATATTTTATGACTTGAGTTTTCATTTTTTTATTATAGGGTTAAATGAGATTTTAGTTCCCGTAAATATCTCATATTTTATTTTTAATCTCTATAAAAAAAAAGTTAGCAATTTTCAATCCTTAAATATTTTCTCATAATTTTTGGTCCATACTTTTATTTAACCCTTGTGAATACTTTTTCCATATTAATTTAATTTTTTTAATATAAAATAAATTATTTATGAATTTTTAAGCGCAAAACATATAAATGTTTTATATGATAACCATGTAGAGCTGTCAAAATTGGCCTGTCCGAATGGGCGGCCCGAATAGCCCGATTATTTTTCGGATTTGGGCCTTAAAAATCTAGTCCGAATTAGCATCCGGGTTTTTTAGCCCGGCGCAATAAAGCCCGCAAAAAAAAGGGCCGCGGGCCGCCCGCAAGCCGGAATAAATTATAATATATATAAAAAAAGAGTGAATAAGGAAGGATGTTTATAACATTTTTACTTGGGTCACCAATCTAAAAACCCACACAAACATAATAAGTTAACAACACGGCAGCAACACAACACACATGTCACACACACCTTCCAATTCCATCAAACACACATTTAAGAGAATAAATATGCACTAGTAACGCAAATTATATACATGCACTAGTAACGCAAATTATATACATAAGGAAATGAAAATAAGCTAAAAGTAAAAATAACTTATCGTGTCATTAAAATAAATAAATAAATAAGCTAAAAATATAAAATCACGCTCGTGAATTATTTCTCAACGTAATTACTCATAAATTGTAACTAGCTTAAATAACTTTACATTAATTCTAACAAATTTCAACCTATTTGTAATTAATTAATGTTGTGATCTCTCTGTAATTTGTTGCATAACAAGTCTCTGGATTTGTCAAATTTATTGGGCACTTAAATTTCTTCTTTTTTCATTACCCTTCATCTTTTGCTTTAAAAAATCTTTTTTTTTTTAAAAAAAAAAGCAGGCCGGCCTGAAAGCCCGTACCGGACCGGGCTCGGGCCTGATTTTGCAATCCATTTTTTACCTGGGCTTTTTTAGCCCGATCCGACGAAGCTCGAAACAGGTCGGGCCGCCCGTTTTGACAGCTCTATAACCATGGACCAAAAACTGTGACATAAAATATTTGAAAGATCATAGTTACTAAATTTTATTATAAGAATTAAAAATAAAATTTAAACTATTTATAGAACAAAAATCATATTAACCCATTAATATATTGTTTGAAAAGAAGCAATAAATATAAATAATAATTTGAAAATGAATTATGGACAATTCTTTTTCCAATGGGTCCTTATATTTTGATAAGAATATAAGTTTTGGAAGAGAAAGACATACAGTGGAGCCATCAAACCGTACCAAATGAGTTAAATGACATACTAGTCACATAGGGGGAGACAGTAATGTGGGTGTAGCCTGCATAGGGCTAATTATTATTCCCTCAAACTCAATCTCTACTAGATTAGAAACCCCTCCTTCCATTTTTTTTCTTTTCATTTTTCTTTTAATTTTCTAACTATCTTTTAATTTTACTCTCTTTTTTTCGTTATAAAATAATTTTATTGTGAAAAAAAAGATTGAAATTAAAAGAGAAATATAGAAAAAGTGAAGCCTGCATAGGGCTAATTATTATTCCCTCAAACTCAATCTCTACTAGATTAGAAACCCCTCCTTCCATTTTTTTTCTTTTCATTTTTCTTTTAATTTTCTAACTATCTTTTAATTTTACTCTCTTTTTTTCGTTATAAAATAATTTTATTGTGAAAAAAAAGATTGAAATTAAAAGAGAAATATAGAAAAAGTGAAAGAAGAGATTCAAATCCATCTTATACTTATTTCTTTCAATTTTTAATATAATTTTTCTTTTACTTTTTGGATAATATTAAAAAATTAATATATTTAAACTGTATTATAGATTAGATATATTAATTTTTTGATGTACCTAAAAAATAAACTCTTTTTTATACTATTAAGAATTAAAGAGGATAGTATAATATGTTTTGTAGTTATTTTGTTAGTGGTTCTCAATGAAATGATTGATTTGATTGGCTTTTTTTTAAGAATTTGATTAGTTTTAATTGTAAAATTCTTATGTTAGTCAAGTTGTAATTTTTTTTTTAGTTTCTATATATAACAGAAACTTGCGTTAATAAAATATTACTCCCTTCAAACTTTTTTATAAGAAATAATTTATTTTATAGAATCATTAAATAAATAATGTATGTAATCTATAATATAAAATAGATACATCAGTTATTTAATAAATTTAAAAATGTATCTATTTCATATAAAAACAATCGGAGATAGTAATGTACTCCCTTCGGACATATTTATAAGCAAATTTGACTTTTTTGGTACATTGAGAAATGGATGTATTTGGTCTATAATATAGGCCGCATACATTCATTTTTCAATGTATTAAAAAAGTCAATTTTGCTTATAAATGTGTCCGGAAGGAGTATTTAGTCAAAAATTTGGACCACATACATTAAATTTTATTGATCCAATTTTCTCTTACACTTATATAGAAACAATAAGAGTATCATTTACTAAAAGATTATTATTAATTGTAATTAGTAGTATAAATAAATAAGTAAAATTCAATAAATAATATGGCGAGATAAAAATATTAAACATTGCATTGATATTGTTATGGATACACCAAAATAGTCCCACATCGCTTGGTACTCGAGGCAAAGGGTAGTTTATATACAACACTCACACCTTTCAAACCAACCGAGACGCCTTTTCTACAAAGGACAAAACCGTGACGGATCAACCTCAAAGCGGACAATCTCTCGGAGATGTGGACTTGAGGTCGGATCTGAACAGTGGCGCCGTCTGTGGGGACGATAAAATTCGTTCTCGAACCCTTCGGCCCATTAGCCTCGACTGGGGGGCTTCTGTTCTGGATATACCAAAATAGTCCCACGTCGCTTGGTACTCGAGGCAAATGGTAGTTTATATACAACACTCATACCTTTCAAACCAACCAAGGCGCCTTTTCTACAAAGGACAAAACCGTGACGGATCAACCCCAAAGCGGACAATCTCTCGAAGATGTGGACTTAAAATCGAATCTGAACAGATATAATAAAATGGGACGAAGATAGTATTAGTAACAGAGAAAAATACACACAAATGTGACGGATGGTAATTTGGATGCTTTGGCGATTATGTAATATAAAAGAAACTTTTTGACTTTTCAGTGAAAATGACAAAGGCAAATGAAGTACATTATTTGATAAGATATGAATTATTCGTTAGGATTCAATTACTTTCATGGAAGTGGTTGTTATAAAAAAAAATAGTTTACCATGTTTATTTTATAAACGGTTTGTTAATCCAATGGATTGTATTTATAGATTTACAACTTTCGTTAGGTTTAGTACAATATTTTTGTTATGAATAATTAGTATAGGTGGATGTCCATAATTCTACCTCTTTCATTATCTATAACTCCCATTAAGTAGTGGAGTTTTACTTCCTTTATCTTTTCACTTCTTTTCTTGTATCTTATAAATAGGACACTTGCTATGATGTAAGATACACACAAGAAGATCGAATAAGACATTGTTCTTATATTCCCTATCTCTATTCTCTAGCATTCTTGGTTTATTTCCAACACGTTATCACCACGAATCGCTTCAACAAGTAAGTAGTGTTTTCATTTTATCTTATAGTTGTTTTGTTCACGAAATGTGTTGGATATGCCTTGAAATCTCGGTTACATGAAAACTCAGAAAATCAGAAAACTGAAGAAACCAGCAGCACTGTGGCGCCAGGCGCCAGGAGACCTCCAGAAATGGCTGTGGCTTCTGTCGACTGGCGCGGGGCGCAGGGTATATGGCGCCAGGCGCCAGCACGCAGCCAGATTGTGCAGTTCCGGTTTTTTGTGCAGATTTTGTGGAAAAATATGTTTTGAAGAATATCTGACTTGGATTGTGTTTGTTTTTAAATATTAGATATATTTAAAAATAACAGGAGATTTGGTTTTATTTTAAAAGATTTGTTTTAAAATAATAGGCATATATTTTTCTATAAATAGAGACTGCTTTGTTCATAGAAAAATAAGAGAGCAAAATAGTGTGACAAGATGTAGGGAATTAGAGTTTGCCACCACACAAGGCTAGGGTCTTAGGATCCTAGGGATTTGGGCAAACTATTCTTGGGATCATCTTGTGGGATCACCTTGGGTAGACTAGGTAAAATTGAGTCTCTTGGTCACGGGAAGAGATTCGGGATTTTGGGTAGAATTAGGATTAATTCTTGTAACCCAATTGGGAATTTCTTGTTAAGTGACTTATTTGATCTAGTGGAACGGAGAGTTGCTCTCTCCCCCAGATTAGGTTCATTAACACCGAACTGGGTAAACAATTGTTATCGTGTTCTTTATCTTCCGCTGTTTATTGCTTTGAATTATTGCATCATCATCTCTATTATGTTCTTATTATTTGGTTACTTGGTTAATTTGCTCCACACATCAAATTTCATTGGTGTGATTTTATCGTCGAATTCACAACAAAATGCATCTCATATTGCCTTATTTTATTTGATTCCTTTAATAATCACTATTATGAATCTATGATCCCAACTTTCTTCACGTTGCTGCATTGATATGAGTACTTTCATTATATGATAACTAAAAAAAAAAAAAATTACTTATGTATGCTTTGCCATTTTGGATTATCGTTTGAATATATAATTGTTGTTTATGTGGGCATTTGTGTTTCTCAAATTATATACAACTGTAATATATAATTATATGTATTGATTGTATCATCAATCTTTCTAATATTCACTTGATTTGCAAAATAAAATATTTGATTATTATTTTTTTTTTCTTTTTCTGATGCAATATTTGATTACTATTTGCATGATATTTTTAAGATACCAAGTGATGGGAACATTATATCATATTAGCACTAGAACAAAGTGATATTTTGTTTTGGTTTCTGTGATTTATTAACCTCAATCTTTTATTCTGTTTGGTCCCAAATTAAAACCAAATTGATTTAATTTTTTTTCATTTGATACATGAGTTTAAAACTTTGGTTTTTGCTGAATAAAGAAGTCTTAAAGCTTTAGCATAATAAAGTAAAGTTTTAAAAAGCTTTGGTTGTGCATGGTTTATAAAATTTGTGTAATGTTTGAAAACATGTGTTTAAGATAAAGCAGAAACTTTTAATTGAATACATGCTGGAACTTTCTTTTGAAGATGATATTCTTTGACTAATTGATATATATAGTATAGATCTCTAACTAATTGATATATAGAGAATTGAATAGGTGAGTAGTATTTTCTATAGAATTCTGTCATTAAGCTACTTACTCTGTGAAAAGTTTAATAGCATATTGTCAAACATCTTGATGAAATTATTATATAAAGGCTTATTTGTATGATACGTGAGTCCTTTTATGTGAATCTTTATACAGATTTGAAGTTAATGATTAAAAATGAAAAAGTTAACATAGATTTTGATCAATTCTCTATCGGTACTGTTCTTATTTGATCTTAATTTAAGTTTGAAAAAAAAAATTATTAGAAGAAAATTAGTCGTCCTTTGAATATATGCTGCAAGTTTAAGATCCAGTGAATAATTTTTATGTGAATTATATTATATTATTGTGTCCATTTATTCCTTATGCATTCCATATCTATATATGCATGCATTTAGCAATAAGTTTCATGCCTTTTTGTATTTTCTGCTAACTCAAAGGACAAATAGTTCATTTTAGAGATTGTCATTATTAATTCGAACTTTATCCAAATGTTGTAACATATTGTAAATATTATATATTTTACCTAATTTGTTTAAACTTTTATTATAGTATTCATTATGTCGAACCTTACAAAACTCGATTTTGAGGCCCTTGACATTTCGGGAAAGAACTATTTGGCCTGGGCTTTAGATGCCGAAATTCACTTAAATGCTAAGGGTCATGGAGATACTATCAAAGAAGGAAACAAAACCTCTGATCAAGAAAAGGCGAAAACCATGATATTCCTTCGCCATCATCTCCATGAAGATTTGAAAAATGAATACCTTACCGTAAAAGATCCACAAGTTCTTTGGAACAATTTAAAAGAACGATACGAGCATCAGAAAACTATCATCCTCCCAAAAGCTCGTTATGAGTGGATGCATTTGCGTCTGCAAGACTTTAAAACTGTAACTGCATATAACTCTGCTGTGTTTCGAATTACTTCTCAATTGAAATTGTGTGGAGAAAAAGTGACTGATGCGGATATGCTAGAAAAAACCTTCTCCACTTTTCATGCTTCGAATGTGCTCCTGCAGCAGCAATATCGAGAGAAGGGATTTCAAAAATACTCTGACTTGATATCCTTCCTTCTTGTCGCTGAGCAGAATAATGAACTCTTGATGAAAAACCACGAGGCTCGTCCCACCGGTACTGCTCCATTCCCAGAAGTGAATGTAGCAACACTCGACCACTATGGGCAAACTCGTGGTCGTGGTCGCGGCCGTGGTCGCGGCCGTGGTCGTGGCAATGGTCGTGGGCAAGGCCGTGGTCGTGGTCGCAGTCTAGATCGCAGTGGAGGTTACAAAAATACATCTTTTCACCAGAAGTTGAAAAATGCTCGAAAGAATGAAAAAGGTGGTCAAAGTAGCAAAAATAATGAGGGCAATTGCTATTGTTGTGGAGGAAAAGGCCATTGGAGTCGTACTTGTCGTACGCCAAAATATCTCGTTGACCTTTACCAACAATCACTTAAAAATAAAGATAAAAAGATTGAGAGTCATTTTGCTTGTGATGACGATGATTTTGATTATGGTAATATGGATGTTACCCACTTAGACGTTGCTGACTTCTTTGCTGACCCTGATGGGAAAATTGACCACCTTATGGGAGATGACGGTGTCCAGAAATAGAGATTATAAATATCTCAACAATAATAAAGTTTTATGTTTAAGAGTGTCTTTGAATTCCCTATGATAATAAAAGTTTTTCTTACCCTAATAATAATAAAGTTTTATATTTTCAATTTCCATTGCTTCTTAGATAGCTAATAATGATAAATATTATGTTTAAATAATTTTCTTATACTTATATTTGTTTTGTTCATTTTGAATAGAATGAGTATTAATGGAGATATGTGTCTCGCGGATAGTGCAACTACTCATACGATTTTCAAAGATAAAAAATATTTATCTTATTTAGTGAAGCGGGAAACCGATGTTAGTACTATATCTGGCACTTCAAAAATAATTGAAGGCTCCGGAAGAGCTAATGTCATATTATGTGGAGGAGCAAATTTACACATCGAGAATGCATTATACTCTCCCAAGTCTCAAAGAAATCTATTAAGTTTCAAAGATATTCGTCTAAATGGATATCATATTGAAACAAGAAATGAAGGAGATGTTGAATACCTTTATATAACAAGACATGATTCGAATAATAGAAGTGTAGTGGAAAAATTACCAGCTTTTTCCTCTAGTCTGTACTACACTTATATAAGTGCAATTGAAGCACATATGATTGTAAACCAGAAGTTTACAAATAATAATAATAAATTTGTTGTTTGGCATGACCGGTTGGGCCATCCCGGGTCTATAATGATGCGAAAAATTATCGAAAATTCAAGTGGTCATCAATTGAAGAGCCAGGAGATTCTTCAATCTAATAGTTTCTCATGTACCTCATGTTCACAAGGGAAGTTGATAATTACACCATCACCAACAAAAATTGGAGGTGAATCTCTCAATTTTTTAGAACGCATACATGGTGATATTTGTGGGCCAATACACCCACCATGTGGACCATTTAAATATTTTATGGTTTTAATTGATGCATCAACTAGATGGTCTCATGTTTGTCTGTTGTCAACTCGCAACCAAGCATTTGCGAGATTGTTAGCTCAATTAATTCGGATAAGAGCCCACTTCCCTGATTATCCTGTCAAGAAAATACGTCTTGATAATGCTGCTGAATTTTCATCTCAAGCATTTAATGAGTATTGTATGTCCATTGGAATTGACATTGAACATCCTGTGGCACATGTACATACACAAAATGGACTTGCTGAATCTTTTATCAAGCGCATACAGTTAATTGCAAGACCACTTCTCATGAGATGCAAACTCCCAGTTTCCACTTGGGGACATGTAATCTTGCATGCTGCATCATTGATTCGCATCAGGCCAACGAGTTATCATGACTCTTCCCCTTTAAAATTGGTTTTCGGTCGAGAACCCAATATTTCCCATCTTAGAATTTTTGGATGTGCGGTGTATGTCCCAATTTCTCCACCACAGCGCACTAAGATGGGCCCTCAAAGAAGGTTGGGAATATATGTTGGCTATGAATCTCCATCCATTATAAAGTATCTTGAACCAACAACTGGAGATTTATTTACAGCTCGATTTGCTGATTGTCATTTTGATGAATCAAATTTCCCAACATTAGGGAGAGAGAGTAAGCAGCTGGAAAAAGGGATCAGTTGGAAAGAATTATCATTGTCTCATCTTGATCCTCGAACTAAACAATGTGAACTAGAAGTTCAAAAGATAATTCATTTGCAAAGCTTAGCAAATCAATTGCCAAATGCATTTACGGATCCAAAAAGTGTGACAAAATAATACATACCAGCTGTTAATGCTCCGATAAAAATGGATGTCCCAGTTGGACAATCTCATATTGCAAATGAATCTCAACCACGCTTGAAGCGTGGTAGGCCAGTCGGTTCCAAAGATAAAAATCCTCGGATGAGAAAAGGAGCTAAAAAGAAAGATGGTCCAAGTGAGGATATGGAAATTCTAAAAGAGTCTTCAGACATAATTGATATTTTAGTCCCAGAAGAGACTAGTCAGGTACCTGAAATTCATGAAAATAAAGAGATCTCAATAAATTATGTCACTAGTGGAATACAATGGAACCGACAAAAAGTCAACGTTGACGATGTTTTTGCATAACATATAGCGCTGGATGTGATAAATGATTGCGAGGATCATGAACCAAAATCTATTAAAGATTGTAGACAAAGTGAGAAATGGCCAAAATGGAAAGAGGCAATTGAAGCCGAACTAAACTCACTTCACAAGCGAAAAGTTTTTGGACCTGTAGTCCGAACACCCGAGGGTGTGAATCCAGTTGGATACAAATGGGTTTTTGTGCGAAAAAGAAATGAGCACGGCGAAATTGTGAGATACAAAGCTCGACTTATTGCTCAAGGGTTTTCACAAAGACCTGGAATTGATTTTGATGAGACATATTCACCTGTAGTGGATGCAAGTACTTTCCGGTACTTAATTAGCCTTGTTGCACAAGAAGGGCTCAAATTGCACATGATGGATGTTGTCACAGCTTATTTATATGGATCACTTGATAGTGATATTTACATGAAGCTCCCTGAAGGATTTAATTTGCCTGAGACACAAAGTCCCAGATCCCGGGAAGAATATTCCATCAAGTTGAATAAATCTCTTTACGGGCTAAAACAATCTGGACGCATGTGGTATAATCGTCTCAGTGAGTATTTGCTAAAGGAGGGATATGCAAATGACTCCATTTGTCCATGTATCTTCATAAACCGATCTGGCAAAGAATTTGCTATAATTGTTGTGTATGTTGATGATATAAACATTATTGGAACTCCTGGAGAGCTTCCAAAAGCTATAGATTGTTTAAAGAAAGAGTTTGAGATGAAAGACTTGGGAAAAACCAAGTTATGTCTAGGGTTACAAATTGAGCATTTGAATGATGGAATTTTTGTGCATCAAGGAGCATATATTACAAAAGTGTTAAAACGCTTCTATACAGACAAATCCCATCCATTGTCGACTCCAATGATTGTTCGATCACTAGATGTGAAGAAAGATCCTTTCAGACCTCGAGAAGAGGGTGAAGAAATACTTGGCCCTGAAGTGCCTTATCTAAGTGCAATTGGAGCACTAATGTACCTTGCTAATTATACACGCCCTGATATATCATTTTCTGTCAATCTATTAGCAAGATACAGTTCTTCCCCTACACGAAGACATTGGAACGGAGTCAAACACATATTTCGTTACCTTAGGGGTACAATGGATATGGGTTTGTTTTATTCAAAAGTACCAAAATTAGAATTAACTGGTTATGCAGATGCAGGTTACTTATTTACATGTGGAGGTACAGCCATTTCATGGAGATCTGTGAAACAAACCATAACAGCAACATCATCAAATCATGCAGAGCTCTTGGCATTACATGAGGCGAGTCGAGAATGTGTTTGGTTGAGGTCTCTAATTCAACATATACAAGAGAGTTGTGGTGTATCTGCCGGAAGAATTAATGCAACAGTCATCTATGAAGATAATACTGCATGCATTGCTCAACTGAAAGAAGGCTACATCAAAGGAGATCGAACAAAGCATATTTCTCCGAAATTCTTTTTCACTCATGATCTTCAGAAGAATGGTGATATAAACATTAAGCAAATTCGTTCGTGTGATAATCTAGCAGATCTTTTCACAAAGTCACTCCCAAGCAGAACTTTTGAACAATTGGTACAAAAGATGGGTCTTCGTCGTCTTAGAGATGGTTGTATGGTTGAGGGGGAGAAATAATTCTATATAATGTAAAAGGATGTTGTACTCTTTTTCCTTCACTAGAATTTTTTTCCCATTGGGTTTTTTTTTCTAGTAAGGTTTTAATGAGGCACATCCTCGATGGACATCCAAGGGAGAGTGTTATGAATAATTAGTATAGGTGGATGTCCATAATCCTACCTCTTCCATTACCTATAACTCCCACTAAGTAGTGGAGTTTTACTTCCTTTGTCTCTTCACTTCTTTCCTTGTATCCTATAAATAGGACACTTGCTATGATGTAAGATACACACAAGAAGAGAATAAGACATTGTTCTTATATTCCCTATCTCTATTCTCTAGCATTCTTGGTTTATTTCCAACAATTTTAACATACCGTAGGTTATTTGCCAATCTTTTTGTTGGTATGGTTTGTGATTGGATTGAGTACTACATAAACCGAATCCAAACAAAAATATTATCAGGACTAAAATCAATAATCGTTATAATTATAGAGACTAATATTATATTTAAACCTAAATAATATTAATTTGAAAACTACAAACTGCACTTATTTTGTTATAAAAAAATTATATTTTCAAATGTGATAATGTTATTTGTTTATTTGCTTGCACCTGATATTAGTGTGTACTATATCAACACAAAAATGTAATATTCCATTGTCCCAAAATAAATGATATATTTGACCACTTTTATGTTTGTTAATATACAACTTTGATCATTATACCTTTATTTATCTATTATTAAAAATTATAAAAATCGTATATTTTAAAAATGTAAATCAAGATAAATCAAACAACATCTCATATGCTAATATTTGCATGTATATATTGGTAGAAAAAAATGGTCAAATAGATCATATTAATAGTACAGCATTAAATCAAAATTGGACTATAAAGCCTAGATACTCTAAAAATGGTGAAGAATCGTACTCGTTCGATACGTCCTGATACGTGTATCAAAAATTAAAAGTATCGATTAAATCATTATTTTTATTAAAAAATAATATCCGATATGTGTCTGATACGTCCCGATATTCGTATCGGAAAAGTATCGGTTAAATCATTATTTTTAAATAAAAAATAATATCTGATACGCGTCTGATACGTCTCGATATTCGTATCAGAAAAGTATCAGTTAAATCTTTATTTTTATATATAAAAATAATATCTGATACAATATGTGTTTTCTAGTGAATGTCAAACTATTATGTTATTATACCGATAACTAACTATGTCTTTTTTGGATAGTACTGATGATGTTTTTTGGGATAGTACTAATGATGTCCTTTTTTATAATACTTAACTTAAGATGTACCGGTGATCACTATTTTCTGGGACAATATTAATGAAGCCCAAATATTTAACTTAGTATTAATAATGTTAATTTATTATCATTAATATTTTTTGTCTTTGTCACTGTTCTGAACTCACTATGGTGTCCTACTATATAACAGGTTGTTAAAATTTTGGGTTTGTCCCAAAATTATGGTATCAGAATGAATGTTTTATGCTTTTAATTTGTAAACTGCATGAACTATATAGTTGTCTGCTATTGCTACATGATGGAGGCTTGATGTCATAACTATTATGTGTCTTTTGAGATATTATGTGTCTTTACTTTGGACCGAGAAATCCTTGTATGTTGAGCCTCAAACTATTTTGCTCTTGTGCAAGCTTATTGACTTGTTTGTACTCCTTGTTTGTACTCTTGTGCAGGCTAATAATAATAATAATAATAATAATAATAATAATAATTTGTCTTTAAAAAAAATTGTCATTATTAATATTTTTTATTTTAATCATATTTATATATTGTGTATTTATATATTTAATTTTAAAATTAATTTTTTAATAACGTATCGCAACAGTATATATAAGAATTTTAAAAAAATTTCCCATATCGATATATCGGTATCATATTGTGTCACGTATCAAGACTTCATAGAAATTGGATCATTTACTCTATAACATAGGAAGTACAAAAATAGTTTGACTTTTTAATCTAATTGAATTAAACTCTTACTTTCATTAGAAGTCTCATGAGTCATTCTACCAACACTACCGTCACTTCCACCAAGTATATTTTGCACCGCCACCTGAAAATTCATTTCACCTCAATTGCCAAAAAAAATCCTTTTGATTTTCTTCGATAATTAAAACAAATTAAAAAAGGGTTATCCCTAAAGACAAATATGTTAACAAAATATCCAACTATCAAAAATATAAAAATCATATTAACATGTACTGTTGTGAATTCGACGATAAATCACACCAATGAAATTTGATGTGTGGAGCAAATTAACCAAGTAACCAAATAAAGCTGATAGAGATGATGAAAGTAAATAATTCAAAGCAAAAGAGAAGAACACAAGATATTGTTTACCCAGTTCGGTGTTAATGAACCTACGTCTGGGGGAGAGAGCAACTCTCCGTTCCACTAGATCAAAGAAGTCACTTTACAAGAGATTCCCATAAGGGTTACAAGAATTAATCCTAATTCTACCCAAGGTCCCGAATCTCTTCCCGTGGCCAAGAGACTCAATTTTACCTAGTCTACCCAAGGTGATCCCACAAGATGATCCCAAGAATGATTTGCCCAAATCCCTAGGATCCTAAGACCCTAGCCTTGTGTGGTGGCAAACCCTAATTCCCTACATCTTGTTTCTATTTGCTCTCTTGCTCTCACTCTCTCAATTTTTCTATGAATAAAGAGTTCCCTATTTATAGAAAAATACATGCCTAAAAGCCAGAAACAAATCTATCTTATAAAATAAAACAGAATCCAAAACAGATACTTTCCAAAACAAATTTTTCCACAAAATCTGCACAAAACCGGATTTGCCCAGCGGCCTGAGCCCCGCGCAGCCACCCTGAGCCCCGCTCAGGTGGCCTGCGCCCCGCTCAGCCTCCCTGCGCCCCGCTCAGGTGGCAGAAGCAAAATCTCCAATTCTTCAGTTTTCTGATTTTCCTGTTTCTGAGTTTTCAAGGCAATTCCTCACAATTCTCCACCTTGCCTTTAAAACGATGGTGATCCAATCAACCGCCGTGTTGCTCTCTCTATCTTGAATCTTCTATCCAAGATCACCGGTCAAGTCCCACTTGAACCTCGACATAGGCACCATCCTCCACTTGCTTCCCACAAGCTGTACCTCCCCTTCATCCCTCGGAATGCCTTCTGCCCTCATGAAGATCTTGTCTCCCACTACCATAGGATGTTTGGTAGCACCCACAAGATTCACCGCTACCTCTTCGACCCCCGGAGTGTTCAGTTCCGTACTCTCGAAGAAACGCTTGCATTCAACTATCACCGGAATTTTAGATAGTCCTACAAGCTCCACCTTACCCTCTTCAGCCCCCGGATTGAACCTGTCCGTCCTCCTGAAGAATTGCTTGCCTCCCACTATCCATGGATTTTTAGGACAGCCCTACAAGCCTCACCACCCTTCGACCCCCGGAATGCCTTCCGTCCTCTCGAAGTATTGCTTGGCTCCGAACCAACCTTGGAATTTTAGGCGGTTCCACAAGCTGCAACATCAAACTCTCCTTGTATCCAACTACCTCCAGCAGTCTCACAAGTTACCAAGTCTGATCACTGTTGCTTTCAATTGCCTCCCTGAAGATCTTCCAAGTTTTGCACTTCTTCAGCCACAATTGAAACATAACCACAAGGTCTTCATAGTCATACCACTTTGGTGCAACAATTCCACTCTCTTCCCTACCTCTCATTAGATAGCCAAGAGCCATTGTTGAATGTTTGTCTTCCTCTAGTCCAACTAGTAACAAACTCCACCTCAATCTGAGATTCCTCCACCAAAGCCACAAACCGGTATTTCCACTATGTTCCCACCTTGTAACCTGCAAAACTGTCAAACTGCTCTGAAACAAACTTCAGGCCATTGTTAGTATCCAACAATTCCAGTTTAGTTCCAACACCTAGTAAACCTCGTTTCACTAGTCCAGCTAAACCTATGTTACTAACAAGAATCAACCAAAGTTTCACAACTCAACCATATGAGAATCACCACTAGTAACAAATGCATAACCAATAGTAGACCAACTATCCATGCATCAAAGTTTAGGAACATACCTCACATCATGTAAAAGAAAACACATGATTTGTCAAACATCGTAAGACAAACCAAAACCATACCTCAAACCTTTCAAGCTTTCCCGTCTTCAAGATGGAAAAAAAAAATCCACCTTCAACTAGCTCTCGGATTTTTCACGGTATTCCTTCTTTAAACACATGTGATAGGAGCCTCCAAAGTCCATGACTTAATACTCCATCGCTTCCCAACTTTCACTAGCATCTTCGAATTCTTATAACAAAGTTGTTCTTTCAATAGTCACCCGAGTATTATTCCACCGCCTCTCCAGGCCGTGCTTCTCCCTTCAACGCCTCAACACGTTTTGAATTAACACCGCCCTCATCTTCACCTTCCACAACCCGTAGTCGTTACTCCCGGTGAACTTCTCAATATCAAACTTAGAACCCATGGTACCTGATTATCGATTTGATTCTTGCCCCACGGTGGGCGCCAATTGTTGTGAATTCGACGATAAATCACACCAATGAAATTTGATGTGTGGAGCAAATTAACCAAGTAACCAAATAAAGCTGATAGAGATGATGAAAGTAAATAATTCAAAGCAAAAGAGAAGAACACAAGATATTGTTTACCCAGTTCGGTGTTAATGAACCTACGTCTGGGGGAGAGAGCAACTCTCTGTTCCACTAGATCAAAGAAGTCACTTTACAAGAGATTCCCATAAGGGTTACAAGAATTAATCCTAATTCTACCCAAGGTCCCGAATCTCTTCCCGTGGCCAAGAGACTCAATTTTACCTAGTCTACCCAAGGTGATCCCACAAGATGATCCCAAGAATGATTTGCCCAAATCCCTAGGATCCTAGCCTTGTGTGGTGGCAAACCCTAATTCCCTACATCTTGTTTCTATTTGCTTTCTTGCTCTCACTCTCTCAATTTTTCTATGAATAAAGAGTTCCCTATTTATAGAAAAATACATGCCTAAAAGCCAGAAACAAATCTATCTTATAAAATAAAACAGAATCCAAAACAGATACTTTCCAAAACAAATTTTTCCACAAAATCTGCACAAAACCGGATTTGCCCAGCGGCCTGAGCCCCGCGCAGCCACCCTGAGCCCCGCTCAGGTGGCCTGCGCCCCGCTCAGCCTCCCTGCGCCCCGCTCAGGTGGCAGAAGCAAAATCTCCAATTCTTCAGTTTTCTGATTTTCATGTTTCTGAGTTTTCAAGGCAATTCCTCACATGTACCATAAAATACATATTAATGATCTTAAAAATAGTAGTATATGTCTATTATAAAATTAATATTTACATTTTTAAGAAATTGAATACTCATTTTACAAAATAAATTTTTTACTTTTAATTTTCAATAATTTACTAATTAATAAGCAAAAGTGCATAGTAGGGAAAATTGTTACAAATTAGTGACGTGATATCATGTCGGAATAGGAGGGCACGTAGCAGCTCCCATAAGTGCCGACAGATTAATTTTCCCAATAATAATAACACAAGTCGGTGTTCCAATCCAAGTTTATATCTATATGTATGGTTCCACCTCCATCGCCAATTTCTTTTTCTTAATTCTTCCAACATTCCTTCACTTCACAACTTCATTCATTTTTAACCATACAACACAATGGTAACACATGTAAGAGAAGAGGTAAATTTGTTCACCATTCATTTATTTTTTTTCCTCTTCCATGCAATCATCAAATTATTAATATTATTAAGTTATTTAATATCCACATAATGTTTTATTATTATTTTACATAAAAGTATAAGATAAAAATGGGAATGAAGTAGAGTACAAAGATGGGGTAGTTAATTAAAGTAAAAAGTAGTAAATGTGAGAGATGCAGTGTTATTACAATGGCAAGTAAATTGAACGGCTTTCCTGCTTGAAACTGACATCTCTCTTTTTTTTTCTGCAGAATTGTTGACCACATACATCATCTTCCCTTCTCTTATCTTCAACTCCATATGTTCAAAACAATTACTATTATTTAAATAATAAATATTTAGTAATACTTGTTTATTATTACTAGTAATAATAATTATTACCAATTGTTAGTTGGTTCATTGGTGATTGACACTGAACTTGGTAGAGAGGATCACAGTTTGATTCCTCGCAACTGCGATCGAAAAAGGGCCGAAACCACTTGATGCCAGAACTGACCCGAATCAGATTAAACCATGGTGAAAGCCCAAAAAAATTAAAATAATAATAATAATAATAATTATGACAACCAATATACTCCAATAAATAAATAATTAAATACACTATCTTACCTAATTATTATCCAATATCGGTGAAATTTATTATATGATGACTTTATCATTCAATTGACTCATAGACACTTCTCTCACTCACAAATCACAATATCACTTCTCAAAGTCCCATCTCAAGCAAGCAAAAATTCCTTAACGTACTCTGAACAAACACAAATCCAAATAAAACAGGAAATTTATTTACTTCTATATTTTATTTATTTATTATTTATTAATTCGGTTATTATTTGTTTTTAAGAAGGTGGAAAACGAAATGGATTTTGAAGAACACGAAGACGAAGAAGAACAAGAGGAAGAAGAAGAAATGGGATTCCCGGTTACGCCGGTAGCAGGTTACGACTCGCTAGGAAACTCAGGTGTCAGGACTAAAATGAGCGGCGGCGGAGGAGCTGACGGAGGAGAAACAACACCAGCAACAATAACAACCACTGGCGGTGGTTGCAAAAACGGGCCCACAGGAACGGTTAGATACAGAGAATGTCAAAAGAATCACGCCGTTAGCATCGGAGGTCACGCCGTTGATGGATGTTGTGAGTTTTTAGCAGCTGGAGAAGAAGGAACACTAGAAGCCGTAATTTGCGCTGCGTGTAACTGTCACCGGAATTTTCACCGGAAAGAGATCGACGGCGAAATTACTTCTCATAATCAACAATCACGGTCGTCTCATCATGCTCATGCTCATGCTCAGTACCACCACCAGAATCATCAAGTATCCCCTTACTACCACCGTGCTGTGATACCTCCTCCGCCGGGGTACCACCACATGGTAACTCCATCGCCGGTATCACATCATAGGCCGTTAGCTCTTCCACCTGCTGCATCAAGTGGTGGATTCAGTAGAGAAGATGATGACGTGTCAATTCCGAGTAGCAGCGGTGGCGGTGGCGGTGGTGGTGGTGGTGGAAGTGGAATGAAGAAAAGGTTTAGAACAAAATTCACCGCGGAGCAGAAAGAAAAATTGCTTGCATTTGCGGAACAGATTGGATGGAGAATTCAGAAGGAAGATGAAGGTGCAATTGAACAATTCTGTGCTGAGAATTGTATTAAGAGAAATGTGCTTAAGGTTTGGATGCATAATAACAAGCACACTCGTGGTAAGAAACCCTAATTTCGTCGTTCCTTTTTCAGTTTTTCAGTAATTTTCGGAACATTAATTAATCAATTACTGGATTTCAGTGTTGATAGGGATGAGTGGGATATGAGTTTATGTGGAAAAAAATTTGAAGAATCAAAAAATGGAACAATTTTATTTGTAATGTAAAATTTTACTATTTATTATTCAATTGAGATCTAGCTAGCTAGGGTTCCTACTCATTCCTCTTTTCCTAATTGATTTAATTTCTTCGTATTATTATTTTTTTTGTTTACGATAAAGCCAGTTAAGATCGAAATTATGACTTCATCCATACTATCCAAATCCTTCACCATTAAATTTAAACTTAGTGGCTTTCTTCGTAGATTTTTGTATGAGATGAAATTTAACTACTATAAGCTAGAAAATTAAGGAAAAAAAAAGATTAATATAATTAACATACATATGATCATTTTTTTTTCTTCCATTTTTCTTTTATGAAAAGGAAAAATAAAGAAAATTGAGAGATCTAGTGATATATAAGCAAATTTTAGCAATTTAGATACATTAATATCTTGATACAATATATATTAAAAAAATTCTACATATGATAGTTACACTTGAATGGAAGGTAAACAGGCAACAAACTGCACGGCTAATTTTTTTTGAATGGCAAAACCAATCCTCTTGGAGACATTGAAAAAAAACTAATTAATTGGGATTGAACAACGTAGATGGCATGCAAATTGAAAAACATGTTTTCAAGTTACTTACTACTTAGTTTGTGAGATCATTCACATTTGTCATCTTTTCCTATTTTTTCTCCTTATCACCGCTATTAATGTCTTCTGAAGTCTCACTCTCACCATTCTAAGATAAACATGAGCGTACGCTAATGAAAATTCAATAACTATTCATTAATTAATGAGTCACCTCAAATGGATTCATGTATGTATAGTCCAAAATGTTAAGTTACACCGTTTTTAATTTCTCTAGTCATCATCATATTTTCAATTTTCATTTCATTATTTTATGTCCCCTTTTGGTATTTTTGAAGATTATGCACCTCCCTTTAAAAATTAAAATACTCCATTTTTGTTAGTTAAGTTTCAATGATTAATGTGAAAATGAAAAACCGATAAAGTAATAGTAGTGTGATAATAATCAGAAAACACAGTAGTAATAATTAATCAAGTATGAGTGGGTATATCACGCGGCAAACTTGTACACTGTTTGCATATACTGTTACTGTAACTTAACAGTGTTTGCAGATCAGACATGCAGACTTTTATTTTTTCTGATTTTGATGAAGACTTAACCACGTTAATTCTGCAAACTAACCCACCTTTTCTTGTCCTTTTGTTAATTACTACTGTATGTTTCTTTCTTTTTTCTTTTTCTCATTAACGTGTAATTCTATTTTGAAATTGACTCTTCAACAAATACGTTGAGTTTTGTATTATTTTCCACTGTGGATGACAACTGAATTGCTTTCTCTAGCTAACTATAGGAGTACATTTTAGCATGCACGTGTGCAATCTTTTCAGTTGAAATTGAAAGATAAACAAAGCTTAATTAAGGACCTAAAGAGAAGTTAATCATAAGTTATATCGTTCCTATCCCTTTCTGTTTCTTAGTATTGAGACTATTGTAGTCATCTATTATACAGTAGTATTTTGAATGGACATCCATTAGTGGAGGATGAAATTATTATAGAGTAGTAGTATATTTTTAAAAGGCTAAATATGAAAATAACTATGAATAAATTGCCACAATATAGAGTGTATGAAAAAATAAATAATCCTACCATTCAAATAATTGTCTATATAATCAATGGCTAAATATTGAGGATGGCATAGATAACAAAAATTGATGACACACACGCTAATATTTCTTTTAACCGGGTTTTTGTTTGTTGATAAGTTTTTTTAGCAGGTTTTTGAGATATATTATTTTCGGTAGCATGAAAATATCCAAAATATTCATATAAAATATTTAAACAAGTTTTTATATCAATTATTTTTTTGTTACGATTTAGTTTTTACTTTTAAGTTAATTCATATGTACTGCATTTTTAAATAAGTTAATTATTTAAAAATTAGAACTAGTTGAATTTTTTCATAGGGACTAAAAAAAATAAAAAAATAAAAAAATAAATTTTAAAATATTTATTGAAATAAAAAAGATATTGAACCCAATAAAAAAAATCGTCTAATTTGTTTTCAATAATAGACCTATTTCATTTCAAAGTTGACTTAAAAATAATTTGTTAAAAATAACTTTCTCTCTGATTTATTTTCATTAAACTAAATTGTCAAAATTATGAATAATTTTTGAAGTAGAAAACTAAAATTGAAAATTTTAAAAAATGAGAAAAGACCAAGATTACAGTTTTGGCTAAAATAGTGGCACTAAAAGTATACTAGGCTTATTTGTATCCTACGAGTACTATTTTTCAAGAAAAAAAATGTTTATATCAATTGAATGTGTTAAAATAATTAAGTGGATCCATTTTATAGTAATGAATAATATTGTTTGGTAAGAGTAATGAATAATATTGTTGATGGATTATCAAATAAAAAAGATGGTGATCCGAGCAAATAACTTTTGGAAAAGCACAATTGATAAAGCCATATGGTAGCTTTCATCAATTTGTGCCGTTGGATTTTCTCCTTTCATATCAATGGCCATTATGCCATTTTCCCATGGTGGGAAAATAAAGCCTTGTACCCACCTTAAACTTCACCAATATAAAATATGATGTTCTCGTTATCAAATATCAATTAAATTAAGCTTATGGGAAGTCAAAGATATCTTTTTGTTCATGTTCAAAATTGGCATGTACCAATATAATTGATCCATAAATTAGAAGTTAAATGAGTTATATTTTTTATTGTACATGTTAAATGAGTTATTATTTAGTAATAAAAAATTAAGAACTATTTACTGTAAGAATTATACTTTTTCCATTATAAAAAAAAAAATATACTTTCCCACTTCTATTTTTAAAAGGGGAGGGATTAAATTACACCGGTGTAACATTTGAGTAATGTTACACCGCTCAATAACGCTTTAACGAATTTAAATTTTACAAAATCCACCGTTGGATTGAAAGTTTATATCGTATAAATCATCTATGTTGAATTTTACAAAAATCTAAAATCGTTTGACTTGTTTTTGAGACACATAAAGGTATATCCAAAAAAGTGATCGGCCAATCAGAATCCAAACAACTCCGTGAGCCAAAAGTTGATGGGACAAAGGTATATCCAAAAAAGAACAACAAACCAGAAAAATTTCTATTAAAAAAAAATCAACAAACCGAATTCAAAAAACCACAAATTTTATTAGAAAAAAAGGGACTATAACTTATTGAAAATTGAATATCTCTTGTCAAAATGAAAAAAAAAAAATATTGAATATCTATTAAATGATACATATCACTATTGTTTGATGTTTCACAAGATCCTACCTTGGACCAAAATATATAGAACTCAAAATTATACTAGCTTATGATTTATTTTGATAAGCTAATTTAATTAGCTTATAACTCATTAATTTTTATTCCAATTTTACCCATATTATGTTACTTTAAAAAAAATTAAATATCAATTAATCATTTTTTCATATTGTTTCATATTTATATATCAGTTAAATTGCTAATTTTACCCAATACTGCATATTCAATTAGTAATCCACTATTTTTTAACAAATAAAATCAAAGTTGATTATTATAATTTTTTTTTATCAAGCAGTTGATTATTATAAATTAAACTATATAACTTAAAATAATACTCTACTATAACAAAAGACTTGAAATTATCAATAATAGACTATGATATTTGCATTAGTATTTAAACTAATATGTGCATAAAGAGACTTGCAGTCATCAATGATAAAATATAAATTAATATTTGTATGAATATGTATACATGATGATTAAAAATTATTTATAAACATATATTTATTTTTTAAAAAATAAATATTTCGACTGGTGTGCCTATAACCATGTCAAACTTTAAAGAGTCCGCCCAATGGGTGCTATCTAACATGACCAATCCAACCTCATTGACAAGACATCTTTAACACTAAAATAGTGCTAAATTTGGTGATTGCCTCACCGTAATACAATACTCCTCTGTTCCAAAACTTTAGTCCTTTTAGAATTTTGCGCGCAAATTGAAGAATAATAAAGATTGATGTTGTGAATTCTTCTGAAATCACATGCCAATACGAAACTTGATGTATGGAGAAAAACCTAAAATTCCCTTGAAATAGATCAGAAAACGCAAGCTGTATAAATAGTCACGCGTACCAGCGCCTAATGCCCAGCAGGCTGCACCTGGCGCAGCTAGCAGAAGCAACAGCTTCAACGCGTGTGTACCTCACGCCTAGTGCGATCCCCTCTGCACTTGGCGCAGAGGGCATGCCTGATACTTGTTTTCCGAACTTCGTTGTCAAGGCAACTCCCACTAATTGATAAATTAAGTCATTTTACCTTTACTTTATTAAAAAAGAGAAAACTTATTTAATTAATATTTTAGTTTTAGTAAGGATACAAATGGTAAAGTATCACTAATTATACATTAATTTTTTAAAAGGACTAAAGAGTTAAGGCAAAATTAGAAAATTAAAAGATTAAAGATTTAAGACGGAAGGAGTAAATATGAGGAGGAACAAAATAAGAAAAACTTAAAATTTATACCAACACAAACATTAGATCTCAAACAAGACACCGACAATTTAAGTGACTAAAATACAAAGTTGCAATGAAGAATTTTTAGGATGCACTTGGATATCCTTTCCACAAGTGAGATTGAAATCATTATAGGCTAGATCTAGATGTAGTGAATGATGGTCAAATTTAGAGTCTTAACGTTGAAGGTTGATGCTTGAAATTTGTCTACTTATATATATATATATATATATATATATATATATATATGGTTAATCCAAAAGTAATATATATTAATTAGATATATTATTTTTTCAATAAGTCTAAAAAGCTAAATTTTACTTATATATAAAATTGGAGGGACTTATTTATGTTAAAAATTAATCAATTATAACAATTATTTTAGGACTAAATATAAATATTTTCATGAAAATAAGTAAAGAAAAATGCTAACTAGTGCACTGATGCATTAGTTAAACAACTAAATATGGTAAACAAACATTGGAACTTGTGTAATTTACTTTTTAAAAGTATAAATAATGTTTATTTTAATGCAAAATTTATTTCTTTTAGCTTCCCTTAATTAGTGCACTGGATGCACTAGTTAGCATGACCCATAATTAAATCTACACTATCATCATGTTATTAATAATGATAGGAAAATAAGATTGATATCCACTAAATTAGTACTACCCCATGTCCTAAATATAAGAGAAATCTATAATCTTTACAAAAAAGAAACTGAAAATTGTTAATGTAGATTAACACCAAGTGTGCCACGTCGGTGTCATATTGAATTCCAATGTATAGGATTTATTTATTTATTTATTTATTATTATTTATTGTTTATTTATGGTTAAATTGTACTTTTGGTTCCATACGTTTATTTTAGGTTTGAATCAGGTCCCTTACGTTTTAAAAGTTTCAATTTGGTCCCTCACGTTATCAACTTTTGCATTAGTTAGTCCATTACGTCAAATACTTCACTAATTCCGTTTGATTTTTACACGTGGGTGACGGTTTGGACACGTGGACGTTATTTTAGACACGTTGACACTATTTTGAACACTTTTTTTGGGCCAAATTCTATTATTATAAGTAATATATATTATTTTTAATTATTATTTTTTATTTAGTTATGTTAAGGATAAGCACATGTTATTTACATTAAATGTATTTAACTACTATAGGCGTGGCAATGCATATCCATATAGCTGTCAAAGTATATCAGGAAATTGTATCATAAATGTATTTAAAGTAGGATCTCTATTATAGGCAATTCTAGACTAGACAATCATAGGCAATTAGTATACAGATTCTTGTACTTTTATATATATATATATATATATATATATATATATATATATATATATATATATATATATATATATATATATATATATATATATATATATATATATATATATATATATATATGTATATGTACATCAAATTGTAAGAAATATAACAACAAAAATTCTGATACAGCATTCAAGTCCTTTCTCTTATGTATCGATCCATCCTTTTATTCATATGGTATCAGTTTTTCTCTGGTTAATCTCCCTCAGTTTGTGCTTATCATCCTGTTTCAATCCTTTTTCATCGCCTCACTCACTCAATCGCATCATCATGTCTGATGTTCCCACACCCACTATTCCAATTCCTTCACAAAACCCGCCGATCCATGATCAATCCAACACCGATCCATGCGTCATCCATCATTCTGACAACCCTGCAACTGTTCTTGTTACACCACTGCTCACGGTCGACAACTATGGTTCATGGAGCCGAGCTGTAACAATGACACTTCGTGCCAAAAACAAATTCGGGTTTGTCGATGGAACTCTACCATGTCCAACGAAGGCCGATGATATCTCTAAGTGGCGTCGCTGCAACGATATTGTTGCAAGCTGGATTCTCAACTCGGTTTCAACCGAGATTCGCCCTAGAATTCTCTATGCTGATACGGCGGCACAAATCTGGACCGATCTCAAGGATCGTTTATCTCAGTCCAACGCCCCGAAAATCTATCAATTGAAACAATCTATCTCTGCTCTAAAACAAGAGGGCATGACTGTATCTCTTTATTTCACTCAGTTGAAATCTCTCTGGGATGAACTCCATTCCATCGCACCTATCAATCTGTGCATCTGCGGTAATGCCAAGGGTATTATTGATCAACAAAATCAGGATCGGGCCATGGAATTTCTTCAGGGCGTCCATGACTGATTCTCGGCAGTCCACAGCCAAATTCTCCTCATGGATCCTTTTCCCCCAATTCAGCGTATTTATAACATCGTACGCCAGGAAGAGAAACAACAAGAGATTAATTTTCGACCCCTCCCTGCTGAGGAATCAGCAGCGCTTCAAGCTTCTAAAGTGCAGCATCGCAGTCAAGGCAAACGGCAGCGTCCGTAATGTGAACATTGCAATAAGTATGGCCACACTATTGCTACTTGCTATCAGATTCATGGCTTTCCAACTAAGCCACCAAAGAAATCTGAACCATCCTCATCTACTTCCGCTACTCAACTTTCAAGCGCACAATATCAAAAACTCCTATCTCTCTTAGCCAAAGAGGACACTATGGGATCATCTGTGAATTTAGTAGGTACCGCTTTTACTTGTGTTCCTTTTTCTTGGATTATTGATTCTGGCGCTTCAAATCACATATGCACATCTCTTTCTTCTTTTTCTTCATATTCACCTGTTCATAAAAATATATTTGTTCAATTACCCGACGGCTCTCACGCGTCCGTGAAACACATCGGCAATATTCATTGTTCGCCGTCACTTACACTCACGAATGTTTATCACATTCCATCTTTCAAATATAATCTATTATCTCTTTCACAATTAACAAAATCAATACATTGTGATATTATTTTCTCATCCTCTGGTTGCATATTTCAGGACCGAGCAACGAAGAAGACGATTGGTCGGGGTAGTGCTCGGAATGGACTTTTCTACCTGAATGAAGAACCACCATTAAATAAAGATGACAAGGATCACTATTGCCTTGACCATCCATCAAGTTCTTTTTTTTCTAAGCAATGTAATAAGGCTGACCTATGGCATTTACGCCTCGGCCACCCATCTATTTCCCGCTTTCAATTTATTGTTAAGAACTCTCCAAATATTAATGCAAATAAAGATTTTGTTTGTGACGTTTGTCCGCGTGCAAAACAATCACGTTTACCTTTTTCTTCACGAACATCATATTCATCTCATTGTTTTGAGTTAATTCACGTCGATATTTGGGGTCCATTCTCTACTCCATCACACAATGGATCACGATATTTTTTAACAATTGTCGACGATTATTCACGATGTACTTGGTTATATCTCATGCAACATAAATCTGAAACATTTACTACGCTAATTCATTTTTTTAATCAAATCAATCGCCAATTCAACACTAAAATTAATAAAATTAATTCCGGCGATGGGGGCATCTTTCTTCCCCAACTTCAAGCTATTCGTTCCGACAATGGTTCGGAGTTTTTGTCCAAACAAATCCAAAAATGGTTTCATGATCATGGCATTATTCATCAACGCAGCTGCGTTGCAACCCCTCAACAAAATGGCGTTGTGGAGCGCAAGCATCGTCATCTTCTTGACGTCGCAAGAGCATTACGTTTCCAAGCGAAATTACCCCTTTCCTTTTGGGGTGAATGCGTGCTCATTGCCGCTTATCTCATAAACAAACTTCCTACTCCCATCCTGAAATATAAATCTCCTCATCAAATTTTACTCGGTTCTCCTCCTTCATACTCATCACTTCGTGTGTTTGGATGTCTTTGTTTTGCCAAAAATATGAACATTCAACACAAATTCGATGAACGAGCCAAACCTGGTATTTTTGTCGGTTACCCTTTTAATCAAAAAGGATACCGCATCTACGATATGCACACTCGCAAAATATATGTCTCTCGCGATGTTCAATTTTTTGAAACCATGTTTCCATATCACGATCTTCAAACTCCTTCCTTCGCTAACGACATAAGCATCAACACTCAAATCCTTGATTGTGAATTTGATGATTCCTCTTCCAACTTATCACCTCCCTCTAGTCTCTCTCCCGGCATTAGTCATCATGATGACACAATTGTGCCTATTCCCACTCCTCAGGATGATAACTCATCAGATATTCCATCCATTCCTGTAGAAACTCCCCAACAACATTCACCTACAGCGATCAATCCTGCAGAACGTCGTTATCCTCAACGTATTCGCACTCCTTCCGTTCGCCTCACGGACCACATATGTGACATTAATAATGTCACATCACAGAGTGCCTTCCCATTAAAGAATTATTTCTCTTTATCTAATTTGAGCACTTCTCATCGAGCTCTTCTTGTTAATATCATTGAGAATAAAGAACCAACATCTTATTCTCAAGCTATCAAATCAGTTGAATGGCGTGACGCTATGGCTAAAGAAATCCACGCCCTTGAATCCAACAACACTTGGGTTTTATCTCCTCTCCCGAATGGCAAAACTGCCATAGGTTGTAAGTGGGTATACAAAATTAAATATCACTCTAATGGTACCGTTGAGCGATATAAGGCTCGTTTAGTCGCCAAAGGCTACAATCAAGTACATGGTATTGACTACCATGAAACATTCGCACCGGTTGCTAAACTTGTCACGGTTCGACTCCTTCTCTCCATTGCTGCCATTAAAAACTGGCCGTTACATCAACTTGATGTTAACAATGCTTTCCTCCAAGGAGACCTTAATGAAGAAGTTTACATGAAATTACCACCCGGCTTCTCTCATAAAGGGAAACCATGTGTCTGCAAATTAAACAAATCCATCTATGGTCTCAAACAGGCATCCCGTCAATGGTTCTCAAAATTCTCCACCACCCTAATTCAAAAGGGTTTTCATCAATCCATCTCTGATTATAGTCTATTCACTCTCAAAAGTAATCACACGACTATATTTGTACTTGTTTATGTAGATGACATCATCATCACTGGAAATAACGAAGACGCTATCTCCGACATCAAGAAATTTCTCGCCCAGGCTTTTTCCATCAAAGACCTTGGAAATCTTTCATACTTCTTAGGCATCGAAGTATCCCGTTCTAAAAAGGGAATATTATTATGTCAAAGGAAATATACACTTGAAATTTTATCCGACTCTGGTATGACTGGTTGCCGACCATCAGATTTTCCTATGGAGCAACACCTCCGTCTACGGCCCAATGAAGGAAGCCCTCTTCCTGATCCGACAATCTATCGTCGCCTCATTGGTCGTCTATTATATTTAACAGTGACACGACCCGACATCCAATACGTTGTTAACACTCTCAGTCAATTCATGCAATCTCCATGTACAACTCATCTCGATGCGGCCACACGAGTTCTCCGATATCTTAAAGGGAGTGTCGACAAAGGCTTATTTCTTTCAGCTTCTAGCTCCCTCAATTTAGTTGGATATGCCGACTCTGATTGGGATGGTTGTCCTACTACTCGTCGCTCCACTACCGGCTATTTTACCATGTTGGGCTCTAATCCTATATCATGGAAAACCAAGAAGCAACCAACAATTTCTCGTTCGTTAGCATCCCAAATGACACTGAACATGTCCAAAATAGTGTCTATGTGTCCAAAATAGTGAAAAATTTGACGGAAAGAACTAAATTATGCAAATGTTGATAATGTGAGGGACCAAATTGAAACTTTTAAAACATAAGGGACCTGATTCAAACTTAAAACAAACGTAAGATACCAAAAATACAGTTTAGCCTTTATTTATTTAATTATTTATTTATTCACCTGGTGGAGGCGTTATCATACTGAATACCATTCTTTATTTTTTAGCAAACTGGTGGAGGTTTTATCTTGATCCATTTTATATAAATTGTCACCCTTATATCCATTCCATACATAAACTTATATTGAAGATTATGGAACCTCCATTTATCAATTTGTTTTCCAAGTGCTTTCTTAGTCTCAAAAGATAAGAAAAATTGGTTTTTAAGTTTATCTAACTAACCTTTTGTTATTTTTGAGACTCTGAAAGTATTTGAAACAACTTTATTTTACTTACATCCCTAATCTTTTTCCTGTAGTTAATTTTTAATCTTCCAGTTTGTTAGTTTGTTTGATTTGAATTCAAACAATCCACCACTATTTCATTATCGTGTTTAATTGTGGTAATTTGTAGTGGTTTCTTGGATGATCCTATTCCCTTCCAATATTGGGATGCTTTTACTTGATTTGAAGGTATATTTCCCATACGTTTGGTTTAATAATATCTTTCAACTTTTTTTTAATCTTATTTTGGTTTGCTATATGTTTTTACACAACACCTGATGGTGTTGTTTTGGATTCTAATGGTTTTTTCTGCAGTTTGTAGGGTCTCAATTGGTGATGCAGTCTCAACAGTGTTGTGTCATATTTTTTTTCTCCTTATATTGCAAAATGTCAACTGTGAAATATGGTGTTAGAATGCAAAATTTTGTTTTCGAAGTTCTCAGTGGGTATGTATGTAATTTGTTCTCATGTATAGATATCATGTGAAAGTTATTGTGTGTGGTCATTGTTATGGAATCTAGCTAATATATGTTAAACACATAATCGTGTGTTTGTTAGTATTTTGGAACTACATACTAATCTATACAATTAATAACTAATATACTGTTGATTTTCAAATTTCTAATCCAGTTGAACAAAAAAGAATAATCAGCCGTCTGTTGCACAGGCTAAAAAACTAGTAAAATATAAAGTTAATGTTGATAAAGATAATTTTTTTACATTTTCAATATATTGAATGCATGAATTTTAAAATAATTTTTTTCATTTATATGTTTAACATGTACCGGGTGCACTATTTAACATTTTATTAAGTTTAATTTAATAGGTTTTTTTATAAGACTAAGTTTAATAGTTTAAAGGTTAAATAAGAAGTTTATTATATAAAAAAAAAGGTGCCTCATTAAGAGTTAATTAAAAAATAAATTAACAGTTCCTAAATTTTTTGTTCAAATGGATTCTTTATATATAAAATAGGCAAAATTACATGTATGAACCTTTATCTTTTTTTTTTGTAATATTTTGGTCCTTTATCTTTCATTTGTAACATTTTGGTCCTTTATTGTATATATTTGTAACAATTTGGTCATTTATCTTTTATTTGTAACACTTTAGTCCTTTATCTTTTATAACATTCACATATAAACTTTTTTTTTTCATTTTTTATTTATTAAAAAAATGCTGAATTTTATTTATTAAGATACATTTTTATTAAAATTAAATAAAACTCATAATTTTGATGAATATATTGATCATCTTCATCAATTATTTCATATCTTCATGTTCTTTAAAGAACTAAAGTGTTACAAATAAAAGATAAATGACTGTAGTGTTACAAAAAGATAAGATAAAGGACCAAAATGTTACAAATGAAAGATAAATGACCAAAATGTTAAAAATAAATAAAATAAAGGACCAAACGCGTAATTTTGCCTATAAAATACTCCCTCCGGTCTCATATATAAGAAACAAAATAAAAAAATTTAAAGTCTTAAATATAAGCAAAAGTCTACTTCAATTATTAAGTTTTATGACATTATTCCAATTTCAACCAATAAATGCAATGTTTTACATTTTCCAAAAAGGTATAATGTGTTTTTTCTCTTCGGTTAATGTATTTTAACTATTTTCTTAAAGGAAGAGCTTTTTGAAAATTTTCTTATATACAAGACTAAAGGAGTACTCATTAGAATCTCTTTGTTGATTCTTTCATCTCTTTATCAAAAGAGAGCAGAGGTAGTATTACCCTACACGTGTCACAAGCAAGATCAAAATAAGCGCATCGAGTAAAGAAGCAGAATGAGACTTAATGAAGAGGCGTAGCAGCTAATAACACATTCTCAACCAAAAATGCCTTCCTCTTCCTCCACTCCCACACTCTACTCTTCTTCCAAATTCTTCATCTCCACCTCAACATTACGACGTCGTTTACCCCTTGTTGGCGCGTTTTGCATGCTCACTCTAGGAATCTCCAATCTCTACTCTCCCTTGTATTCCTCTGCCCTCAAAACAGGGTCCGTTCCGTTCAATTTCAATTTCGGTTTTTCCTTTCTCTCTATCCCTTTTTTGTTGAATTGATTCTGTTGTTTATTTCAGATCAAAATTGAGTAGCAGGTTTTCAACAAAGAGTAGTAATTTAATCAGAATGGAAGGAAATACCAATAACACCACTGTTCCAAGCATTGTTGTATATGTTACCGTTCCCAACAAAGAAGCTGGTAATCACATGATTTTTCAAAATTTTCCGTTTTTTTTTATTGAATTAATTTAATGATGTAATTGTTTGTTTTTGATTTGATTTATGTTGTTGGTTTTGTAGGTAAGAAATTGTCTGAAAGCATTGTCAAAGAGAAGCTTGCAGCTTGTGTCAACAGAGTACCGGGTAACAATTTCTTACTCTGATTGTTTTATTTTATTCATTTTAGTTATTATAATTTTTTGATGATGTTTGTTATGATGGGTAGCTGAAAGTTAGTTAGGAATTAGGATTAGATGCAAATTACTTGAGCTTAGTTATAGGCGATTTCCATGTGCAAGAGGGTTTTATGAACCCAACTTGCCGTCCCACATTGGGCGTAATGAATCTAGTGTGAGGGCTTATAATTATATAGGATGATTGAGTTTTGAGGTGGAGTTAGGTTCAATCTGTATCAGATCACTATATATATAAGGCGTGTATCATACACTCATTCTAATCAACTTTTTGCATTATATTGATTCCAAATAATCAATATTTATCTCATTTTGTTTTTCTCGTTGGTAGGCTCTACCCTGCTACTACTCAATACTACTATGCTTTTTATTGTAGCATGTTAATTTTCCTGAGAACTTTTTTGTTTTTTGTTCTTATTCATTCCTTGTGATTACCAAAAGGACGGAAAACTACAAATAATTTTATATTTTGTCGTGATTGATTCTATTTGTGATTGTGAACATATCTATCTTGGGTTAGAAAGGGGGTTATTTTGCTTGCATTTATGATCTATCCGTGCAATGTGGTCAGGGGGAAATGCTATGCCAACAGCATTTATGAACATGTTTGACACATTTTAGCATTTTGTTTTTTAGATTTTTCGTTGGACACTATGTTTACTTGAATCACTGAAGTTGAGTATGGTTCTATTAATTTAAATTGGTAGCTCAAATCGAACAAATTATGTTTCTTTCTTTTTTAATTTTTTGTTACCATTTCTGAGCATAGTAGGGAGAACTTTGTCACAATTATTAGATTGCTACCATGTGGCTTGAAATTCATGGGTTAGAATAATACAACCTCTCTACTTGTGGGGGCATCTACTCTGCTCCCCAGTCCCCCCGGTGGAGCCTTGTGCACTAGGCCACCCTTTACCATTTTTTAGCATATAATTGCAAAATCATAAACTAAAGACATATTTGACTTGAGACATTGTCAGAACTACTTTTTCTACATCCTCCTCATCCTCTGCCATGTTAAATGAATCTTGAGTGAACTCCACTCATTGACATCTATTTTTACTTTTGAAATTACTTATTTGTTCGACTTGTCACCATCTCAAGCACCTGTTCACATGGCCATCATTCTTGAAGAGTGAAATGAATTGAGTTCGATATGATCTTCATTTAATTTGTTTTCTAAGTTCTAATCAAGTTAATTACATAGGTCTTGCATCCCATGCCTAACTTTTAAAATCCACGTGTCTTATGTATTATGCAGGTATAGAATCGGTATATCTGTGGGAGGGAAAGGTATGGTCCATAATATTCCTGTAGATGAAGAATACTGTTTGGACCTATTTCACAATCCTAATATTACAAGTCCTTATTTTCTGTTGCGCGTAAAGGCTCTTGTGGAGTTGTTTTTTAATTGAAAATGAAAAGTATTCTTCTAGCTTGACTTTGCCAGCTTTGTGTTGCAAACTGACAGATCCAAACTGATTCTGAGGAACTTCTTATAATCAAGACCAGGCAATCCCTTCTGGAAGCACTGACAGATCATGTCAAAGCAAATCATGAATACGAGTAAGGCTGATATATCTAGAAAAGGATTTTGCCATGAAATTTAAATTTTCTTTGCAAAATGTTAAGTTTGAGTTGCATTTATTATTTGATCTTAAAAGAAAAGCTTGAAGAAAGAAAAACTTAAACCATATATCCCCGTCAAGACTCAAGAACTTCGGCCCTGAATCCATATTGAAATGAATTGAGATGTAGTTTCGGAGAATAGGGCATTCACTTAATTCTTACCACTTCCTTTTATGCTTTTTCAGTGTGCCAGAGGTAATCTCCTTACCCATCACTGGGGGAAATCTCAAATATTTAGAATGGTTAAAAGAGAGCACAAGGGAGTGACTATAAAGTTTATAGCAGAATGTGGATTTGAAGACTCAAGTTCTTCTGCTTTTGTGTGTCAAATAAACCTGGCATGTCATCTATGTAACTAGTGAATGGTGTCTGAATATTATTATGTAGAGGATGCTAATGAGAACCATTGCTGTATTACTGCTGATGGCTGCAATGAATATGAGTTGATGTGAGTGGATATTTCTCTGTGATAGGCCTTTTTATTTGTAGTTTGGGTTTCATGTTTCCTTCCTTTCTTTCTTTTTTTTAAATCAAAACAAAACCAATTGATCTCATTAGTAAGTAATTGATTCAACATTATAGGCATCTGTTTAAAAATATGGAGATTAACAATAAGAAATGGACATCCTCGTAAGCGATCATATTCGCTTGTCTCTAAATATGAACCACAAAATTTCTAAGATGGTTTTGTAAAAGCTTCTTACAAGAATCAATAATTAATCCATACTCAGTAAAGGCCAGTGTTGCTAAGAATGGCTTGAATCACTTGTTAACAGTCTAGCCTCAAACACAAATTCTCTTCATCTCAAATATCTTGTAAGAGAGCAACAACTTCACCTTCATTTTTGTGCATCCAGTTTGGAGCCTAGGACAAAGTTCTCTCTGCAACAACTCGTTGATAGTCTCGAACACAATACCCAACACCGACAGCTAGCATGGCGTTGAAAAGAGACGAATACACATTACATCTATACTGATGATTTTTGTGTATCCTGTGAATAATCCATCTCCGGGTTTGCTTCTTGCATTCCAACCAACATCTTTCTTTCTCTACAACATCCTTCATCCTTCTTCTACTTCCTCCTCTATAACCTCTATTTCTGCCCTTTGTTTGGCTTACTTTGTTTGCAATTATGGTTATCATTGTCTCTAATGTAATCAGGTATCTCCTATATCTAGGCTGAAGTTTTTGAAATTAAATTTTCAGAATATAATTCTTCTTTGTTGTGGAAACTAAATTTGGGAATAAATTTTGTTTTAGTTGTCACAATTAGCTTGTCTAGTAATTTTTTTTTTCATTGTACTTTTTCCAAACAAATCCTTGCAAGCAAAAACCTATTGCAATCAAAAGGAAAAGATACTATTAAAAAGGTTTTCTGAACTCACATAGACCTCAAGTATGCACTTCTAAACATATGGAAAATTATACATACTATTAAAAAGATGAATTAAATAAATGCTATTAAAAATAAAAACATGTCTAAAACATTTCATATAGAACAATGTTCTAAAAAATAATTATGTTTGAATGAAAAAAAATTATAGATTTCCAATTACCTCCTTATATTTTAAAATTTGATGCAGTGTTAGATTGGAAGTTTGTAATATTGTCGTCATATTTGTACTATTTTTCTTTTGGAAATAATAATCAGTCATGAATCCAGCCAAGGTTTATAAAATACCATAATATTTTTAGCCACATCCTTGAATCTAGCCATGTATTTTTCATACGCAAATGCAGAGATTAATCTCTCGAGATAACTGAGATTCATTTAAGGGGCTGACCTCTTCCACTAATAATTTTTCATACACACCGGTTATGGATTGAATTTGAACCAAATGGTTAAGAGACAAAAATATCTATCATTTATGTCATATTTTCCGCAAACCCCTAAATAGCTCAAGCAATTGCTCATTAACTTAACTTTTCATACAGGCAAGAACATGAAGGACTGATAGTTGCAAGCTTGGTAGCTAATTTATCATGCAAAACGTTTTAGCAATGAACTTGCATATATTACTGCTCAAAAGATAGATGAAAATGGTTTGAAGACTACCTTTGTGGCTGTTCTGGGTCATGTGTTCTTGCGTGAGGGGTATTGTTGACGATATCATCCGAGCAGCCAACAAGGAGGGCTATTCCTACTGCTGCAACGGCAGAGTAACGACTGATAGCCACCAGTTTAGGCCGGAAAATGACATTAAAGTGAAGGATGATGCTAACAAGAGTCCTAAGTGAATTGTGATGCTGCAGCCACTAGAGCAGGAGACAGTGCTGCTTGCGAAGGAATTGCGCGCGGTTGTAATTAGAATTTCTGTTGGGTTTTCTCACTTATAGTTAAAATGTGAATTGTAAGATCTAAGGTGAATTATGGGTTGTGTTTTGGGAAAATATCAACTCATATTCACCTCAAGTAGGAAAATATCTTCAATCAGTAGAAATAAATGATGATTGATGGAAAAGACATTGAACATCACATTCACACCAAATAGTGTTGAAAACCAATTCACAACATCAAGCGTACTTCTTTGGAACTTTTCAAAATAATGTTTATTTGCTATAGCACATAATTGATATTTTATGTTTGCCAACAAAGTGTACATCTGCATCATCATGTTACGACAGAGGGTATATTGGCCATCATTGTTATTATGAATAATGTTTCTTCTATTAGAATAATAACCACATTTCTTAGAGGACCACATCCTTTTATGACGACTGACCAATCCTTTTAAAACAGGACCACTTGTTTTGTAGTTGTGAGTTGTGACCCTATGTAGTTAGTGATTCAGAAAATGAAAAGTAACATTTTTGGAAACAAATTCTATGTTTAATATCTTAATTGAGTAGTCGATGGTTTAATTGTGCGGTTACAGAGCTAGAGATAGACCGCGCGAGGCTGACCGTACTTTGTTAGAGGTCATCGCACACATACACACAGTTGACTACGAGGGGGAGCAGTGATAAATCCGCTATCCTAGAGATGGAGTCTATCTTTACATAAATAAGTTTATAGCTTGACCCAAAACACAAGACTCATTTCCTATCCACAATCATATTAAGCCAAGACCGACTTTGCTATTAGAGTGCCTTTGACAGATACCTCGTCAAATCGGCACCACCACCATAAAGGTCACCCACACAAGCAAATCTACTTCCCTCAACCTCCTTCGAGGTTGGCTCAAGTTTATCAGACGAGAACATAAGTCATAAATGAGCTTAACAAACATCAAAAGGCTGATATCATATATGAAACTCACAACCTACTAATTTCCGCTCAACAGGAACACACATCGACAATTACACAAAAACAGAAAAAAGAAATGAAACTAGTTTAGTCTCCAGAAAGAGCAACAAACACATACATCGGTGCAATTAACGCACAACTTTTAGTAGAAACATAGTATAGTTATCTCGACAATTGTGGGTTTAGCCAGAGAATCGTCACAAGTGAAAGACATATGTAGAGTTCACGATGAAAGATCTAAGATTATAGTATGCAAAAAACATGGGGGAACCAAATTATAGTTTGGTCGGAATAGACTCGCTCGTGGTGGATTTTGTACCTTGTATTAAGAGTTGGTGTCCTCTCGCATTCACACGCTTTCAAACTTGGCAAACACCTTAGCCTATTAGGCTTGCCGCTCAGGGGGCTGTGTACAACAATGCAATACTAGGTCAGAGTTAGTGAACACCTTCACCTTTATGGCTCGCTGCTTAAAGGGTTGTGTACCACATCGCAATACTCAATTATTTAATTATACAGGTGACCAAGGAAGCAATAGACTTGGTGATGCTAATTTACACAAAAACATGTTGTAAGAGTATTTGATTTTGGACTCGCTGCTTAGACTTGTTAGTCAGACATCCCTGATGGAGTTTGTTTTTCACCCAAACATATTACCTCATTTTTTATTCACGATCATATTATCCCGACTAACTTTGACATCAAAATGTCTTTTGCAGTAACTCCACAGGGACCAGCACCACCACCGCATAGGCCACCCACAATAGTAGATCTACTTCCCTCGAGGTTGACTCATTTTTTTTATGATAACATATTTGTCAAGCAATTTTGTTTTACCAAGTATGAGGATTAATCTTTGATGATGTACTCGATATAAAATTATCAAGAAACTCTAGGAAAAAGAAGATTGCACCAGATATAATTTAAATTGGATCTCCCATTCAGACAATATATCCAAATCATGAGACATAAAAAACAAACATAAAAAGGTCTGGTTCATAAGACACTATATCACAGATTGCCAATCAATTTATAAATTAGGGCGATTCTTAATCAACATATATAAATGACATTCATAGCCCACCTCCTTCAGAGGAAGAATATGACCCCATCAACCTATAAGGGATATCAGGCCTCATCAAGCGGATCCTGCAAGAAGACAAATATAGCTTAACTCAGATTATGACCAATTTAGCGCAAAATATTAGGAACAGCGACCAATGATTGTTAACCAAAATGTTCAGAAAAGGGCTAGTTCTATATATTAGAGACATTTTACCTGGACATCAGAAGTCCAAAGGGTGAGGTTGTCTCTCAAAAGTTGCATTATAAGTGTGCTGTCTTTGTAGGATTCTTCTCCCAAGGTGTCAAGCTCAGCAATTGCTTCCTCAAAAGCCTATCAAAAAGGAAAGAAAATCAATAAGGCTGTGTTCCTGCAGCAGTACTCAGAACAGTAAAATGCCATAGTGGCAACATAACTCTCACAAAAGTATCAAACAAACACAGACATTTTTCAAAAAATTTAAGTTTCCCCCCACAATAAAACTATACCATGAAACTACCAATGTTCAAATATTGGCAGTTATATTGTTCATCCAAGTCAGCTACAGGATACAAGTAAAGGAAAGAACTATATCTATCTATTTTACAGATCCAAATTTTCTGCAATTAGAATATCACACATTCACCGCAGTCAGTAAATCAAAAAAAACATTGGATGAACATCAGATGATTTACATTTTATGTTTGGTAAATCAGATTTATTGTTTTTTTTTTTAAAAGAAAAAAATCAATATTTGAGCTGTCTGATCTTCATGTCAATTACACCCAAGTCAAAGAGAACTCTTTACAAGTCAAAATCTAGTGCAAACATGTCAATTACTGACTCTTAGTGGTGAAAATGCAACCCATTAGATCATAATAAGCCCAATTAAGTTAAAAAAGTATTGTTTAAAAGAATTATTGAACATAACAAAATCTTTGTGGCTTAATTGCTTGACCAAACAAGGTCAAAAAACTTGTGACCAAGTTGACTTGTAATTTTCAAGGTAACAAATACATCACAAATTAACGGATACTTCCTCCGGTCATTATTATAAAAAAAATAAATTACTTTTTAGATTCACATAATGATTGATGTATCTGGATGGCTCTATAAATCAAAAAATTCATACTATCATTACAGATATAACTGATAAATCAAACCAAAGATTGATGTTATTATTATTATTATAACAAACAAACCTGTTTGGCCATTGCACAAGCTTTGTCAGATTGGTTGAGAATTTCATAATAGAAAACAGAGAAATTGAGAGCCAAACCCAATCTTATAGGATGAGTAGATGGAAGATCAGCAGCAGCAATATCCTTCGATTCAAAACACAATTAACAATTAATTAATTAATTAAATTAATTAATCTCTGAAACAGAACACAAAATTAAAAAGAAAACAGAAACCTGTGCAGCTTTGTAAGACAACATAGTATCCTCAGCAGCAGATTTTCTTTCATCAGCAATCTTAAACTCAGCCAAATACCTATGATAATCACCTTTCATCTTATAATAAAAAACCTTAGATTCACTAGAAGAAGCAGAAGGAATAAGATTGGAATCCAAAAGTTGAAGAATACTAGCACAAACATTAGACAATTCGGATTCAACTTTAGATCTATATTGTTGAACAAGAAGAACATGATCTTCATTCTTACGACTTTCTTCTTTCTGTTCAATAGAAGAAACGATTCTCCAAGCAGCACGGAGTGATCCGATGACGTTTTTGTAAGCGACGGAAATTAGGTTTCTCTCTTCGACGCTAAGTTCGGAAGATGGTGTTGAAGATACGACTAGCTTCTGCATGAAGGAAACCATCTCTTCATAGCGTTCTGCTTGTTCTGCTAGTTTTGCTAAGTAGACATACTGTTCTCTGTTTAGGTTTTCTGGAACGGCACCACCCATTCTGTTTTCTTTCTCTATTCTGTTTTACGCTCTCTGTGTGACTGTGTGACTCGATACAGATATATATGAATGAATCAACAGAGTCCAAGAATAATAATACAAATTGCTTTTGTCAAAAAAAATATAAAATACAAATTGCTAGTGTCGGATGCCACGACCAAAAATCAAACTTCGGTCTCATTTGAATTAACTTATTTTTTAGCTTATGTAAACAATTTATGCAATACAAATTAAGTTTTATGCTATTTTATAAATTCAAACTAGTAAAAATTGTATTCTTTTACACTATTTTATCATAAAATACCTTGATAAATTTATAATAATACATAAAAATTGCATAAGCTGTTTGTATAAACTAATCCAAACGGGGTCTTTGTGTGTATGAGTTTCTGATAACTTGTCATTTTATCTATCTATAAAAAATAAAAATAAAAACCTCTTAATACATTAGCTAGAAAAATAATATAATTTGTCCGATCTAATCCAATACCAGTATTTTTTTTACGGTAAAAGACTTATCTAATTTCATTAATAATAAATTCAATATTATACTGTGTGACTTTTAGTTTATACATTTTGTATAGAAACAATTTTTTATTTTACTTCTTTTTTAGTGAAAGAGGGCTAATGCCCAATTTTACTTTTTTCTTTATCTATAAACAAAATGATTATTTAAAATTTACACACACATCTACCCGGTTAAAATTTTGAACATTAAATAAAGATATGCTGTTAATCTACAAATTCTAGCTTAATTGGTAAATATATCAAAATTGCTAATATTGAATATTATGACCGACATTCAAATTCTAATCTCTTCATCTTATATGTGAGTTTCTAATGATTTGTTATTTCGTCTATATAAAAAAAAATGTTGTCTAACAATTTTGATATTGTTAGTTGAGATAAGTTTTAATAAATAATTGATTTTGTTTTGTTATGTACTCTAGTGATTAGAAATTTCAACCCTTAAAATTAAGTGAGACGACTGAGACTCGAACCCCAACCTTTTACATATACAATGTAATATTCTAACAACCGAGCTAAGCCGGATTTTATTTTTTTGGTTCAATTAGAACTTGATTTGTTTTAAAATTCATATACTTCATATAATATGATATACTCCATAATGATGTGTAGGATTGAGCTGTCTTGTCCTTACCCTTAATCAAGCCAACTAACCTTCATGACGTCTGTCTTACTTACTCTTTTGGGTCAAGTTTTTGTCAAATATTGGGTCAACACCTATTTTTGGACCTGGCCCATTAACTTATTTGGGCCACATAAATCCTACTAAAACGCTGCGTTTCGAATCACCATGAAATTGAACAAACGAAACCTTCTTCTTTCTTCTAGCTAAGTGATTGCAGATTTCACTGTTTGTATATACATCTCAGTCTCAGCAGAAAATCTCTGGTAAGTTCCTTTATTCATTCATTGTTTTCAATTGAATCAATGTATGCATCTTTGTATGCTAATTCATTGTTCTAATTCTATTAATTATTAATAATTATATGGTGCAAATTGAAATGGCAGGGTTTGTTTTGTGTATAATCAATCATTGAATTGAATTTTCATGAAATTCTCAATAATCCAGTGTTGCAGACACAGGCAACTTAACTGTGTGACTTCATCTTCATCATTACCATGGATATCTCCTCTTAACTTTACAAAACCTATAAAACCTAAACTAGATCCACCACCTGAAATAACTGTAACTGAAACAAGGAAAAAGAACAAATACATCACTCATGATGTTGCTATCAATTTAATCAAACGAGAGAAAGATCCACAACATGCTTTGAAAATATTTAACATGGTATCTGAACAAAAAGGTTTTAATCACAACAATGCTACGTATGCGTCGATTTTACAAAAGCTTGCTCAATTTAAGAAGTTTCAAGCCGTTGAACGAGTTTTGCGTCAAATGACTTATGAAACTTGTAAATTTCATGAGGGTGTGTTTATTAATCTAATGAAGCATTATTCGAAATGTTGTTTTCATGAAAAAGTGTTGGATACTTTTTTCTCTATTCAGACAATTGTTCGTGAAAAGCCCTCTCCGAAAGCTATTAGCTCGTGTCTTAATCTTTTGGTTGATTCGAATCGGGTTGATTTGGCGCGGAAGTTGCTTTTGCATGCCAAGAGGAGTTTAACTTATAAGCCTAATGTCTGTATTTTCAATATTTTGGTGAAGTACCATTGTAAAAATGGGGATCTTGAATCTGCTTTTGAAGTTGTTAAAGAAATGAGAAACTCTAAGTATTCATATCCTAATGTAATTACCTACTCGACCTTGATGGATGGTCTCTGTCGAAATGGGAAACTGAAAGAGGCTTTTGAACTTTTTGAGGAAATGGTTTCGAAGGATCGGATTGTGCCTGATCCTCTTACTTACAATGTTTTGATCAATGGATTTTGCCGCGGAGGGAAACCTGATCGCGCTAGGAATGTAATTGAATTTATGAAAAATAATGGTTGTTGTCCTAATGTATTCAATTACTCTGCTCTAGTGGATGGATTATGTAAAGCGGGGAAACCGCAAGATGCAAAAGGGGTTTTGGCTGAGATGAAAAGTTCTGGTTTGAAACCAGATACAGTTACCTACACTTCTTTGATCAATTTCTTTTGTAGAAATGGACAAATTGATGAGGCTATTGAGTTGCTTAATGAAATGAAGGAAAACGAATGCGAAGCTGATACTGTTACATTCAACGTGATACTTGGAGGCTTGTGCAGAGAAGGTAGATTTGATGAGGCTTTGGATATGATTGAGAAACTCCCACACCAGGGTATCTATTTGAACAAAGGTAGTTATAGGATTGTGCTAAATTCCTTAACGCAAAAATGCGAGTTAAGGAAGGCGAAGAAATTGTTAGGGCTAATGCTAAGTAGGGGATTTGTACCTCATTATGCTACCTCAAATGAATTATTGGTTCGTCTTTGTAAAGAAGGCATGGCTAACGATGCTGCTTCGGCTCTATTTGACTTGGTGGATATGGGGTTCCAGCCACAACTTGATTCTTGGGAACTTTTAATTGAATTAATCTGTAGGGACAGAAAGTTACTGTATGTTTTTGAGCTACTTGATGAATTAGTGACAGCAAATTCTTGATATCTGCATTGCAAAATGATGTGTATCCGGCTTCTCAAGCAGTTTCTGCGTGGAATCCTTCACCTGAGTGAAAAGATGATGCAAAAGTGTATTCGGATAAAATGCAATGGAATTGATGAATCACACACAATGTGGTATAACTATAGACTCCTTGTATGTAAACTTATTTTCTCAGTCTCAACAGTTTTTGCATTGTTTTAGTAGCAACTTCTATAGCCCAATATCACTTTCTGCATCTCTGAAATTAGTCATGTAAACGATGCTTTGAGATTGTGATCAATCTGTTAACGGAACTAAGAATAATAAAGAAATTTTTAATTTAGAAAGCAATAGCATAGCATGCACTACTTCATGTGCCGCATTTTTTGTAGGTAAGAGTAGCTTTTTCTTTGATAAATTTTAAAAGTTCAGAAGCAATCTTTGCCAATGATTGGGCATTGATCTCTCATTTGTTTGATTAATCGCTAACATGCAATAAGATCCAATTCCGGCATGATAACAAGAGAAATTAATTCTGAATCCTTTTCACGCTCTTTTTAGCTAGCTAATAGTTTTATTTATCATTTACACCTAATTTTCTTTGCAGGATATATCATAACCATGTTATTCTTGGAGCTGCTACTAAAGCATTCTGGAGTTTTTGCAATGTTGTGTCAAAGCTTCACAGATTTTCTAATGCAAAAAAGAGCTCGAAGCAATGTTTGTGATGCATTTCCTCTCATTCAGATATAAGTAAAAATATCTAAATACACACTAATTTGGTTGGAGATGTTAATCATTGCAAGCTTGTCAATATGGCTTGATACATTGCGTAGACCTATCGATGAAGGAGGTCTAGGCATTATATCCTCGTGATATGTAAATGAAGCTGCTTCTCTGAAGCTTTGTTGGGAGCTGGTTACTTCAGACAATCAATGGATTGATTTACTCGAGGGTAGAGTTATGAGAATGCACAGTCCTATCTCCTATCACATCGACTCTTCAATTTGGACTGGTATAAAAGGCAATTTTTTTGTCATGGATAACTGCCAGTAGCAAGTTGGAACAGGAGGCTCAATCAATTTCTGGAGCGACCCGGCTATCCAAGCCATTGGTTGATTGCTTATATTTTATAGCAGCTGTGCACCACATTCTGCAGGAAAAGGCGAAATACTTCATTCACATTGAGCATTGTTACATTCCTAATTCTCTTATTCAATTATATTTTGCCCTGATCAATGAATTGCAGCATGCCTCCATTGCCACTTTTAAAGGTGAAGATAATTGTACACTGTCCTTTCGGCGGGAGTTGTAAACAAAGCATTCCAAAAAACCACTTGTATCAAAACAAAGTTATCTGTAGCAGAGATGATTATTGATTGGTTATTACATTTTTACAGTGTTCAGTTTTCCACTTTTCTCTCTTTTCTATAATTCTCCCGGTTCCAAAACGAGTCCCCTTCTCGTTCAGATCATTTGTTTAGCTTAAATAATCAGCGTTAGCAAAAAATGTTTAAATGTTGCTATTGGTTTGCACTGCGCACAGTGCATCAACCACCTGTTGTTGTAAATTAAAAAAAGGATACTTCTAAAGCATCGGTTAAAAATGCCGAGAAGAGGCAGGGGGAGATTTGTGAAGCACAATCAACGGATTGAAACCTAAAATAACCAAAATATTTGTGCAAGCGTTACTAAATCCACCATTTTATTAATTATCAAAAGGAAAGATGAAAAAAAGTACAAGTGGTACTAAATCCACCAAAATAAATGAAGTACGAGTAGTAGCCGCAACACCCTACTCCAAGACTAACCAAAACTATTGAAGCAAATAATATATCGGATAAAAAAAACCACTCATAGAACATACAAGGAGTACCCAATTTTTTTGACAATGGCCATTGCCATGAGTTGCTTTTAATATAATCCGCTACTTCTAACACGAAAACTTGTTTGGATGCAAAAATTACGTTATTCCTTGCTTTTCATATCGCCCATAAAGTCGCATGCCACACCATCAAAAGCCCTTTACCCCCATTTTGTGCTTCTAATTAATGAGCAAAAACTTTGAATGAGCATAAACAAGTCTCTCTAAAGAATAAACACAAAACCAATATCAAACGACAAACCACATTATGTTTGATATTGTTTCTATTTCTCCTACCTCTCTTCCGGTTAGTCCGGTTTGTCGTTTGACATTGGTTTTATGTTTATCAATGTAACATAGAATCTCATTTATTATATTTATATACTACTTCGGCCTTAAAATATAAGTCTCCCTTAAAAAATCATCTTATCCCATTTTATAAGACTTCTTTGAATTTTTAATCACATTAACTATTTCTTTCCAATACACCTCTAATTATTTTACATATTTTTCTATAATTTAAAATAAATGTTATAATAATAGTAACATAAATAAACTGTCTCTTAAAATATAAACTTATAAAAATAACATCAATTATTAGTAAATAATAAATTTATTATCAACTTATTTTTAATTCCGGTGATTTAATTAACTATGATAGCATTATCATTTTCTGTAAAAAAAAAATAGTATTATTATTATCTGGCAACCATAGAATAAAAAAGAATGAGAGTGAACAAGAGAACAAAGAAAACAGTCGTTCCCACGCAAAACATAGAATCTTGTTATGAAAAGACCAAAAAAGACTCGTTCATTCCTTGGACCTAGTGTTTGTGTTTTTTCTTTTTCCCTCCATCACACACGGTGGTTTGTTTGTTTTTTAAGGTTGATTACTCACAAAATTGACACATATTAGGAACAAGACCCGCTCCAAATAAACCCAAACATTTCTCACATTACATTCCATTTTGAGAAGAGAGAGAAACCAAATCACACACACAACAAGACACACACACTCTTCCACTTTCACATTCTTTTTTTCTTGTTTTCCCCTTCTCTCTCTCTTCATACTTTTCTTTCATTCATTTTCTTCATCAGGTATATGTCATTATTATTCATTTTCAAATCAAAGTCATTTACATTTGTTTCTATGTATTGATCAATCATGCATTCAACTGCATTGCTATTTTTGATGCAGGATTTGGTCAATTCATCAATGCGGTTTTGATTTCTGCTGGTGAATCATTGTAGATAGTTCTGTGATTTTTGGATCACAGATATGACCAACACAACTGCCGAATTGTCTCAGGTAACACTTATTCATTCACTTTCTCATCACTTAATTTTCATGCAAAAAATTCATTATTGCTTGTAATGAGCCGGCGGGCGGACATCAACACGTGTCAGACACCTGATACGTCTTGAATCTAAAGTGTGTTGATGCATAACACTAAATATTATTAATGAAGGGAATGTTCATGTGGTTATGTTTAGTGTTATGTACCAACGGACACTTTAGATTCTAGGTGTATCTGGTGTCTGATACGTGTTGGTGTCTGCTGGCTCATGTGATTACATTCAATCATCCAATTTATTTTAAAAATTGAATGTGTCAGTGTCGTGTATTGTGTCTGTCTGTGTTGGTGTTTCATAGGTTATGTGTCTTTTTTGCAGGGAAATAATGGTGCCCCTCCCAATAACCAATCTGGACAACCAGAGCATCAGAACTCTCGTGGTTCCACCAACAATTTGGTAATTCTTTTCCTTTGCTTCCAAACATGGAAATTTATCTTAATTTGGATCAATGTGGCATATTATCATCATGAATTCCATTTTGGCGATTGTTCTAAAATATTTCTTTTATCACTGCTTGATTGTATCCTAATATAGCACCGATATGTAAAAGGCGCGCAAATTGTATATAAAGCATCTTCACTGTTAAATTTAGCTAACTTAAAGTTTCCATGTCTCTCTTATATACTTCATTTTGAATTCATGTAATTCTGAATCTTGCAGATTTTCAAGAGTGGGCCACTTTTCATATCTTCCAAAGGTATTAACTAAGTTGCAGCATTGATATTTTAGTTTTTTCACCATCGAGGCATCCGCATTCCACAGTATCCAAATTGAAATCTTTGTCTTTTCCGATTCTTCTTTTAGTCTCGGTAGGAGTTTTTGAAGTTATTACTATTGCATAGTTTCTCTTTCTTGACGTGTAGGAATCGGATGGACATCGTGGAAGAAAAGGTGGTTCATTTTAACACAAACTTCACTTGTTTTCTTCAGAAGTGATCCAGTAAGTCATTTTGTTTTGCCATTTGATAGAATGTAGACATAATATTTGTCTGGAGTTTGGACTAAATTTTCTTGTTATGAATAATCATAATTATATCATGTGTAACTCTAACGTAATGTTTTATAGTGCAAATTACGGACTTGTTGTCATATATTCTTATCGTTTCATTCAATGCTTTTCAGAATGCCGTCCCTGTGAAGGGAAATGAAGTGAATTTGACCCTTGGCGGCATTGATCTCAACAATTCAGGCAGGTTGGCTTGTTTTTCCCCCAACTACACATTATTATCATTAGCAGGATTGAGACGTTTCATTACCTCGTGTAACTTGTTTTTTTAAATTGTGTAGCGTTATTGTTAAAGCAGATAAGAAGCTTTTGACTGTTCAATTTCCCGATGGTCATGATGGACGCGCTTTCACACTTAAGGTGCTTAATTCTTCTCCTTTTATTACATAATTTATCTGACTGTGGTTTCTTTATCTAGAAGCTAACATATGATTTCATCTGTCGATGTTCTAGGCTGAAACTGCAGACGACTTATACGAGTGGAAGACTGCTCTCGAGAAAGCATTGGCACAAGCACCAAGTGCTGCCAACACGACGGAGCAAAATGGTATCTATAGGAAAGATCAGACTGATCCAATTGATATTTCTTTGGACCAGTGTATGCTCTTGTTATAATTGTGCTTTACATATGTCACTTGACCTCACAGTTTCGACCTAGTGGCGCATACACTAAAAATGTCTTTCATGGTCGATATAAAGAGCTTCACGTAACAAGTTAATTGTCAGCTTGTAAACAATTGCTGAAATGACAATTGTTAAAATTATCTTTGCATGAGCATTTGTAAAATGGCACTTGAGAGTGATAATGGTTTTAAATTTGTATCTGGTTTATTGTGTCTTTTGTACATTTGTGGTGAACTTTGATGTGAATATGTGATTATACTTCTATTTAATGCTGTGAAAGTTAATAACTTTTCTTTCCTTTCATATGATTTCTTCAGTGAATGAAAAAGAACCAACCAAATCTACTGTAATTGGCCGGCCAATTTTACTTGCTTTGGAGGATGTCGATGGAACTCCATCTTTTTTGGAGAAAGCGCTGAAATTTTTGGAAGAGCATGGTGAGTTTTCTTACATATACATGTGTCTGTGTGCGTTGGAAGCATGCAAGATGAGAGCGACAATGGATTTAATTTTGACCATTAAATCGTATTTGGAAGATCAAGTTTTGCCTCACCTTGCATATTTAATAGATTTATATTCCATGCTAAATTATTAATATATTTCACATGGAATATAAATCTAATTTAATAAATATGACAATATAGGATCCAGGGTAGAAGGTGTCTTGCGACAAGCAGCTGATGTTGATGATGTTGAACGTCGAGTTCGGGAATATGAACAAGGTTTGTGCTTCTGTTCTTGGCTACACTCTAAATTCTATGTTGCTGTCTGAATACATCTTAACTTTTTGAATACACCATATGGTTGCAGGAAAAATTGAGTTTGCTCCGGATGAAGATGCACATGTCATCGGTGATTGTATTAAGGTATCTTCACGATAAACGAAAGTGTTGTTTCCTTCACATGGCTCATACATTATAATAACTTCCTATTTCTACAAATTTTCAGCATGTTCTTCGAGGATTGCCATCTTCTCCGGTACCTGCATCTTGCTGTAAGGCACTGTTAGAAGCTTGCCGTAAGTTTCATTTTAAGTTATCCATATTACCTATTAGGCCACCCAGTATTTGTCTGTTAATCAAAATTCACTTTCCATGAAGTTTAACTCTCCATTGTTGAAAATTGGCACAACTATATTAGGAACCGAACGTAGTGTTAGGGTTGCTTCTATGCGTGCAGCGATAAATGACACTTTCCCTGAACCAAACCGCCGCTTATTGCAAAGGTATTTGAGTAATAACTTTATCTTTCCCATTTCGTTCCTTTTGGGATAACTTATATATTGCTTTCTTTTCAGGTCTTAAAAATATTCGTATTTCCCAATCAGCTTATTTTGTTAATCGTGTTTTATTGGCCATCTATATTAATGTTCTCGTTCTTGTACAGACTACTATTGATGATGCAAACTGTAGCTTCACAGAAAGCTGTGAACAAAATGAGTTCTTCAGCTGTGGCAGCCTGCATGGCACCATTACTTCTCCGTCCCCTTCTAGCTGGAGAGTGTGAAATCGATAATGATTTTGATGTAGGTGGTGATGGTTCTGTTCAACTTTTACAAGCAGCTGCAGCTGCTAACCATGCCCAAGCAATTGTTATAACTTTATTAGAAGAATATAACAGCATATTTGGGGTAATTACGTCTCTCAATGTTACTTTTTGCGCAGACAGCGTCCATTCATAAAACGAAACCATGTTGCATACATCTGAATGGGATAGTTTCTTTATTGTTTATTGTTATTTTAGTAGTATTATTATCTCTTCAGAATCCTAAGTTGTTAGTGTTCTAGCAGGAAGGTTCTGTGTCGCCTGATATATACACCGACTCAGAAGAAGAAAGTGGATCTGAGAGTGAGGAGGGTACTGACGATGATATGTCCTATGATGAGGATTATGACGATGAACAAGATGAATCAATACACGAGTCTGATGAGGAGGAAGATGACGTTGTCAGCGGCGAATCCTACACTGAAACTGGATCTGAGGCTGATGATTATGATGACAAGGTTAATGCTAGATTTATATTCAATGTTTTTCATCAAACAATGTTCAATGAAAAATGTTCTAAAAAGTGGTTGCAATCACTGTGTAATGTACAGGATCACGATCATTCTCATTCAAGTTCAAAATCCTCAGATGTGAGTGAAGAAAATAAGGTCCGTCAAAAGTCAATAAAGTCACGTGAAGGCTCACCGACTCAACATGAAAACGTCAAAAGCAGTGAAAATGTCAGGAGTCCAAAGAAGGCTGCTAATGTCGATCAGTCCAATAAGTCTGCTGATACAGTTGGAGAAGCTTCCACTGATCTAGCTGGTATGCATACTTCACATTCTCCTAGCCCTTCACATATGAAAAAATCTGCAACCATGTCCAATGGCCCAGCACCTCGGCACCGAAACACGTTGGGGCGCACCTCTGTAAGTAAATCTTTTCAAAATTAACAATGTAATTTTTTATATTGCCAGTTATGTCTTTGTCACTTGCGCTAAATTGGCTAAAGCTTGCCTTTCTTTGAGAGCTAATTCACTATGTGCTAAACAGTTTACGGTTTTATGTCTTTCGTATTTTGTCTAGGCAAGGAAGAACCTCTCCATGGAATCGATTGATTATTCTATTGAAGAGGAGTAAGTAATTGACATCTATCAACTGTGTGTAATTCTTTAAGTCTCTGGTTATAATTTCCATTGTTACTACCTAGCTGTGATTTGATATGGAAAATGTACAATGATGCTATTAGTTTTTTCATGTTTCTCTGTCCACTAATTTTATGTTTAACGATAGTGATGAAATTGAAAGGCTCGAAGCTGCTAGGAACGAACTGCAAACCCAAATTGCAGATGAGGTATGCGTTGATTTCCTTTACGAATAACCTTTGTTTATGTGTTGGAATTATTTTCGTCGAAGTCAATAGCCAATTTACTTACTGTTTCAGGTGAAGGCAAATGAAAAGTTTCAATCTAAGATAGATGAACGTAAGAAAGACTTGCAAGAGCGGCGTTTGCAACTTGAGCAAGATGTATGTTCATTGTGAAATGAGTTATACCCTCTTCCTACCTAACAATAAATTTAAGATTCGGTCTCTAAATTTTTTGCATTTTCATAGGTTGCTAAACTGCATGAACAGCTGCACAAGGAGAAGAGTTCTCGGGCAACTCTTGAGGTAGGACTTGAGTTTCTTGTTTAGCTAATGTCGGTATCAATGAAGCGTTCCATCAAATTCACTCAAATGTGTTTTTGATCTGTCAGCTAATTCACAATCTCGACATATTATACAGACTAGGGCAGAACTTGAGGAATTAGCTCTGGTAGAAGTGGATCTTTCCAACTTAGAGCGGATGGTTGAGGAGCTTGGGCAGCGGCTTAATATTAAACTCGAGCATAATCATGGATCTGCTTCAGATATCAGTAAACCATCACGTCAGTTATCAAATCAGGAAAGAAAAATGTATGATTTGCTTCATGAATTTTTGTTGCTCACATTTTTGTTTCTTTCTATGGCGATCAAATTTACTCTTCATGGGGAATCTTTTTGACAGGAAACATAAGGGAGATGCTGATGTTTCTGCCGCATCACAAACCGAAAGGTCAATAAGTAATAAGGTAAATCTAGTAAGGATTTCCCTCCCAAATTATTTTCTGCAGTTTATATTTGCTGCTAGAAAACAGATATCATAATTTCTCAAGCTGTTATCTCTTACAAGAATTGTCTGGTTAAAAACCAAAGGTTAATCGTAATTTGCAATCTAACATCTCTTAAACCATATGGATATTTGGCAATGTCGCAGCAGGATAAGTCTTATCTTAGTGGAGGAGAAAGTGATACTGAGAGAAAACCAGAACCAAACAAACAGCTACAAACTAGTTCCAAGAGATCTTCTAGTTCAAAGGGTGAGGTAGGTATCATAAACTTGGCTATGATGAATCTACATAAAAATAAGCAGCACCAGCACCAGCACCAGCAATTGTTTTTTGTTTTTTTGATATAGCTAACTAATTTATTTTTGTGTTCGGATAAGAAAAACATGATAAATCATAATGCAACTTGATAGGAGACTAGTGGAGTAGATAGACTTATTTATTTAAATGCTTTCACAACAGGGAGCAAAAAATACTTCTGCACTCACAAAACTGACATCCAGGCTGAACTTTTTGAAGGTGGGCCGAAATCAAGCTGTAAATGAGCTGCAAAACGCGGATAGAGGCCGAGAGTCGAGTCAATCTTCACGCAACCAGGATAAAGGAAAAGGATCTGAGCGTCACCAAGCACTTTCATCCCCAAAAGGTAAGCATCAAGGATCTGATGTGCCAAACCCAGAAAAGGGGGTTAGAGTCATAGACAGTTCCCAGTCACTCTCGGAGAAAAGATCAAGCAAAGGCAAATCAAATCAAAATTCCGAGAAACTAAAAAAATCAGATAGTCAACCAGGCTACCGCTCAGAAGGATGGGATCAACATCCAACATACTTGGAAAGAGGAAGGTCAGAAGGCCATCATCAGAATTTTAATGTGGATAAAGGTCGATGATTACTACGCCAGGTTTTTGTTGCAGGTGAAATCCAAACGATAAGGGGCTATTGAAATCGGTCATTGTTTTTTTCTTTTCCACGTGGTGGCATTGTTTATGTCTTCAACAATGTTTTGTGAGAAGAATCCTTCTTTTGCTAAGGTTGGCACCAAAGCCTGTATTCAAATGAGAGCAGAAGTGAACCCCAAAAAAACAGGATATGCAAAGCATACATAAATTGAACTGTTTTTAGCCTAACATGCTGGTTTTTACTGACTCAGTAAGCAGCATGATGATTTTGCAATTACATTATCGCATTTGTAACTGTGATAGCATGCAGTAGTTTGGCATAAGCTGGCAAAGCATTATTAGACCGATAACCCCTTGTCCAAGTTTCTTTGTTCCAACATATTTTTGAGCAAGTTATCTCGTTTATGTCTTCATATAATCAGACTCTTAAGTCTTAATATGGATGAATGAATTCAAAGCTCCATGGCACACACACACATGCAAAAATGGCCATGAAAGTAACATGCAGAGAATTCTAAAACAAATTTATGACTAACCCAATTTGATGAATCGCTACTTTCACGGCCATTTCTATCACTAACCCAAAGGCAAAATATGCTTTGAGTTAACCTTTGGGTTAGTCATAAGCCTTATCCAACGAAATTGACATTAGAAACAAAGTATATTGGACACCATACAAAATACGCTTAAGTTAGCCTTTGATTGTTAACTAAGGTGAATTTTGTATGGTGTCCAACACGTCATTAAACATGTCTTGTGAAGTTTTGTCCTTTGATGGTTCTCTCATTCGACATTGTTATTAAAACATAAGGATGAAATTTATGAATGAAAATATAATTCGAAAGTGTCTTTCAAAAGTTTAACGATAGTATAAGTGTAAAACATTGTGAACATCAAAATCTCTTAACATACACTAATCAAAATCTCTGTTAATCATCTTAGTCAAAAGTCCTTAAACAGCTTCCTGAGTTGTTCAAGTGTGACAAAAAGAACAACGGTAAAAGGACCCTGCCTTGAAATTGTAGGAATAAAACCCTTATAAAGAGCCATAGGTCCTTCAGCACGAACAGTTTTAACTGCACAATCCAATGCACCTTTATAAGGTACACCCTCCACACCAGATTCCACCTTCATACTCATAACCCTAGTCTTTATAACATCAATAGGATTCGAAGCAACAGCCGCCACAAAACCCGCCGCAAAACTCGCTGCCACGTGTGTCCCAAATCCATCCTTCATCAACCCTTTCTCCAAAATCATTTCCTTAAACTGATCATATGAAGCTAACTGAGAAGCCGTTACAATCATCGCGCGGTTCACCGTAAGCGCTGAACCGCACCACAGAGAACCAATCCCTTCATTTTTCGACATTCTCCGAATAGCGTCGAATACGCCGTTATAATTCCGTCGCTGATTAACCGGAAGTCGACCATCAGCTTGCATACGAACCATCGCAACATCGGCTGGATTCCCTACGGCGGCGCCAATTCCGCCGGCTATTAAACCTGCAACAATCTTTTTGGTAACAGGCATTGTTCCAATTTCTGGATCGGTCCAGTTTTGTTTAAGGACATCGTAGAGACCCATACGAGTGGTGGAATAGAGTGTTTGACGGAGTACGGTGGCGGATACGCCGGAGAAAAGAGCGGAGATACCTTCTGATTGAACAATTTGGATTCCTATAGAGATAGGTCCTGAAAGAGAGGGTTTAGGTTGAAAAATTGATGAAGAGTGATGAAAAGCGAAAGCTGGATGAAGATTTTGTTGGCCTTGAAGTTGCATGCGAACTTTGATTAGGTCGAATGGGTGAGTTGTGGTTCCTGCAACAATGGAAGCAATGCCACCTTCAAGAAATGCCTTCACACCCATGATGATGATGGTTAATGATGTGGATTTGGTTAATTAATTCGTTAATTAGTGTTAGTGAAAGTGTTTAGGTTTGGGTGAAGAAATGAAACTTGGAAGCGAAGAAAACGCGCCGGCGCTTTCCAGTTTCCAAGTCTTGAGGAATGCAAGCAAGGGAACTAGGGAAGGAGTATTTATAGCTTTTTTTTTATGTAAAATTAAAATTAAAAAGTGTAGACCCTCCATTTTTTTGGTTAAAAAATTCAAAATTTATTAAAAAAAACTCCATTTATACCCTTACTAATATTTTAGAAATATAATAATTTATTGTAAAAAAATAATTTAGAAATATAAATGCACATTTTAGAAATATATACGGAGTAATGTTATATTTGGTGGATCGAATTATTTAGTGGTATACATTTTAAAGCTCTTTAAAGCTATAGTAACGAAGATGAAAAATTGAGAGGATCTCTAGTGGTATGATAGTGGGTAGGTCTAAATGACTTAAGATCCAATTTTAATGTGTGTACTAGTATTATTTGATGAAAATTGTTTTTGTCACCCTACCCTATGAGTTACTTACACGCCCTACACGTTTTCCATTTTACCATTGTGCTACTTAAGTAGCGGACGGTATAAGAATGAGTAATTTCTAAGGAAAACCACCATACATAAAAATTCAAGTTTTTTACCTGTCCGCGGACGTTATAAAACTGAGAATTTGAAAAAAAACACCTTACAAACATGAAATTTTTGAAATTTTAAACATAGAATCCGCTACTTAAATAATGGATGGGGTATTTTAGTAATTTTGTAGGGTGTGCGAGGAAATCTGTAGAATGGCAAAACTAATTTATTTATTTAACCTACCAAGTTGAATGCATTATATAAAAATATTTCTATTTGTAATTCCTTAGCATGTGTCTGCGAAGATATATGTTAGCATTTGTTAATATTGTATTTATATTTTCAAAACTTTGCTAATGAGAAAATGAAGATAAACCTTACTTAGTCTAGGTATAGTAGCCATCTTATGTGCAATGTGAAAAAAGATATTCTTCTTTCAACTCAACTTTATGCTTAAGGGAATCACATTTATTTTGGTTTTAGCCATACAAATTAATTATTAAACTATTTTTCCTTTTCTTTGTCTTTTGTTTATGTAATGTCACATAGATAGAGAGGCATATATACAAACAACAAAAGGGAAAAAATATAATGAGACAAAGTAAGGAATATTTAGACTGTTTTCAAGGACTCTGCAATCCTATAATTTTTTAAAAATCGGTATAAGTGAACAATTCTAAATTGTAACTTATTAAGATTAAGGATAAAGACTTGTTAAAAAGAAAAATTTAAGGATAAAGATTAATGGATAAAACAAGCATTGAGAAGAATCACAGATGAATATCAAAATAAAGGCATCAGACTAATTTGAGTTAAGTGTTTTGCTTTGTCTGTTTTGTGAGTGTCAAGTTCAGCCCAACGAATCTAGTCTAGAAATTTAAAGTGAGACTTTTAAAATTAACAAAACAAGATTATACCTTTTTAAACATAATTGGATATTACGAGTAAAGAAAAAACATAATTGGATATTACAATATTAAATAATACGAAAATGAATATATGAAATGAGGTTGTTTATTTTTATTTTTATAAATCAACATGCAGTAAAATTTATATCATTTGAACTAAAATCTATTACTATATACTAGCTGCCAAGTGCCCGTTTGTATAATCGATATTTTTTTTTTGATTGATATTTTGTATTGTACAAATATAAATAACTATTTAATCTCATTTTTTATTGGACTTTGTTAATTGAGAAGAAAAAAATTATATTATTTTTTGTTGTGGTTAGTTATTAAGAAGAAAAAAATTATATTATTTTTTTACTGTAAAAAAACTGAAAACCTACTTTTATGTGGAAGTTGTGTTTAGTTATTAAGAAGAAAAAAAAATTATTTACTAAAAAAAACTGAAAATCTATTTTTATGTGGAAGTTATTTTTTAAGGGTAAAATTGGAATAATAAAAAAGCCATCCAAAAATTTGTATCCCCTTTATATATTAGTATTAGTATAGATAAAAATGATACAAATTTTTGGGATTGCTTTTTCATTATTTCTATTTACCGTTAAAAAAACTACAAAAAAAAAAGCAAACACAACTTCCACATAAAAGTAGGTTTTCAGTTTTTTTGATAGTCAAATTTTTTTTCCTTCTTAATAACTAGCCACAACAAAAAAGGAGGTCAAGTAGTTATCAATTAATTAAGTCCAATAAAAAAGGAGATTAAGTAGTTATTTATATTTGCACAATAGAGAATATTCATCACAACAAACAAAAAAAAAATATCGATCACACAAACGGGCACGTACTGTGCCCGTTTGGCGGCTAGTAATTAATAGTATAAATTTGAGGCCTAAAAAAATGTGAAACCGCCTCCTATGAGTGTTTTCTTGATGTTGTTGTTTCCAGTGGCGGAGCCAGCAATTATATTAAGTCTGGGCAAAATTTTTGTCTACAAAAAAATTTCAGTTTTTCCTTAAATTAATCCCTAAAAATTTCAGTTTATCTCAGTGTTGAATAAAAATCTTAGCTTTGTTCTAAACTAACTTCTAAAAATTTCAATTTTAATCTAAACTAATCCCTAAAAATTTCAATTTATCTCAGTATTGAATAAAAAAACTCAATTTTGTCCTAAACAAACCCTTAAAAATCTCAATTTTACCCTAAACTAACCCCTAAAAATACCAAAATATTTTCGCGGAAGCCCGGGCACCTGTCCGGGCTTGGCCTTGAGAAGCTTCGTGATGCAGGAGCAATTCAACACAACTGCGGTTGATAAGATTTTATTATATTATTTGTTTTATTTAGTTTGTTTTGATTATCCTTTTTTTAAGTTTGTTTTATTTTCAGTATTATTAGGTATTATTATCTTTTTTTAAAGTTTGTTATTATTAGGAATCTAGGATAGTTATCTTTTAAATTTAAAAGATAATTAATTTAGAATAAGTTAGTTACTATCTTTTTAAAAGTTTGTTTTATTGTAAGCCTATTTAAAGGCAGACATATCTGAAATTAGAGAAGATTATCGTTTTTCATAAATTTTAGAGTTTTATCTCTTTTCTGGTGGACTCCAGTTTTAAACTCTGGTGGATTCCAGTTTTATTTCAAGAGTTTAGCGCTGGCTATTCTCTTCCTGGTGGATTTCAGGAAACCTATAGGTTAGGATTAGCGCTTGCCGATCCTTTCTGAGCTTCCGTACTGCGTCAGGTGGCATCAGAGCAGGTTTCCCTGTTCTTTTCGTAACTTGAACAACCATGGGAGATCAACCAATAACCAGGGCAGAGTTCGAAGGGTTATCCGCAGCCGTTAATGCTTTAAAAGTAAATATGGCGGCGTTAGCAATTCAGTTAAACAACATTGCCAACAACAACAACATCAATGCCATCCACATCCTCTCAATAGGAGCTTATGCACCAAAAAAATTGATTCGGTTTCTTTGTCCATCAAAAGCCTAGATGAAAACAAACCATCTCTTCCAGAGAAGCTCAATGATCCTGCTAATCACTCCAAACCAAAAGAAGTTGAACTAGTAGCTGAACAAGATACTTCGGTTGAAGTTAACAAATCCAAAGATAAAAAGAAAGAGATTGATGAACAAGATGATTCACATAAAGATGATGTTGATGAAGGTGGAGATAAAATTGATGAAGAAACAAAGGAGAAAGAAGAGCCTATAACAAATTTATGGTCATCGGCAACGCAATATGGTGCGACTTCAAGGATAGCACAAACAGAGGAACATATAAGCATAATAGGAGGAAAGCGTGGAGGAGAAGAGACTCCAACTAGGATGGAAAAATTTGTTTTGAGTGTTCCAGACATAAATGTTAGTTTTCAGAGTGACACACTTAAATTTTCCCATGTTCAAATTGTGGAGCCACTTGAAGTTGATACTTGGACTTCCCAAACTTTCATCTTTCACTACCACGATTATTGTCTAGTTAGTGAAGTTGATGTTAATTGCACTAGCTCAAGCATGTTAACTAAGTCCTCTCACTTCACTCAATGGGATCCAGGAGGGTGATCTCTTGTTCATTGGAGGAGTCAACAAGCAAGGCAAGCTCATTATCAAAATGAGAACTCGGGGTCGAGTTCTTTAGAAGTTGAGGAGAAGGTAAAGACATCAAAAGCATCTATATATGGCGCATCTACACGGGCATCAGATAGTTCTAAACAGACTTTTGTATTCGATCCTGATATTTGTGTTCGTGAGTTCCAGACAAAGGTATCTCTTTATTACAATAGAACTCGAGGACGAGTTCTTCATAAGAAGATGAGTCTGATGCAGGAGCAATTCAACACAACTGCGGTTGATAAGATTTTATTATATTATTTGTTTTATTTAGTTTGTTTTGATTATCCTTTTTTAAGTTTGTTTTATTTTCAGTATTATTAGGTATTATTATCTTTTTTTAAAGTTTGTTATTATTAGGAATCTAGGATAGTTATCTTTTAAATTTAAAAGATAATTAATTTAGAATAAGTTAGTTACTATCTTTTTAAAAGTTTATTTTATTGTAAGCCTATTTAAAGGCAGACATATCTAAAATTAGAGAAGATTATCGTTTTTCATAAATTTTAGAGTTTTATCTCTTTTCTGGTGGACTCCAGTTTTAAACTCTGGTGGATTCCAGTTTTATTTCAAGAGTTTAGCGCTGGCTATTCTCTTCCTGGAGGATTCCAGGAAACCTATAGGTTAGGATTAGCGCTTGCTGATCCTTTCTGAGCTTCCGACTGCGTCAGGAAGGTAAAGACATCAAAAGCATCTATATATGGCGCATCTACACGGGCATTAGATAGTTCTAAACAGACTTTTGTATTCGATCCTGGTATTCGTGTTCGTGAGTTCCAGACAAAGGTATCTCTTTATTACAATAGAACTCGAGAACGAGTTCTTCATAAGAAGAGGAGTCTGATGCAGGAGCAATTCAACACAACTGCGGTTGATAAGATTTTATTATATTATTTGTTTTATTTAGTTTGTTTTGATTATCCTTTTTTTAAGTTTGTTTTATTTTCAGTATTATTAGGTATTATTATCTTTTTTTAAAGTTTGTTATTATTAGGAATCTAGGATAGTTATCTTTTAAATTTAAAAGATAATTAATTTAGAATAAGTTAGTTACTATCTTTTTAAAAGTTTATTTTATTGTAAGCCTATTTAAAGACAGACATATCTGAAATTAGAGAAGATTATCGTTTTTCATAAATTTTAGAGTTTTATCTCTTTTCTGGTGGACTCCAGTTTTAAACTCTGGTGGATTCCAGTTTTATTTCAAGAGTTTAGCGCTGACTATTCTCTTCCTGGTGGATTCCAGGAAACCTATAAGTTAGGATTAGCGCTTGCTGATCCTTTCTGAGCTTCCGACTGCGTCAGGAAGGTAAAGACATCAAAAGCATCTATATATGGCGCATCTACACGGGCATCAGATAGTTCTAAACAGACTTTTGTATTCGATCCTGGTATTCGTGTTCGTGAGTTCCAGACAAAGGTATCTCTTTATTATAATAGAACTCGAGGACGAGTTCTTCATAAGAAGAGGAGTCTGATGCAGGAGCAATTCAACACAACTGCGATTGATAAGATTTTATTATATTATTTGTTTTATTTAGTTTGTTTTGATTATCCTTTTTTTAAGTTTGTTTTATTTTCAGTATTATTAGGTATTATTATCTTTTTTTAAAGTTTGTTATTATTAGGAATCTAGGATAGTTATCTTTTAAATTTAAAAGATAATTAATTTAGAATAAGTTAGTTACTATCTTTTTAAAAGTTTGTTTTATTGTAAGCCTATTTAAAGGCAGATATATCTAAAATTAGAGAAGATTATCGTTTTTCATAAATTTTAGAGTTTTATCTCTTTTCTGGTGGACTCCAGTTTTAAACTCTGGTGGATTCCAATTTTATTTCAAGAGTTTAGCGCTGGCTATTCTCTTCCTGGAGGATTCCAGGAAACCTATAGGTTAGGATTAGCGCTTGCTGATCCTTTCTGAGCTTCCGACTGCGTCAGGAAGGTAAAGACATCAAAAGCATCTATATATGGCGCATCTACACGGGCATCAGATAGTTCTAAACAGACTTTTGTATTCGATCCTGGTATTCGTGTTCGTGAGTTCCAGACAAAGGTATCTCTTTATTACAATAGAACTCGAGAACGAGTTCTTCATAAGAAGAGGAGTCTGATGCAGGAGCAATTCAACACAACTGCGGTTGATAAGATTTTATTATATTATTTGTTTTATTTAGTTTGTTTTGATTATCCTTTTTTTAAGTTTGTTTTATTTTCAGTATTATTAGGTATTATTATCTTTTTTTAAAGTTTGTTATTATTAGGAATCTAGGATAGTTATCTTTTAAATTTAAAAGATAATTAATTTAGAATAAGTTAGTTACTATCTTTTTAAAAGTTTATTTTATTGTAAGCCTATTTAAAGGCAGACATATCTGAAATTAGAGAAGATTATCGTTTTTCATAAATTTTAGAGTTTTATCTCTTTTCTGGTGGACTCCAGTTTTAAACTCTGGTGGATTCCAGTTTTATTTCAAGAGTTTAGCGCTGACTATTCTCTTCCTGGTGGATTCCAGGAAACCTATAGGTTAGGATTAGCGCTTGCTGATCCTTTCTGAGCTTCCGACTGCGTCAGGAAGGTAAAGACATCAAAAGCATCTATATATGGCGCATCTACACGGGCATCAGATAGTTCTAAACAGACTTTTGTATTCGATCCTGGTATTCGTGTTCGTGAGTTCCAGACAAAGGTATCTCTTTATTACAATAGAACTCGAGGACGAGTTCTTCATAAGAAGAGGAGTCTGATGCAGGAGCAATTCAACACAACTGCGATTGATAAGATTTTATTATATTATTTGTTTTATTTTGTTTGTTTTGATTATCCTTTTTTTAAGTTTGTTTTATTTTCAGTATTATTAGGTATTATTATTAGGAATCTAGGATAGTTATCTTTTAAATTTAAAAGATAATTAATTTAGAATAAGTTAGTTACTATTTTTTTAAAAGTTTGTTTTATTGTAAGCCTATTTAAAGGCAGACATATCTGAAATTAGAGAAAATTATCGTTTTTCATAAATTTTAGAGTTTTATCTCTTTTCTGGTGGACTCCAGTTTTAAACTCTGGTGGATTCCAGTTTTATTTTAAGAGTTTAGCGTTGGCTATTCTCTTCCTGGTGGATTTCAGGAAACCTATAGGTTAGGATTAGCGCTTGCTGATCTTTTCCGAGCTTCCGACTGCGTCACTTCGCCTATGGTTGTTTCTCTATCATTGATGTTTTATAGCAGCTGGCCTCTTTGTATTAGTGAGTATTTGGTTGCTAGTTTAATCTACACGAAAGTTTGCAACAATACCGATGCAAAATTGTTGTGATTCCAAGAAGCTAAATAATGGAGCTTCTATGTTAACGTTATACTCCTTCCGTCTTAATTATAAACAAAAGTCTATCCTTAAATATAAGCAAAAGTCAACAAATTCAACTCTATTTAATACCTTTATACCCAAAATGTCATTTCTTTCAAATTCTACTCCCAACATTTACTTTACACCAAACAACCATTTCATTGGTCCGCACGAATTCCAAGTAAAAATCCCACATGCTACTCTCTTGGTCTTCCACCGTATTTCTTCTTCTTGTACTACAGTAACTACAACTACATTTCTTCTTCCTGTAATTGTTACTACACTCAACACCATTTTTTTTCCTGCTAGTTTGAACTTAATTACTCACTCTTGATTCAAGTTTATGGGGAGTAGAAGTTGGTCTTTGCACTAAGCTAATACAATTGCAATATTTTATTTTGATTTTTTTTAAATAAAATAAAATAAAATTGACCAACCATACTAATATTGTTTTAATTATTAATATTTTTTCACCAATAAAAAAAGAAAAGGACTAATTAAAATAACTTAGGTAAGTCAATTTTATTTTATTTTCATTTTCACAATAGATAAATTAGTGATTTTTTTTTTCATTTCTCATTATTATTAATTTGATTTAAATCAACACCAAAAGGCATTTTTTCACACATATATATTTAATTATAGATAAATAAGTGATTTTTTAAATAAATTATGGTGTTGATTTTTATTTTTTAGATCTGGATTTGTGGATTTACTATTATAGAAAGATTATGGAGGGAATATGTAAAGTTATTAATAGAGAAACCTGAGTACTCCCTACGTAGCATTGGTAGTGAACAAACGTGTGGTAGTTGGAATATTTTGGTCTAAACGTGTGGCAGTGAACAAACGTGATGATGTTTTATTAGGCTGAGGGCATTTTGGTCCATATCACTTAAATTTTACATAAAACTGGAGTTTCTTGATAAGTGTGAAATTGGTAAAAGTTGCTTATAAATCAGGCCGGAGGGAGTACTATGTTGCCATGGAATTTAGAAATGCAAAAATGTTGTCGTAGATCCATTGTATCTCTAGAATGGTTTCTTTGTGGTTGTTTGATTTTGTTAATTGTAACTCTTTTCATGCATTTTTCTCCTTTATTGAGGGTGAAATACTTCTTATAGCTCGCGTTTCTCTTTTAATATGTAAATTTATCTTTCAAAAAAGAAAAAACTAATTTGAATAAATAAATAAATATCCTTTTATCCCCAAAAAGAAATTATATATATATATATATATATATATATATTTTGGTTTTTACCACCAGTTTAATCTGGTCCGGGGGTCAGTTCTGGCATCAAGTGATATTATATTATTTTACATAACTTAAGGAGAATTTATAAATAAAATAAATAGAATAACAATTTAACCAAATTAATTTTACTAATACATGATTTTTTTATTACTTATTAATACTTGATTAAATCTCATTATCACAAATACAAATTAGAAAATAATAGTTTGAGAGATGTATATATATAATACAAAATCTTTTTGAATCTAGTTTTCGACTGGGCCAAAGAAGTTGATGTAAAAAAATCAATTTTGACAACTTTTATTTGTATAGGTTTCATTTTTGATAATCTTTTATCCACTAAACATAGTATAAGATAAATTTGTTCAATTTCATAAACATTTGTCATGTGTTGTTCTATCATATATTGTTATGTCGGGTATTTACATTTTAAAAAAAATCCAAAAGGGTGTATAAGTAATAATGGGGTGTAATTAACTATTTCTATCACATATACTGTGCAGCTTGTTCTGTATGACTTAGTGTCATGTTGCAGCTTGGCAACACACAAGATTTCTGGTAGTGTTTTTGACATTTTTAACAAACTAATCCAGCTCAAACAATACTATTTTTGAAGAAATTAAAGATTTGGACACAAACCTTAAATTAGTCTCAAAATCTATTTCGCTCGCAAATCTAGCTCAAAACAAACAACGTTGTATACTTAGCAAGAGTGTATAAAGCAAGTAATACTATTAAATTTCATTACTATTAATTTCCATCCTCACCAAACCCATTAATCCATTTATAGAATATACCCTATTGTAATTCTTCTCACTTTGACCAAAATAATTGATTACATTTGGCTGAATTTGATTGGTGTCATGTGAGCATTTTGATTATAAAAATCCATAATGTATAGTTAGCAAATGCAAACCCCATATTACATATATATCCAGCGTTTTGATTTTACCAAATTTCAAGTAGAGAGAAAAATCTTTAACAAAATATTGAATGGTGTAACTCAAATTTCGTTGTGCCAACCATTTTTACCAAAAATAAATAAATAAAAAATCCATGCTCCATTCTAATTCACTCCCATATAAACCCTTCACATTCTTATTCAACCCTTTCATCCCACCAAAATTCATATCAATCCCTCCTATGTTGTCCCAACCGTGTCACTAAATAACAAGGAGGGATAATGGTAACATTAATTTTATAAGAACGAGATGCACAATATTTCATCCTGAAAAAATCATTTCAAAAAAAAAAAAGCATCATCAAATTGGGTTCAAATTATGGAATTTCAACGTATTAGGGAATTGATGACACTTTCTTTTAGCTTACAACTTAAATGCGTTGGTCTTGTGGGTGGAAACCACACCGCTGCTAGATTTTGCTCTCGCTAAAATTTCCCATTTTACCCTCACTCTCTTTTCTTTCTTTGCATCTCCTTCAAAAATTTCCTCTTTTTTTCTTCTCTCAATCTAAATATAAAAGTTATTCACCTCAATTTTTTATATAATTTCCACCATTAATTATTCTCATTTTTATACGTGATCATTAATATGGCTATAGACCTTATTGATGCTACCTTATTGATTATTTTAGTTTTTGCTTCTGCAAACACCGTTGTTAGCGGCGAAAATGTTAAACCAAACATCGCTGCACCGAGAAAATTATCCGGTTTCTCGTCCGAGGCAAAGAAAATTGCATTGCAGAATCTTGAAGATGTCCTATTAGAGCCACCAAGAGCTGCGTCAGGAAAATCGCGAAAGTATTTGAAACGAACAAGGTATCTACCCGATTTAATGGGAGATTCGCTCGAAAGCTATCCTCGTTGTGTTTTTATCGATGTAGGGTTACTGGAGAAAGAAGGAGGAAGTGGTAATGATTGGTTTTCGAAGAATTATCCGACAAGAAATAAGAAATTTGAAATGTATAAGATAGAAACAAAGGTGGTAGTAGCGCCGGATTCGTCAGGGAAGGAAGTGTCGGCGTCGGAGATTGGAATGTCGGATTGGTTGAATAAAAATGTTAAAGAGGAAGAATATGTTGTGATGAAAGCTGAAGCTGAAGTTGTTGAAGAAATGATGAGAGGTAATTCTATTGGTTTAGTTGATGAACTTTTCTTGGAGTGCAAGCCACGTGGTTTGAAAATTGAGAATAAAAAACGAAGGGCTTATTGGGAATGTTTGGCTTTGTATGGTAAGTTAAGAGATGAGGGTGTTGCAGTTCACCAATGGTGGGGTTAATTAAGAAGATTGAAGAATAATAATGAATGGTGTGTTTAAGTGCTAAATGACTGAGATTAAGAGAAAGATTTTAAAAGAGATTGGGATTTCAGAGATAGAGAGGGCAAGAGTGGATATTGGTCCTCCTAGCAAAAAAAAAAGTTTTTTAATTTTTATTTGGTGTGTTTTTTATTTATTTTTTTATTTTAAATTTCATGGGTTGTTGTAATTCTGCATTTGTTTTTAATTATTATATTATATATATCCTGTGTTGTGAAGGGATTATGAAAAGGAATGAGTTGAGAAGAATATTTGATCATCTCATTTGATCACTCAAACATATTAGTTAATTTATCATCCACTTTTTATTTGAGATCGGGAATTAGTGTCTAGTGGCATCTTTATGGGTCGGGTTGATATCTTCTTTGGTGGTTTGAGAGTTGAAAAATATCTTTCTAAGATTGGAATTGGAAGTAGACTTCTATTAGATGATATATGTTTTGGTATTTTCATTGGTGTTCCGCTTATATACGGTGCATTTGTTTTGTAGTCTCTTTTTTATCGATCTTTGTTCGTCTTATACAAAAATTGAATTTTTATTAATAATATATTTATCGTTCAAAAAAATATTAGTTGATTTTTCAATCCTGTGAATATAGAGTACACAGATTTTTTCAACACAAAAAAAATATTTTTAAAAAAAGTACGCACAAAGTTTTAATTTCCATTGATATTGTCAATTACAAAGATAACACCTTGAGCACCAAAGTTGAAGACAGAAAAATAAAGATGAAAAACTAGAACATTATTTTAATGTATTTTATTTTTAAGTCACAAACTTTAATATTATTTTTTTATAATCAATTTTTTTATTACAACATAAATTTTGTATATAATATAGTTTGCATATTTCTCTAACAAAACATGATTTGTATATTTAATTTATCTATAAATTATAATTTATTTTAGTTGTCCATCCAAATATTTAGTAATGTTTCGCCACTTAATACAAGTTTGACACCCAGTTAAATTTCCCACAAATCATTATATTTAGTGTGTGTTTGGATTAACTTTATTTTGCCGCCACGACACGTTTGTGGTTTATCAAAAGTTGCCGTAATTTCCATAAGCTATAAAACAGAGCTTTTGTGATTTCATAATTTTTTGCCGTAATTTTCACTAGTTTTTTTTGTTGGAAAAGTTGATCACCAAAATAACAATAAGATGAGTGTTATTTTGATACACTTTTGTTACACAAATTTTACACAAACATTATGCATATTTTTGTATGTAAGTATTGTATATGAAAAAATATATAGGAATAACAATACAAGATTTGGTTATTTTTGGCATCACCTACCGGTGCAATCACGTTGTCCTAAAGACAAAAACAACATGATGGACTCCATTCACGGATGTGCCTAAATAAATAAAATAATTCAAAGAAATATCACGGGTTGCAAGTAATTTTTCATATAATGTCATACTAACAAAAAATAATAATAATATATGATCTTTCCGTAAAATTATTTTTGTTAATAGCTACTAAAAATATTATTAAAGAGATCGGAGTTTAGAAAAAACATAATCATAGAAAAAAAAATACAGAAGAAGATTTGTCCAAACATCACATAGGGATTGGATAAGCAAAATGATCATTCCCCCTTTGCGATTAATTCACACCAATAAACACAATACATGTTACATTCATTATTAATTGAATATATTTTCTTAATTAAGCCACATAGAAAATTTATTCACTGTGGCCACAACAACAAAAAGATCCAAACTAAACAAGATGATACCATAGCTAAACAACAAATTAAAATGTAGCTAGCTAGCTTTTACTATAGCTAGTTACAAAGTTCACGGGCAATACCAACCTTATTATTCACGGTATCAAACAAAACCCTCAAATTCTGTTGTTGAAAATTAGCAATCACATTCAACACAGAGTTCACATTGCTTGGTGCAGCTGCCATTGCAAGACATGCCAATGATCCTGAACTGCTGTGAATCAAACTATTTTCCAATGGTAATTTTAGATCCAAATCTGTGAAATGTAATGTAATAGCCGGTGCCAATGTTTCGTAATTTTTCACAAAACATGTGTCGAATGCTCCTAAGCTTGAAAAAGGACCCGTTACTTGTTTCCTGAATTCGTCCCTGATTGTGTTGTAAATGGGTTCCACAAAACGGGTTATAACCGTACCTGAATCAATTATGGTTCCGGCTCCGGTACTTGGGTTGAACGCTAAAAGTTCGCTTTGTAAAGGAACATATACACGGCCCACACTGATTGCCGTTAAATTGACGTAGTAGAGAGATGGACGGTGAGGATTGCGAAGAAGTGGTGTGGTTCGGATGCTTTTTGGTTGACCCACAGGCCCGAGTTTAAGTGACCCAGAAAAATAGTAAGATTTAAAACTAGGAAGGCAGTAGGAGAATACGCCCGAATAAATTGCCCCGGATTGGGATAACAAAGATAATGGGCCACGGCCCAAACCCAAAAGGCCTTGGGCTGGAACTGAAGAACCGGCAATAGCATTAATGCTTCCAAAAGAATAGCTAGGGATAACATCTGTAGCTAATCTAAGGGAATCTTGAACAAGTGTGGCGGAGAAAGTGGAGCCGGCATATGATTGGTTGAAGGAACATGCGCCAGAGCCCGTGGCTGGACATGAAAGGCCACGGACTTGACCGCATTGTGGAACGGAACAGTCCAATGGGACAAAACTAGTGGAGGCATTAGGGAAGAAAGTTGTCGCGGAGCAACCAATGCATCCGGAACTAGGGACAAAAGCCTCGTCGGTACTTGTGTCAAGAACCATGAAAAGAAGTTGGCCCGGTGTTCCGATTTTGACCCGAACAACATAGTTTCCGATGTTGAAGGATTGGCCTGAAGCAATTGGAGCCGAAGTGGCGGTTTTTCGGGCTACTAACGTCGATAGGTAGTTCATTCGGGCAGGGTCTTTGGAAGCCATGTTTATGACTCTGTTGTCCCATGAGTCTACTTTGGGTGGGTTGAATGGTGAGCATTTTCCATACATTGGAATTACATTGAGATCAGAGTCATCTGGTTGAGATGCACATGGATCAATGGCATTGATATTGCTTATGTAAATTACATAGCAAAGTGTTAAGGCCGTAGCCAATTTAATGTTCATGGTTGATTTATTTTCTCTGGTGTATTTTTTGGATAAGGGATAGATAGAATGAAGATTAAAGGTAGCTAGAATGTGCATGCATGGACAAGGTATTGAGGCCCTTATATATAGAGTGGTTTGTTAAATTACCAAAACATCCTTTGAGTTGGAATTAATTCTTGGGTATTTTATGGATCGATTTGATGGTTGAGTATGGTGGAAGAAATTAGATTTTTAGGATGAACCGTTTGTTTTAATATTTGATCGAGAGAGTTACCAACATTTTGTCTAATATTTTTTTTATACTATTAGTATCCGACCCATATGATCAGATGATTGCCTAATCTGGTTCGGATGTCAGTTTTGACATCAAGTGGTTTTAACACTCTATTTCAAATAAATAAAATTATCTCTAATGAAGTGAATTTATGAAAAATGTAAAGAAAAAAATAACATAGTATAAATTATCCTTCAACTTAATTGTTTGTGCAAGATTTTCAAATTGTTAGCATTCATTTAATTTGTGTGACTTTAAACACGGTTAACATAAAAGTCATACGTTTTTAATGATTTGATGACTATAATTGATTGACAATATAAAATAAGTATATTTTGGTAATGTTGTATATGAATTCAATTATTTTTATAATATAGTTATAAATTATTATTAAATTCTCTAGTTATTTGGCAAAAAAAAATAATTAAAATAAAGGTTCTTCTGAAAAAATTAAAATAAAATAAGGTTACTTCATAAATGATGAGTTGGCTTCACAGCGTGGAAATGGAAGGAAAGCCAAAGAAACAAAACAGACATTACTTTACACTAGTTGTAAATTCACATGCAAATATTTTGTCTTAGTTAAAAAAACAAAACATAAAGGACACAAAATAATTAAAAAGAGAATTTGATATATCATTGGTGTGTTGAAAATGGACAAAGTACTTGTTTTTGGAACTTCACTGCAACCAGTGAAGAATAAGTTTGTTGAAATTATTGGATATTTTGAAGATTTTAGAGCAATTGTGGATTGAGAATTGTAGGGATTGAATGGACAAGAATAAAGAAAGGAAAAAAGTTTGGTTGCTCGTGATCAATTATATTGTCACGGGTTTTCTAATTAATTACACTTTTTGGCTATATTCTTTTTTGTATGGTCCCTTATTTCAATAAAAAAATCACTCAGTTTAATGCAGTTTTTAATCTTGTCTATTTGATTTAAATTGGACGTTTTAAATTAAAAATTGTATTTTTTAATCAAATTGATCTCGGCCGTTAAAATTAAATTGGACTATTTAGAACCAAAACAGCTTGTTACAACGTTATAATTGATCAATTGTATTTTTCCAAACGCGCCCTTATTTCCAGTTCTGCATGTCTTGTTATTGATCAACATTCATCAAATCATCAAACAATAATATATTCTTATTCTTATAAATTATAATTCACTAACCCCACTGCCTTAAATAATTAATTATTATATCCAAGTTGTTCATTATTTAATTTTTTTAGCTCTATTTGGTCTTCTTTTGATCTCTTTGCGTACACACTGTGAGTGTGTGACGAAGATGTGTTTGTTTTTCATTGCCATTTTAATGCTTATTTTCGTGAACCCGTGTTCAACTAAAAAGGCACATGGAGTTATACTAGTAGTACAAAAATTGATGGGCTTAACAGTAAGAATGGGTGGGAATCCAAGGGAATTAAGAGCATCATTAACCCGTTTTAGAAAGGGATTAGTTTAAGTGTTTAATAACTTTTATTTAGAATCAGAGATGCAAAATAGAGAAACATAAAGAGGCGGCTAGATTTTAATAATATATGAATAACGTTGCTTAACAAAATAAGGATTACAAAGACAATTTATAGTAATACCTAATGGACTACTAGACTATGTACTAACACATAAAGCTCAATACTTAAAGTCCTACTATATCTAACACTTTCTCTCAAACTCATCATGCATCAACAAGAAACATTATGAGTTTGTCAAACAAAATACGAAAAACATATATCAAATAAAATAAACTTCTAATACTACCCCTCAAGCTAAAGCTTACTAAGTTTTGAGCTTGTCACAAAATCAACCCTGAAAATAAACTAATATCAAATTCAGCTTCAATCTTCAGACTCAGATTTTCAGATTGTGAGTATTCTCTCACCGGATTCAGATAGTGAGTTTCCCTCACCGGATTCAGATGTGAGTATTCCCTCACCGCGGATTCAGATTGCGAGCTTTTGCTCACCAGACAAATCCAAACAAAACTGTTTGTAAGCAGCAGAAGCACAACATCATATCGAATCAATCAAAAACAATTCAAAACTTAAAATTGGCAAGAAGTATAGCCAACCACAATCCTCATCCCCATATTCCTACAGCCATCCTTTTCAATGCACACTTTCCACAAAAGATGGTAAGAGGAGTAACAGAACCAATAAACAAACACACAAAATCAAGAAGCGTGAACATAACCAACCCACACTAAAGCACCGAAAACTGCAGCAGCAAAAGTCCCTTGATATTCGCTGACCTTGAACGAAACAGCCCGTAGAACAACACGACATAAGCTTCCATAGCAGTAGATCACCAAAACGCACAGCGGACAAAGACAAAATTCAATCGATCATCCACAAAACAGAGCAAACAAATTCTTTTACATTAGATTTTCGGCAACATATATATTCCCAATTTATTTTGGGAACTCGACGGCAGAAACAACGGATGGTTCAAGGCGGATCAAACCATGCTCTAGATACCATGTTAGAATCAGATATGCAAAATAGAGAAACACAAAGAGACGGCTATGTTTCAATAATATTGTAATGACATTGCTTAACAAAATTAGGATTACAAAGACAATTTATAGTAATACCTAATGTACTACTAGACTACTAACACATAAAATCCAATACTTAAAGTCCTATTATATCTAATGTTGAGTCTTTGATATTGGCTGCATTTTTGGAAAAATAAACTTGGTGTCAGATGTGCGATCCGATGCTCTGGCATTGTGTAGAGCATTGTAAATGTCTCAGGAGGAGCGCTCATGACAAGTTCTATTTATGGAATGTTGGTTTCTCTCTCATGTATCTTGTTTGGCGCGTTTTATAAGGTTTTATGTAAAGGAAGGTTTTTAATGCTTCAGATTCAGTTCAAGAATATTTCTGAAGAGTATCTTCTTTGAAGAATATATTTTGGAAGAATCTCTTTTATTTAATGTGGAGTTAATGCTTGGGTCAAATAAACCAAGCCCATGTTTGTCTAATTGTCTGAAGTATTTAAATGAGCTGCAAAACCCTAATTGGACAGTTGTTCACGCCGTTATTGTGCTTTGACTAGGATTCTAGGTTTTGCGTGTGTTTTGCTATTGTGAGCCTTTCTTGTGTCACCTTGATGCAAGCTTAGGACGTGTTCTTGAGTTGTAATTGTGTGATCCTTCTCCTAAGCTTTGAAGTACGGAGTTAGGATTTTTGGTGTGTTTAACACTCTAAGCCTTTAGGTACGAGTGTGTAGTTTTAGGAGTGTGTTCTCCAAAACATCTTTTGTATTGTGTGTAGTGAAATCCTTGCTGACTTGTAAGGTTGTAAGGGAGTGAGATGGGATCTCATATCTAAATCCTTGCTGACTTGTAAGGTTGTAAGGGAGTGAGATGAGATCTCATATCTAGGAGTTCCTAGGTAGAAGAGTCATTGGTAGTGCCTAGGTTATAAGTTGTAAACGGGGCGTTTGCTGGTAACTTAGAACTAGGACTATTATAGTGATATTCCTTCCTGGATTGGTATCCCCCAGACGTAGGTTGTTGTTTGCGCCGAACTGGGTTAACAAATAACCTGTCTCCTTTATTTGTTTTTCTTTACCTGTTTTATTTCATTGCGTGCGAGACCGGACAGAATGCCAGAGCATCTGTTAGAGCATCGTGTAGAGCATCGTGCATAGCGTGCCAGGAATTTCAATTGGCATCAGAGCAGGCACCCTGACAGTTTATTTGGGTGAGATTCATGACCTGAAATGTCTGGCGCTATGGAAAAAGAAGGAGGATACATGAACAGGCCACATTTACTCACTAGATCTGCCAACTATGACTCTTGGAAATCCAAAATGACAGCATTCTTGAGATCCATTGATAGCAAAGTTTGGAAGGTTGTTTTGACTGGATGGGAACAACCCACGTATGCTAGCAAGGAAGGTACCTCAACGGGGGTAATGAAACCTGAAGTTGAATAGACTACAGAAGAGGAAGCTGCAGCCAATCAGAACCACAAGGCCATTTATGCTTTGTTTAATGGAGTAGACACTAGTGTTTTCAAACTCATAAAAAATTGTGTGTCAGCCAAAGATGCGTGGAAAATATTGCAAAAGTGCTATGAAGGGACTACCAAAGTGAAACAGTCGAAGATTCAACACCTTACATCCAAGTTTGAGGCTCTGAGAATGAAAGATGATGAGAACATTCAGGACTTTCACCTGAATCTGTTGGACATTGGTAACTCTTTTGAAGCCCTGGGAGAAAAGATGTCTGATGAAAAATTGTCAAGAAAGCTACTTAGATCTCTTCCCAAAAGGTTTGACATTAAGGCGACGGCCATTGAGGAAGCACATGACATCTCCACTATGAAGATGGATGAACTTGTTGGATCTCTCCAAACCTTTGAAACTGTGTTAGATGAACGTGGAGACAAGAAGAACAAGAGCATTGTTTTTGTCTCAAACACTGATGAAGAAGATGATCAGATTGAAGATGGGGAGGAAGATAGCATAGCAGATGCTATTGCCATGCTGGGCAGACAATTCAACAAAGTGCTAAAAAGAGTTGACCGTAGGAATCGACAGAATGGGCAAAGCATCGGATTCGGCATCAACAAGCAACAGAATAGTCTGAAGAAATCCAAACCTGAAGAAAAGAGCACTCAAGGCAAAGGAGTTCAGTGTCATGAGTGTGAAGGTTATGGCCACATAAGGTCAGAATGTGGAACATATCAGAAAAGACAAAAGAAGGGGCTAACTGTCTCATGGTCAGATGAAGATACTGATGAAGAAGGTGAATCAGCAAGACATGTGACTGCTCTCACTGGAACATGTGTTAATGTTGAGGATTGGGAATCTGATGAAGATGAAGATGTGTCATATGAGGAACTAGCTAGTACCTACAAAGACTTGCTGACAAGATATGAAGAGATGTGTAGGATTCTTGAAAAGCAAAAGAAGACCATCAACAGACTTCAAACAGAAGTTAATATTCAGGTTCAAAAGGCTACTCAAGCAGAAGAGAAGGCCATTCAAGCTAATGTTCAAATGGATGATCTAAGGAAACGAGTAAGCCAGCTGAACTCAGGAGCAGATCTCATTGAAGAGATTCTAGAAAATGTGCCAAGTGGGAAGCTTAGGTCTGTTGGATACAACTACTCTAGTTTGAATCAATACCAACAGGACCCTGAAACCAAGTTCACATCAGGAGAAAATGTGATTGATCCCTGCACTGGAAAGATAATGCTGGAGCATCAGCCTCGACATTCTAAAGCATTTCCTGTTCCAAAATTTTCTCTTGATCCCAAACCTTCTGTTCATCAAAGATCAAGATCGTTTGTTTATTATCAAAGGCCAAATAATCAAAGGAGATATCGTAGGTGGGTGTGTCATCATTGTGGAAAAAGGGGGCACATTAGACCTTTTTGCTTCAAGCTACATGGATACCCCAACCAGGAGCTTAAACAAAATGTGATACCGGAGAAGATTCCTATGAAGAAGGAATGGAGGCCTATAGAAGAAAATGCTGGACTACCTAAGGAAGAAAATGTTGGGCTAATTTCTCACACATCCCTAAGAGCATCTTCTAGGGAAGATTGGTACTTTGATAGTGGGTGCTCCAGACATATGACTGGAGAAGAGAAGTATCTCATGAATGTAAGATCCTATAAGGCCAGTTTCGTAACTTTTGGAGATGGTGCAAAAGGAGAAATAGTAGGAATTGGGGATCTGATCAACCATGGATTGCCCAACCTAGAGAATGTGCTTTTAGTTAAAGGCCTCAAAGCAAATCTGATTAGCATTAGTCAGCTGTGTGACCAAGGCATGAAAGTCAATTTCACAAAATCAGAATGTCTAGTGAACAATGAAGAAGGAGAACTGGTGCTAAGAGGTACTAGATCTAAAGATAATTGTTACTTGTGGATGCCTCAGGAAGAAGCCCTCACATCCACCTGCCTTGTTACCACAGAAGATGAAGTTCAACTGTGGCACCAGAAATTGGGACATCTCAACTTGAAAGGAATGAAGAAAGCTATATCACTGGAAGCCATTAGAGGTCTACCCAAACTCAAGATTGTTGAAGGAAAGGTGTGTGGTGAATGTCAAATTGGAAAGCAAACTAGAATGTCACACCCGATGCTGGAGCATCAGACAACATCCAAGGTTCTTGAATTACTACACATGGATCTCATGGGGCCCATGCAGGTTGAAAGCTTGGGAGGAAAAAGGTATGCTTTTGTAGTAGTAGATGATTACTCTAGATATACTTGGGTGAACTTCATTAGAGAAAAATCAGATGCTTTTGATGTGTTCAAAGAGCTGTGCATCCAGATTCAAAGAGAAAAAGGTAGCAATGTTGTGAGAATAAGGAGTGATCATGGTAGAGAGTTTGAGAACTCCAAGTTTAATGAATTCTGTTCTACTGAAGGAATTATGCATGAGTATTCCTCTCCAATAACCCCTCAACAGAATGGCATAGTAGAAAGAAAGAATAGAACGATTCAAGAATCAGCTAGAGTCATGCTTCATGCCAAAAACATTCCTTATCATTTTTGGGCTGAAGCAATGAATACTGCTTGCTATGTACACAACAGAGTCACCCTGAGAAAAGGTACAACCTCTACTCTATATGAACTATGAAAAGATAGAAAACCAACTGTCAAGCACTTTCATATCTTTTGAAGTAAGTGCTATATTCTAGCTGATAGAGAACCTAGAAGGAAACTTGACCCTAAAAGTGATGAGGGATTTTTCCTTGGGTATTCCACAAATAGTAGAGCTTACAGGGTTTATAACACAAAGACTCAAGTTGTGATGAAATCTGTAAATGTTGTGGTAAAAGACTCTTCTGTCAAGGAAAATGAAGGGATAAATCAAGGTACTCCTGTCAGTGTGAATGCTGAACAAGATGCTGCAGCACCCGAATGGGCATCTATTGATAAATCTGATGAAGAGACTCTTGAAGTAGAAGGTGAGGAAAATACAAGACCTCAAGCTACAAGTAAAGGTCCTTCGGTTCGTGTTCAGAAAAATCATCCCTTAGATCTGGTAATAGGAAATCCTGAACAAGGGATAACTACAAGAAGAACTAATGATGTTGTTGCAAACTCTTGCTTTGTATCTCTGTTTGAACCAAAGAATGTAAAAGAAGCGTTGACTGATGAAGCCTGGATAGAGGCTATGCAGGAAGAGCTAAACCAATTTGAGAGGAGTGAAGTTTGGGACTTGGTTCCTAGACCTGAAGATGTAAATGTTATTGGAACTAAATGGGTGTATAAAAACAAGTCAGATGAGAATGGTACAGTTACCAGAAATAAAGCAAGGCTTGTGGCCCAAGGATATACCCAAATTGAAGGACTTGACTTTGATGAAACTTTTGCACCTGTGGCCAGACTAGAATCCATCAGATTGCTTCTAGGAGTGGTTTGCATTCTAAAGTTCAAGCTATACCAAATGGACGTGAAGAGTGCATTTTTAAATGGATACCTACAGGAAGAGGTGTATGTTGAGCAACCAAAAGGGTTTGTGGATCCAGAACATCCCAACTATGTCTACAAATTGAAGAAAGCCCTGTATGGTCTAAAACAGACACCTAGAGCATGGTATGAAAGGTTGACTTAATTCTTGGAAGAGCAAGGATACAGAAAGGGAGGATCAGACAAAACTCTGTTTGTGAAAGAAGAAAGAGGAAAGTTTATAATAGCTCAAATCTATGTTGATGACATCGTGTTTGGTGGAATGTCGAACACAATGGTCCAGCATTTCGTCCGGCAAATGCAATCAGAGTTTGAGATGAGTCTTGTTGGAGAATTGACTTACTTTCTTGGTCTTCAAATCAAACAAATGGAAGACACCATCTTCATATCCCAAAGCAAGTATGCTAGAAACATCATCAAGAAATTTGGGATGGACAATGCTGCACACAAGAGAACACCAGCACCTACTCATTTGAAACTCACCAAAGATGAGAAGGGAATAAGTGTGGATCAAAGTCTCTACAGAAGTATGATTGGAAGCTTGTTGTACTTGACTGCAAGTAGACCTGACATCACTTATGCTGTGGGAGTGTGTGCTAGATATCAAGCAGATCCTAAAGTAAGTCACTTGACTCAAGTTAAGAGGATCTTGAAGTATGTGAATGGAACTAGTGATTATGGGATAATGTATTCCCATTGGAAAATTCTACCTTATATGGTTATTGTGATGCTGATTGGGCTGAAAGTGCGGATGATAGAAAAAGCACTTCAGGAGGCTGTTTCTTCTTAGGGACTAATTTGATATCTTGGTTTAGTAAAAAGCAGAACTGCGTGGCCCTATCCACAGCTGAGGCTGAATACGTGGCAGCTGGGAGTAGTTGTTCTCAGTTGGTGTGGATGAAACAAATGCTGAAGGAGTACGATGATGAACAGAATGCTCTAACATTGTATTGTGACAACATGAGTGCCATAAACATCTCAAAGAACCCAGTTCAGCATAGCAAGACAAAGCATATTGACATACGTCATCACTATATAAGGGATTTGGTTGAGAACAAAATTGTGATTCTGGAGCATGTGGGTACTAAGGAGCAAATTGCAGATATTTTCACCAAGGCCCTTGATGCTGTACAGTTTGAAAAGTTAAGGGGCAAGTTAGGTATTTGCCTCTATGAGGAATTATAGCAATTACCGTTGGTAATGGCGTGGCGTGCAGCAGTTATTGTGTTTCCTCCTACTACAGTAGTGCACGTTGATCAAGGTAATCATGGGCTAAAACCACCTACAAACACGCCATCCACTAATACCGGTTATTTTAATTTCAAATCTTTTCAACATATTTTCTTTCCTAATCTATTTATCTACTCACATAATCTCTCAACCTTCTCTCCAAATTTCCCCATCAAACTCAGAACTTCTTTACCCTCTCAATCCTACTTTCTAAACTTCCTCTATACCATAATGTCTCAATCTTCTCATCAAACCTCTCCAACAAAACCCTCACCACAAAAAGCCTCACCGTCAAAATCAACCACCACCATTCCCAACTTCACTGAAAACCTCTCTGTTCCCATACCTCAACCTTCCGATATCATCACCAACGCCACTCCTCTCACCATGATCCACCCTTCATTCAACTCTATTCTGAACCCCACACCATCAAACCCTTCATTTTCACCCAAACCTAAAACCACAAAGAAAACCAAATCCACAACCACCAGAAAACCTAAATCCCAAAAATCTAAGTCTCGATACTCATCGAACTTCAACATGCAGCAGTTGTATCTCAGTGATCTTGGCAATACGAGTCCCAATGTTGTGTCTGATGTCGCAACACCTTGCTCTGGTACTCAGATTCAAGAAAACAAAGAAGAGGCTACTCAAACCCTAAATCCCAAAGAGGGGGAAACTGCTGAAATGGGCGAACGATGTGTTCCTGATACTCCTAGTGATAAAGGAGATGATGAAGATGCTAAGAAAATCAAAATTGCTGAAGATGCTCTTCAATCGCTCGTGAATTCTATCTCTGGTGTTAAGGCTGCGCCGGATGCTACAACATCCTTGGCGCAAGATCAACCACAAGCTGATGTGGAAGGTGATTCAATTGTGCAGCAAGAAGAAGATGCTGCTGCTGATGTGTCTGGCAATCCTAGTATACAACCAGATGAAACTGTTGCTGATACACCTGTGCAACAAGAAGAAGCTGTGACTGGTGATATGAATACTGACAATGCTATGTCAGAAAATTTGGATTATGTGACTGCTGATGAAGATGAGGGTGCTAATAAAGATGATAGCACTGAAGATGATGTGACAATCATGAAGATTATTGGTGACTCTAGAAAGAAAGGTGGCAAGACTGGTGTTGGTAGTATGCTCAGAGTAAGAAAAGAGCAATTGACTGAGGTTGTAGTTGAAGAACCAAAGTCAACTAAGAAGAAGAAGCATGTTGCTACTGAAGCAACGAAATCTCCTAAGAAGAAGAAGGTAGGAGCTGAGGCTACCACATCCACAAAGAAGAAGAAGATGTATGGTCCTGTTAGGAGATCCAGCAGAGTAGAGATACCTGCTAAGCAGAAGAAGCAGTCATCAAAAAGGAAAACCATTAATCTAAGTGACTCGGAATCCGATGCTGAGGAGAATGCTCCACCAATCTCTACAGCATCCAAGCAAAAGACACCAAAGAAGAGGAAGATTGATGCTGCTGTCACTATTGATGATGCTGAGGTGAATACTCCAGGCATTGTATCTACACAGAAGAAGAAAGCAGGGAGATCCATTCCACAAAATGTCCCTGATGTGCCAATGGACAATGTGTCCTTTCACTTCAGTACAAGCGCTGCAAAATGGAAATTTGTTTACCATATGAGATTGACCTTAGAAAGGGAACTGTCTGAAGAAGCTCTAGAGTGTAAGGAGGTGATGGACCTGATTCACCAAGCTGGTTTAATAAAGACTGTGAGTGGACTAGGGAAGTGCTATGAGAAGCTGGTGAAGGAATTTATTGTCAACATTGGTGAAGACTGTGACAATCGTCTTAGCAAGGAGTTTCATCAAGTCTTTGTTAGAGGTAAATGTGTCAATTTCTCTCCTGCTGTGATCAATGGTTATCTTGGAAGAAAGGAGGATGGCTACCCTGGTTTTGAACCCACTAATAACCAGGTTTGCAAAACTATCACTACCAACCAGGTCAAGGTGTGGCCTCTTAAAGGTAAGGTTCCTTCTGCCATGCTGTCTGTCAAATATGCTATTCTGAATAGGATAGGTGCTATTAATTGGGTTCCCACTACCCACTCTTCTACCATAGCCACTAGTCTGGCTAAGTTTGTTTATGTCATTGGGACTGGTGCTGATGCTGATTATGGATCCCTGATATTTGATCAAATTGTTGAACATGGAAAATCATGGGCTATGAAGTTGGTGATTGCTTATCCAACTATCATATGTGGTATTATCTTGGATTAACACCCCAACATCCTACTTCCTGAGGATGTACCATGTAAAAGAGATTCACCCATGACTCTCTCCTATAAGCTATTTGAGGGAAAACATGTTGCTGATATCATTGTGCCTCCAAAGAAAGTGGTTCCTCAGAAGAATGTTGCATCAACCCCCATGAACAGGAAAGCTATGATCATATCCATGGAAGCTGCTGTTAAGGCATTGGATGAGCAGAAAATTGAGCTCGAAAAGGTCATTTTTGCTCTGAAGCAAGAGGAAGCTGAGGAAGAAGGGTTAGTGGTTGAAGCTGAAGGTAGTAATGTTGTTGGTGATGGTGTTGATGCTGCTGATGGTGATGCAGCTGGGGATGATGTTGATGAAGAAGGAGGTGACACAGAGGAGCTGGAAGTATCTGATTCCAGTGGCTCTTTTTAGTTTGATGTAATGTTATGTTGCCCTGTTTGGTTGCCCTGTTTGGTTGTTATTTGTTAGTTTTTTTTGTTTTCTGGGCATAGTTCTTGTTATTTCTGCTGGTTTGTACTAAGGTTCCGTACCTATTAACTCTCTGCACTATTACCTTTGCCAAATTTGTGGCAAAAAGGGGGAGTAAAAACTTGGTTGTTTAATTATGATCTGCACTGCTCTGGTTGGTATTATCTGCATATTCTCTGGTTATGATGTGACTGTAGTGTAGCTAGTAGTGTAGCCTGATTGGAGTATGTTGCTATGTGGCTGTGATCTGATATGCAGGTTGTGAAGGGGAGCTGAATTGTATTATGCAGGGGGAGATGTTGGACACAATGCTCCAACATCCCATGCATGTGTGCAGGAGGAGTAGTTTTGTGAAAATGCTGAAGCATTCTATCCCACATCCTATCAAGTTTATTTTCTTGACCATTTAAGGCGAAGTAGTTATTTTGTTCCGCTGTTGCATGCCTCTCTGATATTCTTAAAAAGATACAATTTATTCTTCTCTATTGTTATTCATGAAGGAGTAGTATGGTAACTGTTTGAAGGGTAGCATCTACTGATCTTTATGCTTGTGTGTTTATGTTGAGAAAAAGAAATGTAGTTGAAGTATCTCTTTAAGTAAAATCTGTATGGTCATAATTTGTTTTAGCCAAAAATTTGCCAAAGGGGGAGTTTGTTGAGTCTTTGATATTGGCTGCATTTTTGGAAAAATAAACTTGGTGTCAGATGTGCGATCCGATGCTCTGGCATTGTGTAGAGCATTGTAAATGTCTCAGGAGGAGCGCTCATGACAAGTTCTATTTATGGAATGTTGGTTTCTCTCTCATGTATCTTGTTTGGCGCGTTTTATAAGGTTTTATGTAAGGAAGGTTTTTAATGCTTCAGATTCAGTTCAAGAATATTTCTGAAGAGTATCTTCTTTGAAGAATATATTTTGGAAGAATCTCTTTTATTTAATGTGGAGTTAATGCTTGGGTCAAATAAACCAAGCCCATGTTTGTCTAATTGTCTGAAGTATTTAAAGGAGCTGCAAAACCCTAATTGGACAGTTGTTCACGCCGTTATTGTGCTTTGACTAGGATTCTAGGTTTTGCGTGTGTTTTGCTATTGTGAGCCTTTCTTGTGTCACCTTGATGCAAGCTTAGGACGTGTTCTTGAGTTGTAATTGTGTGATCCTTCTCCTAAGCTTTGAAGCACGGAGTTAGGATTTTTGGTGTGTTTAACACTCTAAGCCTTTAGGTACGAGTGTGTAGTTTTAGGAGTGTTTTCTCCAAAACATCTTTTGTATTGTGTGTAGTGAAATCATTGCTGACTTGTAAGGTTGTAAGGGAGTGAGATGGGATCTCATATCTAAATCCTTGCTGACTTGTAAGGTTGTAAGGGAGTGAGATGAGATCTCATATCTAGGAGTTTCTAGGTAGAAGAGTCATTGGTAGTGCCTAGGTTATAAGCTGTAAACGAGGCGTTTGCTGGTAACTTAGAACTATGACTATTATAGTGATATTCCTTCCTGGATTGGTATCCCCCAGACGTAGGTTGTTGTTTGCGCCGAACTGGGTTAACAAATAACCTGTCTCCTTTATTTGTTTTTCTTTACCTGTTTTATTTCATTGCGTGCGAGACCGGACAGAGTGCCAGAGCATCTGTTAGAGCATCGTGTAGAGCACCGTGCATAGCGTGCCAGGAATTTCATCTAACACTTTTTAGTTCTCATTGTCTCTTTTAATCTCTATTGTTTTATCTTGTGAGATGTAAAATTTGAGTTAATCATTTTTGAAACCTATGCATACCTATGTTCAGGGGCAAATCCAGACTTAATATATCGGTGTGATTATGAAAAAAACACGTTCACAATCTTTATAGTTGAAAAATAGAAAGAAAAAAAAACTTTTCGCACTTGTAAACTTTTCGAAGAAAAAGCACGAGAAAAAATAACAAAGAAAAAAATAAATAAATTTGTAGTTGTAGAGTTAAGAGGAGAAATGAGACTTAGAGAGAGGAGGTTGGGAAAATATGACACCCGAGTAAAAATGAGGGTTTTATTAGTTATAAAATGTCCTAAAAGAAATTGTATTGAGAGGCATGTGATAGAGATTGTCTTGTTTATAAAAAAAAATTATATTAGTGGAAAAAATAATTCTTTTTTTGTTATTGATGTTATTTGTAATTTAAATCGGTGATAGTACGTTCTTTTGAATTTTTATGCGCTTTTTCTTTTATTATGGTCTATTTTTAATAATTTCACACGGTCTTCAAAAAGTCATAGTCGCCTCAGATAAAACTGCTCTATAAAATTACTCTAATATGCACTTTTACTTTGACCACAACAGTTTCTTTTATGATTTTTTGTCTCGCCGGTGGATGATTCTTTCTTACCATAATTTTCTAATGTTGCGTAAATTTATTTTCATTGCAGTATATGTGAATTGAGGCTCTGTTTGTGAATTTAAATAATAGGGTCGGTTCTGACTATTTGGAAGGCCCGATTTAAATATTAAAATGTACCCCAAATAAAAAATGTTAAAAATTTAAAAATAAAATCATCTCTATTTAAATTATTATTTTTTAATTTGATTATGATATTCTTTTCACCAAACACGATATTTTATGAACTTTGGTAATATATAATAAGACCCCAAAATTAATCTATTAAGTATATTTTATATTTTATATAAACACTAACAATACATAATTTTTTTTGCAACAGAACACTAACAATATATAACTATTATTATTATAGGGCCTCAAAATTTTGAGTTGAAGCCTCCAAAATTTTGAAGCCCAAATTAAATATCATCATTCACCCTGCATCCCCACAAGAGTCGAGCCTGACAAATAAGCTAGGTTATAGCTTTTATATCTTGGGTGAATTGGTATAGGAAAATTTGAATATGTTAATTAGTAAATGAATACACACCTGTTTTTCTAAAATTTGATGATTATGTGTGCTACATTAGAAAAAATAGAACACATAAAATTGCACAACAATAAAAAATAAATAAATAAATAAGAGACGTAAACAAAGGACATGCAAAAATGGGTTTGAATTCGGAAGAAAAAAATTAAATAAAATTTTAACCTCTTAAATGTTGTAAATGTAACTTATGTGAGACCATCCTTTTTATTTTGGGTGCAATGTAAGACCATCCTTAACCAATCTGCCATTTTTTTTTTTTATAATGAAAATTTAGGGTGAGGGGATGGTGCCCCAGTCCAAGGCAAGGAAGACTTTAGGGCTCAAAGAGCATTTACAAAAGTAATTACATTTACCTCATTCCAAAAATATTAGTGGACCAATTTGCCATGTTCGTCATTCGTCAATTATTTATACGCATTACTACTATGTGGTATAATTTCTTTTTGGTTTCTTCTCATTAGCATTTTTTTGACAAATCATTTATATGATACAATACAATTGTTAAATACTTGACAAAACTACACTTGCTTGTCCCTTAATTTAATTACATATAACGATTTAGTCTCTCTTTTTTACTTGTCATTTTTGTCCCTTTTGCTTCTTTATTTATGTCTATATGTATATGATATTTTAACGTTTAAATTATGGTTTTCTTTTGAGACATATATTGCTCAAAAATTGAGAGTATGTTGTGAAAGAAAATCATAAATTTAAAGTTTAAAATTCATACTCGAGCATAGAAAAAAGACTAAGGTATCACAAAGAAAAAAAATCAAGTTATTACTTGAAAAAAAGTTAAAGGATTAATAGAGTAATTTTGTGTAAATATTTTGTTAGAAATTTTAGGGACAAAAAAGTTATATTTGATGACCAAATTGGCCGGAAAGATAAAACCTTCAAACACACACTAAACTGATAAGAATTTAATTTATGTAAATTGTTTGTGTAAAATTAGTTTACACATGTATTCAATAATATATTGACACATCATATAATGTGTTTTAAATCACATAATTTTTTGCATTCATTAAATGATGTGACAATACATTATTGGATACATGTATAAAATAATTTTATACCGACATTGCACAACAATTAAACTCAATTAATAAATAAAAGATACTTTTGTAATTTTAATATATTGTATATTTAATTAATTAAACTAAAATCAACCACACAAATAACATTGAACAATATTCAGTTAAATACAATATAGCGTTTGCCGAGTTTAAAAAATTATGCTCACTCTATTTTTAAATATACGTAAAATAACATTGAAGCATTAATTCGTTGTCTATTTGGCGTCATTGTGAAGTCTTGAGGTTAACTACTAACATGAGGCTTTTGCATGGTAGTTCTGGTCAGGATTTACAAGAAAGAAAAATGTTTTTCGATTGGGTTTTGGGAATTGGTGATGGAACCGTTGGGGAGAATAATGATGTTGACATGAAGCTTGATATTCCTGATGATCTTCTAATTCGAACTTCTGTGACCCTGTTGCGGCAATTGTAGAAGCCATATATCCATCTCTTCTTGAAAACATGAAAGATCCATCTTTTTTTCAAGATAGAGCTATATTGACTCCAAAAAATGCAATAGTTGATTTAATTAATGATCACATGATGAAAAATATACCTGGTGAAGAGAAAGAATATTTGTGCTATGATTCTCCAGATAAAGATAACGATAACTCAGGTATCGATCGTCCTGATGACATTCACACTCCTGAATTTCTAAATACAATTAATTGTTCGGGTCTTCCAAATCACAGGTTAGAATTAAAAGTTGGAGTACCTATTATGCTATTGAGGAATGTGGATCCATCTGTTGGGCTATGTAATGGAACTTGACTGATTATAACACAAATGGGAACTTATATTATATAAGCAAAGGTAATATCAGGAAGCAATATAGGCGAAAAAGTTTGTATTCCCAGATTGTCATTAACACCATCAGATGTAAGAATTCCCTTCAAATTTCAACGTCGGCAGTTTCCTATTTATGTATCATTTGCCATGACAATTAACAAAAGTCGGGGACAGTCTCTGAAACATGTTGGGGTATATCTTCTGCAATCAGTATTTTCACATGGTCAGTTATATGTTGCTATCTCAAGAGTCACGTCAAGACATGGGTTGAAAATGTTGCTGGTTGACGATGACGGCAATCTTACAAATACAACTTCAAATGTAGTTTACCAAGAAATCTTTCAGAATTTGTAGAATTTTATGTAGTTTCAGTGGTTTTTTAAATTTATGGACATTTGCTTGACATCATCAACTATTTACTATTATATGTTTCAATCGCACTAATTAAACGATTTATCACATCATATTATATTTCTTTATGAAATTCCTGGCACGCTATTCACGATGCTCTACTCGATGCTCTAGCAATCTATACGGCCTCGTGCGTAACAAAATAAAATAAGCAAATGAACAAATAAAGAACACAGGATATTTGTTAACCCAGTTCAGTGCAAACAGCAAACTACGTCTGGGGGATACCAATCCAGGAAGGAATATCACTATAATAGTCCTAGTTCTAAGTCTCCAGCAAACTACCCGTTTACAACTTAAAACCTAGGCCCTATCAATGACTCTTCTACCTAGGAACTCCTAGATATGAGATCCCATCTCACTCCCTTACAACCTTACAAACACAGCAAGGATTTCAATACATAGAGACAAAAACAGTTTTGGAGACACACTCCTAAAAACTACACACTCGTACCTAAAGGCTTAGAGTGTTAAACACACCAAAAGTCCTAACTCTGTACTTCAAAGCTTAGGAGAATGATCACACAATTACAACTCAAGAAACACGTCCTAAGCTTGCATCAAGGTGACACAAGAAAGGCTCACAATAAACAATACTCACGCAAAACCTAGAATACTAGTCAAAGCACAATAACGGCGTGAACAACTCACTGCAATTAGGGTTTTGCAGCTCCTTTAAATACTTCAGAAAATACCACATGCATGGGCTTGGTTTATTTGACCCAAGCATTAACTCCATATTAAATAAAAGAGATTCTTCCAAAAATATATTCTTCAACGCAAATACTGTTTAGAAATATTTTTGAACTGAATCTGAAGCATTAAAAACCTTCCTTACATAAAACCTTATAAAACGCGCCAAACAAGATACATGAGAGAGAAACCAATCATTCCATAAATAGAACTTGTCATGAGCGCTCCTCCTGAGACATTTACAATGCTCTACACAATGCCAGAGCATCGGATCGCACATCTGACACCAAGTTTATTTACCAAAAATGAAGCCAATACCAAAGACTCAACAAACTCCCCCTTTGACAAATTTTTGGCTAAAACAAATTATGACCATACAGATACTACTTAAACAGATACATCAACTATATTTCTTTTTCTCAACATAAACACACAAGCATAAAGATCTGTAGAGGCTATCCTTCAAAATGTTACCATACTACTCCTTCATGGAGAACAGTGGAAAGGAATAATTGTATCTTTTAAGATTATCAGAGAGGCATGCAACAGCGGAACACAAAGTAACTACTTCGCCTTAAATGGTCAGGAAAATAAACTTGATAGGATGTGGGATAGAATGCTTCAGCATTGTCACAAGCATAAAGATACTACTTAAACAGATACATCAACTATATTTCTTTTTCTCAACATAAACACACAAGCATAAAGATCTGTAGAGGCTATCCTTCAAAATGTTACCATACTACTCCTTCATGGAGAACAGTGGAAAGGAATAATTGTATCTTTTAAGATTATCAGAGATGCATGCAACAGCGGAACACAAAGTAACTACTTCGCCTTAAATGGTCAGGAAAATAAACTTGATAGGATGTGGGATAGAATGCTTCAGCATTGTCACAATTCTACTCCCCCTGCACATATGCATGGGATGTTGGAGCATTGCGTCCAACATCTCCCCCTGCATCATACAAATCAAAACTCCCCCTTAACACCTGCATATCAGATCACACAACTATACCAGCTACATACTTCAATCAGGTACACTACTAGCTACACTACACTACAGTCACATCATAGCAGAGAGTATGCAAATAATACCAACCAGAGCTGATCATAATTTAACAAACCAAAACAACCAACCAAGTTTTTACTCCCCCTTTTTGCCACAAATTTGACATATTACAGACCATATGCACTGAAGAGTGCTCAAATATCCAGGGCAAAACCCAGAATCAGAATAGTAACAACAAATCGGATGTCTGCCAAGGCAAGGCCACAGATGCTGAGACATCTGGCACAACATTCGACTCATGTAGAGTTTCCTTGAGCGAACCAATAACAGTATCAACAACCTTTGTAGGTGACATATTGGCACATTCAATACCAACATTCAAACTAGGTTGTCCTAGAGTTTCATCAGATTTAACCTTTACTAATGGCCTGGTTTCAGTACCAAAAGGGACATAAATCGAGGAAGAGGGAGACTCACTTACATGCATAGATGTTCCTTTCTTCATAGTAGAAGTAGTAATGAGAGTTGCCTTGGTGTTTAAAGTAGAGGAGCCATCTTTGGGTTTCCATTCCTTCTTCACATTTATCACTTCAGGTGCAGGCTTTGCTTGCTGATTCTGCTCGGGATACCCATACAGCTTGAAACAGAAGGGCCTTATATGTCCCTTCTTACCACAATGGTGACATACCCACCTTCGATATCTCTTCTGACTTTTAGGTCTTTGGTGCACATGGGGTTTTGAATCAGACTCAAATTTAGGAACAGGGTAGGCTTTAGAATGTTGAGCATGATGCTCCAGCATCTTCTTCCCGGTACACGGATCAAAAACATCTTCAGCTGATGTAAACTTGGTTTCAGGATCCTGTTGATACTGATTCAGACTTGGGTTTTTTCTAGGATGTTGAGTATGATGCTTCAACATCACGTTTCCAGTGCAAGGATCAAAAACTCCTTCAGCGGGCATAAACTTGGTTTCCGGATTCAGTTGATGCTGGTTAAGACTTGTGTAGTTGTACCCAACTGACCTTGCCTTACCACTTGGTACACTCTCTAGGATTTGTTCAAGAAAATTGGTTCCTGGGTTCAGCTGACTTACACGTTTCCTTAGATCATCCATTTGAACATTTACTTGGATGACTTTCTCTTCAGCTTGTGTTGCCTTTTCAACCTGTATGTTTACTTCAGCTTGAAGTTTGTTAATGGTCTTTTTCTGCTTCTCAAGAATTCTACACATTTCTTCATACCTTGTAAGTAGTTCTTTGTAGGTGCTAGCAAGCTCATCAAAAGTTATGTCTTCATCACAAGAATCTTCATCAGATTCATATCTACCAGTGAATGCTGCAATATGCTCAACAGTTTCATCACCAGGTTCACCTTTTCTCTGAACATTACCATTTTTACTGATGTTGTTCTTCATTTCAGATCTTTCATTTATATATAATTCAAAGGTTTGAAGTGATCCAATAAGCTCATCCACTTTCATGCTTGAGATATCTTGAGCTTCTTCAATGGCTGTAACTTTCATGTCGAATTTCCTAGGTAGAGACCTGAGAATTTTTCTCACAAGCTTTTCTTCAGGGATCTTTTCACCAAGTGAATCAAATGAGTTGGCAAAATCAATCACGTTCATATGAAAATCATGTACACTTTCATCTTCCTTCATTCCGAGGTTCTCAAACTTAGTAGTTAGAAGTTGGAGCCTTGACATCTTTACCTTGGGTGTCCCTTCATGGGTAGTCTTGAGAATTTCCCAAGCATCTTTTGCCACAGTGCATTGCCTGATCAGCCTGAATATGTATTTGTCCACTCCACTAAATAAAGCATTCAAGGCTTTGTTGTTTGCAAGAGCCAACTCATCTTCTTTCTTAGACCAGTTCTCTTCTGGCTTTCATTCGGTTGTGCCCCTCATCACAGGGTGTTCCCAACCTTTGATAACTGCTTTCCAAGTTTGGCTATCCATAGATTTTAGAAAGGCCATCATACGCGACTTCCAGTAATCATAGTTGGTGCCATCTAAAAGTGGTGGTCTGCCCACAGTTCCTCCTTCCATGTCCATAGTACCAGAAAATAACTTCCCAGGAGCTCACCCAAATATGTTAAGGTGCCTGCTCTGATACCAATTGAAATTCCTGGCACACTATTCACGATGCTCTAGCAATCTATACGGCCTCGTGCGTAACAAAATAAAATAAGCAAATGAACAAATAAAGAACACAGGATATTTGTTAACCCAGTTCGGTGCAAACAGCAACCTACGTCTGGGGGATACCAATCCAGGAAGGAATATCACTATGATAGTCCTAGTTCTAAGTCTCCAGCAAACTACCCATTTACAACTTAAAACTTAGGCCCTATCAATGACTCTTCTACCTAGGAACTCCTAGATATGAGATCTCATCTCACTCCCTTACAACCTTACAAACACAGCAAGGATTTCAATACATAGAGACAAAAACAGTTTTGGAGACACACTCCTAAAAACTACACACTCGTACCTAAAGGCTTAGAGTGTTAAACACACCAAAAGTCCTAACTCCGTACTTCAAAGCTTAGGAGAATGATCACACAATTACAACTCAAGAAACACGTCCTAAGCTTGCATCAAGGTGACACAAGAAAGGCTCACAATAAACAATACTCACGCAAAACCTAGAATACTAGTCAAAGCACAATAACGGCGTGAACAACTCACTGCAATTAGGGTTTTGCAGCTCCTTTAAATACTTCAGAAAATACCACATGCATGGGCTTGGTTTATTTGACCCAAGCATTAACTCCATATTAAATAAAAGAGATTCTTCCAAAAATATATTCTTCAACGCAGATACTGTTTAGAAATATTCTTGAACTGAATCTGAAGCATTAAAAACCTTCCTTACATAAAACCTTATAAAACGCGCCAAACAAGATACATGAGAGAGAAACCAATCATTCCATAAATAGAACTTGTCATGAGCGCTCCTCCTGAGACATTTACAATGCTCTACACAATGCCAGAGCATCGGATCGCACATCTGACACCAAGTTTATTTACCAAAAATGAAGCCAATACCAAAGACTCAACACTTTACATCTTATACTTTTTATTCATGTTTAAATAATTTGTTGATTTATATGCGGTGTCAATATTGTCTGATTATATATGTCCCGTGCAAGTGCACGGGTAAGGTATCTAGTAAGTAAAAAATTGCTTTTCATAATAAAAAATAATTTTTTATTGATATTTATTTAAAACCAAAAAAGGTACATTTAAATATCAAAATAACTGTTTACTGCTCGCCGAGAATTTACAACTATGGATGATGTTTAGGTTTTCTCTTCTCACCCCCCATATTTCTTTATACACTCTTGAAATTTCAATTTTGCCCTCACAGTTTTCGGAAAACGTTTTCCGAAATTCATATTTTTTTGGAATATATTTTCCAAAATAGATTTAAAGATAGTTTTTATATTTAGTTTTTCCCATTCATATTTCGGTATTTTTCGGATTTTATTTTCCAAAAATTATTTTTTTCGGAAAACGTTTTCCAACAATTTAAATATTTTGGAATGCGGAATCCGAAATTGTTTTGGAAAACGTTTTCCAAAGTAATTTTAATAATATATCTCATGACGACTCCACATGATTTTATTTTTCAAAAAATTAATTTTTTCGAAAAACGTTTTCCAAATATTGTGTTGATGGATGTGAGATATAAACATCTCATGACGACTCCATATGATTTATAATATATCTTTAAAATTAATATTCTGAACAATTTTACTTAAATAACTTTCCAATTGCTATGAAAAATCAGGGTAAAAATATTTTGGATTATGTATGGATACCGATTAGTGTTAAAAACAGGGTTAAAATGATTTAGACTATAAAAAATCAGGTTAGAACAACAAATTTGCAGTAATGATCACATATAATAGAATTTCGGAAAACGTTTTCCAAAATCACTTTGGAAAATATTTTCCAAAATAATTTAGGATTATGCTTTCCGAAATATTTAAATTTTCGGAAAACATTTTCCAAAAAAGTTAACTTTTTGGAAAATAGAATCCGAAATACTGGAATATGATTGAAAATAAATAAAACTAAAAACTATGTTTAAGTCTATTTCGGAAAATAGAATCCGAAAAAATTTAAATTTTGGAAAACGTTTTCCGAAATCTATTTGTGAGGGTAAAATTGGAATTTTTGAGGGGTTAAAAGAAACATTGGGGGGGAGAAGAGAAAAAATCTTTAGGTTGCGGTGTCTCTGGGCTAGTAATGATGGGCCAAACAAATAACCTTGTGATCACATTGGGCGGCCCATTTGACATTATTGTCTTACACTAATGTGCAAAAGTTTTTCATTTTCATATTACATGAAAAACTTTAAAAAAAAAATTGTCTAAGTAGGTTAATAGTTGAAAATTCACTTTTTAAGATGAATAAATGAAAATAATATGATTCAATTATCAAGAAGAAATCTATGAAGCTTTGCTCCAAATGCAACCCGATAAAGCTCCAGGGCCTGATGGTTTTAACCCCGCATTCTATCAACATTTTTGGAATGTCTGTGGTGATGATATTTATGCGGCAGCAAAGGAGTGGTTGGAGAGGGGATATTTTCCATCTTCTTTAAATGAAACTAACATATGTCTCATACCAAAATGTGAAAACCCCACTTCTATGAAAGAGTTACGACACATTTCGTTGTGTAATGTCTTATATAAAATGGTGTCCAAGGTGCTGGCAAATAGATTGAAAGTTTGTTTAGATAAGTGTGTGGTAGAGCAACAATCGGCATTTATAGAAGGAAGATCAATTTTTGACAATGCTTTGATTGATATTGAGGTAGTGCATGCTCTAAAACGTAAAACCAAAAGAGTTCGGGGTGAATTGGCACCCAAAATTGATATAAGTAAAGCCTGTGACAAAGTAAATTGGGGCTTCATGAGAGGTATGCTTGAAAGGTTGGGTTTTGCTGAAAAGTGGATACACTGGATGATGTTTTGTGTGAGTTCAGTTAATTATTTGGTATTGGTGAATTTCGAGAAAGTCGGTCCTATTGTTCCAGACAGAGGCTTAAGGCAAGGAGACCTACTGTCTCCATACCTTTTCATTTTAGTAATAGGAGGACTTTCAGCTCTCACAAAATATTCAATGGCTCGATGCGATATCCATGCTGTTAAAATTTGTAGAGGGGCACCTTTGGTGTCCCATCTACTTTTTGCTGATGATTGTTTCCTATTTTGTAGGTCTAACTTATATGAGATAAGAAAGATGATGGAAATTCTTAAGATTTATGAAGAAGCTTCTGGTCAGGAAATCAATATGTTAAAATCCGAAGTATTTTTCAGTAGAAATATTAGCATAGCGGCTCAGGAGGATCTTTCTAATCTTACGGGAGTCTGACATGTTTTGGGTACGGACACCTATCTAGGTTTACCATCCATGGTGGGGAGAAGTAAGAAGAGCATTTTTGCATTTGTGAAGGATCAAATTTGGAAGTGTATCAACTCTTGGAGGGGAAGCCCGAAGCCTGAAACAGGTCGGGCCATACGTTTTGACAGCTCTAATATCCGTTATAAGCTAACTTATCAGCTATCTACTATTTTTTTACCAAACATGTATTCTACATTAGTTTCAGTCGTTGGATGTCACACAATCTCTCTCTCTCTCTCTCTCTCTCTCTCTCTCTCTCTCTCTCTCTCTCTCTTATGACCTCTTTCTTTATTAATTTTTTCTTGTGTAAATATCAATCGTTAGATTAAAACTGGAGAGATGACATATACAAAATTAGAGGATTCAATTCCTTATTCATCTTGAAAAGTTACAAAGAACCAAGTCATCATCACAATAGTACTATCTCCCTCTCTGGTTCTATATATATATATATATAAAAACAAATTTTAATTATTTTACATTCATTGAAAAAATAGTGTATTTAGTCTATATTATTGATTAAATACATTACTTTTATAACGAGTGGACCACCTTCACATGTGGTCCATCAGGGACAAGTGATCAATACTATTATAACGAGTATGAATTTTATGAAATCCACAATTGGATTGAAAGTTTATATTATATAGATTATTCATAAATAAAAAATTAGAAAATTAGAAATTCATTTGATATATTATCGAGATATAACAAGATTAACGGTATTTAATAAAAATTCATAAACTGTTAATCTTGATAGATCTCAATAACATATCAAATGATTTTTAATTTTTCTAAAAAATTATAGATAATCTATATGATATAAATTTTCGATCTAACGGTTATAATTTATTTATGACTGATACACCATAGACTATTTAATAAAGTGATCCATATTGGAATTTGTGGAAGACGAGAAAATTACCATGAGAAAATATCTTATGAATAAAGTCAAGTATCCTTTCCTTATGATCAAAAGCCGTGTTTGTCTACATACTAGTCCTAACCTACCCAACATAAGCTAAACAGACAAGTACTAACTTGTAAAAATGGTTAACTTATTAATTTCATTTCATAGAATCCCTAGTCATCGTACACCAAAACAGAAAAAAAAAAAAAAAAAAAAAGAGTGAAAACACTTTACAATCACAAATCTGACCCCACATCCACCGTCTGATTCCCGAATCGGAAACCATAAGAATATATCCGTACTAGTAACGCTCCAAACAAGGCCCTACTTTCACGTGTAGTACAGTAGTACCTTCCAAGTCACTGAACCGGAGTCGAACCGGTTTCGATTTTCACAATCTGAACCAAAACGAATTTAACATTTCACTCTTTCCAACAACCCAAATTCCTTTCCCTCAATATATTAATCAAATCAATCTCTTCCTTCCGTTACATTTACCCTCTTTTTTTTTTTTTTTTACTTTTACCGCGCTATTCTTTCTCTCTCTCTCTCAACAACCAAAGAATACACTTTGCCAGAATCTAACAACAAAAATCGCGTTTTGTTTAATCTTTTTTTCAGTATAGCATCTTCAGCTTACTTGCAAACTCAAACAACAAAACCCATTTCCATCTCAACAGAATCGAATTCCATTCTTTTAATCTAACCGTTACGTTATTCCGCATAATCGTAACCGTCCAATCAAGTAACGAATTCTTAGGTTTTTATGATTTTGGAGTTTTCTCTACCGTGACAATTTCTCCGATTTGTGGAGGTGATGTAGCGATTTAGGGTTTTTCCGTTTAATCTGGATGTGTAAACGTGTAAGATAAATGCATGTCACCGGGGATCTAGGGTTTTTTAACCTGGTCCTTGTTGTGGTGGTTTGTGTGATTTTTCCGGTGATCGGATTTATAATTCGCCGGAAATGGCAGCTTGCGGTTGCTAGAAATGAAGAGATCAATAGGCTTTTGATTTTAGCCGCTGAGGAAACTGCCAGGGTTGAGAGAGAAGCGTCTTATGTGTCGGCTCCGGTGGTTTCCGCCACCACTAGCAATTATCAATGTGCTCTCTGCTATTTTCCTGCCACTGCACGCTGTGCTCAGTGCAAATCCGTTCGCTACTGGTACGTTCTAGAACCGTTCGATTTTGTTAAACTGCTTTGAACCATTGGATGGCTTGGATTATGTTTTTTTGTTTCCTTTATGATTCTGTGCAGTGATTTTCTTGTTTAATGTTGGGAAATTTTAATTTTGATGTTGTTAACCGGAGTGTATCGCTTATGTGGTTCATAATCATCGGTTTGTTTTGAATTCTATATAGGAGTTGTTCTATTTTTGCAGCTCATTCTTAAATATGAATTAAAATACAGTTGGGCTTGTTAGTTGTTCCTTTCTCATGGCTAATGCCGGTAGCCTAGTAGAAATAGAAACTATGCTGCTACTTTTGATAGGTGCGTGAGATTGTGGTTGATTGAAGATGTTTATGATTTGGAAGAGAGGGAAAAATGTTTCTTATAGTTTTGCTTCTTAAGTTATAGAGACGAGGTTTTGTGACCCTTTTTACACATTGTGTGGAATGATTGAGAGGACTGTGATGTACTGTGTTAATGGGTTGTGAATGCAATGTTTTTCTTTAACATTTTTCTGTTTGAGCTCTTTAATAAAAACAAGGAAAATGCTAATACGTGCCCTTAGGGCATTGGTTAAGAAATCAAATATGGAAATACTATCATGTTGGAATTAGCATAATCAACTTTTTAAAAGGTTAAAAAATTTGCTGTGCAATGCAAAAACATCTATTTTTAACATGACCCTAAAATTGATCGGTTTCATGTTTTCAGTTCCACTCATTGCCAAACCGTTCACTGGCGTCAAGGTCATAAATTTGATTGTCGTCCTCTCAGCAAAACACACCAGAGCGATGGCATAATAAGTGATATTGGCAAGCGGGAAGTGGAGCAAGACTACTCTGGTATCCATGAGGAGAAATCTGAAAGTAGAGGCACAGAGTATAAAATATCCTCTGAAGATACTTCTTCTGAGATTTCATTTAGAAAGGATGATAATATTAGAGCTCGGTTTCTTGCAGAGGAAAATTTAGCAGATTCTAATTCTGAATTTTCCAGTAACTCATTTTCTGGATTTTCGGCTTCCACAAGTTCTAATGATTCATCTGATGATTCTTCTGTGTGTGAGAGTATCATCTCAAATGAGTGTGACAGATCAGAGGGACATAATTCTGCTGTTCCCACCCTTGACATTACTGATAAAACCACAAGGGATAGCAAGGTGGATGCAGCAATGTCTTCTTCACCAAAGTTTGCTAGTTTGCTTGATTCAGTCGACGGTTCTTCTGCAGTTCATAAATTAAATCATATTGCACCTGGTTCTAGAAAAGAAGAGAGGAAACTTGCATCGAATGGTGCTACAGGCTCGAGCATGTGGAAGGGGGTGAAAACTGAGCCTTCTGGATTCTGGGATGAAGCTCTTGATTCGAGAGGGATAAAAGTTGGCGATAATAATGACATTTATGGAATCCATTTTGAGGAATCCACCAGTGAAAAGAATGATTCTGGATTGTCATTTCACTTCCAATTCAGTACCATGCCTCCTTTGCATGTACGAGATACTGAGGCTAAAGAATCTTTGCCCGATGATGATCTTCCAAACTATGTTGGGAAGAATATGCCACATCCAGGATCGGCATCATCTGAGAATGACAGTATGAATTCCTTAAAGGCGAGGAGGAACCGCACATTCACCCAAAACAAAGATTTCAGTATTATTAGCAATTCTCCTAGTGGTTCAAAATCTGAAAAATTGGAATCTAAAGACAGGTCTGAGCTACCTCTATATTCTTCTTGCTCCCAATCCTCCAGTATTGACAAAGATTCAGGTTCTGCAGAGGCTACTAGTATCCATAACTTGAAATCATCTAGCTCTGTGGCATCAAATCATGTTGTGGACAACCATGGTTGCACCTTGAAGTCCACCGATATTAGAGGCCAGACACGCGAGGTTGCTGCTTCTAAATTAGCTTCTACAACTGAAGGAAATTCACATCCCAGTACAAAACATAGCAATATTGAATATGAGACTGTCACTTCTTCTCATGTTGCTAACTATTCTGCAAATTCTAAGAGTGGTTTGAAAACATCTGTTTTAAAAGTCGTTGATCAGTTTAGAGGATCGAATTTGTCAAAGCACATTTCTTTAGCTGTTGGAAGTGATATTGCTGGAAAATACAACGACAAGGTTCTTATGGAACAAATCTTTGTTATTTTTTCCCACCTTTATGGACTGTTATCTTACACTTACAACTGCTGCAGGTTCTTTTTCCATATGAATCGTTTGTAAAGCTTTATAACTTCAACAAGGTGGAGTTGCGACCATTCGGTCTTATAAATTGTGGAAACAGGTAATTTGAAATTAATAATAAACATGTTAGGGGATATTAAATGAAGTGCTCTCTTACTGTTCTGTGTATTTATTTTCGGCTTTTCTAAGTTGTTAATTTTCTTTTGCAGTTGCTATGCTAATGCTGTACTTCAGTGCCTAGCTTTTACACCATCCTTAACTGCTTATTTGCTTCAAGGACTACATTCTAAATCATGTATGTGTAATGGGAGTTTTTGTCATGGAATCATCACATGCCATATTTATTGAATACAATTTGTTGTAACTTGTAATTGTATGCCTTTGGTAAATATTTCCTCTAAATTTCAGGTGCAAATAAAAAATGGTGTTTCACCTGTGAATTTGAAAGATTGATTTTGAATTCAAAGGACACTAAATCTGCACTATCTCCAATGGGTATACTCTCTCAACTACAGAGTATTGGGAGTCAGCTTGGTAATGGCAAAGAAGAAGATGCACATGAATTTCTAAGGTATTTTTTATAATTTATATTGCCCTGTAATACATAAAATTATAATTCATTTTAAGCTAATCACGTGACATACTTGGCAGGCATGCTATTGACACAATGCAATCTGTTTGCCTTATGGAAGCTGGGGTTAATGCATCAGGTTCATTGGAGGAGGACACTACTTTAATGGGTCAAATATTTGGAGGATACCTTCGATCAAAGGTAATTTTATATTTCTATCTGGTAAATCTGCTATGATTTGCTTTATTTTAAATTCACAGTGCAATACAATGTTGGCAATTTTTTGAAATATATAATATCTGTTGATTAGAAATAACAAGGAGAGTGAACATTCAGCTCATATTTGGCAGATAAAATGCATGAAATGTGGTGGGAAGTCCGAGCGTCATGAAAGGATGATGGATCTAACTGTTGAGATAGAAGGGGAGATATCAACACTTGCAGAGGCCCTTCGACGGTTTACAAGCACCGAGTCTTTGGATGGAGAAAACAAGTACCACTGTGTCAGGTTGGTTGATGAATGAGAGGCTTCTTTAAAGCTTTCAACCTTAACATATGATAGGAACTCAGATTATGGAGATAGATAACTCCAAGGCAAATTTACGCAATCTCTTAAAAACATAAATAAACTAAGACCAGCTCTAAAAAAAAACTAAGATCAGAAAGTGAATAAAGTCTACTCGGAGTATGCCAGCTTGTTCGCACCTCTCATCTAACTGATTCTTCTTTTATCCGTTTCTGAGCTGTTAGTAATCTTCCCGCAGCCTCTCCATTTTCCTTCTTTCACACACTTGCAGCCCACGATTCACTCTAGAATGTACCCAGGCTAAAAGTCTGAGTGTCTTACTATAAGATTTCATCAAGTGGTTGCTACTTCATAAAACACATTGGTGCTTGCAGTTTTGAAGTTGGAGAAGATATTGTGCTGTGGCTCTAGGATGGCTTTTCTTTTTCCCATGCCAGGTTAAAGGCATACTAGGATAACAGATGTCTGGTCTGGTCTCTTCCTGAGTCGGGAACAATTACTAATTTAAAAAAAAAATATCACCTGATCAAGAGTGAGAAATTTGGAGAATTGCAGGTTCATAAAGGAATAATGGAGATAAGGGTGTTTGGAATGTATACAATATTAATTAAAGACTTGATTTCTTGCTGTTTCGTTTCACGGCTTTGAATGAACGGTATCTCCATAGGAAGAGTTAGGTGACTGAAGGGTTTTTAGGATAGATGAAATGAAAGGAAATCCGGGATGCCAGAGAATGGACTTGTAAATTCTAATAACAGATCTTGATGTTTGATCACATTAAACTGTCGGTGTAAGAGGATAGTGTGGATTTTGCTGGCATGACATTGAATTGAATATGAAGAAATATTCATGACTAGGGTTCCTAAATAGTCACCCTAGAGGTTTGACTATATCGCAGGTCTAGCAGTCTCCTTTTATGGAGAAGAGCCTCCACCGAAAAAACCAAAAAATAGTACTTTTGTTAATTTTTTACACCACTGCAAATTGACTATGCAAAACTAATCAACTCTAAGAATTAAACTGCATTCGTTTAAGAATTAAACTCTAACAAAGGCTCTTACATCAACTCTAAACTGACTCTTAAGTTGCAAAGTTATAGAATTGAAATGGCTTGTGCACACCCTTCCTTTGTTGAGCCTGCATGAATCCATGTTTCATCATGGGGGAACTGTTTTAGCGATGTTTAGTTAAATTGGAAGTTGAAACTTAATGGATGTGATTTTGATTAACTTTTTTCTCTTTTCGAGTCATTGTTTCATGCTTTCATGCATTATTCTCGTTATATTATTTTATTTTTGGTTGTTCATACTTCATAGAAGCACCAAAGATATTTGGAGTACTAGTACTCAAATTACTTTCCATATTACTAATCAAATATTTCTATTTTAAGATGTAAATCTTATGAGAAGGCCAAGAGGAAGCTGACAGTTTCAGAGGCACCAAATATTCTTACAGTTGCATTGAAGAGATTTCAGGTATTTCACACGTTAAATTAAAAGATAAGATGTTACTGTCTACATTTCTGCAGCCTGTATATGCAGAGTTTACCTCATTTGTTATATGTGTCGCAGTCTGGAAAATTCGGAAAGCTTAACAAGCCTATTCAATTTCCGGAAATACTTGACTTGGCGCCTTTCATGAGCGGGACCAGTGATAAGACACCCATTTACAGATTGTATGGAGTGGTTGTTCATTTGGATATTATGAATGCTGCTTTTTCTGGTCATTATGTCTGCTACGTGAAGAACATCCAAAACAAGTGGTTCAAGGTTGACGACAGTGTGGTAAGTCCCTCTGTTTCTATTTGTTCGCACATCTTGACTCCTGAGAGTAAATTCATTTGGTTGATTTATATTTTTCTTACTTGTATAGCCCATGGTCCTGGTAAGTTGATAAACTAAATGCATACCAAAAGTTATCGTCACCACATTACAAATATGAATAAAAAATTAAGTACGTGTACTGTTTTAGGTGTGGGTATTTCTTGTTAGGTTCACCTTTGAAAGAATTCTTGTCGGTATGGTTCACTCACAGTGATTATTCGTAGTATGGTCTGTCTTAGTAACACTAATGTCGTATGGCCGTTGTCTTGCAGGTAACAGCTGTTGATTTAGAGAGGGTCATGACAAAAGGAGCATATATGCTTTTTTATGCAAGGTAACCCACTTTTTTGTGTTTATGTTGAGGGTGGTTAATATTTAAAAACAGTACCAAAGGTCCAGCCTGCAGTTAAGAGCTGAGTTATGTCTCAATTGGATTTAACGGGCTAATAACAACTAAATATCAGACTGCATAATAAGAAATTATCGAACCAAAGACATAGTAGGTTCATGGGTTGACTTGTTGAATCACCAGTTTTTCTAAAATTGGGGAGTGGCTTTAATTAAGGTTCTTTTAAATTACTTTGTCATTTGCCAACTCTGACTGAATCATCTTGCAGGTGCTCTCCAAGGGCCCCAAAATTAATTAGGAACAAGATTCTATCCCCGGATTCAAAAAGTAAGGTCAATGGAAAGTCTCTGAAAGCAAGATATGTCTCAACTAATTCTGGTGCAGCTGATCCCATCAGTCGTTCCATTTCTCCCGACGGCTCACCCACCTTGGAGTCTTTCTATTCAAGGTTTCACCACCTGAAAAAGGTTTTAGAAGAAGACCCATCAAGTGATAATTCATCACTTTTCAGCAGTAATTCCGATGAAGGTTCTTGCAGTACCGATAGTACCCGTGATTCAACTAGCATGGATGACTTCTCTGATTATATTTTTGGTGATTCGGGACATGGATGGAGTAGCATGTGGGGGAATTCTGATTCTGATACGTCTTCGTCCTCCTCATCTCCCTTGAATTATAGACATTCACCCCTATCTGATATGGACAAGTATGATTCAATGTCTCCAGATGCAACTAGTTTGCGAATTCCCAGCGGTTCAAGTTCAGAGACAGATAGGGGTGGTAGTATTTCTCATTTACATTCTGACACAATTTTACAGCATAGAAAATTAGATAGTAGTAACATTAGCAGCAATAGTAGTAGTAGTAGGGACTCTGGCGCTTTTGTAAAAGTAGGATCTAACCATTCTAATGATAAGAACTCTGGTGTATCGTGTAGAAAGTCGAGGAAAAGAACAGATTGAAAATTATAATAGGAAGCTCCGGTGCAGTAAATAATTGAGGGATGCTATTATAAACGTAATAATGTGTTCATGGAAATGGCTTTCTTTTAACAGTGAAATTAGCTACACCATTTTTTCAATAACTTCATTAGATGCAGTCGTGTAGATATACATTGTAGATCATCGTAACTATATTCTTTGTAGGCTTAAATGCAGTTTAACCTTATTGTTTTTAGACTTCAATGCAATTTTGGTCCACTTATATAATTGAATTCCAAATTCCTAATTCCCGATTCAACTTCATGAACCGGGACCTTTTTAATCATCGCCCCCTTTTTCACAAAAACCATTTCGCTCTTTAATTAGAAATTTGCTTTAAAAAAAATGTTTGATTAATATTTAAGTTTTTTTTTTGTGTAAATAGGTGTAAAATTGGAATAAAAAATAATAAATTATAAGCTAATGATTAACAAGTGATTGATTCACGTGGTTGATTCAAGTGATTAACAAGCTTAAAAGTATTTTTTTTGACACAACAAGCTTAAAGTTAAATTGTTTGAAAAACTCTGAGTTCGAATTATGATTGAAATAATTTTTGTTAAATTTTATTTAACTTTCAATTGGACTATCAAACTTAAATTTTTACAAATGATCAGATAGTTAAGATCAACCAAATACAGCACTTGTACAAAAAAAAAACGAAAAATGTACCAAAAAAAAAACCAAATACAGCACTAATAATTTCCAAACTTTCAACTAAGAATTTACTCAATAAGAAAAAAAAAAGTGTATTCTTCATAACTGATCCACACCATCCTTTGACTAGTTGTCTATTTGCATTATCTAGTCATGGGGAGATAAGGTCTCCTGACCACAATGTCCCCACTTTATTTATGTCACAAATAAATGAATTTGGATTCAATGAACTTAATCGGTAAGTTTGGTCTTGTAAACTTAATTCAAAGATTTCGGATTTGAGTCTACTACTGTTTATGAAAAGATTTAAATGTAAATACTTATAAATGTTACACTACAAGAAAACGCCCATTTATTGATGGCCAAAAGCCCTCACAAAGTAAGAAAATCCGTCACAAAGTCATAATTTTGTGACGACTTTGTGACGGCCTCAATCCGTTAAGAAAACGCTCGTAGAAAAGTTTGTGACGGCCCAGGTCGTCACAAACTAAGTGACGACACTTTGTGACGGCTCAGGTCGTCGCAAAATTTGAAAGGCAGCTTTTCTGAACAGCACTTAGTGACGGCTTAGGTCGTCGCAAAATTTAAATTATTGACGGCCTAGGTCGTCACAAAATTATGTGTCAGATTCGTCACAAAGTTTTGGCTTATTTTGTGACGGCTTAGGTCGTCACAAAATTCGTCACTAAGTTTTTTTAAAAAATAATTATTTTAATTGTTTTATTAATTATTTTTCAAAAATAAATTAATTAATTATTTAAAAAAAACATAAAAAACGATTTTTTTTTACATATATTAAAAAATAATATATCATCATTTTTAATTTTAAATATATAATAAAACATTTATTAAAAATTCAATAACGAACAATGATAAAATACGATACATACGATAATTAGATAAATTAAAAAGTACGATAATTGTCTTAATAATACAAACAAAGTACGATAATTGTCATAAAATTACATAATAAAATACGATACAAACAAAGTACGATACTTCCACACATATAACATAATAAAATAACAACGCAAACATCTGAGTTATGCATTTCCGCTTCCACCACCCCTTCTTCCTCTTGATGTTCTGGCGCTTCCACTTTCGGCGCTTGTTCTCCCGCTTCCACTTTCGCCGCTTGTTCTTCCGGCACTTCCTCTTCTTGGCCTTCCAACACCTCCGCTGTTTGTCCTTCCGGCACCTTGATTACCACTGTTTGTCCTTCCGGCACTTTGTTGTCCCACTTGAAAACTTATACCGCTATGAAGATTTACCCCGCCTGAAAAATTACCACTGCCTTGAATACTCCCCATTCCTTGAAGACTTCCACTACCTTGAAAATTACCCCTGCCTTGAATATTCCCTGTTCCATGATAACTTCCACTAGCTTGAAAATTTGCACTGTCTTGAATATTCCCTCTTCCTTGAAAACTTGCACTACCTTGACAATTCCCTTGACCTTGAAAATTTTGATACCCTCCGCCTTGAGAATTTGGAATCCCTCCTTCGCCTTGAAAATAATTTGGATTCCCTCCTCCGCTTTGGAAATTTTGATACCCTCCACCTTGAGAATTTGAATTCCCTCATTCGCCTTGAAAATAATTTGGATTCCCTCCGCCTTGATTCCATGCAGCCGTATTATCAATTGGTAAACTGGGCATCTGAAAGTTATCAGAATCCAATAATTGCTGCAGCATCACACTGTCATTCATGATATTATTAAAGAAAGTCGGATCAGGATCAGACGATGATTGATTCAAAGCAACATTTTCAGGTCGATACACCTCTTCCTCCGCCTCCTCTTCCTCCGCCTCCTGTTGAACTGATTGGTTTCTTGATGAAGACATCTCGGCCCTGAGTGCTGCTATTACTCGCGCTTCAATTCGCGCTTCCATTTCTTCTTGAGTTTCTTCACGTCCTCCTCGAGATCGAGCTGTACACATGCTGGCAGTACTGTTGAATGACTCAGATGAAGCATCAATATATCCGCCCGGTGTCTTTCGAATGAATGAAGAAGTACTCCCTTGACCGACAATACGACCATGATTCTTTCCTCCCGAAAATTCCACAAATTTGTCTATTATCATATTTTGAAGAACAAATTCACTTTGTCGCTTAGAAGGTGCAAGGGCAGCCTCACTTTCTTTGAGCTCCTGTATATACACCTGAATCAAGTCCTACAAAATAAAACGTAAATTAATTATCACAAATTAAAATAATAACCAATTGTGATGAATATAATTAAAAAGTAAATTAATAATATTAAATTAATAATATACTCACATTTGCCCTTTTAGCTCTGGCAAAATCCCAAGAACCATCACTTTTTCGATGCAGCTCTTCATTCATATCAGATAAGGTTGGGTAATGTCCATGCTTCCGGTAATACCTTATGCGCACAGTACCAGATGATGTAGAACCAGTAGTGTGGATGCTTGATTCAGGCTTTGCTGCTCTGTTTTCTTTATTCTTTTTGCACTTGGCCATGTAATCTGGATCATCCCATTTACGACACAATTGGTTCCATGTTTCGCCTGGGCCAATCCATTCAGGTGGTTCCTTACCCTTACGGTGCCTGTCTCGTGCTTCCATGAGCAACGTGGACAACTTCTTTGAGCACTTATGGTCGAAAATTTGGATAACCTCGAATTCTCGACTCTTTAAAAAAGTGCATTTCATCTACATATGAAAAAATAAATATGATTAGTCCACTTTGATAAATATCGGATAAAAAATAATTTATTAATTCCACTTGATAAAAAACTTTAACTTACTTTGAAAGCTTTCCAAAACCTATTCCACACTCGATCATTTCCAATTTTAGCTGCCCTAATCTCTCCCCACGTCAACCATGGCTCTTGGTAGTTTTGCTTAATGATGATACCAATAGCGGATGTAGCTGCCTTTTGTGGCTGAAAACTGCACAAATTATATGATAACTAATTAATATAAATAAATAAAAAATCTTACTCAAATTATATAATGAATATAATTAAAAAAAAGTCTTACTCGGAAGCGTATGGAATAATAATGGTTCTATCATATCGATCAACCAAAAGAAACTTCGGAGGATCATAAAGGTCGTTACGATGGATCAGTTCATCCTCATGATCTTGTTCATCGGCTGCCAGACTTGGTTGTTGGGAGGATTGTCCAGTTTCATCAGTTGATGGCAATGGCACCAGAAATGAGTTATAAACGGTTTTATGGATAAGATCACGCGGTGGAAGCCTCTTACCATCCGTCACTGGTGGGTCTCCATGCTCAACATATTGTGATGGATCGGCCATCTACACAAAACATAAACATACATACATATATATTTTAAAAAACATATTGTATACATTCTTAAACCATAAACATTGATAATTAATAACTACATATATATATATATATATATCATTGTACGTGGATACATTCTTAAAAGCATAAACATTGATAATTAATAACTACATATCATTGTACGTGAATACATATATTCTTAAAAGCATAAACATTGATAATTAATAACTACATAACATAATGGATACATATTTTTCGCAAGATAGCAATGAATACATTATTAAAAGCATAAATAGTAAGTGTTTAATTATCATCGTCCCAATCTGACACAACATCAGGTACTTCTTCTGCTTCTTCTTCCACATGATCATCTTCATCTTCTTCTTCAACATCACCACCATCAGGTACTTCTTCTGCTTCTTCTGCCCCAACCGAAAGAGCAGTGAAAGGTTCAACTTCAATAACTTCATGTACGTTATTAGTCATCTCATCGAGCTGATATGGTTCCACCTATTCTTCTATTCCATCTTTTTCAATTCGACCCCTTGGTTTTGTCGTAATTGCGGCACACCAGCCTCGTTTGTCAGTTTGTGTTGATGGATAAGGAACATAGTAAACTTGTCTGACATTGTGAGCTATAGCAAATGGATCAAACGGTTGATATCTTCTATTCATTTTTATGTCAACAGTGTTGGTCTTTGGATTATACTTTGTACCTCTTCTTGATGGATCATACCAATCACAATAAAACAATACAACTGCTTTATTGTAATCAAGGTAGTTGTACGAGACTTCGATTATTTTATCAATAACTCCATAAAAATCATTTTCACTATTTTCAGTTACACCTTTCATACACACTCCACTATTGATTGTTTCTTTTCCTTCCGTCCAACTATGTGTATGAAATTTATAACCGTTGACAAAGTAGGTGTGCCATTGTTTAACATTTGACACAGGGCCATCAAATAAGTTTCTCAAGTGTTGTATCATAGGGGTTGGTTCTAGATGATAAACGTGATGTCTGAACCAGTTTGGAAAAAATTCATTTATGCTCGCAGAAGATTGTTCCGGAGTTATCCCTTGTGATGTCAAAAATAACTCTAAGTAAGGTTGAACTTCAGTGCAATTAATCAGCACGTGAACATGTGCAGCCTTTAATACCCTTTCGCCAGGAAAAAATACGTTCTCCGCGCCAGCCTGACGCCCAGACAAGTTGAATGCTGATAGGTTTAATGGGTGGATAAAACTTTCACTACCAGGTTCGTTCCTACCAGATCTTCCTGTCAACGTGTCTTTGAAATAATGAGAACAAAAGTGAATGGTTTCACGATGCAAATAAGATGCACAAATTGAGCCTTCAACCTTAGCTTTATTTTTCACCAAACGTTTAGAATCTCCCATGGACCTTTCAAATGGATACATCCATCTATATTGAACAGGTCCACCAAGTCTAGCTTCGTATGCAAGATGCACTACAAGATGCTCCATAGAATCAAAGAATCCGGGAGGAAATATTCTCTCTAACTTGCACAGTATCATTGGAATGTCATTTTCCATCTTGATCAGATCGCTTTCTCTTAATGTTGCTGAACACAAATTCTTAAAAAATTGACCGAGTTCGATGAGAGGATTCAATGCATGTTGTGGTAAAGAACTAAATGCAATAGGGAGTAAAGACTGCAAAAAAACATGACAATCATGGCTCTTCATCCCACGCATTCTTCCATTATCAACATCGGCACATCTTGCCAAATTTGATGCATAACCATCCGGCATTTTGAGTTCTTTTACCCATCGACAAACTGATTTTGCTTCATCAATAGATAGAGTATAGTTCGCACGAGGTTTTAGGACTTTGCCATTGGATAACGTCTTCAATAACAAATCATTACGTCGACAATACAACGCAATATCCTTTCTAGCTTTATCGTTATCTTTGGTTTTTCCTTTGACATTCATTACAGTGTTGAATATATTTTCAAAAACATTTTTTTCAACATGCATAACATCAAGGTTGTGACGTAACAGGTTGTCTTTCCAATACGGCAGATCCCAAAAAATATTCTTCTTTGTCCAATTGTGTGCTAAACCGTAACCTCGCGGTTTTAAAGCAACACCACCCACAACTTGGACATTTGGCTTATCTTTAACTTTATCCCAAACTTGTTCTGGTGTCAAATATTGAGGTGGCCCTCGGGTTTCAATCTCGCCCTTAACAAATGCATATTTATTTCTTCGAAATGGATGATTAAGAGGAAGGAATCGGCGATGACAATCAAACCACGTAGCTTTCCCACCGTTTTTTAATGTGAACGCTTTTGTGTCTTCCATGCAAATAGGACATGCCAATTTACCATGCGTCCCCCATCCAGACAACATCCCATAAGCAGGAAAATCATTGATGGTCCACATCAAAGCTGCCTTCATTTTAAAATTTCTCTTGCGGCTGATATCATATGTCACAACACCTTCCCACAACCTCTTCAAATCATCAATCAAAGGTTGCAAATAGATATCAATACCAGCAGTTGGACTAGATGGCCCAGGTATTACAGCAGATAAAAACATGTAAGGTTTTGACATACACATTTCAGGTGGAAGATTGTATGGGGTAACAAAGACGGGCCAACATGAGTATGGAGTGGCTGATACTTGAGTGTAGAGCTGTCAAATGGGCCAGCCCGGTCTAGCCCGGCGGGCCAGCACGTATAAGTGGGCGGGGCTGGGCTGGCCCGATTTCTATATGGGCTGCCAAATTCTAGCCCGGCCTAAGCCCTATTGGACCATGCAGCCCGATGGGCTAGCCCGGCCCATATAATTTTTTTAGCGCACGCCAAAAAGGATCAATGACACAGCTGACAAAATAATTACCACATAAAACAACCATCAAATCAGGATTTAATATTTTGTTTGTAGCATTAATCCCATCATACTCAGCAAAACTAAATGGAAGATCGTGTCTAATAATGCTTCTAGAAAGCGAATCTCTATAAGCAATACTATCAAATTTCCACCGCTTCAAAAATGTTGCATTATTATCCAGCAACATCCCCACATCATGAGTTGGGGGTTTAAAACATTTGTCAGTATGGCGATTTAAGTGAGTCGTGCCATCACCACATGAATACATAACCCCACATTTATTACATGAATACATACTGAGCAGGAACGGAAGACGGCAAATGGTACGGTGGAAATCGATTTCAGTCTGAGCGGGAAGAGGCAAAAGTAAAGTGTGTTTAGTGTAGTTGGAGCAATGTGAGACTGTAATTGCAAGGGAAAGTAGAAAAGAGACTTATATACTCTTTTTTGTTTTGCAAACATTAGAAAATAGTAGTGGGCTTACTTTAAAAAAATGGGTTAGCCCAAAATGTTTTTTTTTAACTAAAAACTCTTTTTTTTAAATTTTAAACGGGCCGGCCCAAAGCCCGGTGGGCAAGCCCAGCCCGATCCATTTTTTAATTGGGCTAGTTGGGCTGGGCTAAAAAGGCCCGAATATTTTTTAACGACTTTTTTATGGCCCGGCCCGACCCAAATCCATGGGCTAATGGCCCAGCCCATTAGCCCGGCCCATTTTGACAGCTCTACTTGAGTGTACGGAGTAAACCCATCAGAGCATAAACCCAATCGCACGTTTCGTGGCTCTGACGCAAAATCGGGATTAACTTGATCAAAATGCTTCCATGCTAGTCCATCTAAAGGATGTCGCAACTCACCAGAACTATTTCTTTTTTCAACATTTTCAGAATGTCATGTCATTTTGGATGCAGTTTGCAATGATGCATACAACCTTTGCAATCTCGATACTATGGGTAAATAGAACATAGACTTTCTTGGCACTGGTTTTCTTCTACTTGACCGCGAATTTTTTGTTCCACAGTATCTTGGTTCTTCACAAAATTTACATTTATCCAAGTCTTCATCACTTACACCAAATTCGTTGCTATAGAACAACATACAACCATTGATGCAACAATCAATTCTCTTCACTCCTAGTCCTAGCTTTGACACTAGCTGTTTTGCCTGATAATAATTTTGCGGCATATCATGGCGGGCGGGGGTGGGTGTTGTTTCCAAGCACAATTTCGCAATCAATTCCATGGCTAATTCTGGAACTAGATAATGAGACTTTAGACCCAAAAGTTTAACACACACTGTTAACTTCGAGTCAGTAGAACCTTCAAACTGCAACGGTTCATTTGTCTCTTTCAAAAGATTATAAAATATTTGAGCTTCAGCATTCGAAAGTTCATCTCCATCATATTCATCTCTGTCAGATTCGTCATCGGACCCATTGTTCACCACATTAAACCCAAGAGCATCATCTATCATATCATTCATAGCGGTAAAGGGGTAATGCACATGATGATTTTGTGGAGCCAATGCAGCAGGTTCAGCAGCACTGCTTGAAGCACCTTCATCCGATGGAAATGATTCTCCGTGACTTGTCCAGATCCAGTAATTAGGTTGGAATCCATGTTTGCATAAATGAAACTTAATTTCATCTTCACTGCGAAATCGTATACATTGACATTTCGCACACGGACATCTAATTCCCCCTTCCCTAATAACAACAGGCTTCTGTTTCACGGTATCAATAAATAATTGAACCCCAAACTTAAACACTTCTTTAACCACCCCTCTCTTTCTTCCACCGTCATATCGATCATACATCCACCCACGATCCATGTCTGAATATATAAATAATTAGATATTATATATCGACATGACTATTAATTTTAGATCTATTCATATTTACTGTTTTTCAAAAACAAAGTCTATCGACTATCATAAAAAGTTTATCGATTAATCTTCGAAAATAATTCACCTAATGAGGTTTTTTTACTATAAGTTTTTATTTAAAGTATATCATAAAAAGTTTATTAATTAATCTTCGAAAATAATTTACTTAATGAATTTTTTTTATTATATAATTTTTATTTAAATATTTAAATTAAAATTAAACTCTAGAATAAATTAAAAATTAAAATATCTTCGATTTAACTATATGACATACAAAGTTTATACTATGTGACATACAAAGTTTTTATTACATACAAAGTTTTAATAGGTGGATGTCTTCAAGAATTAAAATAAATAATTTACTACCAACAAAGTTTTTTAAAATAATTCACTAGATATTTATTTTACAATATCGTAGTTTTTTTTGACAATATGGTATAGTTTAGTAATAAATATGGATGTTTACTAACTATTATATCATAAAAAGTTTATTAATTAATCTTCGAAAATAATTTACTTAATGAATTTTTTTATTATATAGTTTTTATTTAAATATTTAAATTAAAATTAAAGTCTAGAATAAATTAAAAATTAAAATATCTTCGATTTAACTATATGACATACAAAGTTTATACTATGTGAAATACAAAGTTTTTATTACATACAAAGTTTTAACTAATTCACTAGATTTTTTTTTACAATATGGTAATAATTTTTTTTACAATATGGTAGTTTAGAATAAATATGGCGGTTTACTAACTATTATCACATACTTGTTTAATTATCATATAAATAATTTCATTTCAAAAATAATTTACTAGTAGTTTACAAACTTGACATACAAAGTATATTTTACATACAAAGTTTTAACTAAATGACATACAAAGTTTTAATTTTTAATTCAAATAAAAAAAAATAAATACAGCAGTAGTGAATAAATTAATTTATATACAGCAGTAGTGTCTAAATTAATGGTTGGTCACAAAATAAAAACAGCAGTAGTGAATAAATTAATTTATATACAACAGTAGTGTCTAAATTAATGGTTGGTCACAAAATAAAAACAGCAGTAGTGTCTAAAAAAATAAAAACAGCAGTAGTGTCTAAAAAATAAAAACATATTCTAATTTATACACAAATATTTATTACACTAAATTATATTACTTACTTGGTATGCAGAGTAGTGTCTGACTTCAAGTTTACAAGACTAAACTCCGAATAATACCAACCGATGAATCAACCGTCGAATCAAACAGAATATCTAAGTCAAAATTAACAAAAAAAAAGTTTCAGATATATAAAAATAATTTTGGACGAAAAAAAAAAGTTTCAAAAAATATAAAATAAAACTTTTTTTTTTGGACGAAAATAAATAAAAATAAAAAAAGTTTATGACTTATAAAATAATGCAATTAAACTTAACAAAATAAAATTATACTTACTAGTTATGTCAAGCAATGTCAACATATTCAACTTCCAACAGCAGCAAGATGAACAAAGCTACATTTTCTACATTAAAATTTAAAAGTAACAATTAATATAAATACACAATATCATTCAAATATTAACACAAACAAAGATCAAAGAGGAGAAAACACTTACATTTTAATACTTATCAAAACTTTGAAGAAGAACAAAAATGTAAGAAAAGTGTAGAAGTTTTAGTGAGATGTTGGAGAAATTTGAGTGAGAGTAGAAATTTTAGTAGAGAATGTTGCAAATGAAATGAGAATGCAATGAAGGAAATATATGGAATGCTGCAAAGAGAACATGACCGTTGGAGCTTCATGGGAGAACGCGCGTTTTTTTTTTTTACCAACACTTAGTGACGGAAATTTCCGTCACAAAGTGTTTTGCGCTGCCCAAGACCTGCATGTGTCAAAGCTGTCCAACGGCTCTTTTTTTTTTGAACGCGTCAACCCGTTTGCGACGGAATTTTCCGTCAGAAAGTTCGTCCATCCTTTGTGACGACCTTAGTCGTCAGTAACTTAATAATTTGTGACAGAAATTTCCGTCAGTAACTCTTTGACGGATTTTTTTAAATTTTTGTTTTTTTTTTAAGTTTGTGACGAATTTAGTTATTTATTGACGGACTTGGCCGTCACTAATTTACAGACGGCCCAGGCCATCACTAATTGATAGGTTTATTTCGTCAAAAAATTAAGGAATTCTTGTAGTGTTAAGTATCCATAAGGTTCTATGTTCAATCCTCATTGGCAACATTGTAAATAAATAAAAATCTCCAACGGCATCATTTTGATCAAGTCCGCTAGCATAGAGTCCTCAAATAGTGGACAACTTTGCAAATAAAATTGTTGGAGTCGGCCAACATGGAAGTCTCTCGTTATTTCTTGAAGTAACTCAAATTAAGGAAAACTTTGATAAAAAAATATCAATTACTTTTTTTGACATGATTTGTAGTATAGTATGACCATATATGTAAGAATAAATATTAACGTGAGATAAATTGTGGGATTCAATATCAGTTCTTTAAAATTGCACTATTAGAATAAATAGTGATTGAATTGCTTCAAGATGATATGGTTTTAATAAGACTCACAAACTATCAATATGTAAAAATCACCGTCGAAGATGCTTTAAAAAAATTCAAGTTTTGGACAAAAACACCATTGACTTATCCAATTTTTAAAAAAAATTGAAGGACCCATTTATTCATTTACAATTAAATCATATTATAGCTATATAAAAGCAGAGTGTAAAAAAATATAAACTATATAAAAAACAGATTTTCAAAGAAAATTAGGATCATATATGCATGCATGCATGGGCGACAAACTTAAGGCCCATTTATTATTATTAGGCTTAATTGCAGTTTTGGTCCCCCTATTTTCAATTTTTTGCAGTTTTGGTCCCCCTATTTTAAAACTCGACAGTTTTGGTCCCCCTACCATATTTTTAACTATAAATTAACGATATGATATGATTTAAACGGCGTGGTATATGATTCGATGTTGAAAAAATACCAACATCGATGTAATGGTAAGAAAAATCTTTCATAAAGTTCATTTAAAACATGTTGTATCATCATATTTTAGACAAAATATGTGTTAGGGGGACCAAAACTGTCGAATTTTAAAATAGGGGGACCAAAACTGCAAAATATTGAAAATAGGGGGACCAAAACTGCAATTAAGCCTTATTATTATTAGTAACAAAAGATAAAGACATTCGCTTTTGCCACTTTATTCATTTTTTCATGCGCTCTATAATTTTATAAAAAAAAAACATTGTCTGCTACTTAGGTAGCGGATATACCCCAAAATACTCTATAATTATAACATTCGCTACTTAAGTAGCGGATGACATTTTTCAAAAAATTATTCATTCTTACAACATTTGCTACTTATATAATTGAAGGATAAAACAAAAAAAAACGTAAGGTACGCAAACAACTAGTAGGATGACAGAAGTTAAAGTTAAAACGACAACACGCAATAAAGGTTAGCCAAAGCCAAAATGATGGATGCTATCACCCAATTTCACATCTTAAGTAATTCAAACCATTAATTTGCAATCATACAATTTATATTACATAATAATCAGTTTCACAATGTGGATTTATCTCAAATGTTAATTTAAATCGGATGGTGAATTTTATTTCTTTGTTTTTACCACAAGTTGAATCTGGTTCGGATGTCAGTTCTGACATATTAAGTGGTTCCAGCCCCCTTCCGATCGTAGTTGCAGGGGATCAAACTGTGATATTCCCTACCAAGTTCAGCGTCAATCACCACTGAACCAACTAACATATAGTCGGATGGCAAAAAGTTAATACTACATAACATAGTTACTGCGTATAATCCGATTTCCTATCAATCAATTATATAAAATGCATGTGCAGAAATTATGGGACAAATGTGAACATAAAACCAATTGGATTTTTGCTGCTGGCCACACCTATCTATATAAATCGCCTAGCAGAACAAAATTCTATATTGGATACATTCAAAAGAAAAGAATTTCATCCTTCTTTCGGTTATTTTTTTGTCTCTTTTCCATTCTTTGTCTAGTTGAAAGTATACAAGTGCCGCAAGGCCGCCGCAACTATATGTCCACTTCACAATTAACTAGTATCATAGCCCGTGCCGTGCACGAGATAATTTTCTTTTTTAATATTATTTATGTATTTGTTTTGAAATATTATCTGAGTAATTTGGTTTAAAATTCTATGATAAAATTGAGTTAGTTTTTAAATTATATAGGTTTAATGATGTTACACCAAAGAGCGAGATGAAGAGTATTCATTCGCTTCCCGTTCTACACTATTTGAAGGATTTTTTCTTTCATCTTCATCCCCGGGACTATATAGGGACTCTATAAATATAAAATAATTATAAACTTCATAGCCTTAAGACTTTTTGGCAGCATAGTTTTTTATAAAATTAAAATATAACAAGATTCTTTGATTGCGATAAATTCCTTCAAGGATGGTTGTATGCTAAATCATCTCCAATCGACTCTTTTTTTCTTTTAAATGTTGTCTATGTCCTTTTTTCATTTTATATTATTTAGAAGGTTGTCTATATTTTTTTTGCAAATGTCCATGAGATTAATTTTATTTAGTTATGAAAATACAATGTATGTTTCAGAATGTTAGATGAGCATAGTAGGATGTGAAGTACTCCCTTGTTCCCCGTTCGATAATGCTGATAGATTATCTCTCCATCTCCCAATACTCTGTAGGGACTCCATCAACATAAAATAATTGTAAATTATATATTATTTTTCAAATCAATATTAGCATACTTTGACCTTGATCTTATTCTTACACTTTTCTTGTCACTGTAACACAAAGAAGCAATCTTCAAGTGTGAGCGTCAAATGGGAAAAAAATCTATGTGTAAATCTTCACTCACGTTGATAAATTAACATCCTCAAAAGACTTGAACGAAAGCTTATGGAAAGTTTAAAATTGTAATTATAAAAAAATTCCAAAGATTATAAAAAACTAAAATTATATTAAATTATTTTAGGTTTTCCATAGATTCAGCAGCTGGTGGTAATTCTAATGAAAGTGTGACAGACATAAAATATGGATAACTCCCGCAATCAGAATTCAAATTTAATTATTCAAGGTGCATTACTTTTAATAGTGGAGGTGAAAAGTGTTATGTGTTGTCCATTCTACACCAATGATAAATTTTCTCTCTCTCTCTCTCTCTCTCTCTCTCTCTCTATTTCTATATCTCTCACACGATAATTTTCATTTTGTAATGATATTTATTTGCTTATGTTTCTTTTTCTTTTGAAGGTTGTCTATGTCATTATACTATTTTGAATGTTGTCTATGTTTTTCTTTCAATTGTTAATGAGATTGATTTTATTTAATTTACTTGAGTATGAAAATATGAATGTGTTTAAGAGATTATCTCTCTCTCTCTCTCTCCCCCCGTCTCCCAAAACTCTGTAGCGACTCGATCAATAAAAAATAATTGTAAATTTTATACTATTTTTTAAATGAATATTAACAAACTTTGAACGAAAGTTTATAGAAAGTTTAAAGCTTAAATTATTAAAAAATTCCATAGATTATATAAAATAAAAAATTATAGTAATTTATTTTAGGGTTTCCATAGATTTCATCAATTGAAGGTAATTATAATAATGAAAGCATGATGAAGTGATTAACACAAAATATGACTACTTTCACTGTCAAAATTCAAATTTTAATTAGTCAAAATATATTTCATATTATCAATTTAAGATTTCATATTATCAATTTATATGAAATTAGAGAAGTGTTTTCCATTTTCCGTTTCTACACCATTGAAAGATTTCATATTATCAATTTATATAATATTAGAGTTTCTAAAAAAAATAATATAATATTAAAGAAACTCTAATTGAGTGCTTCTTCAAAAAAAAAATTACATAAAAAAAAACTCTTTAGGTTGATAAAAATAGTATAAACTTTTGATTGTTGATTGAAGTAATAATAAAGTTGTTTTATTATAAAAAAAAATACGGTTGTTTTTTCTAAAAAAAAATGATAGTAGCTTTCTATAAAATTAAAATACTATAAAAATTATATTATTGTTGTCAATGAGATTCGAACAACAGACTTTATACTAATAATAAGCTAATTTTCTCTAAAAAAAACAAACAAAAAATGTTGAATTCCATATAATATTATAAAAATTGAATTTTTGTTATCAATGAGATTCGAATCAAGGACCTAGTGCTAAAAACTCCGCATAAGTAGAAGTTCTATAATAATGACACATAGGATTATTTTTTTAAGAATGCATGAAAGAGCTCCGTGGGAATCTCGTAATGTATATAATAGAGATTCCAATGCTCAAAATTGAATTACTTATTGGTCTGTTAATTTACTTGTATTACGGGCTAATTAATTGAGTATAGTGATATGAACTTACACTCTTTCATTTTAAAATAAGGGTCATGTTAACATGTGCCCTAAGGGCACATGTTTAGTTACCTAAAAATATAAATTTAACATTTTATGTTGTAAGATATTTAATGTTTATAAAGTTAAATACACTATTTTCAAGAGAATATTTTGACATTTATCTCCTTAACTTGAAAAATAATGTATTTAAGGAGATAAATGTCGAAATATTCTCTTAAAAATAGTGTATTTAACTTTATAAACATTAAATATCTTACAACATAAAATGTTAAATTTATATTTTTAGGTAACTAAACATGTGCCCTTAGGGCACATGTTAATATGACCCTTATTTTAAAATGAAAGAGTGTAAGTTCATATCACTATACTCAAGTTAACATTTAAGGCACAAGTTAACATTTTCCTTACCTAAAAATATAAATTTAGTGTATATAGTAAAAATCGGAGCATACAAAAATATAAATTGAAAAATAAAAGAGATGTTCATTTTAAAAATAATTTTTTACTAAATAGTTTTTAAATGGAAGGAGTTACAAGAATTACAGTATACTCTATCGCAATATTTGTGTGTAAGTTTACGTGTCTATGAAACTCCAAAGGTTTTGTCTTGTGGTAAAAAGACAGATCTTGAATCTGAGAGGTTTCAGGTTTTAGCCCTGCTAATGTCTTTGGAGAAAAGTAAATATAATTACATTTTTAAATGTTCTTTGAGCTCTAAGATTTTCTCTGCCTTGGACCGGAACATTATTCTCTCACCCTTATATATATATAGATATGGAGGGATCAACTTACACCAGTGTAACTTTAAAATATCCATTGATTTTGTTTTGATCTAGTTGCTATTAAAGAGTCACTTATAGACTCATATGATTCTATTAATAAATTAATTAAAAAATTTCCTTTTTTATTTTCTTATATTCCTTTATTGCCACCATATTATTAATAACAAAATGCCATTTTCCTTTTAGTTTTTTCTCATTGCCAAGAGTTGTTTTTAACTGTGTAAAAAAAAATTGTTTTTAATTTGTACAAGCTATAAGAATATATGTACCGATTTTACATGAAATTTAATTTATATACACTGTTAGTGTAAATCAAAAAAAGAAAAATTTAAATATTTGTGAAAATCACTTATTTAAATAAAAAGAAAAGGAAAAACAATTTAGAGGGGTAAGTTTTAGTCAAAAATTAACCTTAAAACCACCCCTTCTTGGTGGATGAACAAAAAGAAATTAGGTTTAAGGGGAAGGGCATGGCGGCTAGTTAGAAACTACTCCCTTTAGTCTTGTATATAAGAAAATTTTCAAAAAAGCTCTTCCTTTAAGAAAGTAGTTAAAATACATTAACCGATGAGAAAAAACACATTATATTTTCTTGGAAAATGTAAAACATTGCATTTATTGGTTGAAATTGGAATAATGTCATAAAACTTAATAATTGAAGTAGACTTTTGCTTATATTTAAGACTTTAATTATTTATTTTTTTGTTTCTTATATACTACCTCTGTCCCAAAATAAAAGAACTAGTTTGACTCTGCACGTATGCCAACGCACGATTTTGATCGCTAATATCTTTAATTCTCTATTAGTAAAAATTATAAAAATTGGATATTTTAAAAATACTCATCAAAACAAATCAAACAAGATCTTATATGCCTATATTTATATTTATATATTATTAAAAAAATATGGTCAAAACATGATAAGTGAATAGTGTCATTTAATCAAAAGAGGTCTAATAAAATGGGACGGAGGTAGTATAAGACCAGAGGGAGTATGTTTATGTTTCTTTTCTAATACATTAATTATTTTATAAATTTTAAAAAGTGTTTTTTTAGATTTTCAAATCATAAGCTAAATCATGTGTTATAGATTTTTAAAAATCAGAATTTAATAAACAAGTAAAGTTGTAAACATCAGAATAACCATCAACTTTCGTTTTTTTTTTTGTTAGAATTTTAAATATTTTTTATTATTAATTTGTGGTAGACTATATCCATTTTTGGAATTTGCCTAACATAGCTAACTCACCAACATGATAGACCAATACCTCAATGGGTCCTAGCTATAAGATCCCTACATCATGAGGTGAGATTCTCGGCAAAAGGTCATTCCAAAGCTACCAACCAATATCAATTTTGTTTTTATTGGTACTCTCTTGGTACTGATATGTACTATTTACACATGTTGTTTTGAACTTATTTTTTTACTAATAAACAAAAATAAATATTAGCATATAATATGTTGTTTGATTCGTCTCGATGAGTATTTTCAAAATATTAAATTTTTATATTTTTTTTATTGTTATGCAATTAAAAATATTGATCATCAAAATTATACATTGGCGTATATGAAACAGTCAACTGTGTCAATTAAATTGGGACGGAGGGAGTAAATAGATGTAAAGGTCATACAAGTTAAATTATCATATACATGCAAAGCATGCGACTTTTATTTTAACCGCCGTAAAAAAAAATAATGATTCCCCCTCGTAATATTAAAATTCCTTTAATTACCCCAAGTGGCCAACTAAACATGAATCTTCACTTTTGCTACATGGCAAACATAAGTGGTTTTTCTTTTATTTTTTCTTTTTTTTATGACACATAGATAAATTTTGTTTAAGTGGCTTTTTATTTTATTATCCATTTATTTTAATTCCACTTGGCTTTTTTTATAATTAAAAAATTTACTGAATTAGAATTAATTAAAAGAATTATTTATTTATTTTTAAAAAAATACAAATATCTTGTTTTAAAAAAAAATTTTAATATTTTTTAATTGTTAAATAAGTTTTTTATAAAAGTTAATAAATTTTATTTAACCATTATTTTTTAAAAAAAAAATTCATTTTTAAAAAATAAATACCTTATCTAACCATTAAAAATAATTTATTTTATTTTTCTTTTTTTAAAAAAGAAAAAATATTTTTTTTCCTAATTCATTACATTTTTTAATTATAAAAAAAAACCAAGTGGAATTCAAATAAATGAAATCTAAAATAAAATAAAAAGTCACTCAAATAAAATTTATCCATCAGTCATAAAAAAAAGCCATATATGTCATGTCACAAAAATGAAGATTTCATGTCTAGTTGGCCACTCAAGGAGGTAATTGAAGGAATCTTACATTACAATGGAGGAATCACATTTTTTTTACAAGGGGTAAATTTGCTATATCTCTTCATCTAACAATAAAAAATAATCAAAAGAGTGAGATAGAGAGTTTTTTTTTGGTAGAAAAAAGGGGGGAAAGCCCCTAAAGAGGAAAAAGAAAAAAAAAAAACTAAGAAGCTAATCCAATGGTCCGAGGCATAATATATAAAATAAAGTTTCTTTTTTAGATATATTAATGTATAACTAATGTATTAATCTATAATATAGATTAGATAAATTATTCAATGTCTAATAAATGTCACAATTTAACTATAAACAATATTCATACAACCTACTTTAAATATATTTTTCTACTAAAATATAAAGAAAAATATGAACATACAAGATGTCGGATTTTTTCCATTGAGTATTTTTAAATATCAAGGTTTTAAAATTTTTAATAGGAGAAACAACTATTTTGGTCTCTCAATGTGTAACCCGCTGTCATTCTGGTATCTTATTAAAGAAAAACTACAAAATAGTTTCTTAATTTGTATTCCGTTAGTCATTTTAGTCTCTAGCTAATGTTAAGTTTGACCGTTAACTCAACAAAAAAGCTGATGTGGCAATTTTTTGGATACACATCAGCTTACTAAGTTGGCAGAAGGGAAGAGAAACCATTTTTGTCTCGGAATATGCAACTCGCTGTCATTATGGTATCTGACTCAATAAAAAAGTATAAAATAGTCTTTGACCCTGCAATCAGTTAGTCACTTTAGTCACTTTAGTCACTTTAGTCTGTGACGTTAAAAATGACCGTTAACGGATTGCAGAGTCAATGACTATTTTATATTTTTTTCTTGAATCAGGGACCAAAATACTTATTTTACGTCTTTTCTACCCACTCAGCAAACTATTAAAGAATGCACATTAGGGACTATTTTGTAGGTTTTTTACTGGAGTGACAACGAGCTGCATATTGAGCCAAAATTGCCATTTCTCCCTAAAAATATTTAGGATTAAAGTTATACATTCTCTGTGAGATTTATTTATTTTAAGATCCATGATTAAACTTCCGCAAGATAATTAGAAGAAGGAACACAGAGAAAAAAAAAAAAGAGAAAGTGAGATCTAATTTGAAAACAAATTGAAGTTCCACACCGTCAATAAAGAAGTTGTTTGTTCATGCAGCTAGCACGCTCGTAGAAAGTGTGGAGTTACCTTTTTGAAGTTTCTCTATCTCTCTTTAAAGTACAAAAATCAGAAGGGTCGATGACAAAGAGACAAAACAAAGTACAAATAAAGAGCAGGTGATCAGATATAGTAATGAATGTTATGTGAACCGAGAGAGAGAGAGAGAGAAATACTTCAATTCCAAATAAAGTTGAAGAAGAAACCAAGATTGTTCTTCACGATAGATAGATCTCCTCTCGCTGAAAAGATACTGCAGGCACTATCACAACCCTAGCTAGCCACGTTCTTCACTTTTTACAATCACTTTTATCGATGGTTCCTATTTAAAAATATCAATGGTTTAAATTATTTTGTTTAAGTAATATTTAAAATATTATCATCACAATCAACAATAAATTGATCCAATTGGCAAGAGACCTGGTCCTCTTAAGCAAGTGGCTAGAGGTTCAATTTTTAGCTCATGAGTATTGAGAAAATTACACGTTTCACAAATTATAATCCTTAATCAATGTTTTTAAGTAGACTATTGTTGTGTTTCAAAAGTCAACTATTCATAAAAAAAATGTATAAAAGATTTGGCAAAATTACACGTTTGGTCCTTTATTTTATTTTTTTGTAACACTTTGATCTTTTATATTCCTTTTGTAACATTTTGGTCTTTTATCTTATATTTTGGTTACACTCTGGTTTTTTATCTTTAATTTGTAACACTTTAGTCCTTTAAAAAAATGAAGATATGAAAGAATTGATGAAGACGATGAACATATTCATCAAAATTATGATTTTTATTTAATTTTAATAAAAAAATATCTTAACAAATAAAATTCAGCATTTTTTTAGTAAAACAATATATGAAAAAAAGGTTTATATGTGAATGTTATAAAAGATAAAGGACTAAAGTGTTACAAATAAAAGATAGAGGACCAAAGTATTACAAATATATAAGATAAAAGACTAAAGTGTTACAAATAAAAGATAAATGACCAAAATGTTACAAAAAAAATAAAATAAATGATCAAACGTGTAATTTTGCCTAAAAATTTAAAATAATCTTCAATATAAGTTAGTACAAAAAATAATATGGACCACACGAACGGACACGTGTCCGTTTAACAGCTAATATATAACTAAAACAACTAAAAATAAATACGTAACCCGTATTAAGGCTCCGTTTGGCCCGGCTTATTTTCCTTTTTTTTTCTTCTCCTTAAAAATAGTAAAGAAGGAAAAAATTGTGTTTGACTTAATTTTTTTTATTTTTTACTTCTTTATTTTATTTCTCTAATACTTTTAAGGAGAAATAGTGTCAAATATAATTTTATACTTCTTTATTTCGTTTAAGCTAAAATAAAAAGTAAAAAATAAGCCGGGTCAAACGAGGCCTAAACTTACTTCAACTATGTTATTGTTTTATCCATAAAGACAACACGGCAATGATTGTGTTGTTTACTGTGTAGTATTTGTCAACATTCGTTAAATTTTTATTTCATGTTTTTTATTAGCATTTGTTAAAATTTCTTACTAATTTTAAACATTAATCTCATTTATAAAGGTGGTTCATCGTTGTTCATGTGATAAATCACTCATTTATAGCAATATTATGTGTATATTCACTTAATAATTTTAAAGATAAAATTATAGTTACCAAACTACTTGACACAAAAATAGATGGTTCATCATAACATTTGCTCTTAATATATTCCAAGTCAAAAATCAAATATATACCCAATTTTAAATAGTGTAATTTTCACTTGTATATCATCTGCACATAAAAAGATAATCACCAACTACAATTGTAACATATAACTGCGAGATTTTAAGTTCGAATCTAGATATAAATATGAAGAGTTAACAATATATTTTCATATTTTAGAAACAACATTTCACTTTACATTTATATGATGGTGCAAAAAAGACATGTCTTTTAACAATATAATTATACTCCCTCTGTTCCAAAATAAATGACATGTTTGATCACTGACACGTTTGTCAATGCACAACTTTAATCGTTAATATCTCTAATTATATATTATTAAAAATTATAAAAATGGTATATTTTGAACGTACTCGTCGAGACAAATCAAACAACATCTCAAATGCTAATATTTGCATGTATATATTAGTAGAAAAATAAGGTCAAAGCAGGTCAAATAAATAGTATACTAAGTCAAAAAAATGTCATTTAAAATGGGACGGAGGGAGTATTTCTGACTACATCTGAAAATAAGTTACATATTGACCGAAACTAGCAAAACAAGTGATTAGTAAGTAAATGAACTCCCCTAGAATTATAACATGTAGGCGAGACAAAATGTAGTTGAACACAAGAGGGCCATATCTTTCTCAAGTCTACTAAGACTTATCCATGTTAATAATGCTACTAACCATAAAGGGCGAGGATTGTAGAAATCGCAATAGAGTTATCTACTAGATTCTAATTAAACTGTAATTTTATCAAATATTTTAATTAATTTATCAACTACTACTTTCTCTAGTTTTATATCGTTAATTTTAATTAAAAGTCAATTTTTACTTTTTAGATTCTTCATAAAATTAACGTATCGAGACAATATTATATTCTAGTTATATCAATTTTACAATAAATTTAAAATGTCAATTTTATTTTACAATAAATCTGTCATTAGCTAATGGTCAATCACTATTTTTATCAAAAAAATAAAGAAAGCACTTTGAAAAAAGAAATATCAGATGATAGCGGCAGTCTATATCTGATAGGCAGCATCAGCTAGTAAGCAGCGTTATCGTCATCCAATGACATCTTTCTCAGCAGCACTGCAGGCCTATCACATGCACTGATACTAGTACTATTCAACACTCTACGCATATTCTCAGTCTTCTAAGCAATACTAGTCTATAAATACTAGTCTATATCCATTTTCTCAAACACTTTGGACCATGGGCATGTTTGAATTTACTTCCTCCGTCCGAATTTAATTGATACAGTTGATTTTACATATGTTGTTTTGATATATAGTTGACACAGTTGACTCCCTCTATCCCAAAATAAGATATTGTTTGATTTATCTTGATGAATATTTTTAAAATATTAAATTTTTATAATTTTTACTATTATGTAATTAAAAATATTAATTATTAAAGTTATTTGACGTGCGTGAAATAGTCAACTGTGTCAATTAAATTGAGACTAAGTGAATATTATCAAGAAGTAGATTATGTAAAATTATAGGACTAAATGCATCTATAGTCTTTTAAGTTTAACGTTTGTAACAGATAGGTCCTTTAAGTTTTTTAAGTAACAGATAAGTCTTTAAGTTTTTTAAGTAAAAAATAGGTACTTTAAGTTTGTAATTTGTAACATTTAAGTCCTATTTTTTAAGTAATTGAGGGACCTATATGTTACAAATTACAAACTTAAAGGACCTATTTATTACTTAAAAAACTTAAAGGACTTATTTATTACTTAAAAAACTTAAAAGATCAATCTGTTACAAACATAAAACTTAAAGGACTTATGGATACATTTTGCCAAAATTATAGTCAGCCAGTCTGATTTTTTATATTTTTTAAAGCTAAGTACACCGAAAATGTGTGCTTTTATTTTTAACGCCAAAAACATGCAAACAATTGTTAGTATGAGAGTCTAGTAAATATGTCAGAATTACGAGGTTCCACCATAATATTCTAAAAGATACTACCTCCGTCCCATTTTATTAGACCTTTTTTGATTAAATGACACTATTCACTTATCATGTTTTGACCATATTTTTTTAATAATATATAAATATAAATATAGGCATATAAGATCTTGTTTGATTTGTTTTGATGAATATTTTTAAAATATCCAAATTTTATAATTTTTACTAATAAAGAATTAAAGATATTAGAGATCAAAATCGTGCATTGGCATACGTGCAGAGTCAAACTAGTTCTTTTATTTTGGGACATAGGTAGTATACCGTAACTTTTGTAAAATTACAATGAGTCACCGCGATTTTAGTATACTCATTGTTACACGAAACATAGACTGAGTTATTGTTAATTTGAAGAACACTTCAAAAATCTCCATATGTCTCAAAATAAATGACATTTTTGACCAGATTCACATTTGGCAATGCTCAATTTAATTACGAAAATCAATGAACAAATTTGAACTAATTCTAAAACTAAATTTTCTTATTAATAAAATTAATTAGTATCAGAAACACTAAATTTTCTTATTAATAAAATTAACTAGTATCTTAAACACTATTTAATATTTTTCATATATTATTTGTACATTTTAATGTCACCTTAAAATTCAATTTCAACATGTAAGAAAATAATAAAATTAGCTTAGATTAATAAAACACAAGCAAAATAACAAAAAAAAAATGAATTTTGAGATACTTTTTTACAAACTCATAATTTAAAACAAGCTAAATTGAAATGATGATTAATGATATCATAAATTTTTAGTAATACTCCATCTCATCCTAAATGTAAAAAAATCCATTTTTAAATATATTAAAATATTAATATATCTAAAAAGTGAATGTGTTTTTATATAAATAGATAGATATTAGATAACCTCACCACAATAACTAATAGAGAATACCAATTTCAGTAAAATACGAGATAGGATTCAACAAACCAAAACAAAAATTTGAGGCCTTATTTCTTGAATCCAAAATAAGTCATGGACGATGGACTGTGTTGCCCTTGTTCATTGGCCCTAGAGATAGATCATACAGTACACATTATTTATGATAGCACCAAAAACAGTCGAATTCAAAATATTGGTAAAGAAAGCCTCAACAAACTTAACCCCAATTTTGAGTTTCCTTTTCTTTGAAAAACATACCGCAGCTTTAATCACCACTTCGTCAAAAAATACATCAATTAATAAAGCATTAGAGAAAGCACAATCAACAAACGCACGCAACTAGTACTGTTATACTAATAATAATAATAAAGTAAACCAAACTAATACACAATGAACAAAGCAAAAATAGCAAAATGCTATTCATATTAATTTGAGATAAATAAATAACTGAAAATAAAAAACCAATCTAGCTAAGCTAGCAATATAACCATCACTCTAAACTAGTCTTGTTAATTAATTTCTGTTTACATACTAAATAAAGCTAATTAAACAAAGATATAACAATAACAATTAAAATAAAATAAAAATAAAAACAAGCATAAATAGCATGATAATTTCACAATAAACGAAGAAAATGTGATTTATCATAATCATTATCAGTAAGGTGGTGGTCTTGTAGATGGAGCCCAAATCACATCAGATGATGGCATATGACAGCTGTACATAGACATCCCACACGACTCACCATCTTGACCTTGACCGCTATCCACCGCACCGGAAACAGCCGGCGAATTTCCATCACCACCACCACCACCAGACACCGAGTTTCCACCTTCTTCTAACGGCAACCTATAATACGACGGATTATTAAACGAAGCAGCTATAATAAAAACCGTTCCCGCCGCTATCAAATTTCCAGCAACAATTCCTCCAACGATCTGTCCTTGCGGTCCAGCAAGCGAGATCGAGAATCCACTAGGAACCGCCGGAGAACCACCGCCACCGGATTGTTGAGGAAGAAAAGTAGCGGTTACAGAAAGAATATCAAAACGACCGTGAAAAGTAACGGTAGTTCCAGGTGTAGTTGACGGTTGACGGAGAGTAACGTTAGCAACCGCTCCTGAACCAGTTAAAACACATAAACCAATATTCTTACGACGACTAAACTGTGAAATAGCTTCAACGACGTCGTTTCCACCAGAAACTTCTAGAATAAAAGGACTCATAGCAGGTTCTGAATCGCGTGTTATAATAACAGGCGGTTTTGGTCTGTTTTTAGATCCAGGCGGACGTCCTCTTGGTCGTCTAACAACCTCGATTGTCGCACCATCGCCGGATGAGTTCGGTTTCTGAACACCGCCACCGCCGCTATCTTCTCCGATTGGTTGACATTCATGAGAGAGTTGAAAAGGATGAAATGGATTGTTTTGAGAATTTGATTGATGAAGCTTCGAGAATAATAGTGAAGGTGGTGGTGTTTCTGTTCCTTTGTTTGGATTTTGATCTACGTATTCTCCTTTCATTATAAATCAATATTTTGTTTGTTTATTGATCCCAAGGGTTTGGATTGGATTTTAAATGGATAATATATTGTAGTAAGAGTGGTAGGTGCAATAAAATAGAATAGAATAGAAGAGACTCAGAGAGTTTGAGAAGGATAAAGAAGAGAGAAAATAGTGTATAGGTGAGATGAGGCAAAGAGTGTGAAGAGGTGTTTGGATTTGGTTTATAGTGAGATTTGCCTTTATTTATTATTTTATTGAAAAAATGAAAATGGTGAGAGAGGTGTGAGAGAGGGAAAAAAGTGGGTGAATCACTTTTTTCTAATTTATTTATGAACTTGGATTTGTTATACTAGCAGTTACAAATTTTAACTGTCTGATTTAAAATTAATGATTGAGATTAAATATATTGTTTTTAATATTATAGAGTTTTTTTCTTACAATTTGAAAGAAAGATAAATAGATAAAAGTTGCACCGCAAATTTTTTTTAGATGGTAAAGTCAATTATCTTAATATTACATATAAAAATTTATGAGTTAATACATTTGTTATATATAATTCTTTGTGCCATCTGAATTGTGTCATGTACTTCCTCCAATTTTGAATGTAAGCAAATAAATCATTTTTTAAATTTATTGAATAAAACATATATTTAAACAACAAAATGGTTCAGATACATAATATATTCAATAAAACTATAAAATGATTTTTTGTTTATATCCAAAATTGGAGTAATATATCAACAATTGTGTTTGATAATTGAGTAAAACTAGGACCAAGATTTCCTGCAGTAGTAAATCTGAGTTATTGATTTAAGATCGAACGGTCCACATTATTCACATAGTTAAACAATCTAGATCTTCGATCAGATCTGTCGTTTCAAAACTGTAATTGTGTCACGCAGTTACAGCAGGAAATTCTTTTTCATAAAACTATGTGTTATATTTACAGAAGACAATCATAATCCTTAATTTCCTATATCAAAAAGTAAAATATAATCTGCGATTGAAAAGGGACTGGAACCACTTGATAGCAGAATTGATCCCAAACCAGATTAAACTTGTGGTGAAAGTAAAATCTATAATTATTTAAATTAATTTTATTTAAATTTGTCATGTACTATTTTTTTTTATGAATGGTAAGAAATTACACTTAAATTGCACATGAGAAATAAAGGAGAAAGGTGGTGGGTGAAGTTGGAAATTAAGAAAGACTAATGGCGCCGCTGGTAATAAATTGGGTCCACAACATGGGACAGGAAAAGATGGATATATATGGGTTGAAGGTTCTTGCAATTTGGGTATTATTATTAGTTGGATCAATTTGCCACCGCCTTTCCTTTTCTCTTTTTTTACCTCTTTTTTCTTGACACAAGCTGTTGAAAAGGAGAAAAATTTGGTCGTTAACCTGATAAGGACCTACTTGATGGGTTTGGATTTGGGTTATGGGGGGATGGATATTGTGTTTATTTTGTAACCTTCTACTAATGAATTCAAATAGTTTGGTCGGGTTGTTTCTTTTGACATGTTGATCTTCCTCATTACTTCCTACATTAGTTGACATTAGAAGTTGAAAATTCAAAACCATTATCATTTCGTTTATGTCAAATGGTCATCAGTTTTTATCATTGTGTTTACCTAATGGAAAATTTAAATTTTCTACAATTACGCAATCACAATATAATGTCAACTTGTTGTAATCTTTGGTTCTAAATCTAAAATAAAATTTGCAATCACAATATAATGTCAACTTAATTGTTGTAATCTTTGGTTCTCTAAATCTAAGATAAAATTTGGATCAACAAAAATTAATAAACATGAGTGATTTGAGTATACTGTTTATCTATAGCCTAAGCAGAGATGTTTAGGATTCGAACTTCTATTTCTAATTATAACTACTTATTAATTCTTAATATCCATATGTTTGAAAAATGATTCTTTAAAATAACTAGTATGTTAGCCCGTGCCGTGCACGGGATAATTTTCTTTTTAAATATTATTTATGTATTTGTTTTGAAATATTATTTGAGTAATTTGGTTTAAAATTCTATGATAAAATTGAGTTAGTTTTTAAATTATATAGGTTTAAGGATGTTACACCAAAGAGCGAGATGAAGAATATTTATTTGCTTTCCGTTTTACACTATTATGAGACTTTTTTCTTTCATCTTCATCCCCGTAACTATTTAGGGACTCTATAAATATAAAATAATTATAAACTTCATGGCCTTATGACTTTTTGGCAGCATAGTTTTTTATAAAATTCCTACAATGAGATTAATTCCTTCAAGGATGGTTGTCTGCTAAATCATCTTCAATCGACTCTTTTTTTCTTTTAAATGTTGTCTGTGTCCTTTTGTCATTTTATATTATTTAGAAGGTTGTCTATATTTTTTTTGCAAATGTCAATGAGATTAATTTTATTTAGTTTATTTGAGTATGAAAATACAATGTATGTTTTAGAATGTTAGATGAGCATAGTGGGATGTGAAGTACTCTCTCGTTCCCCGTTCAACAATGTTAATAGGTTCTCTCTCCATCTCTCAAGACTCTGTAGGGACTCCATCAACATAAAATAATTGTAAATTATATATTATTTTTCAAATCAATATTAACATACTTTGACTTTGATCTTATTCTTACACTTTTCTTGTCACCGTAACACAGAGAAGTAATATTCACGCATGAGCGTCAAATGGGAAAAAATCTATGTGTAAATCTCCACTCGCATTGATAAATTAACATCCTCAAAAGAAATGAACGAAAGCTTATGGAAAGTTTAAAATTGTAATTATAAAAAAATTCCAAAGATTATAAAAAACTAAAATTATATTAAATTATTTTAGGTTTTCCTTAGATTCATGAGCTGATGGTAATTCTAATGAAAGTGTGACAGACATAAAATATTGATAACTCCCGCAATCAGAATTCAAATTTAATTATTTCAGGTGCATTATTTTTAATAGTGGGGGTGAAAAGTGCTTTGCGTTATTCAGCCATTCTACACCAATGTTAAATTCTCTCTCTCTCTCTCTCTCTCTCTCTCTCTATTTCTATATCTCTCCCACACGATAATTTTCATTTTTTATTGATATTTATTTGCTTTTATATATATATATATCTCTTTTTCTTTTGAAGGTTGTTTATGTCATTATACTATTTTGAATGTTATCTATATTTTTCTTTAAATTGTTAATAAGATTGATTTTATTTAATTTACTTGAGTAAGAAAATATGATATGTGTTTAAGGATGTTATAGGAACATAGTGGGGTGGGAAGTCGCCCCCATTCCATGTTTCTCGTTCAAAAAAACTAAGAGATTATCTCTCTCTCTCTCTCCCCGTCTCCCAAGACTTTGTAGCGACTCTATCAATAAAAAATAATTGTAAATTCTATACTATTTTTCAAATGAATATCAACAAACTTGGAACGAAAGTTTATAGAAAGTTTAAAGTTTAAATTATTCAAAATTTTCATAGATTATATAAAATAAAAAATTATTGTAATTTATTTTAGGGTTTCCATAGATCTCATCAATTTGAGGTAATTACAATAATGAAAGCATGATGAAGTGATGAACACAAAATATGACTATTTTCACTGTCGAAATTCAAATTTTAATTAGTTAAAATATATTTCATATTATCAATTTATTAATTATCAATTTATATGAAATTAGATAAGTGTTGTTTTCCGTTTTCTATTTCTACACCACTGAAAGATTTCATATTATCAATTTATATAATATTAGAGTTTCTAAAAAAATATATATAGTATTAAAGAAGGTCTAATTAAGCGATTCTTCAAAAAAAATTACATAAATAAAAACTGCTTAGGTTGATAAAAATATTGTAAACTTTTGATTGTTGATCGAAGTAATAATAAAGTAGTTTTATTATAAAAAAAATACGGTTGTTTTTTCTACAAAAAAAGGATAGTAGCTTTCTATAAAATTAAAATACTATAAAAGTTTGATTATTTTTGTCAATGAGATTCGAACAACAGACCATATACTAATAATAAGCTAGTTTTCTCTAGAAAAACAAAAAAAAACTGGTAGAATTCCATATAATATTATAAAAATTGAATTTTTGTTGTCAATGGGATTCGAACCAAAGACCGTGTGCTAAAAGCTCCGCATAAGTAGAAGGTCTATAATAATTACACTTAGGATTATTTTCTTGAGAATGCACGAGAGAGATCCGTGGGAATATCGTAATGTATATAATAGAGATATTATAAAAATTGAATTTTTATTGTCAATGGGATTCGAATCAAAGACCTCGTACTAAAAGCTCCGCATAAGTAGAAGGTCTATAATAATGACACTTATGATTATTTTCTTGAGAATGCACGAGAGAGCTCCGTGGGAATCTCGTAATGTATATAAGGCAAAAGTTATTGTGCATAAGCCAAATCTTTATGGACGGTGCATAAGTGAATAACAACCATTAGATTAGCCCTCCACGTGTCATATTCGTAGCACGGTTTAACATGCATCCCGGAACAGTTGAGAAAAAGTGTTCCGGTATGAATATGCATACCGGAACACTTGAGAAAAAGTGTTCTGTTAACCGGACCCTATATATAATAGAGATTGGAGTATCTAAAAAAAAAACAATATAATATTAAAGAAGGTCTAATTGAGTGATTCTTCAAAAAAAAAATTACATAAAAAAAAAAACTCTTTAGGTTGATAAAAATAGTATAAACTTTTGATTGTTGATTGAAGTAATAATAAAGTAGTTTTATTATAAAAAAACACTACCACAAAAAAAGGTTTTAATAGCACTCTTTTTTTGCTTTAATAGCACTTTTAAGTGCTATAGAAGCCAGTGCTATTGTAAGTCTGTGGCTATGATAGCACTTTTAAAAGCGCTATCGTATGTCCAACTTTTAATAGCACTTTATAATAAAAACGCTATTGTAGGTACTTTCTTTTTTTAAAAAAAAAATATACATCCTAAAGCCTTTTTTTATACGTAACCTGGAGTTTAAATTGAAATTTAAAAAATTGTACATATAGATATTGAATACATAAGTCTCACCCACTAAAACTAACTTAACCCTATACATACAAATAATAAGAACACCAAGGCCTAATACAAAGGTACTATACATCCTCAACCATATTCACTCACATATCCCAACATTTAATGATCCTGTGCTGAACAAAAATTTATGCAGCAAACAATTAATAAATCAACTTGAACGCCTTAGGAGTTAGCCTTGCTCGCCAGTCACCAAGCCAACACCATTCTCATGTTACCAAGAAGTCCCTGAAAAATTAAGAATATATTGTATATTTGATTACTCTTATTTAATGACAATATTGAACAGTTTCAATACAAATTGTATATTGGTATTTCTCTCTAATACACCAATACAAAACAGTCCCAATATACATAGCTAAACACCTAAACAATATGAGAGGAATTAGACAAGAGTAGCAAAGATTTTAAACAAAAACAGACTAAAAGGTACAAAAACATTAAACAAAATATCACTACTCATTCCATGACACCTCTCATTGAAGGAACAAATATAAAGCTAATTTCTTGCTAAACTAACATCTAAGCTACTCATTTCAAAATGCCTAAAACTATAAAACCAGGTATTGTAACATTCCATCCAATAAATCCCACTTAGGCTTAAATTTTCAACAACCATATTAATCATCAATGTGTTGTTCTTCTTTAACAACCAGTTTCAATACAAGTAGCAGACTTAAACCAAGATGTGATAAGGGACCTTGTTCAACTAATCTACAACATAAAAAGTAACCAATTCAAGTCATGCATACTATATTTCATAAATTAGCATGTACATACAAGTTTAATAAGATATGCATATCAGTAGCTACAAAAGTAGTTCTACCGAGATATCATTAGACTCTTTGAAGTGTTTGTTTCCTTACAAATTATTCGTCTTCCTCATAATCGGTTTCCATTTTTCTTTTTTATCTGCTGCATCAAATTTAATTAGTGTCACAACCATCCCTATCAAGTTTTGTATATTGAAAATTAAGCAAATCATAGACCAAACAACTAGTACTTAATCATGCTTTTTTATTTATAACTAATAGATAGTTACAAAATTCTCAAGAGATGAAATCTCAATTCTCTTTGATATACTCTAACTCTTATCATTTGAGTTTAACCCACAATGAATTTTCTATGTACCGTCATCATTTTAAAACAGAACATACAAGATATCAAAATCACTAATATTAATATATCAAAGCAAAGAAATACAAAAATAAACATTAACCAATCAACAAATACACATACTTGGTACATATATTTTAAGCAAACATCACTCACAAAGAAATCAGAAACTTTTTATCTCATGACAGCAATTGTATTTTTAAGCAAAATCCATCATTTCTTATTTTAAACTAATATATAAGGCATGTAGTTCTAACCACTTCTTCCACTAATCAAATACTGGAATTTCAAACATTATAGGCCTTAGTTCCGGATACCTGATAATACAATCTCTTCAACATTAAATTTAATCATACTACCAACATCACCCCACGACATGCAAGATCAAAAAAATCACTTAACAATAGACATAAGTTCTTTAATTTATGGGAATTATTCACTGGAGCTTTGAAAAGATAGATTCTTAATTAAATTTCTCTTAAATGGATAAACACAAGAAGATAAATGGCCATTTTTTAATTAAATTTCACTTAAATTTAACTATCAATTGCTCATATGATCAAGTAACCAATTGCTCAAATGGTCAAGTACACAAGGTATACATGGATAAATTCAAAAGCTACAATCAATACAAAACAAGAACCTAAGTCTGACTTGCTCTAAACAGAAGTAAAAAAACCCAAAAGCTATTATGCTAGAAGAGCAAAAACAGAATTGACACATAATGTGATATACCACAGTCCAAAATAGCAACAGAAGCACTATACACCATATCAGTAGAAACTATTTGTTCAAACTATTAGTTCCTAGCTTGGCTCAACTACTTACATTCTCCTAAATGCATTTATCCAATATTCATACCCTTTATTTAGTTCATTAATGAGTAGACAATCTACTTCTAAAGATTTGCAAATGAAAATTATGCAGCAAAATAAAAATGAGACGAGCATAATGAATATATGCAGAAACCAACCTCCTAATCTGAATAAAAGTAGATTCTATAAAATTGTTGTAATTACACTCCATATCTAGAAGACAACCTCCTTATTTCACTCTTTAAGACTCTTTGCTATTTACAAATGACATGTGTTGCAACTATGTTTCATTATCAATTAAAATAATATCTTTACTTTCAATTTATCAACCATGAACACATTTTACTTTCAAACTAAAATATGGGGCAACAATTTATCAACCATGAACACATTTGTAATTTTTATATACTCATTGTGACCACTGTGATATTTCTCAAAACTATCCTAATAGCCTTCATAAAGAACATCAGGCATGATAACTTTGATTTGTTCACTTGACAATGTATTGTGCAAGATTTGAAGCAGATATAATGAAATCCCCTGCAAGACTTTGCATAACATCTTAATCCTAATTCTGGTCTTAGAAAATCAAAACACAAAACATCTAAAAACAAACAATTGAATGATCCTGATTTCAATTGGGAAAACTGATTAGTCCATAGTGGATTGTTTCTCCTTTCTAAAAGAAATTGAGTTCATAAACAGTCAATCAAAGATGTAAAACATGTAACCATTCAATACCTTAACTAATAAACTCCAATCACAACAAATTAGAAAGTTTATGTCTGAATCTAAAATTAATCAATATTGGGATTTATGGTTCAACAGAAAAATAAAGAGAGGAAAATATTTACCTCATTAATTCAATCCTTCAACAATGGTAACAATCCCTCAATTTGGGATTTAGGGTTTAACAATGGAGAGTTCGTCGGAACGATGATGAAGAGTGGCTGAAGGACGTTGCAGCGGAGAAGTGAAGAGAAGTACGGTGGTTCTGTGAGGAACGGCGAATGTGAAAAATGAGACGGTGGCTGTTCATCGGAGACGGCTGTGACGACGGTGGTTCTGTGGCGAAGTGAAAATGAGACGATGGATCTGAAAGTGAAAAGTGAAGAGAGAGTGAAAAGATGAGGGCACAAAATGGTGTTTACACCTCCAGCACAAAAATGAAATTTTTCGGTGATTTTTATTTTATTTATATTTCAATAGAAAGCCAAATAATAGCGCTTTTGCAGAAGTGCTATCGTAGGTATATACATATTATATCATTTGCATTAAAAGTGCTATTAAAGGCCTTTGAAAAAAATATTTTCCTATCTATAATAGCACTTCTGATAATAAACGCTATTATAAGTATTTTACTGAGATATTTAATAGCACTTCTGTAAAAGTGCTATTAAATTAGTGCTATTGTAAGCAAAAATTGTAGTAGTGAAATTACGGTTGTTTTTTCTACCAAAAAAATATACGGTTGTTTTTTCTACAAAAAAAGATAGTAACTTTATATAAAATTAAAATACTATAAAAATTAGATTATTTTTATCAATGAGATTCGAATAACAGACCTTATACTAATAATAAGATAGTTTTTTCTAAAAAAACAAAAAAAATGGTTGAATTCCATATAATATTATAAAAATTGAATTTTTGTTGTCAATGGGATTCGAACCAATGACCTCGTGCTAAAAGCTCCGCATAAGTAGAAGCTCTATAATAATGACACGTAGGATTATTTTCTTGAGAATGCACGAGAGAGCTCCGTGAGAATCTCGTAATGTATATAATAGAGATTTATCTTAGAAAAACTTATTAACCATTTGACTTCAATATTTTAATTTGCATTTAAATAATATTTAGATCACATGAATGTGTCAAATATTACTACATGAAATTTATATTGGTTTAACATGGATATCTAGTTTGTTTCTTTGTAAAATTATAATTGTGCGGACATTGTAATAATACAGGGTTGAAATTTGAATTTAAATTTTTTCACTTATTTATTTTAAAAGATAAAATTTTGGCTACTAAATTATTTAACAACAAAATTTATTTATCAATCTGAACCAAAATTAAATAGACATTAACTTGACTTAAATTATTGATCATTTTTCTTTCTCCAACTTTCATTTTTCTTTCTCTTTAATTTAATTTTACTTTTGTTTTATTTTAGTGCTGTAATTTATCAATATTATACAATTTAATTTTTAAGTTTATTTTTTTTAAGTTATGCATGTTAGATATTTGATCATTTATGTTATAAAATTTATAGAAGTCAGTCATCCTATAAAAAATCAAAATATCTTAATATTTGTAATTTAAGAGATCAATTTTCAACATTCATAACATAATAGACTAAAATGAAATGAAAAAACTTAAATAAATTATTTAATGTTTGTAATTTAAGAATCAAAATAAAACAAATAAAAAAAAGAAGTTTTAAGGCTCCGTTTGGATTGATGGAATGTAATGGAATGGAGCGGAGCGGAATAAAGTGGAGTGGAATAGGATGGAGCGGAATGGAATAAATATTCCGTTCCATCGTTTGGATATTCTAAAAAGGAGATGAACAAAATTGAAGGTAAGTGGTGATATGATATTAAATTCATTTCATCCTATTCTATTCCGCTCCGCTCCATTCCATTATTATTTTTCAAATCCAAACAATGGAACATTATTATATTTCATTCCGTTCCACTTCATTCATTATATTCCATCAATCCAAACGGAGCCTAAGGAATTAAAGGGGTGAAACTTAAAATTAATTTAAGCAAACAAAGATATAATATAGCCTTATTTTATTTATGTTTGTGTTAATCCTTTGTTTGGTTCTCAAGCTGATAAGAGAGTTTGATAATTTAAAATTTGGCCGCGAAGTAAGTATAATTGACAAAATATTATTCTTATTAAATATCAAACTTAAATTCTTTCAAACATTTCATCATATAAAAAACTCATTCACCATTTGAATTCTATATATCAATTAATTTAGTCATTATTTTCACTACCAAAAAAAAAATTTAGTCATTATTTTAAGGGCTAGCAAAGAACAACGAATTTATATGTGAAATTTAAAGTAAAGTAGATAAATCATAAAGTTTATTTATGTTATTTTATTATAAATAAATGTGAAGTCCCAGTTCAAACTTCAAAATCAAATAGATTTTCACCAAGCACATGTTTTAGGATCCTTGTGCTCCCTTTTATTAATATTCATATTCTATAAGAGAAAAAAAAATATGAATTGAAATTGTAAAATAATTTTATATTATTAATTAATAACAACCATATTTTTTGCCGGATCATTCCACTTTACCATTTTCTTTACTTGACATAACAAATTAATAGTTTTTTACAATTCAACAAATCTATTTTAAAATTCTCATTTAGTGTATATTTGGTTTTGCGGTGAGAAAAATTGATTTTAATATAATTGATTCTGTAAAATTGATTTTGGTCAAAATTAATTTTAAGTTAAAGTGGTTTATGTTTGAATATATTCATGTAAAAATGAGTTGAACAAAAAATTTGAGTGTAAAAATCAATTCTAGAATCAGAAGCTACGATTTATAGCTTCAAGTATAATCAATTATGCTTTTAAAAAATCAAACAAGCCAGAATCAATCCTACACGTCCAGAATCAATTTTGGCTACTCTAGAATTGAAACCGAACATACACTTAAACTAGTATGTTAGCCTGTGCTATGCACGGGATAATTTTTAATATTATTTATGTGTTTATTTTGAAATATTATTTGAATAATTTGGTTTAAAATTCTATGATAAAATTGCGATAGCTTTTGAATTATATAGGTTTAAGGATGTTACAGGAAAGAGCAAGATATCATTTTATACTATTTTGAATATTGTCTATGTTTTTCTTTCAATTGTTCATGAGATTGATTTTATTTAATTTACTTGAGTATGAAAATATGATATATGTTTAAGGATGTTACAGAGACATAGTGGCGTGGGAAGTACGCCCTCATTCCCTGTTTCTCGTTCAAAAAAACAAAGGGACTCTCTCTCTCTCTCTCTCACTCTCTCTCTCTCCCAAGACTTTATAGCGACTCCATCAACAAAAAATAATTTTAAATACTATTTTTTAAATGAATATTAACATACTTTGAACGAATGTTTATAGAAAGTTTAAAGTTTAATTCTTAAAACAATCTCATACGTTATATAAAATAAAAAATTATATTAATTTATGTTAGGGTTTCCGTAGATTTCATTAATTGGAGGTAATTACAGTAATGAAAGCATGATGAACACAAAATATGACTACTTTCACAGTCGAAATTCAAATTTTAATTAGTTAACGTGTATTTTTAATAGTGCGTGGTGAGAAGTGTTTACCGTTTCTCATTCTACACCATTGAAGGATTTCATATTATCAATTTATATAATATTAAAGTTTCTAAAAAAAATATTAGAGAATCTCTAATTGAGTGTTTCTTCAAACAAAAAATTGACATAAAAAAAACCTCTCATGGTTGATAAAAATATTCTTTGATTGTTGATCGAAGTAATAATAAAGTAGTTTTTATTATAAAAAAATAAGTTTGTTTTTTTTCTCAAAAGAAGATATTAGCTTTTGCTAAAATTAAAATATTATAAAAATTAAATTATTGTTGTCAATGATATTCGAATAGCAGACTTTATACTAATAATAAAATAATTTTCTCTAAAAAAAAGGAGGATAAAATTCCATATAATATTATAAAAATTGTTGTCAATGGAATTCAAACCACAGATCTTGTGCTAAAAGTTTCGCATAAGTAATAACTTATAATAATAACACATAATTTTTTTTTAAAAAATGCACGAGATGGGAGTATATAATAGAGATTACATCACTTTCTTTGCTACTCATTTACCTTAAAAGAAAAGAAAGTGAAGTAATGTGCTTTAAACTTAGGACAAATGGGATTATTTAAGCACATGGAAGGAGATTGGATAGTGGCGGTGGATTCAAGTGACTCAGCTGAATTTCCTAATCCAGTAAGAAAGGAGGAAAAAGAAAAGGGAGGAAACACATCAAAATACAATATTCTGCGCTTTTTCCTCATGTGGCAAAAGAATACCCGCTTTTCTTTTTTACACCAAATAAAAAAAATAAAATCAGTTTGAACACAACATTCTTTGGCAAAAGACAAATAAATAGGGTAACTAAGATTCATTTTAAAAGCAGTATGAACATGTGATTTAAAAAGATCATAAGTAGCTTACAATTCTTCTCATGTTTCTTTCCTCTAAGTACACACGACGGGTTTCAATTCCAAATCAAAAAGAGTACACTCCAAGTAATCTTCTAAACAAAGTATATTGTTTTTTTCCTACTTGCAATATGCAGTGCTAGTGTTATATTATATTCCCCGCATTTGTCAAAGTAAAATCCCAACAAAAAAAAATTGAGGTATTTTTTTAATCATATTCTATGTTAGAAGTTTCTACACAGTGTAGCGGTTATTAATCTTTATCAAAGAATCTGTAGAGTGTATAAAATGAATCTCTCTCAACTGAATTTTTTCTTTTATACATAAAAATCAGAGATTGAACTCATGACCACTCGTTCAAACGCTTGGATCAATTCATTGGTAGAAAGAATATAAGAGATTTTTCATAAGATTTACATATCATTGAACACACCTTTTAGATTTCCCTCATTAATCACCTTACTATGACTTTCATGTTCGATGCACATGCAAAACACTAAGGCTAGGCATGGCAACGGGGCGGGGCGGGGACGGGTTTCGCTCTCCCCAAACCCAAACCTATATAGTTCGGGTTTCTCCAAACCCATCCCAATTCCGAACAGGGATAAAAAGTATAATCCCAAACCCAAACCCAACGGGGATCGGGTATCCCAACGGGGTTCGGGTATCCCCGTTACGTCTTTTCCTACATGAATTTGGATTACATTTTTAGTATTTTTTTATTAAATAAAAGAAGTTAAAAGTCCAAAATTATTTTGTTTCAACGATATTTTTTTAAATAAAGAAAAGAAATAGAGAAAATAGTTTGTTTAATACTCAAATTAAAGATAAAAAATAAATATATAAATGTAATTTAAGAAATTTTTTAAGGATTTCTAATTTAAAAGAGGTAAAATCTAATTTTAATATATGTGGGGCGGGTTCGGGGACGAGTTCGGGGTGGATATCAATGTCCCCGTTACCCGCCCCAACCCCATCTTTTAAAATCGGGGAAAACCCGAACCCAAACCCAGTCAACTCGGGTTTTCCCCGTCAAAGCGGGTATAGTTTGGGCGGGTACCCGCGGGTATGTGTTTTATTGCCATGTCTAACTAAGGCACTGTTTGGTAAGTTCAATAAGCTAGCTTATAGCTTATTGGACTAGCTTATAAGCTTGTATGGAAAAAATAGAGGTGTTTGGCAATTAACTTTTTTAATTAGCTTATAGCTTATAGCTTTTTACAGTTTTTTCCATTTTTAACCTTTAATTTAATATTATTATTTTTTATAAAATAAAAAACTACCCACTATAAAGAATAACTACCCACTAACATACATATCCTTTTATTTCATTTTATATTTATCAACCACTTTAAAAGCTAATTTTACTAAACACTTTAATTTCAATTAGGTAGCTTTTCAGCTATCAGCTATAAGTTAGCATTTTAGCTATCAGCTATAAGCTAGCTTATAGCTTAATTTTGGCAAACAGAGCCTAAGAATATCTCAACAAGATAGAACCATACATAATTACTGGTTCACCGCAAATTAAATACCAACTAATTTCACTAGACTCAACACCAATTTGTTGTATACTTCGTTTAATGTGGGTATAACTTTCTCATTAACAATGATCAAACTGCAATTTGCTTATTAAAGAACACATAGTACACAAATCAAATCCATTTAACCCAAAGCAAGCTTAATATTTTTCATCCTTGCAAATACAACAGTTTTCGCTTTTAGTCACTGAAAATAGCTTGTCCTTAAAAGATTAAAAAAATTGTTATTATCCTTGCATTGGTTTTAGTCCCTAAAACACGGACATCTGATTCCATATAAACTAAAAGATTTCACAATTATTACAGACTAAAACCAAAACAGAAGTTTATGTTTCAGGGAATAAAACAATTTCTTTTATAAGATTCAAAAACTGATATTTACTGGAAGACATTTAAGCAAAAAATAATGCTTACCATGCATTAGGCTTTTTAATGTACTAAAACAATAGAGCAACACCGTTGTCATTTGCTATATTTTCCCCAAAAAAACAACACTAGCAAAGCAGGTGTAAAAGAGCAGTAAAAAAAAAGTCTTCGCAAATCAGTCATATGTCCCATATGAACTTTCAACTTAAGAAATCTGAAGCTAGCATGCAAAAGTCAAGGGTAGACCACCTACCTAAACGCATAAATTTTGCTAAATGTTTTTGTTATGACTAACAATTACGTCCATGTGCTTGAATAAGAACTTCAAAACTACATATTAAACAATCCTTAACAAGGTATTTGATTAAACGAGCATGTCCTATTAAAAGAGAATGCATTTACGCAAGTTCTGCACATGCCTAAAATTTTTCATCCCCATAATCACGGGGTAGTATTGCAATTATTCCTAACTTTGATAAATGGTGATCCAGATGGAGCAATGAGACCGAGGCTTTGCATCACTCTTATCCTTCGAGAACTCAACTCTTGGAGCTTTCCAGACGCTGTTTCCTGAGTACAATAAAGTAAATTAATGGAACCAACCAACACATAAATTAAAAAGGTTCAAATCCATATACTTACACAACTTGGGCTAGCCTGATCATCATCATCATCTGAAGCCTTGTTTCCTTTTTGGTGCTTTGCTGGGGTCTGCTCCTCCTCTTTCTTGTTAGATTTTCTCTTTTTGGTGCTTGGCGATCCTGTTGCAAAAGAATGATGAGAGGAAGTGTTTGTTAGGCTACTTCTATGTGCTGAGTTTACACATTCTGATGTATTCAACATAACATAAATGCTAATATTTTAACCACCCCTGAACCTGAAGCTACTATCTTCTTAGCTTGAGACAAATAATCCCAATCAACCAGTCATAGTAGTAAGTTGGAGCCAGAAGTAATAATCATGTATATTAAACTTATAAGACCACATAGACATAATACAAACAGTACAAAAACATAGCGTCAATTGTCGAAACAGATGGAGATCCACAGAGAGGATAAGTCATGATGGACATAATACAATGCTTGGGGTTGTAGAACTAGTGAAGAAGGAGTAAGCTAGGTTGGAAAAGACTGACAACCATCTCTGTCAAAGTTGCTGACAAGTTTGGTCAGAGACATGCCTTCATTTGATGGTGAGACTGATAGAAATCAACTGTTATTAGTACAGAAATGAGATTATGAGAGAAAGAGCAAAGCTTACAGACTATTCCTAGAGTATTCGAGCGACTTTTGAATTTTGACTCACTCAAATGCTTAAAAGGCCCCCAACTATTTCCAAATGATGAGGTAATCCTCTCATTAATCCTCTATTAATACGCAGCATGCCTTATTTCCCTCAACTATCTTCTAACCCACCCACTAACTGACCAATTAGCTAATTCCCTAACAACTAACTAACCAGGCCTCTTAACATTCAGTAACAGAACATACTTATCAATACCACACCCCAACTCAAGGTGAAGCATAAGTAACCCCCCCCTTCAGGATCCCATTGCAAGCAACTTAATGATACAGTTCTCAATTTATACAAACACTCCCTTGCAAAGCTGGCCAATAGGGAGGTCGGGATATTCTAGTTGTGGTGGGGGTCTGTCTAGATTTCCTTTTGGCCCCTTTTTATGCATGCCTTGGCAAGTAATGATGGAAAGAATTCCAGCTGAACGACCATCTATGCTGTCCCAGTCAGCAGCTATATCAGTCCTGAATTACCCTAGGTTAAATTGCTCCGATACAAGAAACAAACTGGTGGACTGCGATGATCGTTCAAGTGAGAGATGAATACCAGGATGACCGTTCACGTCACATTTGAACACTTGGATGACAGTTCAGGTCAGAGCAAGATACATGGATGACCGTTCAGGACATAACTCCATACCTAGATTATAATTCAGGTCAGGTTTGAGAAAATGGATGTCTCTCTCAGGTCAAAGCTGGATACCTAGATAACACCTTTCAGGTCAGAGTTGAACAATGTATGACCACTTAGGTCAACGTAAAGCCTCCTCTGACCATTCAGGATGTAAAAACCGACATACCGCAGCATCTATCCGCGTGGTGTTAAGCATTACATTCTTAACGGTCTTCAGCAAGAGCCTTTCCTACTCCCCGCGCCCCTATACGAACAAATATTGTGACCTAATGGGCCTAAACTGCAAGAAGAAGGGCCCATTGCCATAGAAGGGAGTGGCTATAAAAGGGGTAAACCTAAGAAACAAAAGACAGCAGATTTTGGATAACCTAAATAGTATATTCTTTTGGGATGTTCCTAGAAACTTTGCCCTAACAGCTGAAGAGAATTGTTTTTCTTGTATTTTGTGTTTTCACACCTGAACAACTGGTATTATTACCGAAGAAAAGAACAGAAATGACCCTTTAGGTCAAAGTAAAGCCTCCTCCGACCATTCAGGACGTAAAAACATACTGCAGCATCAACCCATGTGGTGGTAAGCATTACATTCTTAACGGTTTTCAGCTAGAGCCTTTCCCACTCCCCGCGCCCTATATGGACAAATATTGTCTTTTCCTTGAAGCTTTGCCCTAACAGCTGAAGAGAATCATTCTTGTATTTTGTGTTTTAACACCTGAACAACTGGTATTATTACCGAAGAAAAAAACAGAGATGATACACTATTCTAAGAGCATCCGAGAGACTCTAGACTCTCCAAATTGCCTAAAAGTCCCACAACTATTTCCAAACAAGATAATCCTCTATCTAATAACTCCTCTTTATTTATAGGTACCATGCCTTATTTCCTTCAACTATTTCTCTAATTCACCCACTAACTAATTCCCTAATAACTAAGACTCTTAACATACAGTAAAAGAAATACTTATCACAGACATTATATCTTCCAACGAATCATGCAAAGATGGCTCAAGTATCCAATGAGGCTATAAGAACACATTGAAGCATCAAGGAGTGACATTAATAAGCTAGAAGCTACAGATACAGCTGGGAAACCAAGGATCTGAGTGAAGACTTTCTGATGACTATAAATAAAGCACACCATTTGTGAAAGAAAAACAGCAGTCTATAGTCTATACAGATAAAATAACAAAGTAGAGAAAACACTTCCCTGGAGTAGTGTTTTCCAAGTCACAGACAGTAATTTAAATGTGGTGATGCAAGAAATGCGACCGAAGCCCGAACTAGGCAGCAACCAGAGAAAAAGCTAAAAATATTTATGTAAACCCGTTTGTGTCTCAACTAAGGTCAAGGGTTTGCTTCCGTGTGCTGGGTCCTAAGACTTGGCATGTTGGCCATATACACTTACAAAAAGATATGCAATCCAATATGTAGAAGGATAGTGCATTTTGCAAAATATGTTCCTCAATTTGGCTTAATACTCAATTCTGTTTTGTTCCGTTCCATTAACATGATTTCAGCAGACACACTAGAAGACAGTAATTAACAAAAAAGAAAAGTGGAAAAGTGACGCAAACCCTTAACTTTTTCACAAACACTCTCATTTTCCTATTCATTGGAAAGAGAAAAATGAACATAGATATGCTATCTGTACTTTGAAAAGCATGCAAAACCATTACAATTACAGAAAATGTGCTAACCTTTGGCCTTTGATGCTGACTTCTTTGAGCTAGGAAGGTCCTTCACCCATTAAAAAACACAACAGCAGGACAATAATTAATTCAATATTTTGAAGACAACTCGCTGCCTAAAAGAAGAATGTCGTGGATAACACTTATAACCTCATTATTAACAACTAAAATAAAGAAGCCATGGTTACCTTTTCAAGACCTTCTTGGAGTATTTTTCGCAGATCCCCATTATTATTCTTGAGAATCTGAAAGATTAAATACATAAGCACAGAAAAATTCTTGCCAAATCCATTAAATTTACAAAGGGACACAAACTAGGTTTACTTCAAATGGTCACCAAAAAATATCAACTTACCGTCTCAAACTCAGAACAAGATCTAACAGGATTTACATTCATGCTGCGAACGAAAAAAGGGCACATAAGTACAAATTAATGCGCAAATCATAGAGAAACATAAATGTAATAAAGTACCAACAATGTATGACTTCCATAAATCCGGACAAGGACATCCTCAGCACGACGATTTCTAGGTTTAAGACTCGGAAGGATTGACTTATCATCAACAACCTACAACATTGTTAAAATTTTAAATAATAAAACTCAATCATCAACCGGTTAACATAAAAAAACCGAATTAATCGTTGAATTAAGGTCATTTGTGTAATTTACAAACCTGTGCAGGCCACCATGAACCACTACGAAGCTTGACATATATAACATCCCCAAATGCAACTGAATCAGCTTCAGCTTCACTGATCTTATTCTTCCCTCTCTCCATACTAACCAATTAAAAACAAACAAAACACAAAAGATCCAAAATTATGAAAGCATAATCACAAACATATAACATTCAAGAAAATGAAGAAACCACAGTATGCATCACATTAATCGATTTTGTTAAATTTCTTTGACAACATAACAATTATCATGTAAGAATACAAAATGATGATAAAATAACAAAAAATGTGAAGAGTTTCATGGTTTTTGATTTAACCATACACGCAGAAACAAACAAAAAAGAAAAAGAATAATAATAATAATTGTGTAAAGCATAACAATAACATGTGATGTGAGAAATGAAATTGAAGAAAAGTACAGTAAACAGTTACAGTCTTACAGAACGTGCGAAGAAGAAGGAGAGAGAGAGAGAGAGAGAGAGAGAGAGAATTGAGAAGAACGTTCGAAAAAAAGCGCAATTTCACTTTTAGCTTGTAAGAGAGAAAAATGAAAAATCCCAAAAAGTGTTTTTAGATTAAATTTTTGTTGTGTTTAAAGTATATATCATATATGTGTGCTTGCTAGGAGAGAAACGAGAGAAGAAAAAAAATAAAAATGGAAATAAAAATCAATACATGTATTTTGACTAACTTTGATTTAAATATATCATATATGTATTGGTTTTTGTGCTTTTATTTTATTTATTTTTTTCTTACCAAGCAAGGACAAATCCCAATTAGAATTCTAGAAAAAGATAAAAGGACTTTTGCTAAAAACACAAAAAATCCGATTGTGTTTGGAAGAAAAAGAAAAATATTAAATTCTATTTTGAAAAATAAGGTAATATCCGTTATGACTTATATGAGAGTTATTACTCAAAAAATTTAAGTCAACGCAAAAGTTTTTTGTACAATGTGATGTTCTTATTTAATTTTATAGGATAATATTTTTATTATTTTAGTGATGCAAAATACAAATGATATAATTTATATTTATATATACTTTAAAAGTGTAAATATTATCCCTCTTTTTGTACAAAAAATATGTAAATAGTTCTTTTTTTTTAATATCATTCGGTCAAAAAATTGACCATAAAAATAATATGACTTTAAGAGTTTAATAGAGATAAACAGATAGTATAAAAAATGTGTTACACAGACAACCAATAAAATTATACCATTTTGCTATGTCATTTTGTTTTTCAAATACAATTATATTCATACCCTCCCCCCTGATTTCTGGTCAACACCTCTGCAACACTAGTCAACCGAGACAATTTTAATTTTAAACAACGTTAAGATGCTGATGTGCTTCAGCGAGAACATGGATCATGCGATTATTCAAAAAAACAATATAATTTGATATGGAAAATTGGTGATTTTGGAAGAACCATAGAGTAAAGGTATGTATGGTTTGTAGTGATAGATGCAGAAAACGTTGGATGAGAGTCTGCGAGTAAGTGAATTGTGGTTGGTTGTCTGTGTAACACACTCTTTACACTGTCTGCTTATCTCCATTATTCATATAATCGCATAAAAAAATATATTGATGGTTGTATTTGTTGATAATGTAAATGTAAATTTGTTTACACCGACGATATATATCAAAGTGTAACATAAGTACCACATAGGATATTCATCCCAAGCAACTTTAAAATATACATAGATCAGGATCAAATGAAATTAAAGTATAAAAAAATTTATATGACACATTCGATAATTCTTTACCGGATAATTGTATTGTAAAATCTACCGTTGGATTAAACGATACTATAACATAGATCATATATATAATGAGTTAGGATCAAATGACACCAAAATGTCAAAATTTATTTGACACCAAATCTCATCCACTCATTTCATTTAATCTAATGGTTTAAAATTATCACCAAAATAATTTATGCACACCAATATCACCTAATTAAAAACAAATTTTTATCATCATAAATGCACAATAATAAGATATTCTCTATTTGTTTTCCTTATTTTTTATTTCCTCATTAGTGTGACAAACTAATATTTTTATTTATATAATTAAAAATCATGGCAAAATTTATTTTGATGGGTTATGGTGGTTGTGTTTGTCACTCATAAAAAAATGTATATTTTTTTTTCTTGCAAAAAAAAATGTATAATTTTTTATTTTTTTAAGCGATCTATATTTTATAACTTATAGTTATTCTTAAGCAATATATTAATGAAAGTTAACAGGATCGAAAATTTTTAGTGAAAATATTTATTTTTTTAGTCAAAAAACAATTATTTTTTGAAGGAGCAATATTTTATTTTATTCACAAATAAAAACATTAGGAATTCGTACAAATAATAAAAAAGAGAACTATGTAAAAAAAATAATAACGTTAATTTGTTAAAAAAAAGGCGAAAACACTTGAATAATAAAAAAAGGAAACTAAATAGAAAACATTTCATTTTTTTTTGACAGAAAGTAAATTTTATGGTAAGATTTGTATTTAATTAGGTGTTATTGATGTACATTACTTATTTTGGTAATAATTTTAAACCTTTGGATTAAATGAATGGATGAGATTTGGTGTCAAATAAATTTTGACACCTTGGTGTCATTTGATCCTAACTCATATAAAATATACATCAATCAGAAATTATTTTATATGAGCAATGAGATTAGGGATGACAAGTAAGCCCAAATCCATGGGCCCACCCGCACCAACACTCGAGTCAACGGGTGAAAACTCGAGCTGACTGAGTTTGGGTGACACCAAATATTTCCGGTTTGGGATCATTCAAACTTGCACCTGAAACCCGAAATCACATCCGCTTAGATTTTAAATTACATAATTATTCTTATGTATATTTGTAATTTAATTTCTTAAAAGTCAATGTTGAATACTATGATACCAAATTATGTTATTGTTGTATTTTAATCTAATTTCTGGTAATTTAACAATACTCAGTTTAATTGTTGTATTTTCTTAAAAATTTGAACTACGCTTGTTACCAAACTATATTGCTATTGTATTTTTTCAGGTTTTTGCTACGGATTTGGGTGGAAAAACCCGAACCCAACTGATGTTGGCGTGTGTGTTATTTTGCCATACAAATAACTTTTGAGTTTGAGTTTGGGTGATGAATTCGGGTGCAGGTTTGGGTAGTGTGAAACCTGCACCCATGGACACCCGTTGCCATCCCTAAATGAGATAGATCAAAATTAATATTTTACATTCAAAAAATGAGTTAATTTTGATATATGTCATTTACTTATAAAATTATTTCCAAATAATGTTATATTTTAAGAAAAGTGTTGTTTTTTTCAAAAGCATTAAATTCAGTTCCGTTGTAATACTACCCTACAATCTTTGGACCAATCTCCATATATCTCCAACAAGTCCCTCCTCATTATTATTACCATGTACCTTTGATCTGACTTTGAGAGAAGACCTTTCAAAATACAACTACCGTGATTAATTTGGTGAACAGTAATAAACTGCAACTCAGCAGAGTGAGATCTTCCCAGAACTAATAACTCATCAATGATCAACCTCTGGAATCTGCTTCATTTCCAAACTAAAATGACAAGGTTTAATAGTTCGCATTACAATGGCAATAGCAATAGTTTTACTACTATACTATTTGTCTTTGTGCTCCTAGTATTATTACAGACACACCTTATCATTGCAACATCTGAATCCAATATTGTGAAGTTCCTTCCTGGTTTTCAAGGGCCACTTCCTTTTCTACTAGAAACTGGATACGTTGAAGTAAGTGAAACTGAATCAGATGAGAATGCAGAAGTTTTCTACTATTTTATAGAATCTGAAAACAATCCTATGGAAGATCCTCTCTTGCTTTGGCTTACTGGTGGTCCTGGTTGCTCTGGTTTCTCTGGCATTTTCTTTGAAATAGGTACTAATACTAACTCAATCATTCCTATACATAGTTTGAGATTTGTTAGAATTAGCTGCATATTGATAGCATGCACCGATGCAATATAAATTCAAAATCATTAAAAACAAAAAGGATAGATGTGCGAACAAACTTAGAACATCTATGTTTTTTTTTTTTTGAAGAACTCATAACATGTTAATAACATAAATCGGCAAATTGCACGAGCCTACATATTTAACTATATTGAAATGTTTGGAATATCCATGCTTACGGATCTGTAGCATTGATGACAACATAATCATTGATTGGATCTGCATTAGATCGACCTTAATATTTCAACTTGAAACAAATAAACACCGTACCAAGACGGAAAAACACAATACGCCGTACTGAGACGGGAAAACACAATACACTTCACCAAGACGGGAAATAAAAAAAAAATGTGTCACTATATAAGACGATGAAATTACAAAAAATATAAAAAAAAACACTAAATATACATAGAAATCACACTTATATAACTAAGAAAATACGATTTGGAGGAATACTTATAGCCTAAATTGACTGTAAATCAGCCCCTCTCCAGTAAATCAAGTAGAAGAGACAAATTGTGACGACTAGGATTAGAAGAGGAGACAAATTAGTTGATTATATTTGTTATTTATTATAACTATTTTTAGCCATAATAATGTGAAAAGTTTTGTGAACAAAAAAACAAATTAATGAAATGCTTATTACCATGGTGTGGTGGCGTTGCAGGTCCAATAACATTTATAAATGATGAATACAATGGGAGCTTACCAAATTTGGCATTGAAGTCACATTCATGGACAAAGGTAGCATAGCATAGCACTGAATTGAATAACATTGATTTCATTTTTCATACAAATTCTATGCTTAATTAATTATCAAATTTATGTTGGACAGGTTAGTAATATTATATTTTTGGATTTGCCTGTTGGTACTGGATTCTCATATCCCAAAACAGATGCTGCTGTTCAGCAAAGCACTTGGAAACTAGTTCACAATGCTCATCAATTTCTTCGAAAGGTTAATTTAATTTTCATTTATCATAATAGTGTTGAGACTCATTTGTATTTTGCTATGAAACTCTGACACGGCAAACGTATGGTGTGTCACCGTGTCGGACATCAACAGACGTACGTACGCCACATATCAGATATATTTTTGCTGTGTCCAATGCAAAAAAAAGGGACACGTCGGACATGGATACGGCACATTATACACGGCCCAATTGGAAAATTCTCAAAAAAAAATTAAAATTACTTTTCATACTTGTTTGGTGCGCATGATGTAATAGTGATAGGAGAAACTGAATTCCCTCTCGTGCAGTTTCCATTGCAGGAGGTCCAGTGCTTCATCTAACCATTGATTTTTCAAATAAAAATATTAAAATTGCAATGAAAATAAAAGGTGGGGTTGGGATTTCACCGGAGAACAAAATGTATTGGAGAGGATCCTCTCTCGTGATAGGATATAATATAAAACCGAATAAGAATATATTATGATATAAGCAGGATAATAATTATCTCTTGTTATCCTATCATGTGTTTGGTGCATACATGATACATGGTAACAAACATCATATCATATTGTTAATACATATATCACTCTTAATAATATGATAAGATATATATTATATTTAAATGACAAAATTAACCTTATAAAACAATTATTTTAAAAAAATATATTTTGTAGTACTTTGAATTTTATAAATAAACAATTTAAATAAGCAATCAAATAATTTTATATAAAAATCATGAGTAACATGTCAATTTTTTTTATATGAATCAAGATCAAATAAATAACTTAATTATATATATGTTAGATAAACTAAATAAATATATGATATATCTTATATGTAAATAATAAAACCACCATTGCAAGAGTCCCATGAGCTTAACTCAATTGATAAGACATTGCAGTATATATGCAGGCGGTTGTGGTTTGAACCCACTTATTCACCTTAACGGTAGAATTATGAATAATAAATTATTTTTTTTGTAACAAAAGGGGCCAAGGCCCAACTAAAAAATTACAGAGCAATTAGGCGGGGAAAAAGCTACACCCCTACAATCATCAGCAAAAACCTGGATCAACTCTTGAGGAAGATGATCATAAACTATGGTGTTCGTGACAGATACACAACCTATGTTTGCCATAATATCCACACATCTATTTACTTCCCGATAGACATGAATAATCTTAAATTCCATGAGTAGTTCAATATTGCTTTAATTTTCTTTATTAAGCTCCAACCGGTAACACTCCCTAGTTTCCCTTTCTATAAAGTATAAACTACAAGCTACAACTTTAGAGTCTAACTGAACTTCCAAATTTCACACACCATAATCTTAAGCTATGCTTAAACTTTCATAGATACCCCATAATTCGGCCATATAAATTGATGTAGTACCAAAATTCCTCGAAAAACCACTAAACTACCACAACTTGTCATGCCATCTATACCTTTTGCCGCACCATCTGTATTCAAACAGTACCAACCATGTAGTTTGGTTAGTTGTTGAAGTCTATGTGTAACTTGACTTGTCGCACTTGATAGGAAATAACAACACTAAAGAAGAAAAATAAACACAATCACAACACAAGAAAATAATGTGGAAACTCCAAACCGGAGAAAAAACCACAAACAGTTGTTTAAACCGACAACTAGAGAATTATCACTATGTGAAAATTATTACAACACATAGACTTCTCTCACTCTCACCCCAATGCCCCAATACAACCACACTCTCACAAAACAAATATTTAAACTAAGAGTCAGATATAAGCTTAAAGTGCTACTGACTGGTGCAATTACAAACAAAGAACTTATGTTCTATATATAGCCTTGGTTTTTCCCTTGCTTCACCATTCTGAGCAATGTGAGACTTCTCCAATAGCTAATTTTTAACCTCCTTCTTTATTTAAGAAACTAGGCAATGTAGGACTTAACAATCAACCCCAATAGAACTTGCACAAGTCACTTAGATTTGATAGTTACTTGCACTAGAAGCTAGCTGTTGGTAGTTAAGTTTGTTAGCTTGTGTACTTGTATTCTAGCCTATATAAGGCCCCAATTGAGTAATGAAAAGCTAAGGGTTTCATTTGCTAACAAATTAGTTATAAAGTACGAAAACTTCTCGGATTAAGCGTGTTTTGGTGTCGGACACCAACACTTAAAATTACATTGAATTGTGTCATTTTCTAAAAATATTATTGGTGTTAACATGTCACTGTCCGTGTCGTGTTCAGGGTTCATGCATGTGTTCATGCTTCATAGCAAATAGTATCATTGTGCAGCCTGAGTAAAACAAATCGTAATAATTATCTTTAAACATTTGTAGTGGCTGGTTGATCATCCAAAATTTATCTCACATAAAGTATACATTGCTGGCGACTCATACTCTGGCATTCCTCTCCCAATCATTGTTCAAGAAATTTCATATGGTATACTAGTGCTATACTCACAAATTAGTCAAATTAAAGTTTTCTTAATATGTTTATGTGCCAATATTAATTTTAGACTTAGACTAATACAGATTAAATTTCCTTTCCTGCAGGAAATGATGATGGCCTCCAACCATGGATAAACCTCCAAGGATACATACTGGGAAATCCCTTAACAACACCAAATAACGATGATTACAGAATACCATTTAGTCATGGCATGGCACTAATTTCTGATGAACTCTACCAGGTAATTAACTTTATTTAATTAATAATCACATTTTTTATTATGAATTCAAAATGGTGATTAACATTAAAAAAAATATTTTATTGATATTGACAGTCACTGGAAAAGAATTGTAGAGGGGAGTATAAACATATAGATTCCCAAAACGTCTTTTGTTTGAAAGATTTCCAATCCTACAAGGAGGTAATACCTGTATTTGCCTGTAAACACGTTTGATTTTGAAATGCAGGACTAAAAGTGCAATTAAGTCTATAGTTTATGATAGTTTTTCGGTCACATTAAATTCAACTATTGCATATTGTTGTGATTTCTCAGGCTATTTCAAATGTGTGTCAGCCTCATATTTTGGATCCAAACTGCGAGTCTGATTTTGATAAGATAATTGAGGTTCCTCGGAGGACACTTCTTATCGATAAAGCTGATCAATCCATTATTAGTTCTTCTCTCAAAACGCCGCCTTTAAGTTGTCGGGTAACTTTCTCAAAATTGATATATCATTAGAGTTTTTAATGTTTGAGTACTCATATTTTCCACACAGCAACACCTGATTATAAGCTTTAGCAATTCAATTGTATAAAATTGATAAATCTTCCATGTTATTCCATATTTCCATTTCTATCACCTAATTAAAATATCTGATTTTCTTCGTTTTCCATGGATAGACTCATGTATATTTCCTCTGTCCTTATTGGGCTAACGATGATAACGTTCGCAAAGCACTGCACATTCGAAAGGTATTTATTTCTTGACAAAATAAGTCATTTATTTTATTTACATATAAGCGTATTACTTGTGCATTTATAAGAGTATTATATATACAATTCAGGGAAGTATAGGAAAATGGAAGCGATGTAACGGGGACCTACCTTTTAAGCATGAAACCCTTGACAGTTTTCCATATCATGCAAATCTTAGCAGAAAAGGCTTTCGTTCATTAATATACAGCGGGGATCATGACATGAAAGTTCCATTCTTAGCAACTCAAGCTTGGATAAAATCTTTAAATTACTCTATTGTTGATGATTGGAGGCAATGGTATTATAATGACCAAGTTGCAGGGTATATATATTTGGTCCCTCAACTATAGAAAATTTATACAATGCTAGCTAGTATATTTAAATGAATGAAATGTTAAATTAATTATATCTCACTTATATTTGATAATTGACAGATACACGAGGACTTACTCAAATCGGATGACATTTGCAACTGTGAAGGTATAAATTTTAGGACAAAACTTACATGTATTGCTATATGTGCATTTCTTACTTTTCCACTCACAAAAAGGTGGTTTTTTGTGTTTTTTAATTTTTTTAAAAAAAAAAAAAACTGTTTTTCAATTTAAAAACTACTTCTTTGTGAGAGGAAAAGTAAGAAATGCACCTATAGCAATGTATGTAAGTAAATTTTAATCACAACTTCTCAAATGTTACATTAAGTTTTAGTACCTAATTTTGAGCTATTTATTTATATGAAAAAATTACAGGGGGGAGGACATACAACTCCCGAATTCAAACCTGAAGAATGCTCAGCCATGTTCATTAGGTGGATATCTAATAAGCCACTTTAGGAATTATATAATATATCAAGTTGATCGGTCCAAAACTTGTTATTGTGAAAATTGATTTTATGAATGATTTGTCAATTTCTTCCAAGTTAGCTAGAATAAGAAGACTTCCTTTAAAGACTCTTGAAATTCTCTAGGCTTGATTTGAGAGATGAGAATTGAGAGAGATAACTGAACGAGGGATTAGAATTTAGAGGAATTGAATTGTCAAAGACTTGTATTTAAATTTGCACTAGAGAAGTACAATTTATTGTCTAAATAAAATGAGTGAGATGTATGAAATTATATCATATCCTATGAAGCAGATACCCTAACACAAACACATCGTCATCAATAAATATAAATATATACAAGACGCCAACCCGTGCGTTGCACGGGTTTGACGGAGCTTCATACATATATCAAGCATGGTTGCTATCAATCATGGCTGTTGCTTGGAGTTAAAGATGTTATGTCTAATCACAATAGTTAAATTTGATATAAAAAGCAAAAATTTACTTATACTTAAAACCGAATAGAGCGTATAAATTAGATTATTAATCATCCGCTATCTTTGGTTTATTGAAAATGTTAAACTACTCAACTCCTCAAAAGTCTAAATGTGTTATATTTCAAAGATCTCAAGGTAGAGCTTTAAATCTTGCTAATGTAGTTTGAAGTTAAAGAGTTTTAATTGATAGTGAATGTTAAAGAGACAAAAGTTAAAATGGAGAATGCAAGTAATAAAGTAGATTTTAGACAATGAAACATAAATACAAACTAAAACATATTAGTAGGTTTTCAAGAGAGTATTGTATTCCATGATAAAGAGAAAGAAAAGCTTAAGGGATTTTATTCAAGAGTGCATATCAATGTACAAATATTTCTTAAAGGAATGAAAAATTATTACACATATACCAAAAAAGCTCTTCAGTATCAATACATGACTTCTCACAAACCACAATGTGTAAATCTTATGCAGGATTACACACTCTTATCATTAATACAATTAGTCTTGATCCAACAATATACTGGCACCTATTTCTAAATATGACATCATTCACATTGCTTTAGATATGAGCAATATTAGTTAGCACAATACCATTCAATTATGTTTCAAGAAAAGAAAAGATATCAAACAAACCAACATCAATTTAAAACGATTACCAACACGAACACATTTATATCAATTAAGAATAGAAAAACCATGATATTTATAGTCTTAAATTGATATGGAATGAGGTTTTTTTCAATAATCCTGACCTTTCTCTCAACATTGCCTTGCCAATTCATCATCTAACTCAAGTTGCTCAAAACTATGTCTAAGAAGTAAGAACCAATTAAAGGAACCACCATCAAATCAAAATAAAGTTCGAAACAGTTCACTACAAGAAAACACTCAAATAGCGGCAGAAAAAAACGGCCGGAAAACAAGAAAAACGGCCGGAAAATTCAAAAAATGGCAAAATTACCGGCGGCCATGATCGGCCGCAAAAAACGGCCCCGGAAGCAGTTACCGGCGGCCACGTCCGCCGCTAATTCCTGCACACAGACTGACACTCTGCAACCAATTTACCGGCGGCCCAGGCCGTCGCTATTGCCTGCCACGCCTGCCACACTGCAGGTTGCATTACCGGCGGTCCAGGCCATCGCTAATCCTTCTTTTTATTTTTTTTAAAAAAATATTTATTTATTTTATTTTTTAGTTTTAATTGTTTTATCAGTACACAAAACAACAAATGAACAAACCTTCCCTTCCTCTCTTCTCTCTCACGAAGACCACCACCAACAACAACAACAACAACAACAAGCTACTTTCACCAAAGTGCAATCCAAAAGTTTAATATCAGTTTTTGTAAGAAATAACATCAATTTCAATTTATCTCCCCTTCCTCTCTGGATCAAACAGCAACACACCAAACTCCAAAAATCCAAAATCATCAATTTTAGGGATTGAAACTTGCATATGCCTTCCTTCTTAACAATTACCCACTTAGAACTTATATGATATAAATTTAACCCAAAAAAATCAATAAATTCTTCACAAACCTATAAAAGCATACATTAAAAATCAAACTCATGAAACACAAATTCATAAAATTAGAGAGACGAGATCGAGAGAGAAAGAGAGATTTTGTTAGAGTGGTGAAATAGTAGTAATTGTTGTTGTTGTTATGATTTTGTGAGATTGAAGAAGTTGTTGTTGATGAACCATGAAGTAGTTGTTGATGATTTTGTGATTTTTGTGTAGATCAAGATTGAGATTGAAGGAGATGAAAAATGTGTTGGATTTTAATGTGTTGAAGAAGATGAGTTTGTGTTTTGTGGTGGTGTTAAATTTATTGAGAAAAAGAAATGAGGTGAAGGAGATAAGAGTTAGAGAGGAGAAAAAGAAATGAGGGTGAAGAGAAAGAAATAAGAGTGAAGAAAAAGTCTGCTTGCATTGTGCACCGTCCTTTTTTTCTTTTTTAATCTACCAGTTTTTTTTTTGAATTTCGTGTTATTTTGCGGCGGCCAAGGCCGCCGGTAAGTTTAAGGCAAATTTTGTGGCGGCCTAAGCCGCCGGTAAGTGATGTTTCTTTTCAAAAATAATATTTTTTATTTTTGCGGCCGTTTTTCTTCACTTTGTGGGGGATTAGGCGGCCGGTAATTTACCGACTGCCAAAACGGCCGGTAAATTAATATTTAATCCGTCGGAAAAATGATGTTTTCTTGTAGTGGTTACAATACAACTTAAATGGTAAATGCTAACCATCATCCAAGTACCAGGAAATAAACATTATATAAAAAAACATGTCTGAACCCAGGTTAAAACTAAAGGAAATCAAATTAACATTCAGTCGTGTACACTACAACGGATGATCTGAATCATGAGTTTTGTTGGTTGGTTTTGAAGAGTGAAAATGAGCTTGTCTCCAACTTGGAGGTTGTTTCTTCTCACAAATTTGGTCCACTCTTTTGATATGTATTTTTCATCTCTATTCCTTGTCGCTGTCATAATCTTGCAAGAGAATGTATCTCCTGCTTCAGCTTGGACCAACACTTTGTTTTGTTTTTTTCCCAAAAACAATCTAGAAAATTGCTTAGGAAAATGCTGTTGGAATTAAATTTTTATTAGAAACTAATTTTCGATATATTATAAGTTGCTAAACATACAAAACATATAAATGAATGTTACCATGACTTGAGGTTTTGCATCGGCTGCACCAGCTCTAGTTACAATCTTCTCCCAACCATAGCTTCCATCAGAATTCAGCTTTACAATGGCTGGTCTCCTTGAATGCTTATACTGCAATTAATCATCATTATACATCATTTAACGGTAAAATAATATTCTTTGTGTGCAATATATATTTGATTAATATCATTCATTTCTTACTTACCTGATGTTGTTTGTTTGATTTCTTTGGTGTGGATTTCAAATCTGTTTTTTTCTAAGATGCACGAATCTTCAAATTTGGCTTCAAAAAGATTAATATCATTAATATCACTAATATGTTTAATATAATTGATAGAATTAATATGATTCATTTGTTACTTACGTGTCGTCGTTTGGTTAATTCCTTTGGGGTAGACTTTAGAATTTTCTGTTTTTGACATGGAGGGGGGGGGGGGGGGGACTTCAAATGCATTGCTTGTTTGTTGCCTTTAGGTCTTTTGCACCGAATGGAATTTGGCTCATATTGATCATCATTATTGCCTAATATCTCCTTTTGATGTTTCCTTTTCAAAGTTGCCTTGTGGGTATGTATTTGGAAATATTGTGATCAGTATTGAATAATAATAAATGAATAGTCACTACATGGAAAGAGGGCAGCGGCTGCAGTTAAAAAAAGGAATTAGCGTCGGTTCAAACCGTCGCTAAATGTATGGAGCGGCGGTTGGCCAAGCGTCGCTAAATGAGGCGTCGCTAGGTTAATCAGCGGCGGTTCTGGGAAACCGTCGGAATAACCGCTGCTAAGTCATTAGCGTCGGTTTAGATAATGTTTGCGGCAGTTACCAACCGTCGTTAAGTGTAAATTTTTCCCACGTTTTTCTGGGCTTTTAGCGTCGGTCAGAACCGCCGCTATTTTCTTTTTTTTATAAAAAAAAACATTTTTTTTTCATTTCCCACACATTTAAATTTATTTTTTTTGCAAGTAATATTGACCAAAATATAGAAAAATAACAAGCATTCAAAATAAAATAACACAACCATTCAAATTTAAATGGAAGTGCATACATTAATTTCAAATACAAATGAGCTTTGGTATCTTTACATAGAGTAAAAATTCAGCATAACAATATATAAGTAACCAAATCTTGATTGTGCATGACTACTAATAGGGGCTACAGCAGCAGCAGGAAGCAACATAAAAAGCACCCTATTCTTGCATGTGTAGAACCACCCTTTTTTGAGGGTTGAGTGTGCAGATTTTTTACTTACTTCTCTTCCTCCCCCTTGCATACCACTCTCCTCTCCAAAGGATTATAACTGAAAGAAGAAACACATATTAGCCATGTCATTCACAAAACATTTAGCAAACTCAATTTTGAACTAATCAAGCTTAAATCCCAAATCCAATCTAATAATTACCATACCAAAAGCAAGACTTCTTCAAAACATTTGGATTGAAAATCAAAATTGAAACACACATATCCTCAGCTTAAATCCTCAATTTGCAATTTCAATTTGAAATTGAATTCTAATTCTAATAGAAACCTTGACATATGTTGCTTCAATTATTTACTACCAGTGTATATGTGTCACTATAGTGTTTGATGTCTATATTCGTGCTTCGATGGTTCTAAGTCCCATAGACAAACTAGAATAGTAAACTATACTAATGCCAAGATGCTGAAAATATGAATTAGTACAAATCATATTGGTCAAGAGTCAAGACAATACCATATACAAAGAAGAAAATCATAAAGCCAGCCGATATTTGAATTACTCTTGCGCTTCCTACTTTTAAACAAGTGACTAATTAGTGCGGTTGCATTGATTGTTCACATGCATAATATAAATATGCTATGGCTTTAAGTGCTTACCTCAAAAAGAGAAACTAAAGAAGCAGCCATCATAGCAGAAGCTTCCACAACATTTTGGAAACCATGTTTACCTTCAAAGAATAAAATCAGCCTGCACTTAATCTAAAAATCGAATAAATATCCTTAACCATATTTACCTTCAAAGAATAAAATTCAGTAGAGAAATAACTATTCTTTATTAGCATTTAAGTAAATGATGATCAGTAGTTGAGGAAACCAGTTTGCACTTAATCTTACCATGGAGCGACACTAAGGAGTCCAGCATGATCAGTGCGTGTGACAACTTCTCTATGTACTTTCCGACTTGTAGTTATATGCAATGCAAAAAGTTAGAAGCTGTGCAAATAACCATGCAATTGTAACAGTAAATATATAGCACTGTGAATCAGTCATGTATAGGCTTCACAGTTTAAATATACCGATGAAGATACTGCAGAAAGAAACATAGATCATCAAACATGGATTTATCTAATACAAAAGAAAACAAATTGTAAACAAATTTAGTTTCTTGGTATCCTATTAGTACAAGAATAACTACTTGCTTGTGAGATGAAAACCATGATAATTAATGCAGGAAGCCCAATTTCAAACTTTTGTCCATGATTTAGTCCTGGGCAGAAACCCTGCAGAATTATAGCAAAATAACTCAGACATGAACGAACTGTTTCACATTTAAATTATAAAACAAAAATATCCCCAAAGTACACATAACACAAATTGGATTTCTTTAGAACCATCTATTATTTATTCGTGGATATGTTAATCATCAATTTATTTTCACTTGTCAACTATGTTCTGCTGTGACATAAATCTCTGTTAACCCACTGATTGGGAATCACGGTTCTAATAAAAATCTCATTCCATTTTGTTTCTTATCCAGTTTCTATCATTGAACCACTTTTATCTTCTAAAATAAACAGAACAAGAAATAGATAATATTAAGTGGAACCCAAATTTTAATGAGATAACTAGATTTCTAAACTTATAATCTATTTAAAATTTTAATGAAATAAGAGTGAAGAAGCTGTCCATTTCAAATCCTACAATGACATAAGATGAACAATGTGAAAGGAGGGAAATAGAATCAGTGAGAGTGACATAAATTTAATTTGCTGAATGCATCTCCATATATATAGTACTTATAACCTTATTAAAACTTCTCAGTTCATAAACACACCTATTTGCATCATTTGTCGTTTTCCATATTGATTGTTAAAATGTTTGGCTTGGTTAGCTTGTACCATAGCAACATCTAAAAGACAAACAACACTGGAGGAAATTAAATTACAATATGCGTAAGCATGAGTCAATTAAAAGAAAACCATTTGACAACCTTTAAAAGAAAACAAAGTTGTAGAGTGTAAGCCATGTACATGGCTAAGTTACTCGATAATGTACCAGCAAAAAAAGCTAAGGCCTCCTAAAGGCAATAAATATAAAACACTATCCACAAAGATCTAAAAGTCAGCGATTAAGGACAAACAATTAAGGATAGACAATCCACTTAGTAACAATCCTTCATTCAACAAACTAGAAATATATAAGAATACAAAATTAGAAACAAAACAACTATGATTACTATTTTAGGAATCTGAGAACTCAGAAAAGAAGCAATAATACCTGTGATTTTTTCAATCCAGTCCATTTGGTCTAGTGCACTCTTTGTCTGCACAAACAAGCATAATTAATTAAAGAGTGAAAATATAAAGCTTAATCACCGTCTTTATATGGATAAAACATTTATGCAAAAATATATTAAAATAACCTACAAAGTGTAGTTTTTTGTCGACTTAGATGTCCAGAACCAAGCTCCAAACTATTCCTCTGACCAAAATGACAATAAAAACATGGTTGTAGATAGCATCTTTGAGGCCAAATTCACCACTGAAATGCAAAAAGTTAACAAGAGTCTTAATATTGAACTCAAATTAGGAATAGCTTCTTGCAAATTGCACTTTCTTAGAGTCATGTTAAAGCCAAGAGGAAACATTATCTCAACAAACAAAAATCAATATATGTTCTTCAATTAATTACTGAAAACTTGACAGTAAGCTTTTCTAAGTTGAAAATCTTACTTGAGCCTCAATTGAAGCATAAATGATGTCTTTTTGATACCATTTTGGTTGGCAGTGATATTTGGAATTGTAAAAAAGTAATAAATAGTTTGAAGTAAGTGTTGGCTTTAAAGCACATCAACATCAACCTTGAATAGCCATCACGACTCACCAACAAACGCCAAAGGTTTCAGCCACCTATTTAAAATGCACAAGTCTTTAATGAAGGTAACACTCTAAAAGCAGACCTCCAAACAACTTACACCCTGCATATAATTGACAGCCCCTAAACAAAACAAAATAAACAAGATTTTAACTAGTCCAATGAAACCCGCATAAGCCAGTCCCATAAATCTTGAACAAATCTATCTCAAATCCCCAAAAAATTCTGCATAAACCAGCCCCAAAATTTGAAGAAAATATTGCATAAATTAGTCTCAATTTAACATGCGTCAACCTTGTCAAAATTTTCAAAGTAAAAGTAAAAAAGCACTCATCAGTAAGTTATAATGTTACATATTATGTCATAAAGCATCATATTTAAAATATATCATAATCTATCAAAATACTTAGCACATAACCAAGACATTATGTGTATAACCTCCAAGTAAGTGAGGTCAAGCAATTCTTAGTTCAATAGTTCCACAATGCAAGCTGTCAAGAGTGCCGTAAGCGGATGAAATATCACTCTTGGTAAAAACAATCTAGCTTTGAAGAAGGACTCTGAAACAAAGTAATAATTGTTTCCATGTCTTGAATTGAAAGATAATGGTGCTCAAATAGAATGTGGGCATGACTGGTAAGGGTATTTTAACAAACAATTGGTGGGCAAACTCAGTGTTGATACATTTGCTTTATTCACTTGTTTCACAATAGAAAAACCCAACAACACTAAATGAATTTTAGATTTGAGGATAATATGAGATTGGTTTCCACATAAATTGTCCAGTGAATATAGTTGAGAGTAACAAGAGATATTTACCTTAAGAAGAGGTGGTGAGTTGAGAGGTCCAGGGTTGTAAGGGAAGATGACGTTTGTCGACATATCGATCGCGAAGGGACAACGAGTCCTTCGGAGGGGGTTTGCTTATGCCCTCCTCTCATCCAGAGTTGTTGACTCTGCAACACAACTGATACTACCATTGGGCAGCAACAACAGATATTAGTCCTGTTCTGGCAATTTGCTTTTTTCCCAAATTCATAAATCAATTTAGGGGTACTGTTTTTGAAATTAAACCCAATGAATTTGATAGGATATTAAGTTCAAATTTACCCATAAATAATCACAATCGAAGACATAAATCATACTACTATTAACCAAAATATACCTAATTTAACAAAACCCTAAAAATGACATAAACCATCCAAATCAGAATCAAAGACTTTAAGCAATCACAATTAAAGAAAAATATTAAGCACAAACAAGGGAATGAAACTAAGATGAAAAGGTCATGCGAACTAACCTTTGTGTTGGTGATGTGGTCGTGCAGTGGTGATGGTGAAGAGAGCTTCTGCGTTCGTGAATAACAGGGAACTTCTATGTGAGAGAAAGGGAGAATATTAGGTTACGGGAGAAATAAGGATTTTCGATTGAACTGAAGAGTGTAAAGAGGGAATCCAAGCCAATCAAGCCGCCGCAAAATACACTAAAAACGCCGCGGGATTACAAAGAGAGCGGCGGCGGTTGAAGGAACGCCGCCGTAACCGCCGGTAACACAAAGGCGATGACGGTTCACTACCAACCGCCACTGTTTGCCCGCCCCTATATGCTTTATTTCTTGTAGTGAGTTATTACAAAAAAATAATAAAGACAGTACGATTACCTGAGGTGGAAATTCAGCTTTCACAGGTTGAAGTGGAGGGTAAATTCTCATCCAAAAAGTATTCTCTTCAATCACATAGCTAAGTGTCACCCTTGTTGGTATAACAAATCCAAAATATCGAGAAACACACACTCCAGAGGAGAGCTTGATACCACTATTGGATTGGAGATATCTAACCATGATTTTCATTTTTTTTGGACCCCTGATCCAACCAAATGTGTGTTTTATAAACTCACCTTTCATTTTGTGGAAAAAAGGTTGAGGGATTTCAATTGGTGCCGAAACAGAATGATCAAAAGTTAAGGTAGTTTCAAATTTAAAAAATTATTAAATAAGAAAGAAAAATTCAAAAATACAATATATACCAAATTTGGATTTATGATAGTGTCAAAAATGTGTTTCCATTTTTCTCTTTCTTGAGGTGTTGGTAATCTGTAATTAGGAAGAGACATACAGTTCATGTTTGTGAATATATATTGAATAGACAGTGAAACACAATGCATAAACCCTAAATATAAAAACATTAATACTGCATAGACAATCAAACTAAATGTATGAACCCTAAATATACACGGATTGAACATTAGGAAAAGGCATAAACTCCACATTTGTGAACATATCATCATATATACTAAATAGACAGCGAAACAAAATTTATAAAGACATTAACAAATGGCACAGAATACACATTTGTAAACATAGGAAGATATATACATACTTAATACACAGTAAAAGTAAAGTCCGAGAAAGAGATATACCTCCTTGATGTAGAAGCCATTGATACAAGATAGAACTGGAGGAGAATGAACTTCATGGTTCATAGAAAATACACGGTTAGGAAAAAATGTTTGACAAACCCTTTGCTGGTAGTATCATCTATAGAATGCAAAACATACAATTTTACCAAATATTCATAATTTAGCAGGTTTGAATAAGCCTAAGACCAGAAAAAAATTCAAGAAAGGAAAGACTTCTCTAAAAAAAAATGAATCCCCAACAATATCAGAAATACAAAACCCAAAAAATAACTAATCAACTCTAAATTCAAGAATTGAATTGAAAATTTCAAACATTTACCTCAATTGAAGAAAGGAATAATCAAAGGAGACAGAATGTGGAAGGAAGGGTGAACTGAACACACAGGCATGCGCATATATCTGTTGATACTTACAAATGCAGTAATAGATCTCTAATTAAATGATTTCTCTTCCCACCCTCTGCATTCTTTTGCACCCCCTTAATTTTATATTTGAAATTTAAAAAAAAGTATACCCCTTTGTTTTCATATTAATATTCCATATTAGTAGGAAATAGAAATTTAAAGTTAATAATTCAACATAACAGGGTATAAATTAGCTTATTAATTTAGTTTATTAATCATCCGTTATTTTCGTTGGAACCCTCTTAGGTGGATATCTTTGGTTTACTGAAAATGTTAAACTAAAAGTCTAAAATGTGTTATATGTATTTTAAATCTTGCTGCTTGAAAGCATCAAATAAAACAAAGGTAGAGCTTGAAAGGCCAAACACATTTCCAAACTATTTCAAATCATTATCAAACAAAGGTAGACACATGATGAAGAGAAAGAAAAGCTTAAATGTTTGTAAGTTTTGATCTTCTAAGAGTGATATTAAATGCCAATGAGGGACATGTTAAATGATAGGACTATTTTATCAAAAGCTAAACTGAATCATGGAAATTGAATAATACAGACATACGCTACCAATATATATAATGTGCCATCTGGATCTACCATGTCCAAATTCACTAAAACCCAAACAGCATTTCTTTCAATACTACCATGGCAAAAAATATGTATTATTAGTTTAGAGATGTGAAATATATGATTATGAAGAACATGTAAAATGCTAAGAACATTTTATCCATAGTAGTATTTTATATTAAAACATGATGTGAAACTAAATTATTAAGATTAAATAATTAAGACATATGTTACCTCCTAAACTCTTCACTATATTCGTAATATTCTTGGTTGCCAAACTCACACCTTCACTAAACCAAGTATTAGACAAATATTAGGAGATTCGATGTTTAAGACAATATTAAAAAACCAAGGATCAAGGGTTGGATCAATTATGGCAGATCAAAACATGCAAATAGTTAACATTCATGTTATAGCAATAGAACATAGTAGGGAGAGTCATAAGACAGAAGGAAAAGAAACATAAGAGACTAATCAAGTCTGATAAAACATAAACTGATTAATAAATGTACATAAACCATAAAAATAAAACCACAGATGAATTAGAAACTTAACTCTAAAAATAATGGTAAACAATATATGAGATTAAAAGTAAAAGTGAGGTTCCACGAAAGATGAGATATATGTTTCAAAAATCCACAAATAACACAAAGCAAAGAACCAAGTAAATACAACTAATAAGAACAACATATTCATTTGAGTAATTACCCATTTTTATAAACAACCATAATCAAAGACAAATAGAACATGTAAATGTCAATGGTCCACAATTTTACAATTCTTTAAAACAAAATTAGTTATGCATGCACAAAAGAACCAATACACATATCAAAAGAGTAGTGATATTCCATAATTAAAGTTTGATTATCATTACCTACAAATGAATGGAAATTCATTTGTTTTTTACTAAAAATATGAGGTTGTTGTTCTTGTGATAAATTAAAAATCAAGTTTTTACTAAAAGGACAATGAAAATATGAAGATTCTTTTAGAGAAAAACACTAAAAGCACAACTAATTATACCATCCAACATGTAAATCATACACACCAAAATCAACAACAATTTAACAATGCACAAATCAAATAAGTCAAGTTGGTTTATACCATCCAAGGATATGCTCATGCTAATGATATATGATCTCTAACTTATGATGTGGTGGACTCTTATACAAAGAGATAGTATAAAGCTTTTCAATTTTCTAAATTTTAGGTTCTTTGATTTGAATTTTATGCACTGATCACAATTTGATACAGCAGAAAAAATATTAGGAAGTTTGATTTTCAATTTATCCTATAAATAAAGTTATCATTGTCAAAGCATGCATGCAGCCAAGGACAACAACATGATATCAAACATCAACAAAAGATGATACAATTGATTTTTAAAACATGCATGTAGGCAAGAACAATTGTGTGATGTTAAACATCAACAAAAGGTGGAAAAAACCATCAACCAACAAAAATGAAGATCATAAATCAGCCCCAAAATCACACAACATATATACTAATAAGAACAACATCAAAAGTCCAATATTTCTAATTTGAGTTAGAAAGATTAACAGCATAACATATATCCTTCAACACAAATTTTCGTGTAAAACTCAAAATCAAAACAAAACTCCTGATATTCAACCAATAGAATAAATGGAATAGAGATAAGATTCAACAACATTTTCATGCAATAGCTCAAACATGCAAGACCAAAAATCTGAGAAAGAGAGATTCAACACCATTTTTTGCGAAAACCCGAAAATCAGAACAGAACAAAACAGTTTGAAATGAAAGACAAATGAGATTACTGGAGCTACCTGAGTTTATTGACATTCAAAGCTCCAATTACATGCAATTCCTAAAACATGCAAAATCAAAATCAGAGTAAGAGAGATTCAAACTATGTCTGCCACTACTGTCTATAATGTTCCTATTTTCATTCATCACACATTTTTCTGCAAAAATTAAAAACAAAACAAAACAAAATAGTTTGATATTCAACCAATAGAGAAAATGGAAGAGAGATGAGATTATTGCAGTCACCTGAGTTTATTGACATCCAAAGGTCCAATTTCATGGAAGACTTCAAACATGCAAGATCAAAATTTGAGCAATTAAATTTGGGGGTTAGGGTTGATGAGGTGAAGGCAGAGAGAGAAACAGAGAGAGAAGGCTACCAATGGTGTGGGTGTGGTGGTGTGCGGCCGGAGATGGTGGCGGCGGAGAAAAGAAGCGTGAGAGAGAGGGCGGAGAAAGATAGTGGAGGGTGAGATGGTGAGAGAGAAGGAGAGCACAAGAGAGAGAAGGTTCAATTCTCTTCTTTCTTTTGATTAGGCTTTGAAGGGAAAGGGTTACATGTGGCTTTCATGCAAGACCAAACCATAATACACATTTCACTTGTTTATTGGATACACCTATCAATTATTGTTTGGCCACCAATGATATTAGCATGACATCATCCATGACATAAGACAATAGGGTTTTGCAAGGGGCATTAGGGTTTACCACAATGATCCCTTAGTATATTGAAAAGATATATATATATATATATATATATATTTAAATTGAGAATTATTGTTTTAACCGTAAAATTAAAAAGTTGTGAATTTTTATTTTTAAAGAATTTATTTCAATAAGTCAAAACAACAAAATTATTTCAATAATCACTAGAATTATTGATCTTTTTTTTTTTTGACTAAAAATTATTTATCATTTTAAATACTAGTGATCCATATGTTCTTTTTTTTTTAACAAGCGAAAAATGGAATATATGTATATATATATATATATATATATAGCACGAGAAAATAAGCAGACCCCTCAGCACAAGACGTGCCAAAGATCTCTACAAAAGTTTACAAAAAGTCCAAGTAAGCAACATGAGTAAAATAACAGTTAGTCGATGCCCAAACAAAGCAAAGGACTCGACCACCAATAATGATAGTTAGTAGCTAGTGTAACATCTGTCGTACGCAGCCACCGATAGTAGAAGAGCTTGACTTTGTCCAGAAGCTGATGTACATAGTTCGCCGAATTTCTGAAAACCCGGAGGTTTCTGTCATTCCACACTACCCAAACACACGCGAGCCAGATGAGCTGGAGAAAGGATCGCCGAGCTCGGTGACTCCCAACCGAGTAAGTGAACTGCAAGAAGTGATCAGTGATCCATATGTTCTATTTGACATTGGGTTCAAATGATTAATTAACTCTCTTTGGACGAGTCATTCAGGAGAACCTGAGTTCAATTCATAGTGGAACAATTCTTAGCAAAACTTTACTTATCTAGGCATCTCGCGACCGAACTTGGATTAAAAGAAATTAAATAATCATTAGCCATTTCCTATTGAAAATTACTTTTTCCGCTCTACAAGTTACTCGTGCGCCCTACATGTTTCCATTTTACCCTTCCGCTACTTAAATAGTAGACGTTATAAAAATGAAATTTTTTGAAAGTTGTCATCCGCTACTTAAGCAACAGACGTTATAATTATAGGGTGTTTTTGAGTATCCGCTATTTAAATAACGGACATGAATATTTTGATAAATACGCGCGATAAAGAGTGTAGGGCCGCAAAATTACATTTCTTTCATATCCCAAAGTGAGATCTTACAGAATTATTATTGATCCACACCCACCCACCGTACATTTGTTTAAATATTGTTAATTATTCAAGACTCGAGAGTAGTCTCTCTTTGATGTACCCCCCATCCCAAAGTGAGATCTTCTCAGAACAACAACCTCTCAATCTGCTTCTGGAATCTGCAGCTTCATTTCCAAGCTAAAATGAGTTTGTATTACAATGGAAATATCAATAGAAATACCACTACTATGTTTATCTTTGTGCTCCTAGTAATAGTATTACAGAATTATTCATCCAAACATCCTGCATTTGCAATTACAACATCTGAATCCAATATTGTGAAGTTCCTTCCTGGTTTTCAAGGACCTCTTCCTTTTCTGCTCGAAACCGGGTATATTGAAGTAAGTAGTGAAACTGAAATAGATGAGAATGCTGAAGTGTTTTACTATTTTTTAGAATCTGAGAACAATCCTAAAGAAGATCCTCTCTTGCTTTGGCTTACTGGTGGTCCTGGTTGCTCTGCTTTCTCTGGCCTTGCCTTTGAAATAGGTAACCAATTCAAAATTCCCAACTTTTATGTATTATAGCTTCCTGAGCTGGAAGTATTGATGTAGCACTCATACTTCGGATCAAAGAATTAAATGTTTGATACCACTGTTGGGCCATCAGGGGAGGCTTATTGAGTTGGATTGGCACATTATGTTGAGATATATCGAGTGTCATTGGATAGAAGAGTAGAGGTTGAACAATATATAAGTGAGTGGACCCGTAACATATAAGTGAGACGACTCATAAACTTAATGCGTCAAAATTTTGGGCAAAAATGTGGTGTTAAAGTCACTAGTGTGTTATGTTGAGCACAACTAGTAACAAAAGGTAATAATAACGAAAAACAAACAATAAGAACACAAGAAAGTTTGATAACGGAGTTCCCCGTAGGTATATCTCCAACTGTAGAATTCGCTATCTCTGATACTCAACGTATTCGTAATTGTCTCATTTAGACATTTGTGAGCAATTATGATTTTGTCTTCAAAATTTGTCTTGATTGAGAAGAGTAACTGTTCTTAAATTGCTTATAGTCTTATTCACAAATACTAGTAATATTGTTACTTACAGGTCCATTAGCATTTAAAAATGAGGTATACAATGGGAGCTTTCCAAATTTGGTCTTGAGGCAACATTCATGGACAAAGGTAAGTTGAGTTCAAACTGCATTCATGAACACTTCTGTTGGATGAATTAGATATATAATTATTTTATCACACTACACTTTTTATGTTTGATGAAAATTTAAGCTTAATTATAAAATGTATGCATGATAGGTTAGTAATATTATATTTTTGGATTTGCCTGCTGGTACTGGATTCTCATATCCCAAAACAGAAGCTGCTGTTCAGCAAAGCACTTGGAAACTAGTTCACAATGCTCATCAATTTCTTAGGAAGGTTAATTTAATTTTTCATCTATAGTATCATAATTATAGTATCATTATGCAGCTTGATTAAAACAAATTGGAATAATTATTTTTAAACATTTATTAATTGTAGTGGCTGAATGATCATCCAAAATTTCTATCAAATGAAGTGTACATTGCTGGTGACTCATACTCAGGCATTCCTGTCCCAATTATTGTTCAAGAAATTTCATATGGTATATACTATACTACACTCACAAATGAGTCAAATTTCTCACTATGTTTATGGTTCAATGTTAATACTATGGACTAATATGAGTTTGCTAAATGAACCGTTCGGGAGAATCAAAGTTCCATATATGATAGAAACAATTTTTGGTTAGATTTTACTTACCTCGGAGCCGAACTCTAAATTTGTCGGGACCCCTTCCCCTGAGAACCACGGAATTAATAAAAAAAATAGGGTGGACAAGATTTTCCGAATCCGATATAACCGATAAAAGAAATTGAATATTGGGTGGTAGCGGGTCGGGTCACGGGTTAAACGGATGAACAAATTTAGGTTTAAATGGATTGCGACGGACGGGCTCGGATTTGATTTTCAGGCCCAACGAAATCCGAATCCGACCGACGAAGTAACTTTTATGATCGCATATTATAACTACTCTAGTAGATCACTTGTGTGATTTTGACTAAAAGTTTAAGTGAATTTTTCTTTCCACTTATTTATATTTTCAATGAGCTAATTCTACACTTTCCACTTGTCAAACTCGTTTTATATTTCCATAATTTCATCATGTTTGTCTTCCAGAGTTCCCTCAAACTCGTCTCACACCTCATCCCTCCATGACTACTATTTTTGTGTCGGTTATGGATCTCTTTATATTATTCTCATTCTTTTTTTTTATTTGTTACTTTATTTTTCTATACTTCTTTTCAATTTTTTTCTCGTCATATCTATACTTTTTTTTTCTGCCTTCTTTCTTTAAATTTAATGGTGTATTGTTTGATTTTTGAGTTTGGGGAGGAAGTCGTGACGCGCAGAGGGTTAAGCTATTCTTAACTTAATGGCCTAAATTTACATCCGAAAAATCCACCCAATTCAAACCGCCACCCGACCAAACCGAAGCTCTAAGTGGACGGAAGTGGGCTGAGATATTCAAACCGTGGGTTATTTCGGATGGACAATTTTGGGTCCGAATTCGACCGAAACCGACCGTTGTCCACCCCTAAAAAATAATAATAATATGAGTTTGCTAATGATTTCCAACAGGAAATGAAGGTGGAGTCCAACCGTGGATAAACCTCCAAGGATACATACTGGGAAATCCCGTTACAACATCAAAAGAAGATAATTACAAAATACCATTTAATCATGGCATGGCACTAATTTCTGATGAACTTTACCTGGTAACATTATTTTTGTTTCCTTGAATTCCAAATGGTTAATACTAACTAATAAGAATATTTGATTGATAACAACAGTCACTGCAAAAGAATTGTAAAGGCGAGTACACAAATATAGAGCCCCAAAATGTACTTTGTCTGAGAGTCTTCCAATCCTACAAGGAGGTAAGGCTTGTAAATCTACTAATTTGGTCAAGTTTGATTATAATTTATGTTAGTTTTTCAGTAACAATAAAATTCATCTATTGCATATTGTTGTGAATTCTCAGACTATTTCAGGAGTATTCGAGCCTCATATTTTGGAACCAAAATGCGAAGAAGATTTTAATAATCAAATGGAAGTTCCGAGTAGGAAACTTATTGATAAGGCTCGCGACATTTTTAATTCTTCTCTCACAATGCCGTCTTTATATTGTCGGGTAACTTCTCAAAACTAACTTATCATTAGAGTTTGATGTTTGTGTAATCATATTCAAACACTCATAATTTTCTACACCAGCGACACCTGGTTATAAGCGTTAGCAATTCAGTTGTCAAAATTGATAAACCTATACCATGTAATTAGGTCTTAGAACATTTTTGTCACCTAATTAAAATATTTGATTTTCTTCTTTTTCCATCGGTAGACTGATGCATATTTCCTCGGTTTCTATTGGGCTAACGACAATAATGTTCGCAAAGCACTGCACATTCGAAAGGTACTTATTTTTTGACAAAATAAGTTATTTATTGTTTTATAAGAGCTTTATAATTATTTGTGCAATTCAGGGAAGTATAGGAAAATGGAAGCGATGTAACTTCTACATACCATTTAAGCATGAAATCAATAACAGCTTCCCATATCATGCAAATCTTAGCAGAAAAGGTTTTCGTTCATTAATATACAGCGGGGATCATGACATGAAAGTTCCATTCTTGGCGACACAAGCGTGGATAAAATCTCTAAACTATTCCATTGTTGATGATTGGAGGCAATGGTATTCGAATGACCAAGTAGCAGGGTATGCACACACTCTCCGACTATTTATTACTCACTCTGATCTTTATTATAAAAAAATAATAATTTATTTTTATTTAATATTAAATGTTAGATACACGAGAACTTACTCAAATCAGATGACATTTGCAACCCTAAAGGTAAACCTTTTAGCATGATATCACAACTGTAGCTTTTTTTTTATATCAATCACGACATTAGCATAATTATGTATATAACTAAGGTTTACCATTTATATAAAAAAATTACAGGGGGGAGGACATACTGCTCCAGAGTACAAACCTGAAGAATGCTTAGCCATGTTTAGTAGGTGGTTATCTAATAACCCACTTTAGGAATTAATACACCAAGCAGAGTCCAACATGATGCAACATTGCACACACAAGCTCATTTTTTATTTTTTTTGATAAGCACACAAGCTCGTGTAATAAACCATCATTAGATTGATCTTATTAAAAGGAAGCACTTTTCTTTTATTAATATATTTATATTTATGAGCTATATAGTTTATGCAGATGATGGAGAAAATTCATATGTTAAAATGTCGATCTTTCTGTAATAGGAAATAAATATTATATTATTAGTTTATTTTAAATAATAATTTATTTTATGTCATTTATCTTTTTAGTTTTTATGATTGTATTTAAGAAGGTTTTGTGCCTCATTTGAGAATCAATCAAATACTCAACAGATTATCTTCTTTTCTGAAAAACTCAATTTATCTTTACATAATCTCTTAATTTGTAGTGGATTCTATTCTAAATCCTTGAAATTCCCACTCTTGAAACTTTGATTCTATCAGTTCGTTAATCTATTTTTCCGTCTCAAAAACTCTCAATTTATCTTTACATAATCTTGATATCTAGATATTGATTTTGAAAAAATGAGTAAATTGATCATTGGACCAAAGTGCTTCAACTCGACTAAAACTTATTTTATGACCATGAGTTAATTGTGTTGAATCACTTTGACTAAAAAATGTCAATATTTATTTAGTTAATGTATCACTTTGACCGCAGTTTGACGCATGATCTAAATTCACATAAATTTTCGTAAGTTTGACCTCTTCTAACAATTTTTTTTCATCTGTATCAATAAGGGATCAAACACTAAATTAAATAGCTAAAGCCTAAAAGGCTCAAATATCTACCATCTAAATAAAATGAGTGAGATGTACAAAATTACAATGTATTCTATGAAGTATAAACTCCGACATAAACATATCAGCATTAATAAATATATATTTATAAATTGTCTAAATTGGTTTCATTAAAAAAAAAATTAAAACAAGAAATAGTGTGAAATTAATCCCGTTACAAAATTATTTTCCATTGCAATATAATTGTCGGTGAAAACTATTTTTTATCATTTTAAAATAGACAGAATAGTAATACGAATTCCTAATATATCATGCAGACTTGCAGTTATTTTAAGCATTGTTGATAAATATATGTCCCGTATGTTTTTACCACTTCTTATTTAAATTATAATTATTACTAAATATTAATGTTGACAAATTTGATTAATAAATTTTTTTATTTATAATAAAAAATGTATAGAGAGAGAGAATCTTTAGTATTGGCTTTTTAGTAGTATCAATCTTTATTAGATTTTAGGTTAAATTGCACTTTTGGTCCATAAGTTTCAAAAAGTTGCGATTTTGGCTCCCTATGTTTTAAAATAATACTTTTGGCCCCTTAAGTTTCAAAATGTTGCGATTTTAGCTCCCTATGTTTCAAAATAGCACTTTTGGCTCCTTATCTTCACTCTCTTTTGCAAATCAAATCCTATATATCCAAAAATAGCAAACAATAAAAATCCTTTTTTTTATAGGACCTTGTTGTTCTGTTATTGTTAAATACAATTACTAAATAGTTTATTCTAAACAACTATAAGGTAATTATATTTATTACCTCTTTTGATAGTGAAAATTGGAAAAATTGGAACAACAAGATTAACACATTAGCAACTCTGCTGGCATTTTCCAGCAGTTGAATTTCTCGGTGTGATTTCAATTTGAGAGTGAAAATATAATTCATTAATTTGTTAAGATTAATGGGATGGGAGCATAAAATGAATTTTTTTTTTGGTATAGATAGACTTTTTGGGAAAGAAAAACACATACTTTTGAAATGAGATTGCTGCGTTATCTTTGATTTAGTGGGCAATGGAATTGAATTCGGTGGCAAACAATTATTTATCTAATATTTTCCATTTTAACAAAGAGTAGTATATGAGTAAAACGTTAGTTCCTGAAATTCGTGATAATTCACGTCGCTATAATTCATGTCGCGTTAAATTACATGACCATTTTTCCTTTCCTTTATTATTATTATTATTTATTATTTTATGACAAAAAAAAAATTTGATGTGGCAGCTGAGGTGTTAACTTGGTCAAAATTGACCTTTTGCAAAAAGGATAAAAATATGGGGCCAAAAGTGTTTGAAATATAGGAGGCCAAAATCGCAACTTTTTGAAACTTAGGGGGCCAAAAGTGCTATTTTAAAATATAGGGGGCTAAAATCGCAACTTTTTGAAACTTAGGGGGCCAAAAGTGCTATTTTAAAATATAGGGGGCTAAAATCGCAACTTTTTGAAACTTAGGGGGCCAAAATTGCTATTTTGAAATATAGGGGGCCAAAATCGCAACTTTCTAAAACTTAGGGGGCCAAAAATGCAATTTAGCCTAGATTCTATTAAGCAAAAATGTGCATATCACTAGTAAAATTTAATATTTTGTCATAATTTTAAGTAAAAAGACTCATTTTATCCTTAAAGAGGGATAGATTAAATATGAATGTTTATATTTTTGGCGCTTTGAATTCATGCTTTTAAGCAACTTGTAAATATATATATATTTTTTTATAATGAAAGCAACTCATGTATTCTTCACACTTTATAATGAGTTTTATATTCATGTTCATACTATTGTGTCCCGCGCTATTTTTATATATCAATGACAAATATATAATTTATTAGTGTTGTATTTGTTTGCATCAAATCACATTGCACTACTTGTTTTTTTTAAAGAAAGTATTAATTTAAACAAATATTTGTCCCAGCTTTTAAGCCATAAATATTATATTTATAAATCTCAACATTAGATCAAATAAAGTATGATGAGATATAATTACTAAATATGACCGTGAAAATAACAAAAACACAACATATTGACAACTAACTTTTTTTATAGAAACTAAAAAATAAATTTGAGATATTTATAGGAAAAAAAATCATATAAAACTATTAAGATTAAAAAATAAATAAATTAAACAATAGCCATATTTATCAAATAAAATAAAAAATATAGCCACGTGGCCCATATTTAGCCATAGTGCAATCAAGGATAAAATGGTATTTTCATTAGTATCTAATCTTAAAAGATTTCTATTTCTATGATGATTATTATTACATATGAAGCTAAAAATAATGTAATCAATTTTCTGTTTTATGGTAAAAGTGGTCTTCGGACACAAAACAAAGAAAGTCTACACAATGGTGAAGTTCCTTATCCTATTTGTACTTGAGTTCCTTATCCAATTACACCTTATCTTTGCAACATCTGAATCCAATATTGTGAAGTTCCTTCCTGGTTTTCAAGGACCCCTTCCTTTTCTACTAGAAACTGGATACATTGAAGTAAGTGAACTTGAAACAGATGAAAATGCAGAACTGTTCTACTTTTTTATAGAATCTGAGAACAATCCTAAGGAAGATCCTCTCTTGCTTTGGCTTACCGGTGGTCCTGGTTGCTCTGCCTTCTCCGGCCTTGCCTTTGAAATAGGTAATAAATAATTAACGACATATATATTAATTATGCAATGAACTCAAAAAAATAAAAGTTTCTTTATATTTTATCACGATGAGAGTAAAATTTAAACAATGGTGTGGCAGGTCCAATAACATTTATTAATGAGGAATACAATGGGAGCTTACCAAATTTAGCATTGAGACCACATTCATGGACAAAGGTAAATTGAATATATTGATTAATTAGTAACACTGATTTCATTTTTCATACAAATCTATGCTTAATTAATTGTCAAATTCATGTTGGACAGGTTAGTAATATTATATTTTTGGATTTGCCTGTTGGTACTGGATTCTCATATCCCAAAACAGAAGCTGCATTTCAGCAAAGTACTTGGAAACTAGTTCACAATGCTCATCAATTTCTTAGGAAGGTTCATTTAATTTTTCATCTATAGTATCATAATTATAGTATCATTATGCAGCTTGAGTAAAACAAATTGTAATAATTATTTTTAAACATTTACTAATTGTAGTGGCTGAATGATCATCCAAAATTTCTATCAAATGAAGTGTACATTGCTGGTGACTCATACTCGGGCCTTCCTGTCCCAATTATTGTTCAAGAGATTTCATATGGTATACGATACACTCACAAATGAGTCTAATCAAAGTTTTCATTGAATAGTCGGTGTATCTGGTCAATAATATATATTGTATTAGACTAATACAAACAAAATTTCCTTTCTTATAGGAAATGATGATGGCCTCCAACCGTGGATAAACCTCCAAGGATACATACTGGGAAATCCCTTAACAACACCAAAAAGAGATAATTACAAAATACCATTTAGTCATGGCATGGCACTAATTTCTGATGAACTCTACCAGGTAATTAACTTTATTTAATTAATAATCACATTTTTTTTATTATGAATTCCAAATAGTGGTTAACATTACTTAACAAGAATATCTTATTGATATTGACAGTCCCTAGAAAAGAACTGTAGAGGCGAGTACAAACATATAGATCCCAAAAACGTATTTTGTTTGAAAGATTTCCAATCCTACAAGGAGGTAATACCTGTATTTGCCTGTAAACACGTTTGATTTTGAAATGCAGGACTAAAAGTGCAATTAAGTCTATAGTTTATGATAGTTTTTCGGTCACATTAAATTCAACTATTGCATATTGTTGTGATTTCTCAGGCTATTTCAAATGTGTGTCAGCCTCATATTTTGGATCCAAACTGCGAGTCTGATTTTGATAAGATAATTGAGGTTCCTCGGAGGACACTTCTTATCGATAAAGCTGATCAATCCATTATTAGTTCTTCTCTCAAAACGCCGCCTTTAAGTTGTCGGGTAACTTTCTCAAAATTGATATATCATTAGAGTTTTTAATGTTTGAGTACTCATATTTTCCACACCAGCAACACCTGATTATAAGCTTTAGCAATTCAATTGTATAAAATTGATAAATCTTCCATGTTATTCCATATTTCCATTTCTATCACCTAATTAAAATATCTGATTTTCTTCGTTTTCCATGGATAGACTCATGTATATTTCCTCTGTCCTTATTGGGCTAACGATGATAACGTTCGCAAAGCACTGCACATTCGAAAGGTATTTATTTCTTGATAAAATAAGAAATTATTTATTGTTTTATAAGAGTATTATAATTATTTGTGCAATTCAGGGAAGTATAGAGAAATGGAAGCGATGTAACAGCGACATACCATTTAAGCATGAAATCATTAACAGCTTCCCATATCATGCAAATCTTAGCAGAAAAGGTTTTCGTTCATTAATATACAGGTCAATCTTTTTTATTATAATATGCATATATATATATTTGATTCCTTAATGTTTTTTAAGTTTTGAATTTGATCATAATATAAATTGGCCATGTAATTTAATTTTCTGATTTTATGACAAATTTTGTTAACAGCGGGGATCATGACATGGAAGTTCCATTCTTGGAGACTCAAGCGTGGATAAGATCTTTAAACTATTCCATTGTTGACGATTGGAGGCAATGGTATTCTAATGCTCAAGTATCAGGGTATGCATGCACTCTCCAACTATTTATTATTACTCGCTCTAGTCTTTATTATAAGAATACTCTATTTACATTGATTAATTAGATCTCACTTTTATTTAATATTAATTGATAGATACACTAGGACTTACTCAAATCGGATGACATTTGCAACTGTGAAGGTAAACACTTTAGCATGATATCACAACAGTATTTTTATTTTATTTTTTATATATCAATCACAACATTAATTAGCAAAATTATATATGTACTAAGGCTTACCAATTTAACAACTAATTTTTATTTTCTTATTTATATAAAAAAATTATAGGGGGGAGGACATACTGCTCCAGAGTACAAACCTGAAGAATGCTTAGCCATGTTGACAAGTTGGTTATCTAATAAGCCACTCTAGGAACCTGATGCAACATTACACGCACAAACTCATGGAATAAACCATCATTTACATTGATCTTATTTAAAGGAAGCACTTTTCACAAATATATTGTCAATGCCAAGCACTTGAATATAATATCTATAATTTCTCTAGGCTTGAGGTGATTTTGAAATAGATTTTAATTTCTTCATATTGCAAATTGCTAATATTCAAACCAGCAAAATGTGTTGGTGCACCAACTTCACTTTTACCATTTTCTTCAGTATGGGCTGTCTTAATCTTTGGAAAAGTAAAGTAAGAGCTTTAGAGTTTAGACCCATCACTTGTAAAGAAGTGTACTTTCTTCACAACATTAATAATGGTAGAGTATTAAGAAAAGTTGTTCGAGTAGAAAATTTGTTTGAAATGCATGTGATTATTATTAAATTATTCTTTGTATTAAATGTGTTCCAAGGTTTTTTTTTGGTTGACAGAAACAAACTTAACATATTTTATTACTTAAATAAGTGTCAATACAACGAGGGACCGATTCAAAAATACGGCGACGAGACATAGAAAATGTTGCTCTAGCTAATGAATGAGTAACCATGTTTGCTTGTCGCTTTATATACTTAACCTCAAAGTAATTATGCAATCTATGTAAGGCCTGAATATGAGAGATCAAAATACTAGATTCGGAAATGCCTTCTTGTCTAGAAGAAATAGCATCCACCACTAGTTTCGAATCACTTTCAAAAATGACAAAGGGTAGGCCTCTATGTATCACTTCCTCCATTGCTTCAATAATAGCCAATGCCTCTCCTTCCAAAACACTAAGGCTTTGTTTGCGAGTTTGGAGGGGGAGGGGAGGGGAGGGTTTTGGAGGGAGGGAAATAAAGAGAAAATTAGAGAAATCTTTTACATTTTTTGAGAAAGTATTTTTTATAGAAAATGACAAATAAATACATATGATTAATATATTATGAATTTAAAAATATTATGACAATATTAATTAAATTTGAAGAATTCATATAAACCCTTCAAATCCCCTCCAAACCCTCATCCAATACAATTTTTGAGTTCCTCCAAATTGGGGGGTTTTTGTGTTAGGAAGAAAAATTAACTCTCCAAACTCCTTCCCTCCCAAACTTGTTAATCTTTCCACTTGTTTCTTCCTTTTTAGCCTTTCCTTCCCTTCCCTTCCCCTCCAAACTCGCAAACAAAAGTGGTGAATTCACAACATTTGTCCCAGCAAGTTTAAAATAGCCACGAGAATCACGTAAACACCAACCCCAGCTGGTAGCTCCATTCGAGTTGAAAAAATTAGCATCGACGTTGCATTTCAAGAATCCCATTGGGGGCTGCTGCCACTGCACCGGATTGTTTGCTGCTGCACGCTGTTGGTCAGGTTGTTGCTGATCATGTAACAAGCCATTTATCACCGCCCACTGATGCTGATACGCTGTTGCTTGCGTGCCAAGTTGATTAGCGCTTGCACTACTGTCGTTCCAGACTTTATTATTGCGATGTTGCCAAATAAACCACATTAGAACAGCAGCTTTACTTGCATCTAAATCAGAAGCCTGCATGCACATATAAAAAATTAAGTCTCTAACATTATTAAACACATGTAGCCGTGAATGAATAATATGGGACAATCCCATCACATTCTATGCTTCTGAAACAACCTCACAATTAAAAAACATGTGATAAGCACAAGGGACATTCCTCCGGACATTGGACAAAACGGTTTCTCAAGCGTGTTCGTGTCGGTAAACAATCTCTACAAATTCTCCAAAGCAAGTGTTTAGCCTTAGGTGGGGCGTGAATCTTCGACACACTACTCCATCCTTCTACACTCCTCGGCCCATACCCTCTATTTCTTACTTTCATAAGTTTCCGATACCCCGACCTAACCGAGTAAACCCCATCATTCTCCTCACTCCATATCAACTTATCATCCCTTACTAACTCTAATAAAGGAACAACAAGGATCTCATGGGCCACATCTATAGGAAATAGAGAATTAGTTTTCTCTTCATCCCACCTCTTTATATTAGGAAGTAAGAGTTGTTGAACCGTGAGATTGTACACATTTTGGCTTTGGGAGGCACTTATACAACGCCCTTGACTTGCGGTTCATGCATTACTTTAATTCTACTATGATTCCCAATTTGCGATCTACAATCATAAAGCAACACTTGTCTAGCTCTCCACATATTTCTCCATGCAAAACCAGGATTATTACCAATATTTGAATCTAATAAAGAGGTTTGAGGAAAATACATAGCTTTGTAGACTCTTGCAACCAATGATGTTGGGTTACACATAAGATTCCATCCTTGCTTTGCAACCATCCCAATATTGAAGTTTTGAAAATCTCTAAACCCCAATCCTCCTTCCTCCTTAGGACAGGCTAATTTATCCCAAGCAAGTCATTGAATACCTTTGTTGTTACTACCCCCACCCCACCAAAAAGCATTGATCATCCTCTCTATATCGTTTAATCATTACTTCCGGCAGTCAATATGGTCATTTTCGTCCATTTTTTCTCAGAAACTGTTAACTTCTGTACATGTGGTAAAATAGGTTGTTACGTGGCACATGTACTGAAGTTAACGGTTTTTGAAAAAAATGGACGGAAATGACCATATTGACTGATGGATATATCAATACGGACCAAAGTAAAACTTATTTTCTTTAAGGGACCAAAGTGAAACCAAAAAAGTCTTTAAGGGACTTAGAGACTAATTAAGCCTAAATTATATTTGATTAGTTATAAATACAATAATTAGATTGATAATTTATTTTAATATATTTTTAATACATGTAAAATTATAAAAAAAGAAAATCTAAATAATAAAAAAAGAAAATCTAAATCTAAACTATTTATAAGGGGGAGTAGATTGCTTTGAGAAGGTGAAACTGTGAAAGAGATAGGAAATAAAAGTTTCAATTAATGTATTTGGGTTAAATATGCAATTATTCAAGTAATAACATGTACTGTACTAATCTATCTATTAATAGGTGTGCCCTATTAATAATAAATAAATAATAATGACATCAGAAAATTGATAAGAATTGATGTATCCACGTATGACATCTAGGATGAGTAGATAAGAATTTGGCCACAAGTATTACTCTAATACTAGTTTATGATGACAAGAAGAACAGGGGAGAGTAAAGAAACTCTAAAATGGTGAAGTTTAACATGATAATACTATTTGTATTTGAGCTCCATATCCTATTACACCTTATCTTTGCAACATCTGAATCCAATATTGTGAAGTTCCTTCCTGGTTTTCAAGGGCCACTTCCTTTTCTACTAGAAACTGGATATATTGAAGTAAGTGAAAATGAATCAGATAAGAATGCTGAAGTTTTCTACTATTTTATAGAATCTGAGAACAATCCTATGGAAGATCCTCTCTTGCTTTGGCTTACTGGTGGCCCTGGTTGCTCTGCTTTCTCCGGCCTTGTCTTTGAAATAGGTAATCCGTTCGTCCCAAATTAAACGATACAGTTGACTATATTGCAATATTCACACATATTGTTTTGATAATAATTTTCTACTAATAAATAAAAATAAATATTAGCATATAAGATGTTGTTGGATTCATCTTGATGAATATTTTCAAAATATCAAATTTTTATAATTTTTACTATAATACAATTAAAAATATGAATCGTTAAAGTTATGCATCGGCATGCATTAAACAGTCAACTGTATCACTTATTTTGAGCTTGAGAGAGTAATAACTAATTAAGGGTGCGTTTATTTAAGCTTCTAAAACTACTTTCATTTGTTTATTATCATAAAAATTATTATTTTTAAATATGAAGCTCCTACACATAAATTGTTTAGTTAACCCACTTGAGTTGTTCTGATGATATTTACTTAAGACCTGGAAGTGCTCTTTAAGGTCTCAGGTTCAATTTTCTCGGATGCCAATTTGAGTGGATTAATTTAACTTTTTAATAAAAAAGTTGTTTAGTTTTAGAAAAAAATTAGAAAAGCTATTAGAATAATAAATTGAGGACTCTAAGACCATCTTCAATGGTGAGTATTTATTTTTTAAGCATTGTTACCTAATAGGTATCCCCATTGAAGCCAAACAAAATTGAGTACTTATAGAACTCATTTAAATTTTTTTAAGAGATATGAGTTTGAGAAATTAAGTACTATAATTAAAAAATTATATCATGGAGTAGTATTTAAACAACGAGATATGCTTATTACCATAATGTGTGGTGTTGTAGGTCCAATAACATTTATAAATGATGAATACAATGGGAGCTTACCAAATTTGGCATTGAGGCCCCATTCATGGACAAAGGTAGCATAGTATATAGCATATCATAGCACTGAATTGAATGCAGTAACATTGATTTCATTTTTCATACAAATTCTATGCTTAATTAATTATCAAATTTATGTTGGACAGGTTAGTAATATTATATTTTTGGATTTGCCTGTTGGTACTGGATTCTCATATCCCAAAACAGATGCTGCTGTTCAACAAAGCACTTGGAAACTAGTTCACAATGCTCATCAATTTCTTAGGAAGGTTCATTTATTTTTCATCTATAGTATCATTATGCAGCTTGAGTAAAATAAATTGTAATAATTATTTTTAAACATTTACTAATTGTAGTGGCTGAATGATCATCCAAAATTTCTATCAAATGAAGTGTACATTGCTGGTGACTCATACTCGGGCCTTCCTGTCCCAATTATTGTTCAAGAGATTTCATATGGTATACTATATACACTTACAAATAAGTCAAATCAAAAGTTTTATTAAATAACTGATATATCTGATCTTTAATATATATCAGACTAAATTTTCTTTCCTGCAGGAAATGATGATAGCCTCCAACCCTGGATAAACATCCAGGGATACATACTGGGAAATCCCTTAACAACACCAAAATATGAAAATTACCATATACCATTTAGTCATGGTATGGCACTAATTTCTGATGAACTCTACCAGGTAATTAACTTTAATTTTATGAATTAATTAATAATAACATTTTTTTTATTATTATGAATTCCAAATGGTGATTAATATTAACAAGAATGTTTTATTGATATTAATAGTCATTGGAAAAGAATTGTAGAGGGGAGTATAAACATATAGATTCCCAAAACGTATTTTGTTTGAAAGATTTTCAATCCTACACGGAGGTAAGGCATGTATTTGCCTGTAAATACGTTTGATTTTGAAATGTATGGGATCAATTTCATGATTTTGAAATTCAACTATTGTTTGTTGTGATTTTTTAGACTATTTCAAGAATATATAAGGCTTATATTTTGGAACCGAACTGCGAGTTTGATTCTGTTGGTGGAATTGAAGTTCCTTCGAGGACACCTCTTATTGATAAAGTTCATCACACCATTTTTAGTTCTTCTCTCACAATGTCACCTTTAAATTGTCGGGTAATTTCTCAAAACTGATTTATCATTAGAGTTTAATGTTTGATCGAGTACTCATTCGTGATATATATTCATTTTCGCTTCATTAAAATATCCGATTTTCTTCTTTTTTCATGGGTAGACTGATGCATATTTCCTCAGTATTTATTGGGCTAACGATGATAATGTTCGCAAAGCACTGCACATTCGAAAGGTATTTATTTCTTGACAAAAAAGTTATTTACATTTTTATTTTTATTTATACTGCGCAATTATAAGCGTAATACTAAAAGTATTATATGTGCAATTCAGGGAAGTATAGGAGAATGGAACCGATGTAATTACGACATACCTTTTAAGCAAGAAATCCTTGACAGTTTCCCATATCATGCAAATCTTAGCAGAAAAGGCTTTCGATCATTAATATACAGGTCAATCTTTTATAGTATAGTATAGTATGCATCCATGCTATGTGTATTTGATTCCTTAATTTAGTTTTCTGATTTTATGACAAATGTTTTTAACAGTGGGGATCATGACATGCTAATTCCATTTTTGGCGACTCAAGCTTGGATAAGATCTTTAAATTACTCTATTGTAGATGATTGGAGGCAATGGTATTTTAATGACCAAGTAGCAGGGTATATGTTATGTTATGTTATATAGCCCTCAACTATAGAAATTTATACAATGCTAGCTAGTGTGAGTATATATATATGAAAGAAATGTTATATTAATTATATCTCACTTATATTTCATAATTGACAGATACACGAGGACTTACTCAAATCGGATGACATATGCAACTGTGAAGGTAAAATTTTAACTTGATATTGCAATTTAATCACAACTATGTTTGTATGTATGTATATAACTAATTTTTAGCTATTTATATGAAAAATTTACAGGGGGGAGGACATACTGCTCCAGAGTACAAACCTGAAGAATGCTTAGCCATGTTTAGTAGGTGGATATCTAATAAGACACTTTAGGAATTATATTATAGTCAGTTGTTAGCCGTTAAAAAAAAATTATACTCAGTTGATCAGTTAAAAATTTGTTATTTGTGAAAATTCAAAATTGATTTTATCAATAATTAATAATATATGATCAAAATTTGTGCTTTGTTCTCACTATATATATATAGCATCATCCTCCTAGGCTATGGCAAATTAGTAGCTAGTAGAATATAGTGATAAACAAGAAAAACAAAATTGTGTAAATATAACTCAGTGTTACAGTTTTATAACTATGAATGATTTGCCAATTCCCTCCAAGTTAGCTAGAATCGGAGAACTTGTTCCAAAGACACATTATTCACTCAAACTTGCATTCTTTTTCTTTTTTCTAAGTAATCCAATAACTGAAATTTCACCCTTAAGATAAATAAATGAAATATCTGGAATTCAAATCTTGATTTTTACGTATATAATGTGATTTTCATATCATCTGAGTTAAATTCACGGAACCAAAAGTTACATATTCTAATTAGAAGACCTGCAACCTGACTTGAAACTGATATAACCGACAACACATCAAAGCATCAAATTGGATGTGGGTCGAGGCTCGAGTCAAAAGTTGTGAAAATCGATCATGAATAGTTGTATACGGGCAAGTGTGTGTCTCTAAAAATCCATCTCTTGATAACCAAAAGTGTCTGAACAACCATTAAAACGCAAATTAATTTTTTTCTTCTCTCTTTCAATCTCTTATGCTCTTCGCTTTGTTGTTTTTATTTTATTCATCTTTGATATATGAGAGAAATGTTATATTTTACAAGCTTTACATAAAAATTTACTATTTTTCATATATAAATAGATGTAATTACACTTTAATGGAGGGTAAACGGGCAACAAGCTGCGCCGCTAACCCTTTTTGGATAACAACATTTTAAAGAGTGCTCATGAGACATTCTTTAATAAGATTTTATATTAGACCTCCGTCCCATTTTATTAGACCTCTTTTGATTAAATGACATTATTCACTTGTCATACTTTGACCATACTTTTTTAATAATATATAAATATAAATATAAGCATATAGGATTTTGTTTGATTTGTTTTGGTGATTATTTTCAAAATATCCAATTTTTATAATTTTTACTAATAGAGAATTAAAGATATTAGTGATCAAAATCGTGCATTGGCATACGTGCAGTAGTCAAACTAGTTCTTTTATTTTGGGACGGAGGTAGTATGATAAATCAATGCATTAAAAATTGAAATAATTAACTTTTTTAAAATAAAATATTTAAAAAGTGTTTCAACAATTCTATTATTTTGAATTTTTCAAAACATAAATGTTATTTTTCAAAAAGATACCAATTACATCACACTATTTCAGACGTGACAATAAAAAAGGTTGCGAACTTCTATTTTGAGAAACAATAAAACTGACATTGATCGGTTCACATGTGTTATTGTTGAGTTGTTGTGTATTTTCAATCTCTCAAACAATTCATTCATGTTCAGTGGGCTTATCCACCTTTGCGGCTACTGAGGCAATTGCTCACAGGATACTAGCACGTATTTTGTTTTATCCTTGAATATACATAATCAATTAAGTTTGTCTCCATAAAAATATATTATATGCAATTAAAAATATTTATTTTATTTATACAAAAATAAATATTTGATGTGTGAAGGTAACAAATATGTTAACTAAACTACCATATTTTTGTCTCTTTTTAAAAATTTTAAAATCTACTTGTTTTAGAGATATTTTTGAGATTTACATGCTTAAGAATATGCATTTTGTTTCTTAGTTTCTTTTGCTTTTCTCTCTTAAACTCTTTTGTGTAAAAAAAATGTTGACAAATTCTTTAAATACATGTATATATAGGTTTGTTTTTAGGCACAAGCACACTAAATATGAACACATCTTTCACCAATAATTCAAACATTAATTTACTAAATCATAGGAGATTAATCTCTTCCGATAGACATAATCACCTTAATATCGTATTATATAATTCTTTCTATCTTAAGTTGAAATGTATTTAGCCTAAATTTAAATATTGCTCATTTAACTTTATATCCATTTAATAGGTTTCTCTTTCTATTGTTATATTTTCTATAAGAGCAACATTTTGGTTTAATATTATTATAAATAAATCTATATGTGTCAAAAAATATATATAAACAAAATAAGAAAAATGTTAAATAGTATATCCGAGAAACTAATTAAGCATAATTTTTACAACATTAACTTTATCTTTAATTTGCATTTTTAGAATGCTTAACAAGTGCACCCAAACTTTCTTTTTTTTGTAAGATCCGAACATTTGTTTAGCATGATGACCCATGACCCATAAAATAATAGGGTTCTAATTCCAATTCTAGGATACACAAGTGAGTTATATCTTGTTCAATATATGCAAGTTTATTTTTACCAATATATATATATATATATATATATATATATATATATATATATATATATATATATATAAATGTTTCAAAATGTATGCAACTGGATCGGATCAATTGAAACTTTAAATATTAGACAGAGAGCAGCGGATACAAACAAAGGATTTTTATTTATGATGTGGAGAATATTACAAGAGTGGAAGTGTGGAAGCCAAGTTCTGCCTCCCAACTGAAACTAAAATCCCTTTATATAGGGAGAAAATGGAGCACTATTTACTCCGGTAAATAAGTTGCCATTAACCTACAGCAACCAGTTTACAAACGACAAAAACTAATAATGCCGGGTGCACTATGATGGGCCCCATCGACACACTAATTAGCTTTTGAAAAGAAAAAGATTACAAAACGTACACAAAAGACAAACAACTTTTATAAAAGTAAATTATTCGGTCATATTGTGGCCGACACAATTACTGATGATTGGAGATTCTGATATGGGAAATCAATTATTTCCCTCCTCTTTGAGACCTTTTCTCTTGAACCATGCCTTCAATGAGTCCTTCCCAGAAATCTTCTGGTGTAGGAGGCTGAGATTCTCCAGCCAAAATATCCATGGATCCCTGAGACGAAGTTGACATAGCATCTTCTTTGCCAATAGGAAAAGCCCTAAAAAATTGAGCCTTCATATGGTCTAGAGTTCTGATCATAATTTCATCTTCAGACTCATTAGGATATTTCTTCTGAAAGTAATTCTTTATCTGATCTAGAGAAAATTGTGAGGCATCTTGAACCTTTGATTTTTTAGATTCATCCTCTTGAATTTCTTTATTAATTGCTTCAATAATTTTTTTAATATCTTCTGGGGACATCTTATTCCACCATTTATAGAAAAAACTTCTTTCTAAGATAGGAATATTAAATCTATCTTTTGAGATGTTTAAAGACCATCTCCAGATCCAAGGAATTTGAAATTTTATAAAAAATATGGCAGGACATTGTCCTGTGATCAATTTGCTTGATGCTATTTTTGAAATTAAAATGCTATTATCACACCAAGGTTTGTAGAGATCTAAAATATCCTTTGGTAGAATTTCCAAGGAAGGACCAAATTTAGTCCACCATTCAAAGAACCAATTTGGTAATTCTGAAACCAAAATATTTGGATTGACAGAGAAAAACCAAGAATGCTTATTCTTGGGATTTTGATAATAAAAAGTTTGTGAAAAAGCTTGGATATAATCCCAGTAATTAAAGTAAATATACTTTCCTTCAGCTATTTTTATAGCTTTTTCACCATTAGGATTAAATCCCCATTCTCTAGGGAGCAAAACCTTATTAATGTGACATTTAGAGAAGTTTATGAAACTTTCTGGGTTATTTCCTTGGTAATAATGGGTTATGGTTACAGATTCTGTAACAGTTAATAATATTTCAAGATTAGGTCTTGATTTTCCATATAAGCCGGGATATCCCCTAGAATCAAGATATCTTGTTTTAATAGACCAACTATCATTATTGGCTTGTCTTATGTCATCATGTTCTATAATCATAATTTTCTCGGTGACTGGATTTTCCAAATATTCAATAATTTGATCTGGATCACTGATTGCAGTGTCCTTATAAGTTATTAACTTATTTTGTGAATTAGAAGAAGATGCTTCTTCCTTCTTAGGGTTCTGCTTATTCTTATAAGCGATTGTAGTCCAATCCCCTATTAGAGGAATGTTTGATTCTTGAGAGGGGTTTATATTAAATCCCCTTCCTCTGCCCTGACCTCCTCGGCCACGGCCTCTACCCCTGTAGGGGCCTGACATTTCCTATTCGCCCTGCAAAAATTCACGAGTAAGGAAATCAGCTAATGAATTATTTTCACCTTTAATATATTGAATATCAAAATCAAAGGCAGATAATTGAGCTTGTCATCCTGCAAAAATTTGTTTTGCAACTAAATTCTTAATATCTTTTTCAATTATCGATTTAGCAGAGCTACAATCAATTCTAAGTAAAAATCTTTGATTTAAAAGATCACTTTGAAATTTTGAAATGCACTTAATAATAGATAGCATTTCTTTCTTAATAGTAGAATATTTTCTCTGAGTCTCATTCCATTTTCCAGAAGTGAATCTAACAAGAACTTCTTTTGAAGTCTCAGGAATAATTTGTTTGAGAATACCTCCATAACCAATATTAGAGGCATCTGTTTCAACAATCTTAAAATATTTAGGATTGGCTAAAGTTAGACAATGCAAACATTTAACTTTAGCTTTTATTTTCTTAATAGCCTGAGTATGTTCCTCAGTCCATGGCTTAGGATTTTTCTTAAGCCTATTATATAAGATAGCTGTATCATAAGCTAAATTACCATAATAATCTGAAATATAATTCAGACTACCCAAAAATCTTTGTAATTGAGTCTTATCAGTAATAACATCAGGAAATTTAGAAGCAAATTCTATACTTCTACTTATAGGAACTATTGTTCCTTGGTCAATTTCATGACCTAAAAACCTAACCTTAGTCTGAAAAATTTTCATTTTAGGAGCAGATAACACCAAACCATTATGTCTAATAATATTTTTGAATATTTTTAAATGTTTAATATGTTGTTCTATAGTTTTGGAAAAAACTAGAACATCATCAATATAAACAATAATGAACCCTGAATAAGGGTTGAAAATATCATTCATAATATTTTGAAATTCAGACGGAGCATTTTTTAACCCAAATGGAAGCACATTCCATTCATAGTGTCCAAAAGGTACCACAAAAGCTGTTTTGTATCTATCAGATTCATTAATCTGAATCTGCCAATAGCCAGATTTCATATCAAATTTTGAAAATATAAAAGAATCATTAAGACGATCTAACAAATCTTTCTTGTTAGGGATTGGATACCTTATCCATTTTAACACCTTATTAAGGGGTTTATAGTTTATAACTAATCTAGGAACACCTCGTTCCTTTTCAGCTGCTTTGTTGACATAAAAAGCAGTACAACTCCATGGAGATTTTGAAGGTCTTATTAACCTCTTTTCTAATAAGGATTCAATTTCCTTTTTACAAAGATCAAGATATTCTTGATTCATTTGAGCAGGTCTAGCCTTTGTAGGTATTTGACTTTCTTTAAAGTCATCTTCATAAGGAAGAGAAACCACATGGTGTTTTCTATTCCAAAAAGCATTAGGAAGATCGCTACAAACTTCCGTGTGGAATTGTTTCTCTAAACCTTTTATCTGGAGTTGGATATTATCCTTTTCCAGCTGTTCTTTAATACTAAGAATATTAACTTCTTCTTTTAAAAAACATATTTGCTTTTCTTTTCTTTTGATTAAAAAATCTTTCACCTCATTTATCATAGTAGTATGAGGATCATAAATAAAATCAAAAGTAATATTCTTATTATTAAAAATAGTATTAATGCCTCTTTGATCCACAGTAATAGGCATTATTATGTTCAAAAAAGGATTTCCCAAAATAATTTTATGGGTTAGGTTTTTGACCAAAATAAAAGGAGTAGGTATGCAAATATCATTTTTACAAATATAAGCATTTTCAAGTTTGAAATTAACTTGAAGTTTACTGCCACTGGCCTGGGTTAACCCTTGAGTGGTTTTAACAAAATATTTTGTTGGAATAATTCCTTCTTGAATAACATTAAGATCTGCCCCACTGTCAATAAGGGCTATCTCATCTTTTAAAATAAAAGTTTTGTTTACTATTAAAGTAATCTTAGTGTACCACTTTTGAGAAGTCACTCGTTGAAGTATATTCAAATATTGATCCTCAGCAGTATTACTAGGACCTTTATCACAGTCAAGACTAGATTGTAATTCCGTATTGTTTTCAAGAATTTCAATCCTATGATTCATCATGATATTATCATGTTTAATCTGAGTAATTTCAGATTTTAAAGAGTTAATTTCTCTTTTTAAATCATCAAGAGAAACAGGAGTTTCTCTAGTATTAGCTTGTTGAAATCTAGATAAAACTTCACTAAGCTGATAAGGAGCTTCATTAATAATGGGAGATTTCTCCTTTGTATTATCTTTGATAAGAAACTCAATCATTTTTCTTTTCAGATTATTATCTGAAATAGATTCTAAAGCTTTTAAAGCTTGGTCTTGCTCTGAAGTTAAGACATTCAATCCATTCATCTCTACAATGGATTTATAATAATTTAAATCATTACACTGACAATCATTGTTGTCAGAGTCACTGGTTTCACTATTAGTGACTGACTCCATGTCTTCTTCTGATATATTATCAGATTCTTCAGATTCAGAGTTTACTAATAAAACTTTGGCTAAATGATTTATAAGCTCTTCATCCTCAATATTATTAAGAGCCTTCTTGGTTTTGCACTCATTAGCATAGTGACCAATTTTCCCGCATTTATGACATGTAATGCCTAATTTCTTAGCCTTCCTCTTCCTATTAGGATAGGGTTTGTATGGTTTATCCTCTAAACTCTTCTTCTTTCTGTATCCTTTTTTCCTAAAAGGTTTGGTATAATTACTACTTCTAGAATTTCTAGAGGTTTTTGGTAACTTTTTCCCTTTCTTCTCCTTAGAAGGTGGCTTACCTAGATCAAAAGCAAATTGTTCACAGAATTCTCCTAATTGGTGTTTTTCTGTAAGATGTTGTTTTTTGAGCTGGTTTTTTAATTTTATGTCATTGCATAAACTTAAACCTTTATTGACACAGGCACTAATAATTTGTCCATAGGTTAGGTCAGAATAATTTATATTAATCCCATCATTTTTATTCCTAAGGGATTGTCTAACTTTCTCACTAAATAAGTGAGGTAATCCATCAATAAATTTTGATTTCCAATGTACAGAATTGGGGTTTGTCAATTGGAAGACTCTGGATAAAAAAGTATCCTTATACCATCTAAAATGGGTTAAAGAAGGACACCTAAGGTTTTGGAGAAGAGTATTAAGCTTCTCAGCTATAGGAATATTAGTCCCTACAAAATGCTGCAAAATAGATAAACACAATGTATAAACTGCATCTTCTTCCCCAGTCATAGCTGTGGTAATAACAGAAGAACTACTACTTTCTTCTATCTTGATAACTTTCTTATGAGAAAGAATTTCTTTTCTCTGGGCATCGCTAAGATAATGATCCCACCAACCTCTAAGTTGGCCCACAAAACCTGTTGTTATAAAAGAGGCTATAGAGCTATCTGTGTTCTGATGTTGTTTACAGACAGTAGAGTACATAATCATTCTATGTATCATATCAATAATTTGCTTATCATTTAAGCCATCTATATTCCATTCATAAATGGATTTTCCTGAATAAGAAGTCTGAAAATTTTCAGTCTCTTCGAAGAGTAAATCCTGCGGAGAAGGTCTTTTGTAATAATGCTTGTCTAAAGCTCTAGGGGTGTAAATAGGGTTTATAGAAGGTTTGACATTATCATTAATGTCTTGACTAGCAAACATTGTTGCTAATTGATCAATGTCCATCATCTTATCAGATTCTGGTAAGTCTTCATCATTATTGATAACACTTAAACGTAATTGTTTAAGTTTTTCATCCAAGATATTAGCAAATTCATCAGTTTCCTTTTGGATTTTAAATCCTTCAATATGAATAGGAGGTTGTATGAGAGGCGTATCCTCTGTACTTTCAATCTTATCCTCATAATCCTTTTTATTTTGGATTTGTTTTTCTAATAAATTTTTCAAATTAATTAACTCTTGCTCAATAGAAGTTAACTGGTTTCCCAAACAATTTAGAAAACTATTAGTATAATTCTGAGATCTAATAACTGAATTAAACTCTTGAATAGTGATAATATTATTATCAGTCTTTCTGCTTTGAACAGATAAGTAAGCTGTAGCTTCAACATTTTTTCCCAAAGTTAAAGATTTCTCAGGAGGAAAAGGAGAGGTAATAATATTACCTTCCGTAGTTAACCAAGACTTTGATTGTAAAACCATAATCTCATTTTTCATTTTTTCTATAAAAAACTTTGTAAACCATTTTACAAAAGGAATATAATCTTGGGTCTGGTTCAAATGATTATAAAATTCTTCTTTAAACTTGGATAACTCCCAAGGTTTAAAGGTTTTAAAATACCAATTTCTAAAATTAGTATACCTTTCATGTTGAAACTCATCATTGATGAGCTTTCTCCAAGCACTATTGGGTCTTAAATCCATAAAACCTAATTGTCTTGGAGATGAAAACTCATCTCAGATATGGTAGGAGATTTTCTACCTTCATTGGATTTCTGATAAATACCATGTGGGATTTTATTCTCACTAATGCAAATATTTTCCACAGTTTCAAACTCTTCTTTAACTCTAGAGGTAGATGCTCTACTAGGAGCGGAAACAGCTGAGTAGAATTCAGTTTCCTGATATCTTTCAGATAAAGTTCTAGGTATTCTAAAACTTCTTGTAGAGTTAAATTTTATCTCTACATCTCCTTCAGATGTCTGAATAATTTGATCTATGTTCTTATTAAGAACAGGTTCAGGATCTATAACCTGATTCAAAGACCATGAGTCTGGGAATGTTATTTCATTCCATCTAATCATTCTATTGGTAGCAACATTAGACGTTAACAAATTTGTTTGAACTAATGTTGTTGTTCCAGGAAAACTAATTTGTTTTACCCTTGGGTTTAAAGTATTTAAAACTTTATAATAAACCCTATAACAAACAGCGATAACCTCACTGCCTTGTTTATAATTATACCCATTAGTATGAATATTTAGCTGTAAAGTATCATCCAAATTTTTGTCAGTTAAAGATAAACTTAAATTGGGAGAGACATCAAAATAAACTGGTCCATGGCAAAGACTTGTTTCAATAACCGCAGCTAAAGATTGTTTAAAATCTTTGCATCTATTGTCTCTGACATAAGCCATTAAGCTAGAATTTAAACCTAATAAGGTTAAAGGTTTAAAAGCAATTTGTATTAAACCTATATGAACAAAATTATGTCCTTTAAAAGGTTCTAAGTCTTTTTTAGTTAATAATTTTATAGTCTGATGGTTACCAGAAACTTGGACAGTTTGTTCAAGAGTCTTAACTGCAAATCTTGCAGATATATCAAAAATTCCAAATTTATAAATTTGTTTTGAAGGAACGGATGGAATTATCCATTTATTTAATTTTTCAGCATCCATAGGATACTCCATAAGTTCTTCATTTTTAATATTATGACTATTATCATCCATAAAAGAAAAGAGATAAAGATTGGCTAAGATGTTATGGTTAATTAAATATCATAACCAAAATATAACAAGTAATATGATTCTTATTCCCTATTGTCCAAAGGTCCAAACTTCAAGGTTTTGTTTGAAAAATGAAATGATTTTAATAAAGTTACTCAAGCTCACCGGCATAACACAACGGCTCACCTGGCCTTACAGATGCCCTTTAGAGCAAGTATAGTTAAAATCATTCCAATACTTTAATCTTGAAGCTTGATTCAATGAACAATTAGTTCATAAGAACTATATTACTTACTAGATTTTAATTAAATATTTAATTTCCCATAACAACAAGTTTAGCCAAGAAATTTCATTACCTTAACCAGGCTCTGATACCAAAAATGTTTCAAAATGTATGCAACTGGATCGGATCAATTGAAACTTTAAATATTAGACAGAGAGCAGCGGATACAAACAAAGGATTTTTATTTATGATGTGGAGATTTTTTTTATATATATATATATATATATATATATATATATAGGGGAGGGATCAAATTACACAGGTGTAACATTTTTAACGAATTCAAATTTTACCAAATCCACCGTTGGATTGAAAGTTTATATCGTATAGATTATCTATGTTGAGTTTTACAAAAATCTAAAATCGTTTAACATGTTATTGTGACACATCAAGATTAACGATTTATGCGGTTTTATTGAATACCGTTAATCTTTATGTGTCTCAAAAACATGTCAAACGATTTTAGATTTTTGTAAAACTCAACATAAATAACTTATACGATATAAACTTTCAATCCAACGGTGGATTTTGTAAAATTTGAATTCGTTAAAGTGTTATTGAGCAGTGTAATATTACTCAAATGTTACACCGGTGTAATTTGATCTCTTAAAACTTGTTCAATTGACCTTTTACAAATATAAATAACACTATTTCCAATGTAAATATTTCTTGTTTTGGTATCGCACTAGTTAGCATGACCCTAAAAAAATTATACCATTGAATTAAAAAAGATATGATAAAATTTATTGATCTAATAATATAAAGAGTATCGTTAACGAGTGTCCTCGAATACTCTATAACATTTTATTTAAAAAATAATAATTTATTTAAAAACCGAAACATCCAATGTATTACACATTTAAAAAAGTTTACAAAAACTTACTATTACACTTATAAAAATTACTTACATTTATACACATTGGACAAAGCCAGATAAGAGAAGCTCCATTGAATAAGGAAAGTGGTGTATGCTTAATTGCTTATATGTGTGAGTGTGCTTTTCCTCTTACCATAGAATCTGTTCCAAAATAGCCATTGATACTGAGCACTCACTCACTCACTCACTAACCCCCCCTTCAGTTCAGTGCACCCCCCACACACATGATTGAAATTTGAAATTAATACACTCCATTCACATTCACCTGCTTCATCTTCAACCAACCCCTCTCTCTCAGTCTCTCTAAAATGCTGACACACAACAACCGCCACCACATGGCTTCTTCATTCTTCAACCTCAATTTCACTATCACTAATCTCATTCTACTACTTTTATTATTACACCAACACTCCATAACAATTTTTGTTGTTGCATTAACAGAGAACAACAACAACAACAACAACAACAACAACAACAGCAACACAGAAACAAGTCCACCCCCAACTCCGATTCCCGAAGACGCAACCACCATTCCTCAACGCACCTTCACACCATTCAAACCAAGCGTAGCTATTGTCATTAGCGTTTTCACTGTCCTCTTTTCAGTTACTTTTCTTCTTCTTCTCTACATCAAACACATCAACAATACAACCAACGCGGAAACAATCAATATCGAAAGTAGTAGCTACGGCGGAAGCGGCGGCGGAATCTCGTCTTTCAGCGCCGGAAGAAAAAACTCCGGCGTTGACCGTTCAGTAGTCGAATCGTTACCGATTTTCAAATTCGGATCACTTACAGGCCAAAAAGAAGGTCTAGATTGCGCCGTTTGTCTCTCGAAATTCGAATCCTCAGAAGTTTTACGGTTATTGCCGAAATGTAAACACGCTTTTCACGTTGAATGTGTTGATACTTGGTTAGATGCACATTCAACTTGTCCTCTTTGTCGTTACAGAGTCGATCCTGAAGATATTCTTCTCGTAATGGAAAATTCATCATCATCATCATCATCATCAGTATCACGCGATTCACGCCAGATTCAGAATCAGAAAGAAGAAAATGATGAATGTGTTGTTGAAATTGAAAGAGGAACAATGACGAGAAACGAAATTGCAGAGTATTATCGAAAGAGGCATTCATCGGTAGGAGAAAAGGAATGGGAACGAGAACGAGAAAGAAGGAAAACGGCGTCGTTTAGATTCTCATTGGATAGTTCTAGAAAGAAGAACGATACTAGTTCTGTTGGAATTGGTGTTGGGCTTGGTTGTTTTGTTGGGCCAGGGCCCAGAAAAGATGGAATGTTGTTAACAAAAGAAGAGATCACAGAGAGGAGTAGCGTGGACAGGAGAAGAAGGTTAGAGCATAGGATTATTGTGTCACCTTCAGTAACAAATACTATAAGAAGTGGGCTCCACAAGAATCAACGGTGGAGTGATGTACAACCGTGTGATCTGTTGTATCTAACGTCAGAGATGATGATAATGAGTGAGTCACGGAGAGTGATGAAGAAGAATATGAACAAGAGAAATAGTAATGATAGTTGTTGGAATGGCAGAGGAGAAATTAATTCGAGAAGTGTGTCTGAAATCACGGGATTCAATAGGTTTCAAACCAAGCAATAATTAATAACAATGGCATTCATTCATTATTCATTAGTAATGGCAGTGTCAATGTGTCATATGCACAATCAGTTGTACGTTGCGAATTGCAATTTTTGTTATTTAGGAATAATTACCTTTTATTTTTGTTATATATAAATCAAATTTAGATTAGAGATGCTCAAAAAACTTGATGTATTTGATTCAAAATTTGGACCAGATACATTCACTTTTGTTGACCAACTTTTGCTTATATTTTGGGACAAATGGAGTATATTAATTGTGGAGTTTTGGACTAGAACGGAAGTCACAACGGGTGTGAGCGGACTTATGTGTCGATTGTGTGTTCTGACTCAACAATGTACTATTCCGGGCCACTCCCTGAACTGGACCTGCAACCCTGTTGGTGCATTTGTATCTTACCGTAGCTTAGCTGTTGGTATAATACCAACTTAGCATAGCATTTTTTTTATTGAGAATCTAACACAACAGAATAGTAGTATAAAAGTACTAGTACTTTTTTTATTATTATTATTTTTGGAAACTATCTTATTATACTGTGTAAGTAGATTTGTATGATTTTGAGAATGGAGATTATGTTGGAGTTATTTGGGGGGAATAGAAGCAGAAATATGGAAGGGATGAAAGGGTGGGGTAAACAAGAGAGACAAAACTGAGTGAGGATACCAAAGTACTAGAGTAGGGGGATGTTTGGCGCGTGGCTTGGAAATGAAAGTCATTAAAGTGAAAAGCACGTGGATGTTACCGGAGATCCCACTGACCTGTCTTTCGCAGTAATAATCAATTATTTCTCACCTTTCATATCCATTCTATTTTTGTCCCTCCTTGCATCATCGCATTCATCATCAACAGGTACAACGTACGGTAATTGATTGATTTAAGCCTTAAAGGCTAAAGTTGAGAGTTACAGGTCTTGTAGTTGTAGTGCTCTGGTGAATTTGTATGTGGGAACAACATTGGTGGTCTTGCGTTGGATTAGAAGGCAATATATATAGAAAAGGATCCAACCATTTTTATGGATTTAGTAATTTATAAAAATAATTTTATATAGTATTTAGTTGTCAATGAAAAAAAATTATGCTTTTTATTCTTTGGTTAATACTCTATGAGGATTAAAATCAAATATTCATCCAACATAAGAGGAACTAAAATCACATTTATTTTTTAGTATAAAAAAATACACTTTAGGACGTTTTTCATCTAAAAACTATCAATTTCACAATTTAGTAGTATTTTATAATATTTATATATTTTTTCAAGAAAACAGTCTAATTATAATGTCAATAACATCCACCGCCGAACACACCGACTATTCCTCTCACTGGATTGAAGGCACCTCAAAGGGTGCGATAGCTGGCCCAGATATTTAAAAAATCTTTAATAATTTTTTAAGATTTTACAAACATAACTAAAAAAAAAGTAAAAAAAATATCTGAGAATTTCACCAAAAATATATATATATATATATATATATATCTTTGACAAATATCTGTTCGGCGCCTTTGGTTTGATGTCTTTGGTCTGAAAGTTTCAACTTAGGCTGTATACATTTTCAACGTAAGATTTGTTTCGAAGATTGGAATCAAAGAGGGGAGAACCGGGTGTTAAAAGTTTCACAAGCAAAATCAGAAGCAACGATTATAAAAACTTAAGAACATGGAGGTCACTGCTCAGGATGTAAGCGATGAAGAAATGATAATGAATTTGAAGATTTTCATTAAAATAAAATAAAAATACTACTATTGAAATACCAAATAGTAGTATCTAAAATCGCAGATATTTTTCCAACCTAAAAAGCATCAACGCTATGCATATATATTACAACAGTAAAACAAACAATTTTAAAACTATCTACAAATTTGATACTGTCACAATTCCCTCACTTCTGATTGCGGAGGCATAACCCGCCTCCTCTTTGCAGCTTGTTCCTCGCAAATATTAGGTTCTGTACCATCAATCATCTGACCATCATCGCATCTGGCCTCCTCATCTATTGCATCAGAAACTTGATGCAATGCTACTGTGGGAGTTTCCTGGCAGGGAGAGTGAATATCTCCATTTTTGTAACCATCACAATTCATAATGGTGTCGTGAGAACCTCCCACGACCGAGGGTATTGGCAAATTGTTGCAAGCAGAACCAGAAATATCTATAAAATGCTCAGTATTTTCTATGGGTGAACAAATTTGTTCACCCTGTTCTGCCTCATTAGATGCTATGGGTTCATTCCCATTGTCGGGACAGATTTCAGTGACCTCTGCATCTTCTGAATCATCTGAGGCACTAGTTGGAGATGACAAAGCCTCTGGCACAGGGATTTCTGGTATGTGAGTTCCATTTTCACAATCCCTAGGAAGGTAAGGCAAAGAACATGCTTGAGGCGTAACTTCAGCCACTTGCGCAAAGTTGGTGTCTGTGGCCAAATACATAAATTGTTCACCAAGATCTGAGTCTTCCTATTAAAGAGAACAAAAAGGTGGGGGTATGAGTTCCATAATGAGTAAAAAAAAAAGTGATAGGACCTAAAATAATTTAGTCTTTTCAGAATTTAGAAATCTGCACATCACTGAATAACTATGTTAGGTAGTATTCCCCGGGAGGTGGTAGGCCTAGAGTTAATGTTATCGAATAAAATGCAATGCACCTAGTAAAAGTTTTACTATGGGAACCTCGTTTGGCACAAGGACTGAAAAATCTTAGTGAGTGAGATGAGGAATCTGGTTATACCCAAAAAAAATGCCAGAAAAGGATACTATACAGGCCCAAGGGAGAAATCAAATGATGATATCCAAAAAAAACATGCAGACTGATAAAAGTGCATACCTGCATTGAAAATATCGAACTGTTGAAACGATAATCAGATGATCGCTGGTCAAAAGAATGACACTGTGCCAATGTTGCTACTGTAGCACCTGGCTCAAAAAGATCCTTAAGAACCATTCCTGAGTTGTTAAAAGACTGAGGATCCAAAGACGATGATCCAGACAATAGAGTCATTTCTATTCCCTGCTCACCAAGGGAAGTTTTTGACTCCCTGTTGACTTCAGGATGCTCAACGCCAGTTGCATTCTCATTATTTTCTATGTACTGGTGGTCATCACTACAGTAAGAGGACGGGATTTCATGTGAACCGTGGTTTTCCACAAGTTCAGAGATCAACTTCTGGATCAGTGTTCGCTTGAGATAAGCTTCAGCAGGCAGAAACCAGTCCACATTGAGCTGGAAAAATACTAGTAATGTAAGGTAAAATACATATAAGAAACCGTACAAATCAATAATATATCTGTCAGTGTTACCCTTAGAATGTTCAAACAGGAAAATATAAGACAACTGGGGCAAGGAACTACAAAAATTGGGGCATGACCATGGCTAAGATAAAGATAAACTAAGTTGAGAAATAACAATAAGGAACCATATAAATCAATAATGAAATTGCTAGTTACCCTTGTAAATAAATATTAAAATAGATAACATAAAGAGTAATGATAACTAGGCAAGGAACTCAAAAAACTGGGAGATGTTCATACTAATAATGTAGACATGACCAACAGCTCAGATAAAGATAACCCAAATATAGAAAATTGCAACAGAAGAATTATGGATAAAAATATTTCCAACTTTAAAAACAACAGATCCATCAAATGATTAATTGAGTCAATCAGTGGTTAATAGTTTGCCACTCATTGAATATCGATAATCAATCAAGTAGTTAATTGATTTTAGAACGGCAGTTTTATTTTTCAAATGAACATTTTTTATGATTCTCCCTAAAAAGATTGACATATGCCAAAAATAGGTTAAGAAAACCACTTACGAAATTGGAAAACTTGGTTACTTTGAATGGATTGAAAGTAAGAGGAGCTTCAGCAAGGAAGAGCTCTAGGTAGTGCAGCAGAAAGAGGCCACAATCAAATGAGTTTTCTTGCTGTGGCAACTGTCATGGAGTGAGCATTTGGTTACAAAACAATAGTGAAAGCAATCATAACAGAAAACAAAAAGGTGGTCAATGTTCTCGGTAACCCACACTAACTACAATATATTCATGCCTTTGTTTTTTCAACAGCATGTAGAGGGGGAATCAAAATTATCACGTGATAGGACTTTCCATTTCAAGTGTACGAACACAAATGGTTTGCATAAAAGTTCGTAGCATATGATGAATTGAATCTAATACCTATATTTTATAAGAACAATTCAAACTCATTTAAACATTTTTATGTTCATCAATATCGCTATCTGAAAGATATTTTATGTGGAGACATCACTTTCTCTAGTAGTTCCCTGAACAATGTAGAATCTACGAAGATAATTATTCTTTGAAAATCATCAATATATTAGCAGACAATACCGTAAGGGGGAGAAAACGCAAATTTGAAAATAGTGCCGAAAGATCTTCACATGCATCTTTATGTCTCTCTTTCCATTCTTCCCACAAGTAACTGTCAATATCAAATGAGAAGGGATTAATGTATAACACACTGATTTCAACTTGCAAAAATGAGAATACAAAAAAATAAAAGGAATAAGTGAAGAAGTGGCTATAAAAAAAATGCATAATATAGACATTAATTTGAAGGGAACAAAAGACAATGACAGAAAGATACTAATGAGTAGAAAATGCCACTCTGAGATAAGCACCTTTTCATTGGAATAAACGTTATGGACAAAACAATGATTAATCTTGCATTGAACTTTGGAAACAAGTAAATAGGAACAAACTTTTACTACAAAAGTAAAAAGTAGCGGAAGGAATAACAAGATAATCTAACTATGTTACTATCTAACAATACGACTCCCTCCATCCCACAATGAGCGTCACATTTTCTTATTTCATATATTAAGAAAAAGACTATAATGGAAGAAAAAGAATAATAATGTAATCAAATTATCTTTATTAAGCATTGGTGTATTCACCATTATAATTTACAATAAATGCCAAGTGTAATATAATGACTTAAGAGTGATATTATTAATTAGATGTACAATTGAAAAAACTAATTAATATTGCATTGAAAAGTAAAAATGAAATTCATTTTACGACAAATGTTTTTGCAAATGTGACGCTCATTGTGACACGTAGGGAGCAACTTAATACTAATTGTATACTCAATAACTCCCCCCTTCAAATTGAGGGTGGTTGATTGAGAACATTTTACTCTACTAATTTCAGCTTATCACTTATTGTGAGAAATATAAGAGCAGAAAGAGGTTATGTGAGAAGATAAGCCACTTGATCAACTGCTGAAAATTAAATATGCCGAACTACTAAACTCTTGCTGAGCACCTTGGTTTTAGCATGCAATACTGGATTTTGGGAGACTGAGACCATGCTATTGCTGAGAATGTCACGATATAAAATACTAGTGCAAAATGGGACTGAATCCATAGAATCTCAGTGGAAGTGTTGGCCACATTAAATAACATAGAAAACTAGAGTAGAGAAGAGACCAGGAATAAGTATTTTATAGGCAGTATAAGCTAACTGATTCAGATCAGTTAGTTACACTGTGTAACAAGATCTTATAACAGAAACTAATTCAATTGTTATTAACTAACAAGCTAATCTAACCAGGTCTGTTATTATCTAACAATACTAACTCTATACACCCTATTAGTTCTCTCTTCTTTCTTCAACAGTTGGTGTGGTGAGGCTATGGTGGCATTTGTGGCATTGGTCAACACAAAGAATGAGAAAAAATATTCACTAGATAGAAAAAGGGTTGTGGACACCACCTTCAGTTTCTGACTTATCAGATTGCCAATTGGACAGCAGTGGTATTTTTCAGGGAAAAGTGAGAATGGTGCGAAAGGGATTTTAATTTTTTTACTTTTAAGTTGTCTTCTACTTAGAAAACTGTCCTATACTTTAGTTAATAAGAAAATTTTCAAGTCTTCTCCTAATACCACATCTTCTATTCAATTCTGTTTTATAAATCAAAGATGATCAAAAAAAATTATGCTGTCCAATTCTTAAGTTTCGAAGTTAATCAAATGGACCTCGATATCATTTTTTGTGTATATGACGACGCAAGAGGCTATACTGATCCTACAGTTGAATAGTGGTAAATACAAAAAAAAAAAAAAAAAAAAAAAAAAAAAGACAATACCAAAGAAAACAGAGAAAAACAATTAATTTCAAATGATGGCATTAAGTTTGTAACTGTTTAATTGCATTATTTAAATCAACATCCCTTCTCAAACCTAAGTAGGTGCAGAGGAAACAAGTCAAATTGGACTGGGATTATTAGACTACAATTGGGAGACGTGATGAAGATGCAACAGAACAAAGCTTGAAACTACAAACTCAATATACCAAGAGTTACAAAAAGAGAGATGAATAACAAACTAAAACACAAGAGTATACGTTTGGTGGTAATGAAGTTCCATGAAACGACTAAATCACACAGCAGAGCTGGATTATATAGACAAGAAATATTAAATACAAAATATCCTAATTGAATGTTTTGTTTGGCCTATACAGTCATACAGAGAATGTGGACACTACATAAATACTTTCCGGAAAAGAAAATAAAAATAGTTTTTTGGTGGCAAAGGGAAGGGTTTAGCAAAAAAAAACCAAGAAAATGAGAAATTCTGATATACCTTTGCAGCAGGTTTTTCAGACCGCTGTGATTTCCTTTTATAGAATCCATATGCAATATACACGGTACCTTGAGCGAGTTGCCCGACTCTTTATCTGAAATATGCATATGTATCATAACATAAATCTTTGAAAATACAGTTCAAAAGAAATATCACAAACCGAGACCTCACCATTAAAATTAACCACTTCACCAGGATGACATATTACTATTAAACTCCAATGAAGACTGCCATAATTAACACTGATCAGAACTTGAATACAAAAAGAGACAATAAGAGAAGAAAAACTGTGATTGAATCATACTTGAAGTTCACAGGAATGAAGATGTAATCCTTTTCAAATAAATTTACTTTTCTTGTCCATTTACGAACACGTAGAAATGCTGCTTTTGCATCCGAAGCACTAGATGGATTTTTGTCCAAATCAGCCAGCTTTCGAAAGAAGAAACTGTTAAAAAAATGAAATCTAGGTTTTTCCTCCTCTTGTATCTGATTCTTCAGATGCCTGCCAAATTAGATATTTTCAGTACTGTTAAAACCCATCTTCAAGAATCATAGAGTAGATCAAGAGCCCTACAATTTTCTTTTCTTAAAATTTTCTACGTTTTAACTTTATCCTGCAATTATCAATCCTTTTGTTGTTCTTTCAACATGCACATGACATATCTTTCTGTTCCTCTGCTCATAAGTGCTACATTTTAACTTTATCCTGCAATTGTTAATCCTTTTATTGTTCTTTCAACATACACATGACATATCTTTCTGTTCCTCTGCCCATAAGTGCTAATATACAATAGACGTGGCTGGCTATCTATTTTCAATTAAAAAAGTGCAGTTCACAGAAATCATGTAAAAACACATCTAGTTTTTAAAAGGAAAAGGATTTAAAAGAATTTACACACGCGCAATACACATGCTAACTTACTGGATGTAAAAGTCAATTATTGTGTCATTAATGAATGTGTCTGGTTGTAATAGATCAAAATCTCTCTTGCTTAGTGAAACAGCATCTGGATCACCTTTAGGATAGACGACTTCATCACAAGACTCCTCGAAACTGTTTCAGATCAGCAGTTCTCAGTGTTAGCCACCATAAGTATTTGGAGCACCCCCAAACCACACAGAATAGGAAGACAAGTACATATGAGGTAGAAAGGAATAGGTTGTAATGACATATAATATACAAAGAGAACCAAGAACTCCAACTTCACATTTCCAACAAACAAAACAATCAATTTCAAGGATCTTTGTAACATACTAAGCCAAATATCTCAGAAGCACGCATTAAAACATTCAATAGACCACGGAACATGGAGGGGGAAAAAGAGGTAAATATAAAGCATTTACAATGTAAAAGCAAAAGATACAGATTTCCAGAAAGCACTGAAGAAGACAACATTTTTAAAACAAGACAATGGCCTCGTAACATCTAAGTAAACTTGTCTAAAAATGGAAAATAACAACTCTTACTTAGGAAAGTAGCCTCTTGATCCACCCGATCTGGTTTCGTTATCTTCTACATCCATACTACAAGAGAGAAGATCAATTAAAAATTAAAAATATATTATGTAAGATAAAATTATACAGAACAGCATTTAGACCACAAAAACATATCCACTTCAAATCAATTTTAACCCAAAAATAAGTTTAGACACAAAACACAAATATTACGATCAACCGAGTGTCTAGGTCTTGTCAAGACTTGTGATCTACAAATTACCCAACAACTATAGTTGGTGGATACCAAAAGCCAACAGTTGTATGCCTGAAATTTTTGCACCATTTTATAGAACAGTTGATAATTCACTCACCAAAAAAAGTAATTAACATACAATTTTATGACTTACTTAAGCTTCGTGTTCCAAATAGCCAAGTATTTCACATTAAGAGATGTGATCTGTCTATGTATCAGGGACCATTTGGAATCAACAACTGCAATCTCCAACTCCTCAATGCCTAAAATACGTATACAATACATTTACAATCAGTAACAGAGAAGCTACTATCTGCAAACACTATAAAATCAAATACTATAAATTGCCCCAAATCTATAGTTGAAATTTAAATAATAATGTCAAGCATGCCAAGGTGTAATAATGAAGAAGAAAATTATTCCACGCTGATCAACTACAATGACTACACTCACCTGAAGTGTTGCTTACATGATCTATCTGAATTGCATTCCTTGATACTACATTAATCTTTATGATGACCGTTCCACTCTGAAGAAAGTAAACATCAAGAATTATAGAACTCATACACAAAAAACAAATAATGCTAGCAACAAAACTAAAAAACTCACACTTTGAAACCATTGAGACTTAATATCAATGAGATCATCAAGTCCCCATTCAAGATCAAAGGCCCCTTGCTTCAGACATGCAGTTGAAACATTGATCTTGATGCAATAATGTGAAAAAGTTAACATTGGCTCCATATAATAATTATCCTTGTAAATTATATAATCAGGATGCAGAACAACGTCGGTATTCGCGTTATCCTGAAAATTACAGGAATAGAAATAATAGTAAATACAAAAACAAAATCAATCAATACAATATACTACTAAAAATGGCATATGAAACATGGTAGAAAACATTTTCTATTAAAAATATGAAGTTCAAAGCTTCAATGAGTATGCATTGACGTATATTCTAAGATCATTAGGTAAAAAGTGGCCGGGGGGGGCAACCAATCCAAAAATTACTCTGCTCATCCCTTAATATAAGACTCACTTAGACATCTACCTAATTCACATATATTAAAAAAGGTGGTTAACAATGGTTGATAGTAATAAATTTGTCAATAATGTGTATTAATTTTTCAAAATTTCCTTTATAATTATTGGCCTTATAATTCCACTATATTACTTTTTGTGCTCTTTTAACCAATCCTCACAAGATATTATATATATATATATATATATATGAGAGAGGGAGAGAGATTTATATTTCCCATAAGTAAAATAAATGGGGGTGCTTTTGTAGAGAAATACTTAATCTAATGGACAATTTGAAACGAAACTTATAAAAAAGAACAAATAAATCTCAAACAAGAATCTTATATTTAAGGGAGCATGCAGTACTAGACAACTGTAATGGAAAAGTATTAGATATGCATCTAGCTTAGTTCAGTAGCTCATGTAAATAGGCTCATATTGTATAGAATTGATACAGCTAAGATAGAATAACTAACCACAGAGTTAGTTATGCCAGCTGGCATGCCAGCTGTATATGAACTGACAGGTGTCAGTATCCTTGTGAATTGTAACCTGCTATAGCAGGTAGCTAAGTGTGACTATAAATACATTCAGTCAACACTATCTGTAACCAACTCAAACAGAATGAAATGAAACGAGTTCTTGAATCACTCTTCGTTTTCTATTATGGTATCAGTTTAGCTTAGTTCCGATCCATGGATCCTCCGTCTCCTCCGCCGCAACAACCTCCACTCTCTGCTGGTTCCGGCGCGGCTGGTAGTTCCGTTCCGGTTACTTCGTCTCTTCTCACTGATTCGCGATCGACGCTGAAGTTCTCGCTCACAATCTCTGAGAAGCTTGGCGAGAAAAACTTTCATCTCTGGCGACAACAGGTAGAGCCTTACATTAACGCTCATAACCTCATCGATTTCGTTGTTTGCACCAGAGTTCCTCCTCAATTCGTCGACGATGAATCTCGCCGCTCCGGCATCGTCAATCCTGAATACACGATCTGGCGCAATCGCGATCAACTTCTTCTCTCCTGGCTTCAATCGACTCTTACCGGTGAGATCTTATCTCGTATGATTGGCTGTGTTCATGCCTATGAGCTTTGGGACCGTTTATTCCGGAAATCTAGATGTGAACAATGCCTTTTTAAATGGCATTCTTGAAGAAGAAGTTTATATGTCTCAACCACCAGGTTTTGACACTACTGACTCCACCCTTGTTTGTAAGCTTCACAAGGCCCTCTATGGCCTCAAACAGGCCCCCCGTCAATGGTTTGAACGGCTTCAAGGTGCTTTATTACAGCTTGGATTTCTGTCTAGTAAGTGTGATCCTTCATTGTTCACTTATAGTTCCAAAGGCAACACTGTCTATCTACTTGTTTATGTAGATGATATTATCATTACCAGCAATAACTCTTCCCTGCTTCAGTCCTTTATTGAGAAACTTAATCAGGCCTTCTCTCTCAAGCACCTTGGCTCACTTGATTATTTCTTGGGCATAGAAGTCAACAAGCTTCCCAATGGCTCCTTGCTTCTCTCTCAGTCCAAATACATACGTGATCTTCTCAACAAAACCAACATGCTTGATTCAGCTCCAGTTTCCACTCCTATGCAGTCCACTTGCAAACTGCACAAGGATGGGTCACCTGCTCTGTCTGATCCCTTTATGTACCGGTCTGTGGTTGGGGCCTTACAATATGCAACTCTCACTCGTCCTGAGATCTCATTTGCAGTTAATAAGGTGTGTCAATTTATGTCTCATCCTTTAGAGGCTCATTGGGTTGCAGTCAAGCGCATTCTAAGATACCTGAAGGGTACTCTCCATCATGGCCTCTGCCTATCTTCTGCTTTGGCTTCTTCAGCACCTTCCCTCAAAGTTTTTTGTGATGCTGATTGGGCTTCTGACCCTGATGACCGTCGTAGCACCTCTGGTGCAGCTCTCTACTTTGGTCCCAACCTTGTCTCTTGGTGGTCACGCAAGCAGCCTGTTGTTGCCAGATCTAGCACCGAGGCTGAATACAGAAGCCTTGCTCATGCCACTGCTGAACTGCTCTGGGTGCAAACTCTGCTTACTGAGCTTCATGTCTCCTTCACATCACCTGTCATCTATTGTGACAACCTGTCTGCTGTATCTCTAGCCCATAACCCAGTTATGCACTCCCGGACTAAGCATATGGAGATTGATCTGTTTTTTGTTCGTGAAAAGGTCATCTCCAAGCAACTCTCTGTGCTTCATATCCCTGGAACTGATCAGTGGGCTGATTGTTTGACAAAGCCTCTCTCATCTTCCAAGTTCCTTGAGCTCAGATCCAAACTCAATGTTACCTCTGCCAGGCCCCCTTGAGTTTGAGGGGGGAGTATTAGATATGCATCTAGCTTAGTTCAGTAGCTCATGTAAATAGGCTCATATTGTATAGAATTGATACAGCTAAGATAGAATAACTAACCACAGAGTTAGTTATGCCAGCTGGCATGCCAGCTGTATATGAACTGACAGGTGTCAGTATCCTTGTGAATTGTAACCTGCTATAGCAGGTAGCTAAGTGTGACTATAAATACATTCAGTCAACACTATCTGTAACCAACTCAAACAGAATGAAATGAAACGAGTTCTTGAATCACTCTTCGTTTTCTATTAAAAAGAAATAGTAATGAATAACAGTACATAAACAGAGCAGTCGCAAATTTGAAAAGCCTCAAAAGGCATAAAATACTGCATCTAATATAAATTACTCTAGCACAAATGGGTTCTGTAATTTTTTCTTAAAAAAAAATACCACATCAGATGTGTGTGCACCATCCAATCCACAACCATTCAGTGAAACTGAAATTATGAAAACGAAGTTTTGTGAGTAAGCTGCAACATAATATTTCCAAATCAAATGTTGTAGATTTGACAAAGTATCAGGGAACTAAGATTACAATGAAATACACCATTCTCTGCAATATCAGAAGCAGCACTTGTTGGAGCACTCTCATAGTTCATGCAATCATCAGCATCAGAACTAACATCAACGGATTCTTTCTGCAAAAAAATGTAAATAAGTCTCACAAACAAATTGTTTCCTTAAATATATAATCTTGCAAATAAAAGTTACACTACACTGGATGAAGACCCTGAAGGACCAATCTGGCTCGTCTCAAGTGTAGATGCACCACCACTTGTGTCCCTATTCTCTGGCCGATCATAGAAATCAACATCTATTTTAAAATGACATTTATTTTCCTGACTAATGGAGTTTGATTGTTTGTCATCTCCTAACTCAGAATTCTCCACTCTGCTATCAAATGTATCTTCCATTGTTTTGAAAGAGGGGTTTGAACAACCTGTTTCCAAATCTAAAATACCGCCAACTACATCAACACCTACATATGGAATACTGGGGACATTCTTGACACCAACCTCATTGATCTGGGCATCTGGAAATATATCATGTGAGCTATGTACATTCAACTCAATAAAAAACCTAGCTTAAAGATGGAAGAAAATAAAACAAGAACATTCATATCAAGGAAAACCATATACAAATTTGAAATGGTTATAGAATATTGAAAGAAAGGGGAAAAAAAAGAAGGAAATAGGATACATGTGACGTCAAAGAAACGGATCTCTGTTGTGACACGGAGGTGCCATGGCACCCCCAAAATTTTCTTTCTTCTTAATAGATATATATTCATATAGTTACACTTTTTATATTTATATATATTATGTTAGTGTTTTTGCATGTTAATTCCCGTGTCCCAGCGGTAAAATGATGTTCAGCTTCAACCTCCAAAAGGCTCCTACACGGTCCTACAGGGATTCGAACCCAGTATTGAGTCTTGCAAAAAATGTCGGCATAGCCACCAAAGAATAAATTATCAAAACTTGGTGAACTAACAGTATTTAATCCTTAGATTTATGAGGTCCCCACAAAAGAATAGTCAAGCTCCGCCACTAACGACAACTATTTCCACTTTAAAGCAAATCTACTAAACTAAGTATTATCTGGCAAAACCAAACACACTTTGAACAATAAAAGTAGGGCTCCCAAGCTAAAGCTAATGAGTAGCCAAAACAGTGTCATTTTTATGTGACCAATACACTACATTAAGCCATATCAGCCAAAAGCTCTTAAGCATGGGTACTCCAAAAATGGAGAAGTAGCCGTACCGGGTATGTACGGGTACCGGGTATGCGTATGGTACTTGTTGGGTACTTACTGATCTGTACCCATTTTTATTTGGTTGATTTGGGGTGGGAATATGGCAAAAATGTATTAGTGGTAGAAAAATCTCTTAGAAAATTTTGATTTTTTTTATATTTCAATGATCTCCCTCGCTTTTGATGAAAATAGTGGAGACAACGGACAAAAAAAAGTAAATCTCCGAAATATGATGATAGTAATTCATTTAAAAAATAATTTTTTGATATTTAATATTAACGTACCAATGCATCATAGGCCAAAAGCAAGCCCAAAATACGGTAATAGTGGTAAAGATGGTAAAGACATTTATTTATTTTAGGATACATGAGATCTTTCATTTCATAGAATAGTTGTCAGATAAGGGAAGAGTTATTATGCATAAGGATTTTTCTTATGCATGGTGCATAAACAAATCTCCACCATTTGTGCTCCAAAGTACTTAATAATGTCAAAACCACTTTGGAGTATAAATGGTGGAGATTTGTTTATGCACCATGCATAAGGAAAATCCTTATGCATAATAACTTTACCCGTCAGATAATCTTAAAAGATATTAATAGCATTTCATAATGTAACTAAGACACCAGAACTTGATCTGAATAGTACATATAGGTATTACTCTTTCGTTATTTTAATTCTTTTTCATTTCATGCTAAATATCCTTCACTATTCGTTACTTAACAATTTAAACTCCTCAGTATGTGCACAAACTCAACAACCATTGGATTCGGTACTTCAACTGGATTGAGCTAATGGCTAAAGTGTAAAAGGAGTAACATTAACAACTAATTACTGACATTATTTTCATAAATTCTAACATTAGCGATAATTAAGCTTCTGCCACCTTCTCCAGGTTTCATTAAGTCCTTCAATTAGCAAAAACTACTCATGAAAATGGAAATTACTAAATCTAACACAATAATGCTACACATATATTTCAAACACGAAAAATTGATCAAAATTACCAAATATAACCAAAATTAGTACTATAAACAAATGAATTCAGCTAAGAAACTTGCTTATACCGTAGAATTAGGATATTTCTGTAAAATCATCTTACCATGAGTGAGAGAATCGTGATTAGGGATTTTGTCGAAAAGGTGATTATCGGTGTTAATCTGATCTTGTTGATTGAAATCGAAGACTTGTAGATCTCTACGCTGAGACTCGTTCATCGTCAACAATGAACAAGGGTTTTGAAATTCCGTACTCGGTTAGACTTTGTTAGAGCGCGAAATCGATGCTAGTTGTAAGAGATGTAATGTAAGGTAATGTAATTTGGGTTTTGATGCTGCGTTGAAGAATGCACAATGCCCTAAATATTAGTCGGTCCAGCCAATTGGGAGATGCCACGTGTGAACTTTCAGTTGGGTTACTGTTTGGTTAGAATTAGTGATTTAAGTAAAAATAATGATTTTGTCAAAAAAAAAAGTAAAAATAATGATTGATTAGTTTTATTTTAAATAAAGGAAAATGCTAACCAAGGGTTAAGGAATCAAATGTGATGAAATAATTTTGGAATTTGTGTCATTTACTATTTTTTTTGGGTCTTGCTAATAAGTGCCCCCGGGGCACTCTTTAAGTATTCCATTTATAGAAGTTTTTTATTCAAAAAATTAAGCATTACAATTTCCAATGCATTGACTTTACGCATTCCCGTAAAAATTCTATAAAAACCTTACTATTTAAGGTCGTAAAGAGTGCCCCGGGGGCACTCGTTAGCATTTACCTTTTTTTTAGCAAAGTGTCGTTTACTTTTCAGAAATATAAAACATTATTTTTAATTTTAATACAAAAATTACTTGTGTAATTGACTTTGAATAAAAATAATGACCAATATCAATTTTAATAAAAGAAATATTAAAGACTTTATAAAATAATACTTATTAAAAACCTAAATATAATAATTACAAAATTAAATATAAATATTATTAAAGAAGCCAATTTGTTCCACGAGTCCTAACTCAACTAAAAAAAAGTCGTTGAAATTGTTAGGACGAACGTTGTGATCGGAGTTTGAATCCCAACTCTCTCATTTATGTATGACTTTATGATAATTTTATCATTTTGACTATGTAAAAAAAACAGCAATTTGAATATTAATTTTATGAAAACATGTATCCTAGAGTTTGACATATGATAGATCATTATATTTTGGTACATATATCATATATGCGTAGTGAGAGTTTGTTATGTACTTGTTTTTTATGACCCAGTAGAGTTTGTTAAGTATTCATTTCATTTTACATCTTTAATGTAAGTGATTTGTTATGAATAGTTTTTGATAGGGTTAAAATCAAATATCGCTTCGAATTACGTCATTAAAGTTAATAGTTCATTAGCATATCATCGAATAGACACACCACAGAAGAACACTGCAACGAGGTCGCAAGACCACTCTCAATTGTTGGATTCTAGTCCTTGAAATATTAATTCAACTCCTATAAACCCTAACTCATGGTCTAGATTGAGGTACACACAATTCTAACCTTATACATCTCGCTCACAACGCTTACTTATTTGAGCGTCAGGGTATTTATAGGTACAATCCTACTTACAGAGTCCAACAAGCACAATGAACCATGAAGTAACGGATGATACTTTAGGTACTTGTTAACGGATGATAGATTTTTATCATATTCAATTCAATTGAAATTGTTAGTAGAAATTTTTACATATTCCCACATTCTTAAAATTAAATAGCTTCCCAAATCTTTGTTTAAATGTGTGGTTTACTGCAACACAAAATTGACATGTGCCTAATATTATCAACGATTTCCTTCTCATACATTCTGAGTCCTCAAAATTAGTGATTTTAACAAGTTTGATATACAAGTGTTTTTTAATAAATGATTATTTATGATATTTATCATGTTTTCAATAAAATTTCACAGAAAAAACCGGAAAAAATATCAAACTTATCAAAGTTAACAAAAATGTTGCAGCACTTGTCAAAAAAATAAAATGTTACAACAACTTTCACTTCAAGCAATATAATAGCATGCAATGGAAAGCTTGGTTAAATGTTATCAGTTGATGTCAGAATTAATCCCTTAATCAGATTAGGCGGTCCAACGGACCTGGGAGTGAAAACAAAGCAAAACACAAAAAATGTGATCAATTGAACTGTTTAATACTAAGTAGGTGTAGCCTCTCATTCAAATCCAATTATGAATATAGGATTATTGGAGTTAAAATCCTCTTCATTTCTCAAAGTAAATGGACACGCGGTGGAAAAGTCAAATTCTTGAACATTAGTACACACACATAATGTAAAAAATTAAAAATGAACACCTTCAAATAAATAACACCTTTTGCAATTGGCTCTAAAGTCAATTACTAAATGAATCAATGTATCCTAGACTGTATATTTAGCATTGTTCAGACAACCGAGTTAGGAAGTTGTCAGATTCCCTTAGGCTTTAAAAAAGGGCAAATATGACAAACCTTTCACTATTAGTCTTTAATTTCTCCAAAACAAAAAAATTGACATCAATTGGGCAAGTCGAAGGCAATGGTTTCCCTCATGATAGGCAAAATGACCCCCCTAAGTTACCAAAATAGAAGCTATAATAACCTAAGAAACAGGGATAAAATCTAGTAAGCCGGAGCACAAAATATTGTTCCATATCTTGTCACTTCGTAAAAACAAAATGCCATTGGATGACATGGAAGTGGAACACATACAATTTGAGTTTGTATGACAATATTTTTCAATATACAAAACAAAATCCACATTTCTCACCGCTATGGATTTTTCAATCACCATTCTTTGTGCAGTCTGATTTTCTCTGTTTAGCAACAAGTCGCGGCCTCAACTGTATGGCAAAAAGTCATAGAGGGAAAAACATTAAAAAATATAGCATGATAGTCAGCAGTTAAGCATTATACTTTACAATGGCGATAAAAAATAGTTTCCATGGAAAGACAAGAGACAAGACAAGTAGGTAACCCACGTTGACCTACCTACAACTAGTCCACATTACAACATTCCTAGAAAATTTCTAACTTGGATGAATCCTATAAAGACTTGGTTGGTGTTCTATTAAATCAAACCACTTCTATGTCGGCGTCGCTAAATTATTTGATTATTGCAAGTTATGCTTTAATGTTTCACAGCATACAAGCAGAAGTACAAACTGAAACACTCCCCACAAATTATTTTGACAAATAAGAATTAAGCAGTTTAAACATACCATATCTATATACTTCAGTTGCTTCAAAACTTCATCTGTCTCCACCTCCTGCAGCAAATAAATAAAGGAAGACGGGAATTTAAAATGATGATCATAATGCAGGATGAAGCAAGATGTTGATCAAAGCTACATCAAATTACACGGGTAAGGAAAAGGACAAACGTGCTTGAATTGTAGAAATCCAATCTTGTAGATGGGATTGAGAGAGAATAGAGATCACCTGAGGTACAGCACAATCAGCATGCAATGGATCCCAGTGAATAGCACAGAAGCATTCCCAGTAATCGGTTTGAATTTCAAATAGCGGTGCCCTGGCAAAAAAATAAAAATACTAATGTTTTGAGCATAATCAACTAGATTCATTGTTTTGTCACGCTTCACTCATCTTTCTCTTTTACATATGAATCATCTTCATTAAGAAAGCAGCAAAATCATAAAAAAGGATAATAAAAAACATTTCAATAAAGATAACAAGAAACAATAGATAAACTACATATTATTCCATGTGCTACTCAAGGGGAAAAATTCAAATCCCCTTGGGACAATTGTAAAAAGGTCATTACTATCATTTCAATGATTGTTGTAAATAGTGCATCTTTGTAATTATTAGTAATAATTGTATCTGGTCCATAAACCACAACCACTAGGTTTAGAATAGTCTGTTTAAAATATGAGTACGTGTACTTTATTCATAACATTTAAATATATCAAATATATTTTCTACATGGTATCAGAGCCTTGCTTCCGCATAAACCCTAGCCGATGTTGCACTAAATCTTGGACACCTTCATTGTGTCCCTTTGTAGCCTTCATTGCACTGTTTTTACCTCTGTTCACAGCATTACTACCACTTCTCTACTGTCGCTTTCTCTTGTCTGGTGAGTATTGTCTTCTGCGCACATTGTTCATCCGTGCTCACTGAAGAAATGATTCATTTGACACATACTTGTTCTCTAGCATATTCAACTATGTTTCCGTTTCCACCTCCTCTTGAAAAGTTTCGATTTTCTTTTGGACTTGATGCTTTAGATACACTAAACAATATTGAATACTGGATTCTGGAGCCATTGACCGCATGACACCCTTACCTACACACTTCTTCTCAACGGTAAAAGCGGATTTGGAGTAAGTAGGAAGAGGGTCAGGTCTGATAATGCCAACGATTACTTTAAATATAGGCTTAATTCTTTTTTGTCAAAAGGAGGGTAGTATTCATGAGTCTTGTGTAAAAACTCCCCTACAAAACAGGATTGCTGATAGAAAAAATGGACATTTATCACCAAACCAGGGTCATGTTATTTCAAAATAAGGTGCCTAATTAATGTTATCATCTAGTGCCCTTGCCTCAAAAAGTCCCTTGGAGGTTCTGTCATCCTTCTATCCTAATGAGGCCACCTCTAGTAACCTTGTTGTCGTTATTTCATGTTCATAGCAGTGGTAGAGGGATCCTAGAGCCTTAAAATGCGTTTTATAGGCAACTCTTCCACACAAGGGTTAAAAATGCTATTATCCACCATCCCATAAATTACGTGTCTAGAGATGTCACATTTCATGAGCAAGAAAATTACTTTAATCAAACTCATTTTTAGGGGAGAATATATGCAAGCAAGATGAGCCTATTATGCTTCCTGACTTTACTCTCATACCAGAAGTTGGGACTGAAAATAAAAGTGATAGTGAGTATAATAAAATTGGTTATGAAAATGAGGCTTATGGATCTACTCAAGATGGAGATAATGTAAGATACGGAAAAAAAAATCCGATATATATAAGGAAAATAAAGGTCATTTCAGAATCTGCCCATGTCTATGAATCCAACCTGACATTACATGAGGTAACTTCCCATGATCCTTTAATTGATTCAATTCCTAAATATTCCCATGCACAAGAACTAGAATCCAACCCAAATATTATATGAACCAGAATCGAGCCCAACATCAGATAAGGTGCACCCCCACCACTTTATGAGGACATACATCTTCCAATTGCCCTTAGGCAAGATACTAGAAAATGTATCAACAAGTCACTCTACCCTCTATCCAATAACTTGTGCTTTAAACATATTTCACATACCCACACTTTAAGAGGACATACATCTTCTGATTGCCCTTAGGCAATATACTAGAAATGTATCAACAAGTCACTCTACCCTCTATCCAATAATCTATGCTTTAAACATTTCTCACATATCGATAAAGCCTTCCACACAAACCTAAACATTGCTACAACTACACCTACCTGTCTTTGTGATGCATTGCCTGACAGGTAATAGAAGCAACCCAAAGGGAAGAGACTTGGAAATGGAAGCACTAGAAAATAATAGTACTTGGGAATTGGTTTCTCTACCAAATGGAAAGAAACCAGTTGGGTGCAAGTGGGTATATACTGTAAAATGCAAGGCTGGTGGATCTATTGAAAGGTACAATGCAAAGTTGGTAGCCAAAGGATTCACTCAAACCTTAACCTATGTAGTAGATTACTAGGAAACATTTATTCCAGTTGCAAAAATGAATACAGTTTAGGTGATATTATTCCTAACAGCTCCTTATAGTTGGAACGTGCAAATATTTGATGTAAAAAAATGCCTTACTACATGAAAAACTTGAAGAAGAGATTTACATAGAATTTCCCCCAGGATATGATGAACAAACTGCTGTCAACACCTTTTGTAAGCTAAAAAATCTGTTATATGGGCTTAAACAATCACCATGAGCATGGTTTGGAAGATTTACTACACACAAACAAATGTGTGTGTGTGTGTGTGTGTGTGAACTTTTAACTGTGGTTCTTTCATGAATACTATAGTAAATCACCAATTGTATTACAATTTACAATGATATAGAATACAAAAAGATTCGGCGCAAAAACTCATTCTCAATCAACTATTTAAAACTCCTTTCAGTTCTTCACAATATTTAGAGTTTGTGATTGATAGATCAACCTTAGTCAGTTAGTAAATTAATTAGGAAGTTAGTTAGCTTATAAATAAGATAAGGGATTGTGAATGAGGAATATCTGGTCATTTGTGATAAACTTGTGGCCTTTTGGCATTAAAAGGTGCAGGCAGACCAGTGAACTTTCATATTCTTTCTAATCAAAATACCAGAGTGGTATCAGAGCACGTTCTATTTCTAAGATACAATTGGATGAAATATAGCCTTAAAAAGTGTTTATATGTGAGAGAAATCTCTCACCTTACAAAATGATTTTGTAGGGTAGTGTTAGGTTAGGCTCAACCCAGTTTCTAAGATTTTCTAACAAAGATACCAATTTCTGTCATAATGATGGGTTGTTTCTGTACAGAAAATTTTCCTTTTCATTACATCCATTTTGTTCTTAGAATAACAGAAGATAATCCAAATCCTGCTCTTAACCTGAAGCCTTAACGTCCCTAATAATCAGCATTCAGCAATAGGAAAACCATCCGACTCAGGTGCTTAATCATTATCCTTGGCTATACTCTAAATGGTTTTTTTGTCTCCTACTCTGCAAAACCTAATTTAATTAGCATTCCACCCTTACCTAACCTAACAAAATAGGGCTCTGATCCAACCCTACTAAAGGGTAAGAATTATCGATCATCAAGAAATACTGTTGTTTGGGATCTGTGTAACTGATGCATGATATATCTATTGCCTACTGAACCCTTGAGAAATAAACTTGAGTGAAGTTTGAATTGCACCATTCTGCAATGCTTTTTTCTGTTCTTGTTTAATAAAACAAAGACATTTTGAATATGAAGACTGTTCTACAAAAGAAACTACAAAATCAATCAAGACCAAGAACAACGTCGTGTGGCATACCTGCGCCATTTCCCACATATTGCTGCACTAGTTTTATCTATAACCTCCCGACATTGAAGCCAATTGCCAATGGAACTGAGTCTAGTTGGATTTCTCATATGTTCTTCCTGCATAACAGAAAGCATTTTTTCCATCACTCAGAGGATCAAATGAAAATGCATTGCAGATAATAAAGAAAATAACAACGACCTTTACCTGCAGTCTATAAAACTCTGAAGGATTAATTTTCAATGGTTCAGGAAAGTCGTCTTCATCACTGACACAAAAATCAAAATGATAATCACGGGTTTTAAAATTTGTTTATTTCCTTTCTATCAAGGCTGGCCTTGTGAATGTACTCGTATATCTTGTATGTGTATGTCTAACCTATGTCTGTCTTAAGATGATTAGCAACCTACATTGTCATATTCTTAAATTTTAAGGAGCATGCGATCATACATCAATGAATTTGTTGACCAAGCTCACACAAAGTAAATACATCACATATCAACATTAGCCTTAAATCATCCTCATATGTTACTTTTGTCTCCCCACATATCCACTTATAGCAATGTGTGGAACAAGTGAATAACAATTATTAAAAAATATGATGACATGGTAATAGAGTAATAAAAAGCATAATAATTATGCATTCTTGAAGCCAAGTGAATTGTTTTTAAAAGGAAAACAAAATAGAAAATGAGCATCGATCAAAACTATCAGTTTCTGTACGAATAACTTGTTCACATAAAATAAACTTAGTATAAGCTATATTTAAAGCAATGTGAGAAAGGAACAAAAAAAAACAAATGTAAGAAAAATCTAGTACAATTTACGGGTGCCATACAAAATTTTGGTTCGAAAAAGTTGTGAATAAAACATAAGTTACCTTTTTACAGGGCCTGACCAGTCAAGTACTGTTGCTTGAAAACCTTTACCAACTCGCACATCAGTTGTATATGGCTCAGTATCTCTCAACATCAACAATATGGGACTCATTTCATCCTTAGCTGAGGTAGTTCTACAATTCCTCATTTCACTGTTGATACCTGGTGATTTGGTAATTGTATCCTTAAGAATTTTATGCCTTTTATTAAGACATGAATGACAAAACCACTCATCCATTGGTATTTTTCTCAAGCGTTGGCTGTAGCAAGATGGATGATATGAATCTTCACAATGATCACATAAAAGCATTTTCAATGAACTGTCCAAATGACCACATATTTTGCATGACCTGGAACAGCAATTATTATCAGTGGTAACAGCATCTTCAACAGAAACCACATTATTTGTAAGAGTATCTCCTCTAAGAAATCCATGGGTTCTCAAAATATTAATGCAGAAATCCTTCTCTGTTAAATCTTCCCTTGCGACATCCATTGCTATGACACTGGAGGAGGAGCACTCGCCAGTGTCATCCATTTCAGTTTCTATGGAATCTGAAACAAGTACCATATTTGACTTTGAAGATGAGCAACTATCATTTACACTGTCAATACCTAATTTTTTCTGTGTGGTATCTTTGGCTACTCCATCAAGAAAGACAGAAGGCAGAGTAGAATCTTTGACCATTTCAATTTGATGCTTAACTGGAAAAGCAGCTGTTTGATCCTCAGCTGATGATAAATGCAAAGAGGAACTTATGACTGAAGGGAAATTGGCACTTGTCTGCACATCAGCTGGCCCTGGCTTGAAATGAGGGGCAATTGATCCCTTCCGTAGCTTTTTTCTCTTGTATACTATATTAGGTGCAGTATTTTCAGTCATTATACTTGCAGTTGATGGTTGACCATAGCTTCTTAGACAGTTTGAGTTGTAAGGATCGTCGGCATTCTTTCTATCCCCTTCTGTTGGTTCGGCTGTTGATGGTTTACCACAGCTTCTTAGACAGTTTGAGTTGTAAGGATCGTCAGCATTCCTTCTATCCCCTTCCATTGATTTAGCTTTTCTCCTGTATACTATTTTAGGTGCGGTCTTTTCAGTCATTACACTTGCAGTTGATGGTTGACCACAGCTTCTTAGACAGTTTGAGTTGTAAGGATCGTCAGCATTCCTTTTATCCCCTTCCATTGGTTTAGCTTTTCTCCTGTATACTATTTTAGGTGCGGTCTTTTCAGTCATTACACTTGCAGTTGATGGTTGACCACAGCTTCCTAGACAGTTTGAGTTGTAAGGATCGTCAGCATTCCTTCTATCCCCTTCCATTGGTTCAGCTTTTATCCTGTATACTATATTGGGTGCGGTCTTTTCAGTCATTATACTTGCAGTTGATGGTTGACCACAGCTTCTTAAACAGTTTGAGTTGTATGGATCGTCAGCATTCCTTCTATCCACTTCCATTGGTTCAGCTTTTCTACACCAGTCAACAGGATACTTGTTGCATTTCAGACAAACCTGACAAGTTTCACGACTAGGCATCCAGTCACGTTGAAAATCTTTTCCATCATCAAATACATAACATAGACCAGCTTCAACTGAACTAAGAAGAGAACTTTGTATTAACATTATCACCTGAATCAAACTCAGAAGAAAGAAAATGTTGCATATAGCTACAGAGCCCCAAAGCTAAAGAGTTCAGATAAGGGTGGCATTTTCATGTATCAAATTCAAGATTATTGAACCACCAATCTCATCCAGTCAATGCACTATAATAGCCACCTGATTTGAAAATAACAAACAAAAATATGGAAACTAATAAGAAAAAAGGACAAAAGGGCAAACTGATTTGCAATCATAAATAGCCAGAGCCCAATATATTTGCCATTAAACAAAATATATTACTCAAATTTTTAATTACTGCAAATCTGAAAACTTCAAAACTTCATAATGGAAGCTATCAAGAAACAAGCTTCAAACCTCAGAGTTGTATGTGTATGACTGAAGAATCAACTAGGTTATGCCCTTATCATATTTGCTAAGATGCAAGGTGTCTGAAAAGTTTGAACACAAATTATAATAACTACAACAATATAATTTGCTCTATTTGTGAATTCAAATTGGTTTTATGCCTGGGAGGTCGACCATGGAAGCGATCTACTTACTACGACATGTAACGGAGCGATGTCGAATGGATCAAAAAGACTTGCACTTAATTTTCATTGATTTAGAGAATGTGTATGATAGAGTGCATGAAGAGATTTTGTGGAAAGATCTACAGAAGAAAGGGGTTAGTTATTGCCTATATTCGAGCTATCAAGGATAAAAAAGAGGGGGCTTCGATTAGTGTGAGGAGACAGGATGGGGACACCGACGATTTTCCCATAACAATAGGATTGCACCAAGGGTCAACTCTAAGCCCTTATCTTTTTACTTTAGTTTTGGATGTACTTATGTATGGAACACATCCAAGAGCTAGCGTTGAGATGTATGCTTTTTGCAGTTCGTATAGTCCTACTTGGAGAGTCGGGGGGAGGAATTAAAAGGGAGGTTGGAGACTTGAAGTACAATACAGTGTAAACCAAAATGACGAAACAGGGTATATGGAATATAATTTTAGCAAAACAGAGTATATGGAGTGTAATTTTATCAAAAGGCGGATCATTTCTAGCCTGGAGGTGAAAGTTTGAGATCATATCATACCACAAGTTACACAGTTTAAATATCTTAGGTCCATAGTACAAAATGACGGAAAATTAGAAGATGTAAACCATCGAAGTCAAGTTAGATGGTTTGAGCATGTAGAGAGAAGACCTCTGGATTTTGTAGTAAGGAGTGTAAATTGGATGGAGGGTAGTCAAATCACTAGAGACAAGGGAAGACCTAGAAAAACTATAAGCGAAACTATTAAGAAAGATCTAGAGACCAGAAACTTAGATAGTCTTAGAATTTTGGGTTGGCCGAACTCAACCCTACAAAACCGGCTTGTAAGGTGAGGATTGTCTCTACTTATAAACTCATGTTCAGGTCATCTCACATCTGATGCGGGACTCTTAACAGATAAAAATATGGTATATGATAGAACAATATGGCGCCATTTTAACCATGTATCCGACCCCGCTTAGTGGGATAAGGCTTGGTGGTGATGTTTGTTGTTGTGAATTCAAATTACAAATTAAATTAAACCATAACAAATGATTCTCAATCAACTATAAGCTTTCATAAATGAGTGTTAATTTTCACATAAGCGAATGAAATCCAAACTCCATAGATAATGTTGCATAATAGGAAGTGGATTTCTACAAAATCTCTTCTCTATTTCATTACTAGTAAGGTGATAATGGATAATAATAACCCAAATTGGATCCTCTCTTTGATATTCAATAACAAACAAGATATGTTCCTAATCAATCCCAATCCTAATTCTAACCTAATAGAGACCACCCAAGATTTCAAAGGCATGAAGTAATGAACACTAGGGTTTGAAATAAAAGCAGTTTACAGATTCGAATAATTTAATTTCATAATGAAACAAACAACAACTTAGAACAAGTAATCTACAAAACAAAAACAAGAAAGCACTAGATTGTAAAGGTTTGCAATAATAGAAGAGGATCAAGTGAGAGATATTGTACCGATGAGATCAGAAAAGTTTGAACACAAACGCAACCATCTCTACAAAACAAAATTTGTAGAGACTCACGGCGAAGATGAACGACGTGCAGGGTGAAGAGAATCAAGATTCGTAATCGTGCGTCGCGGATAGAGAACAGAGAACAATAGGGTTTTGGTTGGAAACTGAAAAGATGATTGTTGTGGTGGCAACTTTGGCAAAACAGTCCTTTGCACTTCCTCTTCTGAATGAAAATTTGGGGAAACAAATATATTTTGTTATTTTCATTGTAGTTTCTACATGTACCCAATTTTTTTGCAGTTTTATTTTATGGACAATTATTAAAAATGTATATGATGAATTAAAATGATTCACAGGACAAAAGTATATAAAAAATATATTTTATAGGCCTGTAATATCGGTTTGTTTTTACTCCAATGTTCCCTCTCATGTAATAGATTAATGTTTTGGATCATGAGAAAAGTGTGTTATATCTTCACCTAAAACCTTAATGCGTTAGACATTTGGTCATCTCATATAAATCCAACATTACTTTCATTTATAGTGCATCTGAGACTTGATCACTAACACTTAAAGTCCAACGGTCTTCTATCAAGTATGAGTTTTTGCATCATATAGTTTATCCAATACATAAATACACTCTCTCTCCCCAACCAAGTTGAACCATTTTCACTCAGAACCCATAAGGGGTTAAGTATATAGGTTATCTTTCTTATATATCCAATATTTACTTGTTCATGGTCAATGTGAGATTTAATCATTCACCCTTAAAGTCACACAATTCTCCCACGTATATAGTTGGGTTTCAAGTGTAAGTGATTAAGTTTCATATCGATTGTGAATGGGAAAAATAATGAAAATAACACGTAGATTGTCTCGTTGTTTCGTTTGATGCTTCTCTAGACTCCCTAATAAGTGGTATAAAATATGTGGTTCGGCTTCATGGGAGAGTGAAAGTGGATCCTATATTAGATCAACTATAGATTGTCGAAATTCGCACTTGGGAAAAAAATGTTAGAATTCAATTGTAAGTGGTTTAATTCTTGCATCAACTATAGATAGGAAGAATGGTGGATATATAGAGATGTGAGTCATAAACCTAATGTCTTAAGGATTTTGGTGAAGATGCGATGTCTCCCTCTCTTGTGATCCCGAAGCATTCGTTGTTTCTCTTGATGCTTCCCTTGACTCCCCCAACAAGTCGATGTGAGACTCAGTCACTCACGCTTGAGACCTAATGAGTGTTTGCTAATAAATCATTGGGTTTATGGTATTGGGTCTTAGGTTTTTAGTTAATATTCTAGCTCATTAAATTTTACTATATATTTGTTTGTAACATTTATTGTGTTATATCATTGTAATCCTATAAAATCTTAATTGTTGTTTCCGTTGTTGAGTTGATTAGCGGTCGGCTTCTCCCATTCACTGTAATTTAGGTTTAGTTTGGTTTGGTTGATTGATTGATTATGAAGATTGCTTCTTCTTTTTTATTTTTCTATTGGTTGGTCAAACTATGTGAAAGTGAAAGCCATAATATGAAAAGATGTCTTTGGTACCAATTGATTAGCTAGTGGATTAGGCTTTACGGTTTGGTATCATTTTACAATTTGAAGGTTCGGTTCTCATTTTGCGATTGATGCATTATGCTTCCGTTTAGTGTTTTCTCTCCAATTTTGGTGTGTTTCAGATTCTTTCTTTTTTCGGTATGATTATCTTCATTGGTTATTCGATTTTGTTTGGTGTGGTTTGCTTTGATTGATTTGGTTTTGTTTGATTGTTCCTCTCTTTGTATTGATTATTCAGTTTGATTTCTTATATCTATTGATTTTTCTTTTGATTGCTCATCTCTCATTTATTTGGTTTGAATGTTTCTCTCCTTAATGATTATTCTTTTGATTGTCTGCCTCTTTATTAATTCTTTTGTTTGATCCTCCTCTCTATTGATTCTTTGGTTAAATGTTGTATTGTGAGTTTGAAGGGATATGTTAGATAATAAATAATTGAATTTATGCTATTGGACATTTGGACCCTCGTTGCTTATATATGTTGTCAACAATATTTACAATTTTGATATATTTGTACAGTGACACCACTATATTTAGAGACTAAAATTGTTGTTTACTATGGTTGTGTATAGGAAATACGAGATTTTAGAAAAAAAATTAAACATCCAATGTAAAGCATTTTTTAAAAGACAATGCATACAACCAACAAATTGAGCCTCATTATGTGAATTGAATTCCCAACAATAATAACAATTGATATCTTTCTTATAATGCCATGATGTTTTCCAAGTCTGGCAACCCTTAAACCTTCCATTTTACTATTATTTTATTTTATGTCTTTCTCATTAATCGAAGGGATGTCTTTTTGGCCATATATTTTATTCAGAACAACCTATTTGTATCACTTTCTTCTCTCTTTTTATTTAAATAAATGATTTTATTGTATATTTGAGTTTCCCTTTGTGTTTTTCAGTAATTTTATCATTTAAGTGCAATGTTGTTTTGTTCTTTGCCTTGGTGCACCATCGTTCAACCTTTTGTATTATTGAGGTGTTCGTTTCAATCAAATTGACATGTCAATTTTGATCTATTACATATTCAATCAATGACTTAGATTTCAACATTACATATTGTATTGTGAGTTTGTTCGCATATCACTGTTTTTTGTTTTAACGATGTTGAGTTCGTGTTGTTTTTAAATATTTCACGTATTTAAATTTATTTAGTAAAAAAAATGCATTTCAAAATCACCAACTAAATACTACTCAGGTTTCCTGAAAACTACAAAAGAAAATTTAGTCAACAAAACATGTTATATTTATCCAAATTTAAACGAAATATATTTATTTATTTTTGTTAGATTGACGAAATAATGGCTGCTGCTACTAGAAGCAGAGAACCAATCACTTTCACGTGGAAGCACTCCCACTTTCACGTGTTGATTGATACAATGACAAGGAAAATTAATCTCAATGGAAGCACTCCCACTTCGGTGTGCTGAATTAGACAACTTTTGACTTTGAATTAGCAAGTCTCATTTAATTCACTATTTCCACAAGGGAAATAGAAGTGTTGATTGATTGACAAATTTTAGTTATTTCATTGACTCTTTTCATACTCATATAATAGAGGTAGAAAAATTGAAGTTTGAACCCGATCACAATGTCAATAAAGAATTGATTATTTTATTTTTATTATTTCGTTTGGTCCAAAGCATAAGAAAATGTTCATTTTTTAGATACATTCAAGATTTGATGTATCTAAATTATAATATACGTTAGATACATTAAATTTTGAATGTATTTAAAAAAGTGAGTTTTTACCATTAGTTTAATCCGATTCGAAAGTCGGTTCTAACATGATTCTAGAACCACGATATTCTCTATCAAATTCAGCGTTAATCACCACAAAACCAATTTACCATCAATTAACATAGAATTGATTATTCCATTTTCAGATTTTCTCATCAAATAAAATAAGAAAAATATAAATTCCGGTCAAAAAGCAAACGAGAAAAATAAAACGCTTCCCTAAAAAAGGACACTGCATGAAACATATTTAATTTACCTTAGACACGTTGTAACTTCACCTCTCTCTCTCTAACAAACTAACCAAATCTTCTTCACACACAAAAAATTTCAATCCATTATTACAAAAAAAAAAAAAAAAATACCAAAAATGAACACAAGCAAAGCCGAAGCAGAACGGTTACTAGAGATCGGAGAAGAACTTTTACAAAAACGCGATCTAAAAGGTTCAAGAGAAATAGCAAATCTCGTTCAAGAAACCGAACCTCTTCTAGAAGGTTCTGATCAGATCTTAGCAATTGTCGATGTTCTCGAAGCAGCAGAAAAGCCTCTGAATCTCAACAATCATCATCTCGATTGGTATGCAATTCTTCAAATCAATCGAAATTCACAAGATCTTAATCTCATAAAGAAACAGTATCGTACTCTCGCTCTTCTTCTTCATCCTGATAAAAATCCTTTTTCGTTTTCTGAATTTGCTTTCAAACTTGTTTCTGATGCTTGGGCCGTCTTATCTGACCCGGCCCAAAAGGCCCAATATGATAAAGGGTTTGAATTTGAATTTGAAGGTGGTAATAACGGTTTGGTGAATTCGAATGGAAATGGAAATGTTAGTTTTTGGACTGCATGTCCTTATTGTTATCATTTGTATGAATATTCTAGGGTTTATGAAGGTTGTTGTTTGATGTGTCAAAAATGTGATAAATCTTTTCATGGTGTTTCGATTCCTTCTCTTCCACCGATTGTGCCGGGACAAGAAGCTTATAATGTTTCTTGGGGAATGTTTCCGATGGGTTTTGTTTTTGAAAGTTTGGAAAATGGTGGCAGTGGTGGTGATGATGTTGTTGGTTCTGGTACGAGGAAGTGATGGATTGTTGTTTGAGTTTTGTGTTGTTTAATGATGTTGTTTTATTTTTGAGAAATCTTTGTTGTACTGTCAAAAAAAAAAAAAAAGAGAAATCTTTGGTTTGTTGTTTAATTTAAGAATAAACTAGTACCAAGTACTAGGTTAATAATGGCTATAGTGAATGTGATATTGTCCTAATTGGTACTCCCTCCGGTCCTATATATAAGAAAAACTTTGCTTTTTAGATTCATTGATGAATTGATGTATTTAGACTATATTATAGATATATAGTCTAGATACATTAATTCCTTAATGAACTTAAAAAAACAAAGTTTTTCTTATATATAGGAGTAGAAGGAGTAGTAAATAGTATAGTAATGGATAATAAAAATGAAGAATTTCTTGACCAAAAAAATGGTGAATTTAATTCTGTCAAAAATAAAATAAAATGGAGAATTTAATTTAATTGAAAAATAAGAATGTGATGACTGGTTATTTACATTGTACTGTATTTCTAAAAAGGGAGTGATTTGGTGGTGATTGGATGCTATGCTAGTCTATTTTTTTGTACAAACCTGTAAGTTCATTTTGTTGCTAAATACATAAAGGTGAACAATTACAAAACAAATTCTTCTGGGTGTAACAATAAAGGTGAAGTACATACAAAATCGAATGGAATAATCCCATGAGCATAGCTAGTAAGTAGAAACATCACAATATATATGTAAAGGTCGATGTTTGAATTTGAAATTTTTTTAGTAAAAGTAAACACAGGTTGATTTACATTTCTAATATGCACCAATAAAAAATTAAAATAAATTTCTCATTTTATGACATATATCATAAACAACTGTTAACTTGTTATGTGATTCCACCAATTTACTTTATGTACATAATATACGTAATCAGTTAGGGTCACCAGTTTGAGTTCTAGTGCTAAAAACAACCTTTTATATATGCAAGGTTGCATGCATAAGATCTGCAACCAATCGAACCATTCCCTAGACCCAGCTTGACATGAATTTTACAATACCCAGATTACCTTAATAGCTAATCAGCTAGGGATAATACAACGATAAGCCTTATCCTCCCGCTAATCGAGATCGGCTACATGGAACAAGCAATGCCATAGCTAGGGATAATACAATACATAATGGCCGGTTAAAGAGAGATAGCTAGATCATTTTTCTTCATCTTTCTTTGACGGTGAAGTTTCATTGGATGATGACAAAATTTGGGGTGTTTTTCCCGATTTAGAGGCCTTTTGGACAGAGTTATCAGAACCCACACTCTGAGTCTTGGTTTGAGATGATGACTTGAATTTATCCTGGGGCTTTGCACTGGAAGAAGGGGTCCATGTCGCGATAATTTTTTCACCTTCGTCTTTGAAACCAGATACAAAGGTTTCACGAATCTTGGCATCTTTTTCACCGTTTACAATAATTGATTGAGTTGAAGGCTTAACTTTATAAGGTGGATCTATGAATGGGATAGAGCGGTTTCCCTTTGCGTTGGAACGAGTGAAAATGGCATCTTCAAATGGATCAGTTTCTAAATCACGATCACCGTACATCTTCTGAATTGTGCGGATGGGTGTGGCTAGCCGAGCTCCATGATGACCGATGACTTTAAGAAGATCCAAGAGAATGTCCTCCTGTTTTATCACATGATAATAATTATCAAGCACCTAAGCTGAAGTGAGCCATTAACAGTCAACCAAACAAATCGGGTAAAAAAATAGCCGCAATAGCAATGCGTAGAAGCATTATTGTATTTCAGCATCACACTATGAAATTGCCAGTTTGCTATTAGCAATCTAGTCTCACCTTAACACGGAGGTACTCTTCGGAATGTGAAGTTTTAACAAAGCAAGATACTAATATCTGTAACACAAAAAGACATTTATAAGATAGTGACAATTAAGAAATGAAAAGAAGAAAAGCGAGCGTTCACGACAATGAATTGTAGATCAGATAAGAGGAGCTAAAAGCATATTTGAACATATTCCTAAATGTTAATGAAATAAATGCTGCATTCATAATCTCAAAAATGTTACCAGAAAAAGGTACCAACCATAAGAGCCTGATTTTCTGGATTGACATCCTCCAGAAAAACTCGTCTATGCAATTTTTTCTGCTCTACTAAAGGATTTTTAGCCAAAACCTTGCGCATATCAGCTATGATGATCTGCATGAAGAAATAAAGAAGATATTGCGTCAATTTTTAGACGAGGAGATAGCTGTAAAAAGTCTTGGTAATTTTTCAAAATGTAACAAAATCAAGAGTACTCACATTAATCTTGTTAATATCCAAGTGACTAATAGCCAGGTGAGTTTTGATGCGCCAATGAGTTTTCTTACTAAGATTTCTCACAACATTTACACTCAATTTATGATTAGGAATGTGAACAGCTTCACAATCAGCACCTCTAACTATTGTTGGTGACCACCAACCTACATGCTACAGAAAATACCAAGCAAAAAAAATATTATATATGTTACTTATAATGGAAACCACACCTTGGATCAGTTCTCTCATACTACCTTTTTAGTAAGTTAGATAATAAATACTAACCTCAACTCTACCAGAAACCTCATATCCTTTAATCTTTGTTTTAATCCGCTCGTTCACAACAAATGGTCGAGTTGCATGAATTATCATACTTGAAAGGAAGTTTGTGAATATCTGGATGCATCAGAAAAATAGAGTGATAAAGTAAGACTATGCTCTTAAGGAATTTAATGAAATTGAATACAAACGATTTTTATCCATAAAAAAGTAAATGAGAAAGATGACTTAATGATTCTCAGAGTGTCAAAGAGGCTTATTGTACCTCACGACCTGCAAGCGAAAGCAATACTGTACCCATACCACCAGCAGTCAACCACTTCTGTGTGGAGAGACCCAGCAACTCCATGAACAATGACACGGCAGCAACCCATATTGCAGTATATACAGCTTTCCCGATAAGATCAATGCTAACCTGTCATGCACAATACAATTTTTCACTGAATGAGCTTTGCGCTTACATTTCTTGGAGGGAAGTTCCTTGCCATCCTTGGGGTAAAACTCCTGAATGAAGACATACCTTCTGCCTTTGAAATCCTGAATGGTTACCTTTCTCTTTTTCGTAAGTTGAAATGGAAAAAACAAAATAATATTCATGAGCAACCCTTTTCTAATTGATTCATCATTAACTAGTGAAAAAAAAGACCTTGCAGATGAAGAGATCTCCACAATCAACATAGACACTGCTTTTGCTGGAAACTCTTTCTTGTTTAAGTTGTTGCTTTTCTTCTTCCTCTTGCTGTTGTTGCTGCTTCACTACAAGAAAAGCTTCACCAAAGCTTTGAATGGAGGCTGATTTAAGTTTAGGTCCAACTCTGTGGAGGCTTGTTTTCGAATCATTGGTTCAGTTACCTCTTCCAGGTTTGATTCGTGGAGGATCTTAAGAACGGTTTCTTCGGTTCTTGCTTTGGTTTGAACATCTTCCACTTTTGCACAAAGCTCAGTCACTGGTTCAAAGAGCTTTGTTTTTATAGGGATACGAAAGCGAACCCTAAAACCCACTTTGAACCGGTGACTGAGTTTTGTGCAAAAGTGGAAGATGCTCAAACCAAAGCAAGAATCGAAGAAACAGTTCTTAAGATCCTCCACGAATCAAACCTGGGGAAGAGGTAACTGAATCAATGATTTGAAAACAAGCCTCCACCGAGTTGGACCTAAACTTAAATCAACCTCCATTCAAAACTTATCATCAAAGGTTTTCTTAGAAGAAGAAGAGGAGCAACAACTTCCAGCAAAAGCAGTGTCTATGTTGATTGTGGAGATCTCGTCATCTGCAAGGTCTTTTTCGTCTTTTTTTTCACCTTTCTTTTTTCACTGGTTAATGATTAATCAATTAGAAAAGGGTTGCTCATGAATATTATTTTGTTTCAATTTTGTTTTTCCCATTTCAACTTACAAAAAAGAGAAAGGTAACGATTCATGATTTCAATGGCAGAAGGTATGTCTCCATTCGGGAGTTTTACCCCAAGGATGGCAAGGAACTTCCTTCCAAGAAAGGTAAATTAACAACGTGGAATTCCCTCAATAAAACATGACTACTTTTCTAATCTTCATTTGGAATAACACAACTCGTCTAAAGCTATAAGTGGACTCGCAACAAAATTAAGCCATTATTTTAGCAAAATGTTACAGACACGTGAATGAATAAATGGTAAGGATCTGTAAAAAGAACATACTTTTCTTTCATTATTGGTGTCATTTGTCTCCTTATAGAAGTTTTGTGCTTGCCGAACAAAGCTGAGAACAAGAAGTACAATATTACATTATAATTTAAAATAAAATATTATAGAGTTATCTACTTATCTTGTCACTGTGCAAGATATTAATAATATGGTTAGAATACTAACAACTGTTGACATAATTCTGTACAAAATCAAATTTACCTTGAAGAACAATAAGCAAGTGTAAACACAGTTGAAAAAGATCTAACAAAACTCAACAGCCTTTGCTTTATAACCGGACGTGTTTCTGATTGTAGGACTAGTGGATCTAAACACCTGAAACAGTTTATGTAGAGGTGTATAACGATAGGACTTCGCAAACTTCCAACGGAAAATACTTGCTGATCGATAAAGATACCTGCAGATGAGCATTACCCCAGTCCACAGCAGCAAAGGTTGAAAATAAGATGTCATTATATAACGTGAATTACTTTTCTTCCAACTTTTATCGTTCCACTGAAAACATATGTTATCAAACAGAATGTCAACTAATAAATAATATAAGATAACATATGTTACCATATGGAATAAGATAAGATACTAACTTCTTGGAGAAATAGAGCCCTGCAAAGCCGCATGAGAGGTTCAAGACCAAAGGCGGCAAAGCCAATGATACCAAGGGCAGGGATCAATTGAAGCACAATTGGTCCTCCTGATATAGCAGTATATGACCTACATCAATTTCAAAACATAAATATCTTTATAGAGCTTGTGTTAGGGAACAGGTAGCTGAAAAAAGGAGATGCAACAACAATTAACATGCGCACCAGATGATATGATTTACGGTGATAAACTTAATGCACACAGTAGATATAAAATATCAGAATACCTTGCAGTGGTTTAACTTTACTAGTTCATATTTTAATTATTAACTTTAAGAGTTTCGGTAGAGTTTGGTCGATTCCCAATATCTACTCACTCCTCCACCGTCACTTCATATTTTAATCACCTATGATTTGTTATGCACGTGCATATAATATTGACTACCGTTTTGCTTATCAATTATTGATATTACTCATTTTACTCTCTAAAGTGAACAATTAACTTTAGAGGAACCGTATCCCTTTCATTTATAGACACAACGAGTCAGAAATACGACTAATTACCATAATTAATTACATGAGTCCAGTCCATAATTGTCCTATTTTTTACATTAATTAACTCTATAACATGCATACCAATGAATATTGAAACTTGTCTTAACCACAAAAGGAGAAAATTATAGAAACCTTGACAAAGAAACAGTAGCCACTTTCATCAGCGGAGCCTCACACCCTCCAGCGGGTACAAGAGCAGATCGGCACAACAAAACGTTACATCTAGAAGCTACCGGATTAATTTGGACATGTAATCTGGAAAAGACGAGTGCTGAAGAATCCATTCTCTGTCAATTCACAAAGAAAATTCTCCAATAATTCAGAATTAAATTAGAGAAACACACGAATCCAATTCAATAACTGTATCCAATGAAGCAAACAAAATCTGCTCAACAGATACACAAATTGAAAATCAACATAATCGAGAAACATACCAAACTATGCCGCGGATGATTGAAGGCGACAAAACATAATCGATTACCAGAATTGATTTTCTGCCAACAGATACACAAAGTGAAAATCAACATTCTAGACAAAATCTATATGAAAATAAATCATATCAAACAATAACCAACAACCACATACATGACAAAAACTACAACTTCCATTATTACTACTGTATTGCTTAATGACATGAGACAATCGAATTGATCCCGAATACGCCATAGTTGAATTTAACTGAAGTATAAGATCATGCAGCATCTAATTAAACCTGAATCAGAGAGACAATACAATAGCATTAGAATCAAAGCAAATGGAAGGGTTTAATTGCAATTATATAATTTTCAAGGGTAAAAAAAACTGCAAAAACAATTTTGTGAGCAACTGAACTAAGTTTGGGAAATTTTATTTCTAAATAAAAGTAATAAAAAGAGAAGTTGGTTATTGTTGACGTGCCTGAGAGAATATAGGAGAGATGAAAGTGTTGATGCGTGGATGTGTGATTGTTTCCAAAGATATTGGGGGGGGAAGAAAATAAGAATAGGAAGAGAATCAAAGATAATATTCGAAAGAAGAGGAAACAGTGGCCACTTTGCATAGAGAACAGAAACGAACAGTTTGCCTTTGTCGGACTTACAAAATCTAACACGGGAGTCCTGTCAGCACACGGAACTGCAGGTGCAAATGACTTGTAAAAATAAGGAATTACTATATTTTTAGGTTTCATTCCGGGAATTTGAGTTTGATTTTTGGTGAGAATAATTTTTTTTATTAGATTTTATTTAATCAGTGATATTTTTTTGGTTAAGTTAGATTTTCAGTCTTTAATTTATTTGTTGGTTTATTGTTTTATTTTGGTCTCTTAATTTATTTCCGTTTAATTTTATGAAAAAACATTAAATTTCATCTTCATAGTCATCATCTTCATCGCCCGGAAAACTAAAAAACTCAATAATTCAATTTATATTTCAATGATTCAATTTTCCACCAAAATCAAAATTTTATCCCCTAAATTCAAGGTTAAATTGAATCATTAATGGAAATGATACATAAAAAAAAAATAAAAAAATTAATGAAAATGACTAACTTGACTGATAAAGGTTATAAGTTAAGGAACTTAAACATAACATCAATTAGTTATGTGACCCAAATGAAACAAAAACAAATAGTTAAAGGATTAAAAATAATTCGGCTTTTAAAATTCATTTTAAAACTCTTCAAAACTATAATAACAGAGAAAAAATGAAGAGAGAAAATAAATCCTAATTCACCGATTTTCAACAAAAATGTGTTGGGAATAAGGGATTTTTTTAGATAAAATAATGTTTTTTTTTTAGAGAATTTGCAAATTATCCCTTATTTTAATTTAAAAAATTGCAAATTAGTCCTTTAAAATTTTGAAAATTGCAAATTGGTCTCTATTTTTAAAAATCTTAAATTCGATCCGATATTTTTCAAATTTATAAAAGTGACCCAAAATGTTTTGTTTTTGAAGCCTGAACTCTCTGGCAGTTGCAGACGATGATGGATCTATTGAAGCAAAGGAAACAAAACAACCTCTCTCTGTGTTGATTGATCCGCTTCATCAGAACGGAGATTTTCAATCATCATCACTCAACACAATGAAGCTTCATCCATTGAACCACTCTCAAAAATCAGCTTTTCTCGGCGTTTTCGTCACACTCTTTCCGTTTTTCTTTCCCAATCTCTTCCAACCTCTCGGTCGTGCTTCTCCTTCTATGTTCTCCGTCAGTTCCACTCTTTGTTTTCTCTTTTTCCTCAATTAATCGCCAGAATCAATAAATACAAATTTAATTCAATTTAATTTATGCATGATCTAATTAACTTTTCGTGGAATCAATTTATTGTGATTGCAGGAATGGATTGCTCCTAAACCTAGGCACGTCACATTGTTAGAGGATGCTCTTCAACGCCGAACTGTGAGCAGAGTATATTACACATTAATTAATTTCACATGCTTTTTATGTTCATGATTTATCTTTCAAGATTTCCAAATTATCGTTATTATTATTAGGGAAATGCTAACAAGTGCCGTCAAAAATGTAAAACAAAAAGAAATTTTACATTGAAAATAATGCATTGAAAATGTAAAATATTCTATTTTTTACATTAATTTAATGTTTTATTTCCGTTTTTAGTCTGCTTAACAAGTGTTTGGGGCACTCGTTAGCATACGCTTATTATTATTGTTACATTTTTTTTTTTGTAATTTAATTTTCAGTCTGTTGAAGTACAAGCTAATCTCTGGTCTCCACTGGCTTTCCAAGGATGGAAACCTTGTACCATGCCTCTAAAATCACCTTGTGGGTTCTAATTTGGATTTTTTTTTCCTATTGAAATTCAGGAATGTGTTCTTTGTTAATGGTTCTTGCTTTTTTATTTGATTCCGTTTGATTTTATTGCAGCGCTGCCTGAAAAATCTCGGGGTTATATCCAAGTTTTCCTTGATGGAGGATTGAATCAGCAGAAGATGGGGGTATGTAAATGAAATGAGTTTGGTTTTGTATCATTTATCTATCCTCCATTTATTGTCCATTTATGAGAGAAATAGACACAAATGAAAGATTAGTGGAACCCATTAGTGGAGCCACCTATTTAAATAGATTCCACTAATCCACCATTTGTGTCTATCTCTCTCGTAAATGGTCATTAAATGGAGGTGGATAAATGGAGCAATGGCAAACTCGAATGGAATGAGATTGTGTTGAAATGGGTATAATTTGGTTCAAGAAATGTAGGGTAAAAAATGAATAAATCATCAGCGTAGTCTCTAGACTATTTGATTACGGAGTACTTTCCAATTTATTCTCTGAAGTATATAAAAAATAAGCAGTCCCAAAAGTAATGAATCTGTCAATTTAGTTCTTAAAGTATATAAAAGGCTGTCTTGTTAGTTGCTAACATTCTTAATAGCAGGGACTAAATCCATGGATTTCACATACTTTAGAGCATCTCTAATAAGGGTGTCTTAGTAGGTTTCATAGAAGGATGAATCCGTTCATTATTTTTTTTCTGCATTGTAGGAACTTGACGTGGCAAAGTAGGTAGCATAAAATTTGAAGAAGTAGCTTAAATAAGATATGGTATCATCGTTAATGTTTGGTTGCAATAAGATATTCTATCATCATTAATATACGGACCTTATGTTTTCTTACCATTGGAGCAAAATGTATGAGTTTCAAAAATATAACAACATTGAAATGACCACTTATTAGTAGTGTATGAAACTTAAAGTAAGTTCCATGAAAAGACTATTGGAGATGCTTAGAGATTACCTATTATATACTTCTTCAGGGGACAAAATTGAAGAGACAATGACACTTTGGGGACTAATTGACGGTTTATTAAAAAACAAAAATACAGTACTAATTTATCATCTATTTGTCTCGCTAGAAGCAATTTGCCTTAACACTTGATTACTCGTCTAATATCAATCTCCCCAATTTTCTATTTAAAAGATATGTGACGCTGTTGCTGTTGCTAAAATTTTGAATGTAACCTTGGTGATCCCGCATTTTGAAGTGAATCCTGTTTGGCAAGATTCAAGGTATATTTAGGTTGGGCTATTTTTGCAACCTTTGCGTCTTCATTTTTCATAGCCATTTATATGGAGTTGTTATTTTTTGTGCAGTTCATTTGAAGATATATTTGATGTGGATCACTTCATTGATGTTCTTCGTGATGAAGTGTCTATTGTGAAAGAGCTTCCCGGTGAGTACTCTTGGAGCACAAGAGAGTATTATGCCACAGGCATAAGAGCAACTAGAATTAAAACAGCACCAGTTCATGCTACTGCTGACTGGTATATAGAAAATGTATTGCCAATACTTCAGAGGTATGTAAATAGCTTAACCTCAAATTCTGCTACCTTCTTTCATTTTTCTCACAGATCACCAAATGCATCTGGGTTTTGCCACCATATAGAAAATGTGTTGATTTAGAAGCTTTTGCAGCTAGCTGTCTGAATGGATTTCCATTCCATGATACAATTTGTAGGTTTTGATGCTCTAGATATTAATCATGGTATTTCAAGAATAAAATTAGGTGAACTTATGAAATCTATTAAGATGATGATGCACTAGACTTAATGAAGATTTAGCTTACCAATCAAGCCAGTGTTGTGACAAATTATACAAAGAAAACTGTTTCCAGCATAAGATCATGCCTCTGTTTCCACCTGTCACCCATTTATATTTCACATCTAATAATATGACTAGCTAGCACTCTTGGTGAACTGCCGAGCTGGCAGACACTTTTTGTTGTCAAATGCCTATTTTCTTTGTCTGCTATCACTTGTCATAGTTTATCGACTTGAATAGTTGTAATAGGATAAGTGATTTAGTAACTCAAGGATACACCTAGGATTGAAGATTTTTGTGTTTCTTCTAAGAAAATTATGTGCAAAGTTTTCCTATAGCAACCAATGTTGGAATTTACATATAGTTTGAATTATGTGCATTTTTTTCCAGGAAATGTTTTCTTCCTATTTACTTTCCTTTTAAATATATAAAAAGAGCAATATAGTGCTATTATTAAGTGCCTGCCATTGTAGAGTTTAGGGAAGGTTGGACTAGTTGTGAATCTATTATAGCCAGTCTTTCCTTGTATCTGCAACAGACTGTTTTTACAACTCGACACATGGCCTCCTAATCACACATCAGCAACTCCAACCATGATGCCTAGGCTCACCTTCATTCTTATAGATATCCCTGATATCTATAAGAATGATACTGTAATTTATTCTTTAATTCTTTAATGTATATAAAATTCTAAATATGCTTGCTGAGTGCCATAAGCCACCCAGTGTCTTCCTTTAGAAACACATTTGTTACATAAATACCTGTTTTCAATTGTTGTAGATTTTCTCGTTGATACAGTTATGGTGTTGCTGCCATTGCACCGTTCTCTCATCGCTTGACATTCAACGGCTTACCATCACACATCCAGCGTCTCCGTTGTAAGGTCAACTTTGAAGCATTGAACTTTGTTCCACATGTCAAGGAAATAGGAAATATCATTGTTCAGCGCCTTCGCTACAATGCTACCATCAACCAGGCAGAAGAGAGGGATTATTTGCTAGAGGAAACTGATAAGCTTGGAAAACAGCAAAGCGGGAAGTTTGTTGTGTTGCATCTGCGTTTTGATAAAGTATTTCTTCACTTGCATTTTTGCTAGGATTTAAAAAATTATGGGTCACTTGTCATTCTAATTTCATACGGAAAGTATTGGATTGTGATTTCAATATGATATGCTGAATGTAGTTTATTATGTAGTTACAACTTGCATGTTGGTATACTAGCTGCTCTATTTGTTTGAAGTAGAATAATCAGTTGAAATATATTTAGACCAAAGTTTTTGAACTTTCATTTTGGGAATTCTGCTTGCACATGTGCTTGAATGATAAGTTTATGATTTATGCTTCTGTAGTGGAGGGGCTAGTTACTACACGCTGATGCTTCTATATAAAGGACATGTTGAATCTGTTTTAAATACCTTTTAGGGGTAACTATAGCTTGAAGGGACTACATATTTGTATTGCCTCTGTGTGATTTAATGTATTAGCATGATTGCATGTATTGAAATTTGAATGATGATTTATCCTCCTGTTGTAGAGTACTGGTTAATACATGCTTATATAACAAAAAATCTGATTCAGTTGTAAAGAGTTTTTGTATTAATCTGCAGTTTAAGGAACTGCACATTTCATCTTGAATTCTATTTGAAATCCAATTATATAAATGACTAGTTATGTTTTTTCAGAAAACTAAGGCTCTTTTAGTTTAATAATGATCACTGACATGTGCAGGATATGGCTGCCCATTCAGCCTGTGATTTTGGTGGGGGTAAAGCCGAGAAACTTGCTCTAGCTAAATACCGGCAGGTGCTTTGGCAGGGAAGAGTATTGAATTCTCAATTCACTGACGAAGAGTTAAGAACTCAGGGGCGTTGCCCACTGACTCCAGAAGAGATTGGATTGCTCCTAGCTGCGTTGGGGTTCAACAACAAAACACGGCTTTATCTTGCTTCCCACAAGGTTTATTAGAAGCTCATGACAGAATATATTGTGTTTATGTAACATTGAAGATTCATTACAAATTACAATATTCATAACATTATTTTCTGATAAATAATCTAATAATTTTTTGACATCATTTTATGCCTTAATTTTTTATAGTCTGTATTGATTCTATGCTTTTAGGTTTATGGTGGAAAAGCTAGGTTGGAAACTTTAAGCGAGTTATTTCCTTTTATGGAAGATAAGAAGAGTCTAGTCTCTGAAGAACAACTGGCCAAGGTTAAAGGAAAGGCATCATTATTAGCTGCAGTTGATTATTATGTGAGCATGCACAGTGACATCTTCATTTCTGCTTCTCCAGGCAATATGCACAATGCACTGGTAAGAATCATTGTTAAATATATTTGAAACATAACACTTGTATAGGTTTAAAAGATTCTTAACAGAACGACAATATGTATATACTGGTGCAAAAATGAAGTAAATTCCCAAAACTTACCATTTAAACCAAAACATTTTTGCATCTTCAGGTAGCGCATCGTGCTTATATGAACATGAAGACTATAAGACCAAACATGGCACTTTTGGGCCAGCTATTTCAGAATAAGACCATATGGTGGTCAGAATTTCAGCGTGCAGTTCTTGATGGGCATAAGAACCGACAAGGGCAGATAAGATTAAGAAAGGAGAAGCAATCAATATATACTTATCCTGCCCCTGATTGCATGTGTAGAGCTTGATTGAAACAAGTTTTGGCAGATGTAAATTGATCTTTAGCTTCACTGCACTTATGGCTTCTATAGTTTCGTGTTGTGATGTAAGATAGCCAGAGAGTGGGAGAATGGGGTTCCTCTTTGACAGAGCTCTCCTTAGAAACAAACCAAGTTCTAAAAACAATCTGATGTAACAAAAATTGTCATTGTTAACTATCCTATTCACAGTGCAGTTAAAATTTGCTCCCCCAAATTCTACTTGCAATGGTGTTCTGTTGGTTTTTGAATTCCTGCAATTAAGGGTATGTTTATCTAAATTCTTCTGAACTCAGCTCACATTCCAAAAGATAAATAGGAAAAGGGGAAAATTGTTTGTTGAATGGTCGTTTTAGCGGATCTAGATGGCGAAACAAACATGGAATGGAACTATGACATGGCTTAATACTCCACAAAATAAATATCAATCATGTTTGCATCGATTTGAAAACTGATAGGTTTGTTACAAGCGAGACGAGGGGATAAAATTGAATTTTCAAATGTATATTGCTACATGACTATTTTTTTGCATCTCCGGCTCATTTGAACACTTTTCTTATTATACTTCAAATTTAAAACTCACGAATAAAAAATATCAAAGTTTGATTAAAAATTTCCGTATATTTGTTCATGCCAAACTTTTATCCACATTCTACATCCTAAATAAAAGTTACCACTGTATGTGTCAAAAAAAAAAAAAGTTACAACTATGACAAAGTAGCAGAAGTAGTCTCTCCCCTTCCAGACTCATGGGAAGTAACAGGCAAAGTTTCAGATACAGCACTTTGAGCAAGATTTTTATTTTTTAGATGCAAAAGTTGTACTTCCCTTTCCTACATTCCCTGAACTTTCTTAGAAGATAATAGAAAGAAGAAAATTCATTAATAATAATAATAGAAAAACAAAATAAAAAAATTACTAAGGTAGATACAAACCTCGACTTTGTGTGAAACCTTTGTTTTAATCCAGGCATCTGAAATCTTTGTTGGAAGCCAGAAATTTAATATTGCATGGAACAGTATATTTGTTGGGAAGTTGGTAAACATCTGCATTAATCACACGTATTAAGTCAAAATGGACGTAAACGATAATTCATTTAATTGATACTAATGGCTAGTAGCTACTAGTACACACAAACACGACACTGACACATTCAATTAGGGCTATTGGCTACTAGTACACACAGACACATACACGAACACTGACACATTCTATTATGGCTAGTGGCTACTAGTACACACAGACATAGACACAATTAGGGCTATTTACTGTAGCAGTGCTGGTTTTGTGGAGAATGGCATATATGTTAGTAGTATTTATATTTACTAGCCGCCAAACGGGCACGTTCCGTGTGATTGATATTTTTTTTTTTCTGTGATCGAAATTCTCTATTGTGCAGATATAAATAACTATTTAATCTCCTTTCTTATTGGACTTAGTTAATTGATAACTATTTAACCTCCTTTTTTTTTGTGGCTAGTTATTAAGAAGAAAGATATATATTTTTTTTACTATAAAAAAATTGAAAACCTACTTTTATGTGGAAGTTGTGCTTAGTTATTAAGAAGAAAAAAAATCATTTACTAAAAAAAACTGAAAATCTATTTTTATGTGGAAGTTATTTTTCAACATATACAAATATTTAGTTTTTTTGGTAATTTTTTTAAGGTAAAATAAGAATAATGAAAAAGTCATATAAAAAATTTGTATCCTTTTTATATATAGTAATATATTATTATTGAAGATCTCCTTTCATGTTTGACAAGATTAGAAGATTTCCTAAATCTTTGTATTTTTTTTTTTTGAAGCACTAAATCTTTGTATTTATTCTTACAAATATTAGAATATCTCTTTACCGTTATCTTTTTTGTTTTTGTATAAATATTAGAAGATCTTCTTTTATTGTTTTAATATTAGATATTATAAATACATTAATTTTTTTATACTCTCATATTTGGCCCTATAAAATAAGTTTCTGGACCCATTATGGTAAAACAATAAAGATCGAAATGGAATAAAAAATGATAAATAAAAAATAAACTGTTCTTGCAAATATGTATCTTAAGAGCACATTTTTTTTTTTACAACATCTTAAGAATACAAAAATATAAATATTAACTTAAATTCTGTACAAATAATTTGTGGTCATGTTTAGAAAGTGAATTAGATACATAAATTATAATAAAATATTTCATTTTTTTTGAATCATTGCCCTTCCAAATGATCTATAATGGATTCTAATACACTAGACAAGAAAGGGGGCCGACGAAAGAATACCGCCCGTCCGATTTCTTCGTCCATTTTTTTTTTAACTTTTTTTTTACAGATAAGATATTTCGTTTCTAAGTTTCCGGACTTGCGCTCGGCACATGTTAGCTTTTTCCAAAATTATATGTTCAAAAACTATTTGAAATAGTGTTTAAAAAATAAGTTATAAACTAATAAAATAAGTTATAAGCTAATGACAGTTATCAAATAGATTTTTCGGTATCAAATAAACTTATAAGTTATAAGCTAATTTAAATGTTTTGCCAAACAGGTCGAATTTGAATTTGTAGGAATTTTTTTTCATCTCCTGCTCAATTGAACAAGAGTTATTTCATGTCAAATTGAGAAAGCTAATTAATAAAATTGTGCTTCGTTCTAACTTTTACACTTGAGAAGTTATTTCATGTCTCGATTATATCATAAATATCCCGATAAAAGATAGATAATTTTAGATAGAAAGAATCCGATAAATATTTAGTGAATTTTTAAAACAATGAGACTTGATTAACTCAAAAATATCTAGCAGGGCCAAAATTACACACACACAAAACTGGAAAGATCGAAAGTTTGATCAAGTCAAAGTCTTATAAATAACTTCAATATCACTTTTCAGAGAAGCATGTTGATAAACAGATTTGATCTTGACAGACTCAATTAAGGTATTAGTGTTTGTTCTATTAGACAACAAAGATCGCATTTTTTTTCACTTCGTTCAAATAAGACCTCTCTTTCACCATTGGAGCACTAAACAAAATTACAGGCTGGTAATACAGAAAATAATCCAAATGAGATGATAATACAGAAAACAAAACTACAATTTCCTTGTCACTATTATTATAATTTAAAACAACATTTTTGGCCCATTCTCGGAGGAGAAAACAGGTTCTCAAATGAGATACAGTAATACAACAAATCATGAATTGATGATTGATAATTATGTACATATATGCGTAATCAGCAATAGAGTTACAACGGTATAATTCCAACTTTAAAAAGACAGCTGGATCATTTTTTGCAGAACTTCAACCTACGGAATAAACCAAAATGTCAACTTATACTCATGCTTAGCTACTACGGTACTACCTACCAATCTAGTGATTCTAGTCATTCTGCTTAGCATTTGGAAATGAAGACATCGGACCATTATCTTTGTTAGCAGGAGGTCCATTCCCATTCCGTTGGACAGCAAACTCTTGTGACTCGGCCAAGTTAGGAGATGGACTCGTTTCTTCCTCAATTGGAAGAGTTCGTTTTGAGCCTTCAAGTGCAACCCCAAGAAGAATATTCTCTTCTAAGGGAGGCCGTAATGATGATGGCGGCACTGAAGATTTCTCTTCATCTTGCTTTGACTGTGAAGAAGTAGCAGAAAGAGTCTCTCCCCTGCCAGACTCATGGGAAGTAACGGGCGAAGTTTCAGAAACAGCACTTTGAGCAAGATTTTTAGATGCAGGAGTTGTACTTCCCTTTCCTACATCCCCTGCACTTTCTTTTTTAGGCTGCATGGTTTTGGAGGTCTTCTCCACTGAACTATCAGAACCCGTGTTTTGGATTTGGGCATCAGAACTTGACTTGGATTTATCTTTGAAGTTTACACCGGGTGGAGAGGTTGATGTTGCTGCCAAATTGTCATCACCTTTGGAATCAGATGCTGCAGTTTCATCAATCTTGGCATCTTTTTCCTCATTTGCACGAGTTGAACGAGTTGATGGCTTAACTTTATCTTCACCGTTAACTTTATATTGTGGTTCTATCAGTAATGGGCGATTTACTGCTGCTCTAGATCGAGTGAAAATGGTATCCCCAAAAGGAATATTTTCCGAGGCAGGCTCACTGTATACTTTCTGAAAAGTGCGGATGGGAGTGGCTAATCGGGCTCGATGATGACTCACAACTCTGAGAAGATCCAAAAGGATTGCCTCCTATTTTATCAAACATAAATCACCTTAGTTAGTCCACTTATTTATTAGGAAAAACATAATCAAATGATCATATATTAAAATAATAATGATCTTAAATGTAGAAACACACCATAACACTGAATTTATGACTTCATAATTAGGAAACAACTCTTTCCTCACCCCCGCGAGGGCACATGAAAGTTCCAAGAAATCAAGATGACAAATAAATGATGATATAAATTAAGCTAACAATCTATTTATCTACATCTGTAAAGGCAAAAATACCAAATCTTGGCCGTCTCAGAATCAGTTATTTATGACTGGTTGTTATGTAATTACTGTATTATTATATTATTTAGGTTAGGACATTTGTAGATATGTCGTCACTAAAATCATAGCATCTAGTCAATCACTCATATTATAGTGATCCTCGATTGTTTCCTTTTTAAAATTAGGATCTGCTCTATATTTCACAAGTTCGTATATTCACAAATATCCATAGAATAAGCATCATGTAAAACAATCAATTTCACGGAACCCCACAAACTGAAGTCCAAATACAGAAAATACAAAATCAGTGATAGATATTAGTGGCAAATAAGAACGAAGTGATTCTATTATAATTAATGACTTGCTGGTATACAAAAAAGTCAGGATCTAAGAAACTGCAATTGCCTTGGGTATGTATTATTTTACCTTAACACAGAGGTACTCCTCAAAATGTGAAGTTTTCACAAAGCAAGATATCAATATCTGCAATGGAAAGGACCATTAGTAAGATATGGTAAATTGATAAACAAGTGAAACAATAACAGTAAAGCGTTTTCCTAGGCTGAGTCGACTACTTGGATCAAACAATAATGTTCTCGTAAACTGTATATAGAGACAAACCAATCTATAATCTTCTCAATGGTTTGGCTTCTAGTTTTCTAGGTCTCCTTATACCAACTACAGGACTACCATCTGTTTGATATACTCTCCTTATTGTAGTTTTTAAAAGTTTTCTCCACATAATGACCAAATCACATAAAACGAAATTCAGCCATCTTTTTCACGAAAGGTGTCATCCCAACTTTTTATCTAATGCAGTCATTCCTAATCCTATCTTATGTTGTGTGGGCCACTCATTAAAACATTGAGCTTATTTTCTTAAAAGGGCCTTTTCCTTACCATCAACATTCAGTCCCATACACCATACGTTTTATAGCTATGTAGCGTATAGTTCCCCCTTATGCCTTAGTCGAACTTACTTACCATAGGTAACACACAAAACACTCTCATTTGACTCACTTTGCTTGAATTTTATGGTCTACATATTCTATATTCCCATCATTATGTACAATAGAGCTAACCAAAGACGGTGTCACATTTGTCATATATGTAAAGCAAAATTATTGAACAAAGCAGACACATACCTTTAGAGCTTGATTTTCAGGAGTGATGTCTTCCAAAAAGACTCTTCTGTGCAATCTCTGCTGCTCCACTTGAGGATTTTTAGCCAAAACCTTACGCATATCAGCTACAATACTCTGCATGAAGAAAATGGGATGGAGATAACATCAGTTTCCATATTAAAAAATGAATATCATAAACTGCTTGAACAGATGTTTAAAGCATGAAAACTAAGAAAGCTCACATTAATTTTGTTAACATCCAAGTGACTAATTGAAATGTAACTCTTGATGCGCCAATGAGATTTCTGAGTCAAATTTCTTACAACATTGACGGTGAACTTGTGATTAGGAATATGAACTGCCTCACGATCATCACCTCTAATAATGGTTGGCGACCACCAGCCCACATGCTGGAGAAAAGATGAAATTTGAATACAACATCGTAGAAGTAATGCAAAGAAAAAAAACCATTTAAAATAATAAAAAATAATTATTGAACAAACATTATACTCCTTATGTGAAAAATAGAATATCTATCATCGATGATAATAAATCTTCTATTTGTCACATATTATGGGGACCATCCATTTAAAATAAAATAAAAAACTGAACAGACATTATGCTCCGTATATGTAAAAGTTCCTTTAAAGTAGATACAAACCTCGACTGTACCAGAAACCTCATATCCTTCAATCTTTGTTTGAATCCACTCATTCAATACAAATGGCCGAGTTGCGTGGATCATTATACTTGACAAGAAGTTCGTAAATATCTGAGTTAATCACAAGTATGTACTCAGAATGGCCGTATACAATTATGGTAACAATCCACAAAAAGCAATAAAGATGGGGACTTAAACAAACTATGATAGTACAAAGTAGACAATACAAAAGAAGTGTACCTCACGACCGGCAAGAGTGAGCAATACTGTGCCCAAACCTCCAGCAGTTAACCACTTCTGTGTGGAGAAACCTAGCAACTCCATGAACAATGACACCGCAGCAACCCATACAGCAGTGTATATTGCCTTCCCAGCAAAATCAAGGCCCATCTGTCAATCAATTTTGCATAAATGAGATGTCAATAAATAGATTAACGATATCGGGGTCCATCATAGAAAGATTCAAACAGAAAACGAAGATTTGATATAAAAACAAGTGTAAATAATATGAACAATCAAATTTTTATTCTTAGACACCCACTTTAATCCTAATATTAATTTCTAGTGATACTACAAAAAAAAAAGAAAAAAAATCCATATATTCATCCAAAAGAATTTAAACAACAAAAATAACTAATTCATCGGTACTTTGGAAGAAAAGGACTACAAACACAGCAAGTGAAAAATGACGAACTGACAAAGCAGTAAATGAAAATGTAATATAAACATACATTTCTTGTATCACTTGAATCAGTTGCCTCCATAAAGAATTTTTGAGCTTGTTGAATCAAGCTGAAAAAAAAAACATATAACATTGTCATTTAAACATAGTCAGAACCCAATACACAATTAAAACTATAAAAGAGAAACAATTTTTTTTTCCAAAAGAATAAAGCAGTATCTCTTCAAGATCGATACAAAGCAGAAAATCATAACTACTATTCCCTTCGTCCCTAATTTTTGGCCTTTTAAGCTTTTTACTTTTATTCCAAAACTATCGTTGTTTTCGAGAACTAAGATACCATTCAAAAAGCAAAGCAAACTTTAAAAGAATTTAATTTTACTAAATAAATTAAGGATAAAAAGGTCTATACTTGTCTAAATTTACTATTTAATAATATGTGAGGTTCAGCTTTAAACGACCAAAGATTAGGAACAGAGGGTAAGAAATAGCAATGCAAACTGATCACAACGTTGCAGGGTGGGGAGCATATCTATATCTTAGATTCATAGTTTAAGATAATAGTAAATGAAATCAATACAGGAAAAATCATTTATGAAATTATTTTTCCAATTCTGCTGGTCATGATTCTTCCAGAAATACAATACCTTGATAAACAGTAAGCAAATGAAATCACTGTTGACAAAGATCTCACAAAATTGAGCAGTCGTTGCTTCACGACCTGGCTAGTCTGAGATGGCAGGACAATTGGATCTAATGCCCTGAAACAAACATTGCTATGATCAATCAACACTGTCAAGGATTTAGGAGGGGTTTACTTACAGATTAGAAACAAACCTGCAAATGAGCATTGCCCCAGTCCACAATAATAATGGCTGAAAATAAGATGTCATAACATATCGCGAACTACTTTTCTTCCAACTACTATCAGGCCTCTGGAAAAAAAAAATCACAGGTTAGAAAAGGTGCTAATTATATATAGTACTCAACAGGTTTGGAAGAAATGAAGAAATAAAAATGGTTAGTTGGTAATTACTTGAAAAAATAGAATCCTGCTGAGACGAAGGAGTGGCTCAATACCATAAACAGCAAAGGCAATAATACCAAGGGCTGGAATCAATCGAAGGAAAATAGGGTTTCCAAGTAAAGAATCATATGACCTGCATGAATATATCTAAAAGTTATTTTTTCGTAGATTATGCATCGAAGAATAGGTTAAAAAAGGGAAGATATGCAACAAGAAACAATACAAATTTAACACCAATTGATACTAATCCTCCTCCTTTTCGAATAACACAAAGATACAAATAAAATTTATCGCAATATCATCTTGCAAATTACTTTTGCAAGTTTGTAAGCTATTTAAGGTATAAATCTTGGTGGCTCAAGTCAATGGCAACCTATATTCACTCCTCAGAAAAAAAGGGAAATAGATCATGCAGGAGATTTAAGTTGCTTCAAAATATATGTCAACATGCCAGCACCATAAATAGATGCCAAAACTGGATGTGGGTTGGCAGAAAGTAACCATACAACTTAGTTTGACACTAGACGAATGACTAGTAGCAGGTGGCTTAAAGATGAGTAAAATTGAATCGAGAAAGATACCATAGAAAATCATTGATCTACCCAACAATATGTGGGGGGTCTTGGGGAACACACGAGCAACAGAAAGCTAATGAGTAATGACCAGAACCAATAAGAGACTTTGACAACCACATCATCAACCAAAACCTTGAGACATTACGTATATTCTCTCTCTCTCTCTCTCTCTCTCCCTCTCTCTCTCTCTCATACATATATATATGTAGAGTGAGTATCATAAATTTGAGTTGATATTTGTAGACTCGCTTAAAATCATAAAGTGAATTCCTTAAAACAAATGATATTGGATATCCTCTACCAGAACCCACACAACAAAATAAAACTGGCATGACACTACATAGGAAGAGACTGTGGCTTTGGTTCCACTCGCTGCCACTACATAGTAAGAGATTGTGGCTTTGGTTTCACTCGCTGCAAATGAGTTAGTCCAATTCTTATTACAATAGAAATGACTCTATAATTTTTGCCACCCTCGGTAATGTTTTTTGGTTCCGTCCCGACTCTATAGAAATGACTGCTATAATTTGACACTAGACGACAGCTGGTGGTTTAAAGATGAGTCAAACTGAATTGAAAAATACATCAAAGAAAATCTTACTGGTCTACCAAGATATATAATAAATATCTATATACCTCAAAACAATAACTACAAGCTGATTACAGTAAACCATTAACATGAATTCAGAAGACATAGAGAAAATATTAATTGGCATAAACATTGGTGTATACACATAATATTATAAAAATAAACAGCAAACTTAAATTATATTGCATAAAAAACGAAAGATTCGCATCCAAACAAACACAAATTACTTTTAAAAATCAACCTCTTTCTTATTGTGTTGATCAACAGCAAAACGAGTCAAATGATTAGTGGTAGGGTTCAGTTATTCCTCCCAAAGTTTCATTTTCCATTTCCAATTTCTTCCTCTGTATTATCCCTCTTGTTTGAATGTTAGATAAAATTCTTTGTTATCGTAGAATGAAAAATCTTCCTACAAACTTGTATTTATCGATAATATATTTTAGGGAGGTCATATTAAACAAACTCTTGTAGATATATATAAATTTTTTAATGGAAAACTTAATACAATTCAGATATAGGGTTGTGGTTTATACCTTAAGGAGCATATCCATGTTCATATACGACAACATTTCAGGGGAATCAATTTGGGAAGGTGTTCCAATATTGGGAATGAAACCGCCTACTGAATTTGATCAGTAGGCGGTTTCATTCCCAATATTGGAACACCTTCCCAAATTGATTCCCCTGAAATGTTGTCGTATATGAACATGGATATGCTCCTTAAGGTATAAACCACAACCCTATATCTGAATTGTATTAAGTTTTCCACCACTTTCCAAAAAATCCAGTAAAAAATTTATATATATATCTTTAAGAGTTTGTTTAATATGACCTCCCTAAAATATATTATTGATAAATATAAGTTTGAAGGAAGATTTTTCATTCTACGATAACAAATAATTTTATCTAACATTTAAAGAAGAGGGATAATACAGAGGAAGAAATTGAAAATGGAAGATGAAACTTTGGAGGAATAACCAGAAGTGGGGGGAAGGCAAAACAACCATACAATTAATCATTTAGCTAGTTTTGTTGTTGATCAACACAATAAAAAAGAGGTTGATTTAGAAAAGTTTCCACAAGTTAATGTGTATGTTGGTATATGGTTTTAGACTTTTTTTCCCACTATGAAATTGTGTTTGTTTGGATGTGCATCTTTCATTTTTATGCAATATAATTTAAGTTTGTAAGTGCACCTGACTCGAATGCAACACATAAGTGAAGATTAAGCAATCTTTTAAATGCCACAGAAATTAGGCGGAATTGATAAGATAAATCCGCAAAATTCAAAGTCAGTCAACTCCTTACAAAAGAAGACAATATACGGCATTTGATTGAGAGTTGTACTGAAGTTCACAACGTTAAGATATTTAATGTTCCTCTCTGACAAAAACTGAAACCACATATCGAGGCGTTCCATTGTGATCTCACCAAAAGGTATGAAAAGAGTAACCTTATAAATCGGCCCTTTGTGGATCATAAGAACATCTTGATGACCCAGATCATGTAGTTGCTACAGTCATCATGGATGTTCTTGTGACCCACAAAGGACCGATTTATAGGTTTACTCTTTTCATACTTTTTGGTGAGATCTCAATGGAACACCTCAATATATGGTTTAAGTTATTGTCAGGGAGGAACATTAAATATCTTGATCTTGTGAACTTCGGTACAACTCTCAATCAAATGATGTATATTGTCTTCTCTTGTAAAGAGTTGACTGACTTTGTAGGAAATCATTAACACGAATTCAAAAAACATGTAGAAAATACTAATGGCATATGCATTAGTATATACATGTAATATTATGAAAAAAGATATACAAACGTATACACTAAATTGTTGAAACTTTTCTCAATTGACAAGAAAAAGTGTGAGGCTGACCTTGTTAAAAAAACACTAGCAGATTTCACAAGGGCAGTCCCATTCCCTCCACCCGGTAGCATGGCAGACCGACATACAAAAACACCGCATCTGGAAGGTGTGTGCCTTATTGGAGCATGTACTCCACTCAGAAAATGGAGTGCCAAAGAATCTCGCTTCTATTATCCAAAACAAAACAAAAAAAAAATCATTGAGTCAGATTTCACACTAAGTAAACACAATTAACATCAACCCAACTCTAGCCAATAACCTAAACACTTCCAAAGCTAATTGACACCAAAAAGACAACCATAAATCTAAAAATACACACAAAATACATACCAAAGTACGCGGTAAAAGATTCATGGTGACTAAATGTAATCGACCAATAAGCGCCGGATTCTGTCAAATTAAAGTCAAACTCAGCATTCTTAATTTACAAAATTAAAACTATACAGTAACAGAAAAATAGCTAAAAATCAAAATTAAAATTAAAATAAGCACATACATGATGCTGGAAACTACGAGGTCCATTATTATTAGTTTTGAGCCTAACGTCAGGAGAAAATTGCATTGAACCTGGATACACCATTGTTGAAATTGAAGACTTGAAGCACAAGTTCATACAATTCCAATCACTTCAATTAAGCAATCACGTTAAAATTAAAATTGAACGGAAAATAAAACCTGCAAGAAACAATAATTAAGACAATAAATAAACAAAACCATAAAAGAGAGAAAATAAAATTGAGATCTATCATCTATGATACCTGAATTGAATTTATGATAAGATGATTTTTTCGCTGGAAACATATTAATAGAGTTTCTTCATTTTTTCTTCCTTGCAAAAATTGAAGACTAACATTACGAGATTACCCCTGTTGAAGGAGACAGTGGAAGAAAAGCCAAGGTGGAATGGATTTGGTTTGGCTAAGTTTCTTCTTTCTCATCCAAGTTAAAGGGTTAATTTGTTTCGTGTACGTTGGTTGTTGTCTTATCAAAACGCACTTTTACAGAATAATCTATTATTTGTGCTTTCAACCCGGGGATTATAGATTTTTTTATTGTTAGATTAGACTTTATGTGGCGCCTGGAAGATGGCTCTTGTAAAAATCATAATCCAATCCAAAGTGTAATAAAAAACGACTTACGCGGCATGTTTGTCTGCCTAAACTTTTTTTTATCCCATTAACTTAAATCAATGTTTGATATATATATATATATATATATATATATATATATAAAAAAGAAAAATGTTATCTGTACAATTAAATTGTACAATTTTTTGGACAATAATTTCTCTCATACTTATATTATATTTTTATTCTTTTTCATAATGTGAATATAAGAGAGAGGGTTGTCTAAAAAGTTGTACAATTTGGTTGTACAAATAACATGTCTCTATATAAAATGACTGTAGATTATTGTAGTTTTCATTTTGATATACTTTTTATGATATTAGACTTTGTCTGATTTGGAACAAAGAAAATGGAAAAAAAGAAAATTATGGAAACCGATGTATGAAGTTGGACTAGAGTTGTTCAAGTTCACCCATGAGTTTCCATAATTTTCTTTTCTTCCATTTTCTTTCCACCAAACCAAACATAGTCTAGCATAGGTTAAATTAATTGAATTAACTAATATTAAGAAAAATATTTTAATATTTTCTTTTAGGTTACCATAATATTAGTAGGAAACTTCCACCATCATTAGCGATGATTAATTTTCGTCAGAGAACCTGTGAAGCACACAAGGTGTTTATCCTCTTTCAACCGAATTTTCTTCATATATTAGAAGAGAAAAACCCGCCTTGTCTGCATCACAGATTGTCCGAAGAAAATTAATTATCACTAACGGTGTGAAAACTTTATACTAATATCAAGGTAACCAGAAAATGCTATCATTAAAAAATATATCTAATGAATATGTTTAATAATTATCAAATAAAAAGTTATTAAATAAATAAAATTATGTTTTATAATCATGCTGTCATTAGAAAAATATATCTAATAAATGTTTAAAGCAACACCAAAATTAGATATGGAGTATACATTACCCTCCTTAATTTCTTTTTTGAATTTTTAAATCAGAATTTACGAACTATTGCATGGATAGGATCACCTGAAAAAAAATAAAATATAAAAATAAAATAAAATAATATTCTATCATATTTCAAAAATTAAATATTCAATAATAAAGAATAACAAATAAAAAAAAAAGTATAAATACTCAACTTGACATGAAAAACTTATGGTCGAATTGAATCTATAATTGAATCTTTAATTCTATAAGAACTATCATCATTGAAAATGGAAGCTTATCTCTCGCAATATACTTAACGTACTAAAGACAAACAACACCTCTCACAATCAAAGTCAAGTTTTTTTTTATAAAGTGGAATTTTAGAAATGAAATTGTGTCTAAGTGCAATAGAAAATATATATGTCTTTTGCACACACAAAACTTAAATGTTTACTGATGAATGTTGTTGAATTTGTACCAAGTGTCATATCTTTATATAGTGTAAGGAGTAGGTAGAATTTGTACTACAAAATTTACAAATGGTAATCAATCAATATGTTTTGACCAGTCAAAAGAAAATCAATATCAATATGTTTTGACAATTACATTAAAAATATTATAGCAATTTGCAATTTTGGTAATAAATTTATGCTTTTATCTTTTTTATTTTTGACTAAAGATTTATGCTTTTATCTTAAAATGTATTTTGACTCTTTACTTTTTGAACAAATATTTTGACTCTCTTGTTTTATGAATTATTATAAGAAAAGATTTATTTTTTTTAGATACATTCATATTTTGATGTATCTGGTCTATATTATAATCAAGATATATTAAACTTTGAATGTATTTAAAAAGTGAAATTTTTTTAATAATTAGAACCGGAGGGAGTAATGCAGATCATGACAATTAATGTACAAAATATGTAATTGGGCCTTGGAATTGATATGAAAGATTTATACATAGTCATTCAATTTAAAATGAGAATTTATTTTGCCAGCTATCCTTTTTTTGTGCGCCCTACGAATTTACCAAAAAAAACTTGTCTGCTCCTTTTTATGATATCCGCTACTTAAGTAGCGGAAGAGTAAAAATGAAAACACGTATGGTACACGAGAAGTAGATAGGACGACAAAATAATTAGTCATCCAAAATAATGCAGCATCATGACATTAATCATGAAATTCATGAGAGAGTAGAAAAAATGTTAAATTGCCACGACATAGAAAGATGTTTTCAAATAGGTTTAAACTATATGATGCATTTGATTTGCTAAAAAATAGGATATTGGACTGAATAACTTTTGTTATATCATATTTGATTTATAAACTAATTATGAGATTGCACAAAATAGATAGTAAGTGACACGACAAAAATAATAATTTTTGTGTCTCACTGAACCACATGACAAATACTTTTTTTTAATATAAAAAATACTATATATATCTCTTCGAATATGAGTTTACCAATGTTGGATTTTGTTTTATCCTATCTTATTTTGTTATGTACTACTGTGTCTAGTGTTTACTAGTTTGTGTTGCGAATTCAATTAGTATCACACCAATAACCTTAGTGTGTGGAGCAAACGACTAAAGCAACCAACAAGCGAGAATAGCAATAATAATCACGAACAATAATAAACAACGAAAAGCGGTAAAGAACACAGTAATATTTGGAGGAGAGAGCAACTTTCCGTTCCACTATCGATAGAAAACTTGATTACAATGAGATTCACCACAGGAGTTACAAGAATTTGAGTTTTCCTAATTCTACCATTTTCTTGAATTTCTCCTCATAACTAAGAGATTCAATCAATAAGTGTTTCCAAGGTGTTACAATGGTTACCCAACCTTATTGATGACCCAAGAGAACCCTCTTGAAACCCTAGCCTTTATGTTGGTGATACAAGCCCTAAAAACCTCTAAAAAATGAAGCAACAAAATAGAACACACATTTATACATGCGAGCTTGCGCCTGGCACAATGTACATAGCGCCTAGCGCAGCAAAGGGTGGTGCCATCCCCAGATTGAAATATATTTCCTGCATTTTCAGAGTGTTAAAGGCAATTTCACATCAGTTTGCGAATCAAATGCATCCATAGTATTATAGATTAGAGATAAATATAATAATTACAATTGTTTTTCTTAAGGTCTTGTTAACAAATGTCTTCACTCATAAACACTTTTTAAAGATTTCTCATTAAAAAATTATTAATCAAAAAAGTTTATAGTAAATACACATATTTTTATAAATATTTATTATTTAAATCTTAAAGTGTGTAACATTTTCTTTTTAAAATTATAATATATCGGTTAAAATGATTATTTATTTTAGCTTCTACTTCATTCAAATTAGATACAGTGTACTACTCCGCTTTCATATATTAATTTGACTTTCTAAATCACTAAGTTTGATTTAGTGGTGTGAAATTTAAACAGTATGTTTGAGGTCATAAATTCGATCATCAATTCTATTATTGTAAATGAGAGAAAAAAATTGACTTTCTAAATTAACTGAAAAAGAATGTATTTAATCTATATTTTTAATTAAATATATTATTTTTTCAAAGAATTACAAAATCAAATTTTAACCGAAGGGGACATGTCTTATATAGAGTAGATATGGTCTTAGGCAGAGGAAGTGCCCGCTACTAGATTTTTTGGAAAATTTTCGCCTCCGTCCTCCAATATTCAGCACACAAATCACGCGTTCCTATTCTCTCGTCCCATCTCACAATCACAGGTCACACCGTCACCATCATTGATAGGTAAAATGTCACCTTCCTCTTAATTAGTATAATTTTAATATACAATGAACCAAAATGGTGTGTTTGGTAGGAGATAAATTAAGAAGAGAAAAATAAAAACACGGAAATCAATGCATGTACTTGGACTAATATTTAGTTCAAATACTAAAATTTTGTTGGATTGGGTTGACTTAATGATGTTGGCTTGGATCTTTGGAGTTTGTTTATCTCAAGGTTTCAGATTTGATTCTCTCTGGTGTTAATTTGGTGGACTAGTCCATACAAAGTAAAAAAAATTCTGGCTTTAAATGGGTATCTGTAAGTGGACGGTGAGATTGATCCCCTCGGATTAATCGGTATTTAGACCGGATACCGAATTTCCAAAAAAAACAAAATAAATATTTATATTCTATTTGTACCAAATTTTGTTTATTATAGTAGAATATGTATGATCAATAAAGAGATCAACTTTGCATGTAAGTTAAAATTAGCTTCAACATCTCAACTTTTTTAGAAACTCGTTCATTTAACTTTTCCATATATAAACACCTACAAACTTATAAGACTTCTTCTTATGTGAATTACAAAATATAATGTATTTTAATTAGGATTCTCCGAAAAGGAAAATGCTGAATGTAATTAGTCCAATAACATCACAAGACAATTTCATTGGCTATATAACACAAATTTAGCATATTTTTCACTAAGGGTGTGTTTGATAATACAAATAAACTAGCTTATAGCTTATTATTAGCTTATAAACTTGTTTCATAAAATTATAGATGTTTTGTAAGCTTTTTTCATTAGCTTAGAGTTTTTTAGCATTCATTCCAATTTTAACATTATTATTTCTTTATTTTTTTTAAACTACCCACTCACAAAAATAACTATCCACTCAGATAAAATAACAATGTACGCATGTCATTTTTTATTTACAACAGCTAAATTTACCAAACACTTTAATTTTATTCAACTAATTTTTTAACTATCGACTAAAAGTTAGCTTATCAACTATCAGCTAGCTTTCCAGCTATCAACTAGCTTATGGCTTAAATTTATCAAACTAACAAGGTCTAAATGTCAAAGAATCAAGTTGTTGGCTTTAAAGCAAAATGTTTTCATGATGTTTTCGCGATAAAAAATTCGCTCTATATATCAATGTTGCTTCCGGAAAACACAGCTAGACAATGTTTATACAACCACAAAATAATTGCTACCATAATATTCCAACTTATCTAAAATAAAACATGATAAACAAATTATTGAATATTGACATTTTTTCGGATTATCATTTTATAGGTACGAAATTTTTACCACAATTAGTATTGATTAATCTATCAAAAATTTGTACGACATTCAAAAAGAATTCTCCTCTGCAATCAAATTTTTTCCATACATATATAAAGAGCCTAGAGTGGAAAATTATACTCTAGCAACTTATCTAAAATAGCTAGTGAGATAGAATAATACTTAATTGGTCACAATTATTTGAACACACCATTCCCTTGCGCACACACAAAAATACCTACTCCAAAATTATTTTAATTATTTAAAAAATATGTTATTTAACCTTTTTTTTTTTACTTTCTATGTGTGGATGCCTAAATAATGTTTCCCAATGCATGTATAACTACCAAAAATTTCCTCAATGAGATAACATTAATACCAAACAATACTTTATTAATTTTAGTTTTAAAAATAGACTAGTTTTTTATTATATACTCATTCTCAAATATAAGTAAAAATTAATCAATTTTTTTATGTATATTGTCCAAATTATAAACCAAATTTAATAGCCGAACTTCCAGTCATTTAGAGAAGTCACCAATTGGTGTGAGATCATATTGTCATGGAATCTGACTTTCAGGTTGCCTTGAATCTTATTGCTGATGATACATCAAATGACTTTTTCCTCATGCAACTTCGATTTTTGTCATTAAAAAACTCTCTTCTCTTTCTTGGATTGTCTTCTTTTACTCATACCTTGAGAGAAGTTAACGAATACACCGACTAATTGACTGAATATGACTCTACTAATGACGTTTCTTTTAAAAATGTGGATTTTTTTATCTCCTCCCCAATTGGATATCACCTTACTTGGAGATACCTTTGGGTCTTTAGGCAACAAATAGACTAGTTTGTTTTTTTTGTTTTTATTTTATTTTCATTTGATAAAAAAATTATAGACCAAAATATATTAATTTATATTTGAGACCATAAAGAGTAACATTTTTATATTATTAGAGAGCTATAATAATTTTTTTATGGTCGAAATTGCTATGTCGAATGCCGTGATTAAGATTCGAATCCCGATCTCTTTATTTTGTGCATGCAAATTTTTAATTGCTTCTCATTTCATTTTTGAAAAAAAATCCTTGATGGTCTTATAATTAGGCCAACCCTCGCTAAATAGGTGAAACATTAGTTTTCGTGAAATTTCATAGCAATACTTGTTATTGGACAATTTATTTTAGCAATACCCATAAAAAGAAACAACTTATCTTTAAAAAAAATAAAAATAAAATCAACGTCAATCACTTTTCAACCTCAACAACTTTTACCTTTCTCCAAGAGGCACTAACTGCTTTCACAAGGCAAGATAAGACTTTATAAGAAAAATCGATCAGCCCTATAGATGATTTAACGCATTCATGATTCATGTACTTAGAACATTATGACCGTTTGATATTGCTTAATAAATTAAGGAAAAATATATTTTACTCTAATTTATAATTTAAGATACTATCTTAAATTTTTGATTCATTCAATCTTATTTGAATGACTATCGATATTCTAAATGCATGTGTTCCGTAAAAAAAAAATACATGTGTAAACAAAATTGGATAAAAAGAGCACACATATCAAATTAACAAAGACCTTTTTAAATGGAATGAAATCTTATTGTTATTTTTTTTTTTTTTTGATAAGTGAAATTTAGAGTGAGGGGATGGTGCCCCAGTCCAAGGCAGTGAAGACTTTAGGGCTCAAAGAGCACTTACAAATGTAATTACATTTACCTCACTCCAAAGACACTAGCGAGACTCGAACCCAGAAGTTCTCGGATTCAAGGCCTGTTATTTTACCACTAGATGAAGTCGTCTTTCAGCATATCATATCACTAGAAATTATTATAATAAGTATTATACCATTATTAGCATTTTCCACTACAACACGTGCAATGCGTGTGATCATGATCATGATCGATCATGATCATCATATTCCGTATTTGAATTACACACCAAGCGCCTTTTTCTCCCATGCAGTTCAATACAAACCTCACACGTTCGTTCTCATTCCAAATTCCCGTTACTCAAATATCCATTCCAAAAACATAAACCCCTTTCGTTTCCTTCTCTCTCTCTCTCTCAACAAACATTTTCCATTCTCTCTTCCATCTTCAACATTTATCTCACACAATTCAATTTACCAGCTCGATCCAAGCTCCATCACCAATGTTGCATTGAATTTTGCTTTCAATTTGGGATTTTAGGGTTTCCATGTCAGGGTGAGTAGTTAATTATAGATGGAGAACACAGATTCCACACAAAGCGTACGAGTTGCCGTCAACATTCGCCCTCTCATCACATCAGAGCTTCTCCTCGGTTGCACCGATTGCATTTCTGTTGTTCCCGGCGAACCTCAGGTACTATATTATTATTATTAATTTTTTTTTTTGTCGATTTTAATGTTTAACGTTGTTTATGTTTGAATTTTATAAATTACTACGACAAGTCACTTTTTAGATTAATTGAATAATTGATGTATTCGATAAAATTGATGCATTGCTGTGTTTTTAGGTGCAAATTGGCTCGCATTCGTTCACATATGATTATGTATATGGTAGCACAGGACAACCTTCATCTGCGATATATGATGATTGTGTAGCCCCGCTCGTAGATGCACTCTTCAATGGCTATAATGCCACGGTTCTCGCTTATGGTCAGGTATATATAATTACGTGATGAGAAACTTATGATGTATAGTATATTTATTCATTTTAATCTAGTGAATTGAAATTGAGTGTTTTACCTCTCATTTTGTAAGACTGGCTCTGGGAAAACATACACTATGGGCACCAACTATAATGGAGAGGAAAATTGTGGTGGAATTATACCAAAGGTTATGGAAACCATATTCAAAAGAGTTGAGACTATGAAGAACTCTACAGAGTTTTTGATTAGAGTATCGTTTATTGAGGTGAGCAACATTGTCGTTGTTTAATGAATATTTTTGTAAGCATATATCAAGATCAAAATTTTAAGACTTGAGGTGCTAAAAAATTGACAGATATTCAAGGAAGAAGTTTATGATTTGCTTGATCCCAATTATTCTAGAGGAGAGGCAGCATCTACTGCAAAGGTCACTCTGCCCAACAGAGTTCCTATACAAATCAGAGAAACAATAAATGGAGGAATAACAATTGCCGGTGTGGCCGAGCCTGAAGTTAAAACAAAAGAAGAAATGGCATCATATCTCTCAAGTGGTTCATTGTCACGGGCCACTGGGAGTACTAACATGAATAGTCAATCGAGGTAAAACGTTGCGGAAAAATCCTGATTTTTTGGATTTGTGGCTAACTTTTGATACTGACTTAATATGTATGAAAATATTCACGGCATGTGAATTTATAGTGGTTCATTGTTTGTTTCATATGCTTTGACTAGTCGTTCACATGCTATATTTACAATCACTATGGAGCAAAAGAAAGGGGATGATATATTATGTGCCAAATTTCATTTAGTGGACCTAGCTGGTTCTGAACGTGCAAAACGAACTGGTGCAGATGGCATGCGTTTAAAAGAAGGTATTTATCTTTGTTAGTGATACAACATAATTATATGGGTAGGAATAAAATGGTTAAAGTATACATTGTGTCAATTAATAATTAATTCTTAATTGGCCCGTTTTGCTTCTAGATTAGTTCTTTGTAGGGTTATTTCTCATGTTATTTAATAATTAATTATTCATGGATTAGGAATTCATATCAACAAAGGTTTATTGGCTCTTGGAAATGTGATTAGTGCTTTGGGAGATGAAAAAAAGCGTAAAGAAGGAGGCCATGTGCCATACCGGGATAGCAAATTATCACGACTATTGCAGGTTTGTGCGAGTTTTGTTTAACACAAGTTGTGTTCTTAAAGGCTCATATTCAATAGGTTATCTTTTCCACTATATGGATAATTCTTTAAGCAATGTAAGGTATAATGGACATTAAAGCGCATAATATTAAAGTTTACTCATGTCATGGGTTCATGCATTGTTGAAGTCTGGCTTGTCATTCTTTTTTTGGTAAGTCTGGCTTGTCATTCTGTTTGACATATAAATACCATCAAACCAAGAGCCACATGGGTAGTATGTATTACTATTACAGCCACGTGATACTAAAAACTTTAATTATACTGTTTTGTATAAAATCTCGACTACATTAACTAATATCTCATAATGACACTTACATGGGTGATGTATATGTAGGATTCTCTTGGTGGAAACAGCAAAACAGTGATGATAGGTATGTTGAGAGAGTTGTGATATTTTGCTGCATTCTATCATTACATGTGTTTTCTTACTTGTTGGGTATGTGACAGCATGCGTTAGTCCTGCTGACTCAAATGCTGAAGAGACATTGAACACTTTAAAATATTCAAACCGTGCTCGTAACATTCAGAACAAGGCAACTGTAAGTGTTATATTAACTCTGTCATCTTACTCTTCTCTGTGCAATGCAGGGCTGTTTGCCAGTTTATTTTTGTTGTCGATTTTGAATTTTTTTGTTTCAGATTAATCGTGATCCAGTGGCTGCTCAAGTGCAGACAATGCGGAATCAAATTGAACAGTTGCAAGCTGAGCTTCTATTTTATAGAGGCGATACAAGTGGACCATTAGAAGAGCTTCAGGTACTTCCTCATTTTAGAAAGTGTCAGAAGTGTTTATATGCTTTTAATGTCCGTTGATTTTGTCTTCTTGAATTTTTCAGATTCTTAAACACAAAATATCCTTACTTGAAGCAAGTAATGCAGAACTAAAGCAGGAGCTTAAAAGACAACAAGTAACTTCTGAGAGTTTAGTACAACGTGCTCTCGATGCTCAGGTATTCTTTTGTTTCTTTATGTTTTCTATCCTTGGCTATAATAAATGATAGGTTCCTTGAGTTTTTTATTTCAAGTGCTTGGGGTCTCATTTCAGCTATTGATAATATTTTTAGGTTGAAAGAGACCAACTGATTCTGAAAATAGAATCGGTTCGAAATGGTAAATCATGGGATGAGGTTGACTCAAATGCAAATCAGGTTTGACTGCGTTTATTCCTCGTTAATGTGTGGTTACAATTATCAGAAATGGATGCAGGACTGAAACATAATATGAACTGATTTTTAGGAATATGATCTAGTGAAATCTTATGTGTCAAAAATCCAAGTTCTGGAAAGGGAATTGCTATGTTTGAAAGCCCCAAAATCCACGATTTCTAGTCATTTTGTTGATTGCGCTGATTATGATGACGAGTTTTCATCTGATTGTGATGCAAAAGCTGTGGACTTACCAGGTAATTCACTGGGAAATTTGATTTATTGAAATATTGCGTCATAGTGATTTTTTATTGAGAAAAAAAATGATTGTCTAAGAACGATGTTGGGAAGAACAAGATAAAAAGGGAAGAGAAAAAGTTGGAAGTGTGATGTGATAGAAACCAACTGATGTAGAAGAAGGAAATATATCTAACAGAGACAGAAGGTATAAAATTGATGCGAAAAAAGGAGATTTTGAGATAATCATAACTCTTCATTGAGTATTATATCAATGTCTGTGGTTGATGCTAAAAATATTGCTCTTGACTAATTTGTTTGATTGAAAAAGGTCCAACCACTAAATTTTTAGGATGACTTCATAGATTCTAAAAGATACTGCTGCAACATTTGAAATTCTTAAAAAATGGTAACTTGATGTTAGAAAACTTCTATGTCGGGTTTAGGGAATCGTTGAAGTCATTGTGGCCTATTGTAGGTAGTCTTACCTCTTGCATTTCCATGTGATTTTACTAGTCACATGCCAACCATTTCAACTGTTACACCAAGAGTTCCCTTCAAACTTCTGGACTTGTTAATACTTGTTTTCATTTATATTTTCCTAGGTTGTAAATTGGCATTTAGTCCGACATATGAATGGGTTTTTCTTTTAACATTTATAATTTGATTGCAGATGATATGGAAGATGATGAAAAGGAGCTAGAACACTCATCTCTTCAAGAAAAGTTGGATAATGAGCTCAAAGAATTGGACAAGAAACTTGAACAAAAGGAGGTAAGAGTTGCTTTCATCTAGTTGTACTGTATTTAATGTTTTGTGGGGGGATATGATTATCTTTCTGACATGTTTCTACTGTTTTTCTCTGGTTGAAGGCTGAAATGAAGCTGTACAGTAATTCCGATACTTCAGTTATCAGGCATCATTATGAAAAGAAACTCCTTGAGATGGAACACGAAAAAAAAACTTTGCAGGTAATAGGTCTGTGATATGATCTCTAGGTTCTCATACATTTTAAAAGATAGTGTAATAACATCTTCTGTATATTGTTGATAGAAAGAAATTGAGGATCTTAAGTTCAATCTCACAAATATTTCATCCACATCTGACGACGGTGCTCAAAAGTTAAAGCAGGATTACCTTCAAAAGTTGAATTCTCTTGAAGCACAGGTGATCTGTTATTTGAAATGTGTAAGCGCTGAATGGCCACTCAATGTCATAAACTGATATTTGCTTTTCATTTCAGGTATCTGAACTGAAGAAAAAACAAGAAGCTCAGGCTCAACTCTTGAGACACAAACAAAAGAGCGACGAGGCTACGAAAGAACTTCAAGATGAGATCCAAAGAATTAAAGCCCAAAAGGTGCAATTATATGTGGCACTTTATATTTTCAGAGTTGAACAGTCATAGCATGTTTGGATTTGAGTTGAATTGGTCATTCTTGCTTCTCAATGCCAATTTGTCGCGATTTTACAAAGCTCTAAACGTAGCTTCTCTCTGACCATGCGGTGACACTGCAGAACCAGTCATTTCCTAAATCCTTTTGGGGTGTTACTCATGTTTTATTTTCTTTAGGTTCAACTTCAACATAAGATTAAACAGGAGTCTGAACAATTTCGGTTATGGAAAGTTTCACGTGAAAGAGAAGTTCTCCAGCTTAAGAAAGAAGGCAGAAGGAATGAATACGAGATGCATAAGTTGCTAGCCTTGAATCAGAGACAAAAGATGGTGAGTTGATTTAAATCACTTGCTGCTGTGGTCTGTTTTCTGCTGCTCATCCCACTTTATTATATGTTTATTGCAGGTATTGCAAAGGAAGACGGAAGAAGCTTCATTGGCTACAAAAAGGCTGAAAGAACTTCTGGAGTCTCGAAGGGCTTCATCACGCGAAGCTATGGGTTAGGATAATTGGTTTATGTACCTATTTTTCCTATTTTGTGAGCTTACAAATAACTGGCAGTTTATTGTTTTATACTCAGGTGTTGGAGGTGGGAGTGGTCCTGGAGTTCAGGTACTGGTAACCTTATGATGAAATTTTAAATTGTATAGGGGAATAAATTGTTTATTAAACATTGATGTACATTATACCCCACTTCTTGGTATACTGATTATCTATGATGCCTAGGTACGGGTACGGGACCCGGTACGGGTGCGGGTACCGGTACGGAATAAGGCATTTTTTAGAAATCTAAAGTACCGGTACGTAAATACATAATATCAAAAGAATTATTTTTGGAGTGAATTAGTACTGTTGTAGTTGTAAAAACATAAGTTGAGAAAAAAATTCAATTATAATAAAAAGTAGTATATTATTATTCGTATTTTAATCATGTGTTTGACCAAACTTCTATCATCATGCTTCAACGTTTTACTTTTTTTATACACCGCCTCCACAATTTTCATCAAAAGCAAGAGAAATAATTAAAATATGTTTTATGCTATTTTTCCACCACCTGTACGTTTTTGCCGTATCCACCACACCCCGAAACAACCAAATAAAAATGGGTTTGGGTCGGTAAGTACCCAACAAGTACCTTACACATACCTGGTACGGGTACTTCACCATTTTAGGAGCACCAATGCTTGAGAGCTGATTATACTATGGATCCCAGTTGTGTGCATGCTTATAATTAGATATCTTTGTTTTGGTATCTTCTACTTCACATACATTTTTTCTTGTTGAAAGGCTTTGATGAAGGCAATTGAGCATGAGCTTGAAGTCATTGTCCGAGTGCATGAAGTACGCTCAGAGTATGAACGTCAAATCCAAGAGTATGTATCCTTTACACTAAGTTTTTCTAAAAATCTGTAGATGGGTGTTTTATTCAATTTATGAGTGTAAGTTTGAATTTTGAAGGCTAGGATGTTGGAAATCCTATGCCTTTTATATCATTAAGAACCTGAAAATCTAGGTTATATTATTATATTCACCTTTTTAAGTAAGCACCAAGTATTTATTAGCCAATTGGACATATTGATTTGTTTGACCTTTTATGTATTTTGTATGCCAAATTTGGTTATTATACTTTTTCCATACAAGTCTAACAAAAGATGAGAAACCTAGACTGATTATTTACTGACTTAAATTTCTTGGCTTACAAGTCACTAAGTGTGTGTTTGGACCGGGTAATTCTAAACTCTTGGGAATTTATAATTCTAGACAATTTAAATGGTTTAATTGAATTTCATTTGTTTATAAATTTCTAGGGGTTGATGTAATCAGCGCTGTATTGAATGGATTAGCATGTAGTTTATAGTTTTCAACTTGCAAAAAGCCTTTGTAAGTTAAATGTTCGATGAGAAGTTAAATGTGTGTCGCTAAAAACTTTACACCTAAATGTGATTTTCAACTTGTACTGGAAGTTATTGTTTAGAAATCCATATTGTAAGTTCTTGTGGTGAAGTTTATTCAATTTTACCTTATATGTGAAATCCATTATCCTTAATTTTTTGCAATGAAAGCTAGAACATAATATTTGAGTTGAATAATGGTTACCCAGCCAGCGGTATAGGTTAGCTGGTGCAGCAGTGGTATAACGTGGTTTAAAAGTTCTCTGTTGAGAATAGCCATTACTGTATGTTTTATGCAGAATTTTATTTTATTTCATTTGGGCTATTGTCACTAATTCATCTAGTCATTGTTTTTTATTTTAGGAGGGCTAAAATGGCCGAGGAGATGACCAGGTTAAAGGGAGAAGCAGGGTTGACGAGGCAAAATAATACAAGGTGAAATGCCTTTGAATTACCTTTTTTTTTACTTCAATAACTGTACAATGTAATTTCAGGGTTTTCTTTGACAATCTATGTTTGACAAACTCTCTGACTGGTTGCTAATGTAGTGATTGCCCCATATCAATGTCTCCTGGTGCAAGAAATTCCAGGGTTTTCGCCCTTGAAAACATGCTTTCAACTTCTTCCGCAACTCTAGTATCTATGGCATCCCAGTTGTCAGAGGCAGAAGAGTCGGAACGGGTTTTCAGTGGCAAAGGACGTTGGAACCAAGTCCGGTCCCTCGTGGAAGCCAAGAATTTGATGAATTATTTGTTCAATATAGCATCTTCCTCTAGGTATTAGTTTATCTGCATGTGAACATGGTTTTAACTTATACCTTTTTAATTTAACTAGAGTCGAAATGCAGCATGAATTAAATTATTACAAGCAATCAAAATAACTTTCCTTTGTGATGATATGATTGACATTCCCCTTTGACGATTTTCTTTTCATAATCTTAGATGTTCATTGCGAGATAAAGAAGTAATTTGCAGAGAGAAAGACATGGAAATAAGGGATCTAAAAGAAAAGTTAGTAAGGCAGAGCTACTCACTTCGACAATTGGAAATGATAAATGCTGAGCTTAACCATAAGCTGAAATTGCAGGTTTGTGTGTTTACCTGTATAGCATCATTCGGATTATTATGTAAATCACTTGTCAATCTTCCTCCTCCACAAGTTTTAGCAGCGCTATCCTACCTAATTTAGCACTTTGATCCCTCACCTCTTTAGTATTTTATTCTTAAAAAGACTTTTTCCCACTTCTCTTGAACTATGTGGCAGAGTTCAGCTTTAAAAAGATACTCAGAATATCCGGAGAATTCAGAATATTCTGACTTGAATGCTGGAGGTCACAATTATGACTTGCGGAAGCAGGTAGATCTCACATATTAGTATTACTTTTACTAGCTCTCCTACAACTATGTCTGCGAAGGCTTTTATTTTTGTAGTAATGAGCATATGCTATCATTGAATTCACTGCTGCTTATTTTACCTTTAGGAACTGCACCGGTCTACCCTTCTACAGGAGGACATGGATATATCTGACGAGACAGAATCAGATGATTATGATGTGGAGGAAACAGATGATGAGTGGAAAGAATCGGGAAAATTAAGGGTTCGGAAAAGAAAATCTAAAAGCAAACATTCAGAAGATTTCAAATACAATTTGAGTAATAGACTTGGAGGTGCACACGGGGAACCTGCATCAGATATTTGTTGTTCTTGTAGCAAAAGCTCAACGTGCAAGACAACAAAATGCATGTGCAAAGCTATAGGGAATAGTTGTGGGAGCTTTTGCAGTTGCCTAACAACCAAGTGTGATAACCGAGCGTCAATCTTAAATGAGTCACATGAGCCGATACAATCTGGATTACCCCTTATTACTCAAGGCGCAGAGTTACTCCAGGGAGCACTGGCAGATAGGCCTGCCGAGGCAAACAATGATCAAGGCCCCAGAAAACCTCTCTCTGACATCGGAAATAAACAGGTGCATGTTACTCATTACTCATCATCCTCTAAAAAGTCAAAACTTCTTTCATATTTAAAGAGTTTCATAATTATAAATTAAGTAAATAGATTTTGAACCAGTACAGTATATTGATTTAAATGCATTTTAATTTATTTTTTTAATCAAAATTTATTTATATTGTGTTAAGATGATTAGTGGTTAAATATAATTAAACATTTTTATTTTTATACTGAAGACATTTTATTTCAATGCTTTACTAGTTATTTTCAATAAAATTTTTCTTTCTAAATTTGATTAGACAATCAAACTCTTATGTCACTTGTTAGCATTTGTTTTAGAAAACATTTCTTTGCATTGGATTTTAATTTAAATCATCTCACGTTTCGATTTCATCCTCATTACTACATTATTAATTATTATAACTGAAGCACTCGAAATTAACATCCACTTCTTATCATCAACTAGATTAAAATACTAAGTTGATGAATAACCAGTCAAACTAGTGAGTCTCTGGCTGAATATATATATTTGCAAATTCTATTCTTTAAAGAATTAACAATTTGTAAATATATACTTCGAAAATTCCAAAATATCGTCTAAATAACAATTATATTTAATTTTTTAACTTGATGATTCTAATAATAAAGAGAGCAGTTTCAAATTTCAATGGACTTATTTATGACAGTACACTATGTCTGTCGCTGATCGCAGGTAAAATCTAATGTCAATGGTAATCAAAAAAAGAAATTGCACAAAGCCACTATAATTCTTGTTCCAGATCTATCACAACCTTCCTTGCAATCAGAAAATTCCAATGTCCCCAAACCCAAGAAACAAATTAACAACAACGGCGACAACGAACCAAATGCTGTTGTCAAAATACAACCAAAATTGCCCACATCTAAACCAGAATATGCCGCCTCTGCCCCCAAGGCGGAGCGTAATTTTGTGGACCCAGACTCACCCGTGAAGAAACCAAGGCATGTACGAAGGGGATCATCATCAAATATTGGCGTGCCTTTGTTTGACAGGAATGCTACTGGTAAATCTGATGAATCTGTTAGTAAGGAGCCTGAAAATTTTGAAGATAGAAGAAGGCCGCGGCAGAAAAGAACACAAGAGGAAAAAGAGAACAACAGACGTTGATTAATATTCATTTGTTACTCTTTTCGGTGAATTGTGTATACCCAAAAGGCCATAGGTAGCTAGTTTATTTTATAGATCTTCCTTTGTATGCAGCAGACAAAGAGAGACATATATGAATTGCCTTGATATTTTGGGTTCTTATACCTTGTTTGTTTAAGCATTTGTGCTCAAAAACTCAAGAAGGTTTCAGATGAAAGACAGAAGAAGCAGCTTTTAGATATTTTATATCATGTTTGAATTGGCTGGGTCTATGCTGAAGTGGGCAATATACTTTCTGTTAAGCTGCAAAAAATTTCACTGTAAATAAAGATGAAAAATTTGTATAGTTTCCTTTATATTTTTAGATATGTTTAGCCATTTTTCTTTATCAGAACGAATATCATTCAATATTTGCATATAGTTTAATGAAATTTAAATTTGAAGTTTCGGTTTGTTTTTGTTTTTCTTTGACGAAGTTTCAGTTTGTTATCTATGTATCAAGTAGGTGCTATAAAGTGAAATGTGCATTAGAAGTTTGATGTTGAATGAAATTGTGGATGTTAAACGGCATATATGTGTGGCGGTACGGCGGTACGATGATCTCCAAACTTCTCAAGTAGTGTTCAAGTCCACTTGTATGGTTGTTTAAAGTTCAAAGTGATTCTCGAACTCCTCACGACCAATAGTTGTATCGGAGCTGATGCTTTCTTAAAGGCGGACAAACTTTGTATCGAAAGTCTATCCGACAACGGTGGTCAGACGGCATGTCCTAGATAGATTGTCAATTGGGGGGGGGGGGGGGGGGGGGGGGGGGGTTTCAGGTAGTACAAGTGTATGGGAATGAAAAAACATTCATTTGAGGGAGAACATGTCCATAAGAATGGATGATAGTCCACATGTAAAAGTAAATATTCAACAATATATATATATATATATATATATATATATATGAAACGACCCATATATTAAGGTTTTAAAAACTACTTTTGCACTTGAAGAAAGAGATTCTTGATATTTTAAGTGAGTAAGAGCATAATTATCGGTGGCTGCATTGCCAACATGTAATGACACTGGTCAAAGAACCATGTATAATTCACAATTGAATGCATAAGGTGGACCCATTTATACCACTAACATGAATATGAGTACTCTAAGAGCATAAATATAGGAGGTGACATTTGCCACATGTAACACTTGTGTCAGGAGAGCATGTATGTTTGCAAAGAAAAACTGTGGTAATAGATAACTACGGTGCCTTTAATGGATATGGTAGTATTGCATTTTTTCTTCTTTTTTTCAAAAGATTTTGAATTAAAATAATTGAAAAAAAAGGAAGTTTAAAATAGTGGAGTGGTTTAAATAGTTGAAAGTATAAAATAAATATAATATATTATGTGAGACTCATTATACCACCCACATGAGTGGCATGGATAATGATGCTCTAATATACTTAATATTTTGAGGTTTGGAAAGCTAGTTTTATTAATATAAAGATGCGGAGGGGCAGTGACGGAGCCAGAAATTTTCATGAGTGGGGGCACCAAACATATAATTTTGTAGCATTATATATATTACAGACACAAATATATTACATTTTATTTTTGAGAGCATATTTATACATCACAAATGTTTTGTACAACTTGATATAGTTTGGAAATCTTGAATAATTTTTTCATAAGTAACTAAAAAATAATTTTTGCAATTCATTATTGATAATATTTAGTGTGGGAGTGGGTTTTTTTTTGTGTGCAACTTTGAAAGTGAATGAATTTGTTAATTGTTGTTTGTTTAAATAATAAATTCTTTTAATTTAGGTTAAATTGAACAATTGATCTCTTAACTTATTTATTGGTTTCATATTGGTTCCTTAACTAATTATCGTTACATATTGGTCCCTTACCTTTAATTTTGTTCGTCATATTGGTCTTTTTTGTTAGTTTTTATTTAAAAAAAATAAATTAATTTTACTTTCTATTATTCGTTATATGAACGCATAAATGATTTATTTATGAGTAATATTATGATTATGAGTTCATACACTTTTCTTAGACAGAAGATAAATACACTATCAACCTGTTAAAAAAGATCAATATGACTAACATAATTAAAATTGAAGAATCAATTTGTAACGTTAATTAGTTAATAGACTAATTTGTAACTTTAATTAGTTAGGACCAATATAAAACCAATAAATAAATTAAGGAACTAATTGTCCAATTTAACCTTTAATTTATTATAAAGGACATGCTAGTATTTTACAAACAATATTGTTTATATTTTAAAAATATGAGTTATACAAATTTCACAATTTTTTTATTCTTAATTTCTTTGTAGTCTAAGAATACTAGTTATGATTTTCTCTATTTCAATATATATGAAATGTGATCACATTTGTTGTGTGTCATGGTTGTGCCCCCACACACTAAAATTTCAGCACATATTATAACAACATATACTAGAAAATAATTTTCAAAATATTTGTGCAGGCATGTGCCTCCACACTCTTGTACATGCCTCCGTCCCTGCGGAGGGGGATGACAATTTTTTTACTCATAGTTGGACTATTCCAAATTTGAGATCTAATCATATAGTTCTCATTCCTAAATTTAATTGTGCATTTAGAATTAAAAAAAATTGATCCATTTTCTTGAAATTCAAAATTATCATATTTTTGCTTTCATGTTAAGTTGCTCAGAAAATAGTTTACATAATCAAAAGGACTTTTATAATTAATCACCAAATATCGAATTATATACAATTAGGTTAAACATTTTTTTAAAAGAATGAAAATATATTTTATTCTTTTTACTTGACTTGTCACATCACATATAATACAACAATGAGGATAAAAAAAATATAATAAGAAAATGCTTATTATATAAAAGCAAAATGAAATGAAAATTAATGTAAAAAATGAAAAGTTTTGAATATTATACTAAATAAAAAATAAGAAATTCGTTTTTACAGAAATTAATTAAAAATAATTTTTTTTTACCCTGTTCAAATTTATTTATTTTTACCAAAAAATTACAGCAAGAAAAAAAAAAGAAGAAAGAATTAATTTTTTTTTTTGATAAGTTAAAAGAAGAAAGAAATTTGAATCAACCAGGGTTCCCTTCCCTCCAGAGTTTCAATTACGTTACACACGTGTCACTTGATGATTGGTTATCTACTTGCTTCAAACAACACATGAACGTTATATATCCGCTTCAAAATTTGATCCAATTTGTGGCAACATTTTGTCAGCCATTGAAAACCAGTTAGTTCCATTTCAATTTCAAAATCTCTTCTCTCTTCAGAATCATGAAGAAGACAACTCGCCGATCGAAACAATCGAGTCCGATCGATTCTTCACCTTCTTCCGTCGCAAACGAAAAGCAACAATACGAAGAGAGGATTCGTCAACTTGAACAAGAAAACAAAGCGTATCAGGTCAGTGTTAACAATTTCATCACTCGTTCTGTTATTTCCGATCTAGATCATGCTTATTTCAGTTCTTAAGATTTTTCATGTTTAACAATTTTATCGAGCTTAACATCGGTGTTTGCATTCGATTTCATAATAGTTTTCTCAGATTTTGTATTGAAACTGATTTGAATCTATCTAGGGATTTGAACGATTTCGATGCCGAGATTGCTAATTTGTAATTTCAAAATGTCGTTAACTTAAGTATGTTTTAATTCAATATGAATTATTAATTTTCATTTCTAATAAGTTTGCTGAGCTTAATGACTGTTTGCGTATAGTTTTGTAATAGGTTTCTTAGATTTTGTATTAAAGGTTTTGAATTTTGAAACGGAATAACTAAATCTAGGGATTTTGATAGTGAGGTTGTTAATTTCAATTTTTTTGTAAACTTAAGATTTGATTTAGCATAAATGAATAATTTAGAGAAGAAAAAGTAGAAGAGGAAGTTATTTATTGGTGTTGTGAATTTGGCAGGTGGAGATTGTGGAATTGAAGAAACAAAATGGGAATGATTCTTCAGCTTCTAATGATGGAGTTGAGAAGCTCAAGAAAGATTATCTTCAGAAGCTGAATTTACTTGAAGAACAGGTAAACAGTAGTTTGCAGTGGTAGAGTGAAAAATGAATTTACTCGTAAGACTGTGATCCACGTTTTAATGCTGCATTGATGCAGGTAGCAGAATTGAAGAAAAAACTGGGATCTCAATCCCATTTTTCAACTCATAGGAAAAGAGCGGATGAATCAACTATGCAATTGCAGAATGAGATTCAGAATTTGAAGGCTCAGAAGGTGAAATTGCTTATGTGAATGTACTATTTTGTTTTAGTGCCGCTTTAGTTCTTGCCAATCTACTTTAGCTTTGGGTATCAACTTATGTGTTTACATATAGGTTCAACTGCAATGTAAGATCAAGTTAGAGTCTGTGCGGTTCAGATTATGCAAGGCCTTACTTGAAAAGGAAGTTCTTCAGGTATGTTTTCAACATTCTCTTTGTGTGCATCTGATATTTGATGATTGACATTTGGATTTTCACCAAATGGCGTAACAGTGCTCAAGTATCTTATTTGTATAATTTGATCTAGTCGTTGTACTTGTATCTAGCATATATCCCGTTGCATTAGGATTAGTATATTTATCTTAAGGAAACTTGTTTCTGTATAATCAGCTTAAAAAGGAGGGAAGAAGGAATGAAATCAAGGCTCACAGTTTGTTGACTTCTAATGAGATGCTTAAAATGGTTCGTTTGTCGAAGCTTACTCAAGACTTTTTATGATTTGTTAATCTATCATGTTTGTAGCTATTCACTTGTTACTTTTCTCTCGTTTTTTTGTACATCAGGTATTGCAACGGAAGACGGAGGAAGCTTCTGCTGCTATCAAGCGTCTAAGAGATATGATAGCAGCACGGAAAGTTATATTAAATCGTTCCTCTGGTTAGAAGATCTGAATACATGTTTGGTTTGGATTTTAATTTATAACTCGTGTTTGCCTGTTACATTCATTCATTTCCCTTCTTTCTTTGATGTCTCATGTAGGTGCCAAAAACAAAAATAGTCAAGTAATTCAGGTAATTTTCCATCTATTGTAATTGTCAATTGCATGTACAGATCAAACAACATTCAATTTTATGTTATTTAAGTTCAATAGGCAGTCACTTCATTTGTTTTCCTGTCACTCACTTGCTCAAGATTGTTTCTATATAGTTCCTTAGTTGTGCTGAATGATGATATTTTATACCTTTTTTCCTTTCCACTTCTGCTGAACATTGGTCATAGATCTTTTACTAGGACATGTTACGGTTTGTGGCCCATATTCGAGAACGTGTACAATCATGATCATGCTTATGATACTGATATTATATTGGAGATTTGTACTGTTTAAGACTTTAAGCTCTGATGTAAATGTTATTTTTTATCCTTTTTGAAGACTTAGTTAGCCAGACAAAGGTTGTTTTTATTGGAAATGTATATTGCATGAGTTTGATTGATGTTTTGTAGCAGTAGCCTGATTTATATGTTGGCCGAACATATTAAAATGTATAAACAATGACTGGTGCAGGATGCTGAGCATGAACTTGAAGCCACAACTCAGTTGCACAAGTTATGTTCTCAGTATGAATCCAAAATCGAAAAGTAAGTCTCATGTCACTCCTATATTTCCTTCCTTGCCTTATACTTATTGCCAGCCTTTATAGGTCTCCAAAAGGTTCAACTCTGTTGTTCAGTTATATTTTTTATCGACTTTCTTCACTTGTAAATTGTAATGCATATCTCTGGGTTTAGTAGCAGTGAACTGTCTTTTTTTTATTTTATTGCTAATGATATTTTCTGATGGTAATTGTGCATACTTGTATGTTTTATTTTCTACAATGTTGAAATGTATCTTATATTCTCTAATTTATGTTGGGGCGGGAATATGTACTCTGAGACACTTTCAGAACTATTAGCAGCATCACAGGTTTTTAAAAGCTGGGCAGTGGAGAAATTTATTTTATTGTTTGAACTTCAAAAGTTAGCATAATTGTGATAGATTTTGCAATGATTTTATTACACTGAAGTTTGTATATATTTCGGTTTGAACTGGCAATAACATTGAATTATAGTGTATACTCTCAGCAACTCTGTTAGTGACTAGATTATAGGTGTCACTTTATTTTTCTTTAAGTTTATAATAATGTGGCTCTATTTTTCTCAAATGTTTGAGGTATTAGTAGCTTGTACGGTTGGTCTTTATACAACTAATTTGAAATAAAATTTGATTGGTGTGGGAAAGAAACTTACATAAGAGGTATTAGTAGCCCAATAATCACCAGCAAAACCATAATTTCAACATAAATAGCCAAATACTTTTCCATGAATCAAAAGCATCACCACCGGTTCCATAATACATCAGTAGTTTGAATTTTTCTAAATATATGATTTGCAAATCATATTTTTCATGTCTTGTTTTTCGAGCATTCCTGTATTCACTGATATTTTAGTAGTATGCATAGACAGTACTGTAACTTGATAACTTCCCTTTAATCTGAGAGCATCCAAAATTTAATTTGGTATCTCACAAACTTGCCTACAAGAGTATCCCCGTCAGCATTATTTTGTTTATTGCATATTAATTTAAGGGTCTTCTAATCTAATGGCTTGTATGGTCAGTATGACTGAAGAGATTTCACAGCTGAAAGAAGAAATTGAGATGCAAAGACAGGAAAACTCAAGGTGAAAACTTTTACTCGTTTAAAATTGACAGTATTTAATGCTCTACTTCTACAAATATGCAGTACCATAGATTACTCTCTAATTTGATGCTGTGTTTCAACTCCTTTCTTTGTTACTTCAAGGTCTAAGTTACAGGAAGAAGACCTTGACAGCCCAGAGAAGGATTTTGATGATATTCAAGATTTAAAGGAAGAAGTAAACAACCTTAGTTGTCTACTTAAAGAATTACAATTGCAGAAGCAGAAGCAGAAACACGATTCCAGGGATAAGAATCAGGTTTGGGCCATTACCATCAAAATTGAACTACATTAGTAATTTATTATGGAAAAATATATTAATTTAAGAAGTACAAATAAAGTAGGTTGCTAATTCCTTAAATTGTGGCATATGCTAATCTGCAGGTCCTGGTTCATCCTCTTATTTCTGAAGAAAGTAATGTCAAGACAAAAGTGAATACCCCTGAAATGAGCAGTTCGAATGAAAATAGTGTTAGGAGGGAGGAGAGAGCAGGTGAAGGGATTTGCTGTTCTTGCAGTAAGAAGTCCCTGTGCAAAACTACAAAGTGCAAATGCCGATCCACTGGTGGGAGTTGCGGGCCATTATGTGGCTGCTTGCATTCTAGGTGCACAAATAGGGAACTCGACACGTTACCAGGAAACGAATCTATAAAATCAGAGAATTCAGAATGCTCTATGAATAAAGATGGAAGTGTGATCGCTTCTGAATGTGCCAAACTATTACAGAGTGCACTTGTTGAAAAACCTGCCACTTGCAGCGATAACCAGGTCCCCAAAAAGAAGCCATTATGTGACATCCAGAACTCACTGGTATTCTCCATCCCAAAACTCTGATCTTAGTCGCCAAAAAAATCCTTTATTTCATTTGACACCTATTTTAATTTTAATGACTTTGCTGAGATTTGCCTACAATCATAAAACCAGGATAATAAAGCTTACATTTGGTTTATGCTGCAGTTTTCTCAACCTGCTTTTTAATCCACAGAACAATTTGATTGCAGGGTCATTTGGATGCTCAAAAGAAAGGAAGGAAAAAGAATGTTCGGAAGCCAGTTATTCAACTTGTTACCAAGGATCCAATGTCATCAACTCCAGAAAAATAACAGAATTATTGAACATATGAAATTGGAACTCAAGAAAAAAATTCAATGAGGTTTGGACTAGGTGAAGAAATCAGCCAGTAAAGAGTAATTCTTGCTACTACCATTAGTGAAGCTGCCGATTTACGTCATTTAAGAAGTCCAACAGAAAGTTAACTGTTTGATTAACTTGTCATTTTCACACCCAGTCTTCTTTTTTGGGGACAATACAAAGAACCGGAATCATTTAAAATTTGTTATTCCTGGTTTTTGAAATTCATAATGATGCTGAACTGTTGAGTGCAATTTACATTGTTAATCTCTTGTTTAATTATTATGACAGTGTGGTTTCTGAATTAAAGTTTGTCACAATAAAATTTCACATAATTAATAGTAAATTCTGTTTCTCATAAACATTACAATTTATGTAAAAAGATATACATATTATAATTTATGTCGTATTAGCAGGATTAGAGAACTTAAATTTGGCATTTACTCTCTAAATTGATCTGTTAATGGCCAAAAATTTTAATCAACATAGTGTGGCACAGTTGGAGATAATTAATACCTTAAGTATTTAGCCCTTTAAGTGGACACCCATATTTAGAGGGATTAGTCTCTGACTGACGACACCTATCAACCAAAAAACAAGGAAGAACCTAATATATGGGTGTGAGTGAGAATATAGTAACTTACTGGTACTTTGTCTTGACTTGCACTGCATTTGTTTGGATTCTGTCAAGAAATTGGTTATACTTATTTAGCATTTTTATTTAACATTGTCTCTGTATTCTAAATATGGAATTTGGTTCTATGTTTGAATCTACCACATATTCATCATCTAGCCATTAAAACTCACAGGGTTCTACAATTTAAAAAATATACAAGTGAAGCTCAAGAAATTTTATTGGTGAAATGATGAACATAACACCTCATATAATCATATTGAGTTTAAACATCAGAGGTGTCAGGATTCTAATTCCTAAATATGGTTTAGGGTTTCTTTGAACTCTTGTTGATTTTTGTCGTGATCTTTATCATCTAACTAATGGTGTTGTGGAACTCTGTGAACTCTTGTTGTTTTGGAAGCTTTCAACTAAAGATTTGAACTTATCTAAAGTAAGTTGTTCTTTTCTATACAGAAGAACATCCTTAAAATGCTCAAAAGGCATTAGATAGAGAATTTGAGCAGTGAAAATTTTTGTTTTCTTCACATCAATGTTTTTCAAGCCATCAAAATCTGTTAGTTACTTGCTCACAATTGATTTTAACACCACTATCTTAAATGGAGAGTTGGTGCTTCAAATAGAATACACGAGCTGAAGTCATAGTCATATAGAGTCTCGATGAAAATAATATTAAAAAAGTTTGACAAGAGTATCAGGATTTGTATCATGGAAATCAAGTTTGACAAAATAATGATTTCAGTTTATGGGAAGATTGAGGTGGAAACAATTTTGACACAACAGTATACAGTATATTATGCAGCATATATTACAAAGATTAATTAAATTTTGAAACTCTAACACAATTATTTAAGACATAATGTCATAAATTTAGATGACTTTGAACAAAAATTGACATTAAGCAATTTCATATGTTAATTAGGTCCGGATAGTAATTTTCTTCACATTTATCATAGGAATTTATATTGCTCCATAAATAGTCAAAAATTTTGTACCAAAAAAATAATTTTTTTTTTTAAAATGAGAAAATATATTATTAACCAGGTCTCTGCACAAGACGAACAGAGACAGGTAAAAAAGAACTACATAACATTGGTGCCGTATATATGCGGAACACTCAAAGAAAATAACCCTAAACAAATACCACCTAATCAAGACTCATCTCCTAAACCCAAATCAGAAAGACATCCCACATATTCTAGACTACCAGAGCTGTCAGCCTGTTACCAATCCAACCCAAAAAATAGCCACAACTAGATGCTACAATTTATTAAAAAAAATAATCTAAATTTATACTTTCAATAATTTTAAATTTAGGCTTCAAACAAAAGGTGAAAAATAATAATCTATTTTTCCTGCTTAATTTAATGCCTTTCTTATAGCTAAAAAATAATAATTAATCTACTTTTCCTCCTTAATTTCACCATGAGTATAACTGCAATGCTACGTTAATGCGAGTCGTGGCCGAAGAAAATTTATTTTTCAATGCACAAAATATGAAAAGATCCCTCGACGGTCAAGATTCAAATTTTAGTTTGACATTTTTTGAAAGACTAATCCCTCTTATGTTAAAACTTGACTCCTGTTGGTAAGGGAGTAGTTAACCCCAGTTGGGTCTTCAGTTGAAAATGGTTACAAAAATTGAATTCCCTCAAAACATTACACCAGCGGTTCTGGTAAAAAAATAGCGGTAGCTGATAAGCTAGCTTATAGCGGATGAGCTTATAGTGGATAGCTCATAAACTAGCTTTTAGCTTATAGCGAATAAACTAGCTGATTAAATTTGTAGTGTTTGATAAAATTAGCGGTTGGACTAGCTTATAATATGAAATTACATAAAAAGGGATATGTTTAATTAATATTTAATTCTTTTCAAGTAAGATGATAGGGGTAAAATTGGAAGTAAAGATAATAATCTATAAGCTATAAGCTCATAAGCTACTTGAAATAGCATTTGGAAAATAAGCTATAAGCTAGTAAAATAAACTATAAGTTCTTTTCTAAAAATTGTTACCAAAAGAGCTTTTAGCTTATAAGCTAAAAGCTATAAGCTAGTTTATTTGGTTTACCAAACAGAGTCTAAATACACTACTCTAAAAAAAAATTACATAATTGAAAGATTTCTACCAAATGGCAGACTGGATTGCAGGTTACACTCTTTCCTACCCACGAGTATTACATACTGCTAGCCTATTATGGCGGGATGTAGCTGGTATTTATTTTAGAGCTAGTTAACGAGTACTCCGGACATTTTTTAAGCATTTCATTTAAAGAAATAATTTATTCAAAAAGTAAAATATTACAATTCTCAATGTGTCGTAAAAAGTACCCGGGGGCCTCCTTTATATCAAAGAAAAGGAAAAATGTGTCGATAAATACTATATTAATTAATGCTATATTAATGTAATTTTCATTTCTGCTCATCCATTTATAATTTTATTTAAGTTTTTTCATTCAACATTTCGCCGCCAAACAGTACTTTGTTTCATTAAGAGCTACATAAATTCATACTGCATGATGAAATTACTGTCGCTGTCCAGCAGCTCATGATGCAAGAAGCTTGTGACTTCAAGGCATGCATGCTTCTTGAGATTCTGAAACTACCTATTCAGTAACCCTGAATAATTTTTGGATTGATAATCCTGACTAAACTTCATACAGTTACAAATATTCACTAACCTTCACCTATTCAAATATGGCAGGATCTATGGTAAGCACAAGTTTATTATTCCAAGTCTTGAGAAACCTATTTCCCACATGACAGCTACGATAATCTTCACTTAATTTCAAGCTTTTTTATCCAATAATCAAGTTGGTCGGCAACACAAGCAGACCCGGTCGAACCATAAGAAATAAATTTCTGGATCGCATTTTCTACCCCAAGAAATTCATACACATCCTTCTCAAAGACTGGATTAATACTTCTCAGCTCATCAAGACTCAAGTCCAACAGTTGGCAGTTCTTCGATGTACACAACGCAACAGACTTTCCAGCTATATCGTGAGATGTTCTAAATGGCACTCCCTGAATGTGGGAAAAAAAAAAAAAGAGTAAGAATCAGGGCATATTTGTGGAATAGGAAGAAAAGTGAGCACATAATTCAAACCAAATAATTCCAAATTTTGTATACAACTATTTCCTACATTCAAATGGTTGTAGGGAATGAGAGGGGAAGCACGTTTGATTTAGTTTTCTTGAAAGAATGAAAGATATAATTGTGAGGGCAGCCAGTCCTAGGTCACATTGACAGGGATACAAGATTGGTTCGAATCTGAACTTGGAGTGACATGAAGCTTGATGTTTACCATGTTATCACTTCATATCAACTTTTATTACAAACAGAATGCTTACTGAGAGAAGGCTAAATCAACGTGACTTACCTTCTTAACAAGATAATCAGCAAGTGTTGTTGCATCAAGATAACCAGCAGGTAAAGCCTTTTGTATTCTTTCCCGATTGAAAGTAATGTTCATTGCAAACTCTGATGAGACCTCAAGCATCCCCAAAATAGTTCTAACACTGTCGAACACCGGTTCTTTGTCTTCCTACTTACAACAAAAAACAAGATTTTTTAATGAATCTCAAATAAATAGGTGCTTAAACAAAACAAATGAATGCAAGAACTGCACATAAAACATCCAAGGCAACAAAATTAAACTTTATGCTTTGATTATATAACTACCTGCAAATCGCGATTGTAAGCATGTGGAAGTCCTTTGCACAATGTGAGAAGAGAGACCAAACCCCCTATGATTCTGGCAGACTTACCACGAACAAGTTCCATTGGATCCGGATTCTTTTTCTGGGGCATTATACTGCTTCCTGTTGAAACAGAGTCACTTGGGGTTATAAATCCAAATTCCTCTGAAGCCCACAATACCCATTCTTCACCGAGCCGAGAAAGGTGCACTGCTGTGATGGCATTAGCAGAGAGAAACTCCAGTAGAAAATCTCGGTCAGAAACTGCATCGATACTATTCAATATGACAACATGTAATCAGATATCAAGGAAAAAAGGGACTAACATTAATCGCATGACAGGTACAACTACATGGATCAATTTCAAACCAATAAAAAGTAACATACCTATTCCTCATCGGAGCTGTAAATCCCAGTGCATCTGATGTCATGAATCGATCAATGGGAAGCCCTGTACCGGCCAACGCACAAGCCCCTAAAGGGCAAAAATTCAGCCTAGCTCTACAGTCAATCAAACGACCAGCATCACGCTCAATCTACAATTCAATAAAACCAAATAAGCTCAAAAACATTCCCCAGATCCAAATAGCTTACTTCACAAGTTTATAAATAAACCAGAATGTATGGACTTCTTTTACAGGTCAACAACAATGATGTTAGGATTTGACTTCTCTAAACTACACAATTAACTTTATAGGGCAAAATTACTAATCTCAACTGTTAATTCTAAAGGCCGATGTTACATGCACATGATTAACCAAATCAAGGATGTGTTGGAAGTTGGAACATCATCAACAAATGATTTTCTCACCAACAATTGAGAATACTAATTTTACAAAACAAAGTGAATTGCTCACTTTAGATGTTTAATGTTTCCATGAATCACATGTAGAGCAAAACAATGTTTCCATTAACATAACTCAAACTTTGCAAGACAACAAATTCGGATTAAGCATCAATTAAATTTCGGAGCAAACCTCTTCAACATAGGCAAGTATAAGGTGCTGCAATAAAACCGGCTGCGCACGCTGCAAATGAGTATACCCAGGAACAATAAGACCTTGATTCTTCAAAGCCAACTTAAGTAGCGAAACTTGAAGTTGCTTAATACTCCCAACAATCTTATCAATAGCATCGCGACACCAAAGTCTCAAATCAGTAACAACTTGATCGTTTCTACTCCGCGAAGTATGCAACTTCTTAGCAGGTTCACCAATCAAATCAGTAAGTGAAGCTTCAATATTCATATGAACATCCTCTCTATCAGCTCTCCAATTAAACTCACCATTCTCAATCCTCCTTTCAATTTCTCTCAATCCATCGATAATCGAATCCCTATCACTCGTAGTAATCAAACCCTAAAAAAAAACACAATTTTAATATAACATTCTGTAAAAAAAATATTTGGTTTTCACCACCAGTTTAATCTGGTCGGGGAGGTGGTTCCAGCCCCCTCCCAATTGCAATCGCAGCTGCGGGGGGTCGAAACGTGTTTCTCCCTACCAAATTCAGCGTCAATCACCACCGAACCAACTAATATAACATTCGGTAATTGATTACAAAACCATTCAATAAAAAATCAAATTAAACAAAAAAAAAAAGAAAAGTAAAATTACTTGATGAGCGAGCATTGATGCATGTGCTATGCTTCCAGTAATATCATGTTTGTATAACTGTTTATCATAAGAGACGGATTCGGTGAATCGTTCAACGGCATCGGTGACACCTTCTTCGAATCTTCCACCCCAAAGTTTAGCTTCTTTGGGTTTGGCATTATCGGTGGTGTTAGTTTGAGCTTGCATTCGGGTTTTGATGAATTTGCGAAAAGGGAATGTGGAGGATCGAGTTGTTATGGTGGAGAAAGAGTGGTTGCGAAGTTGAGAAACAAAAGGAGTGAAAGATGAAGAGAGAGTAGAAGAGAACACCATGACCAATTTCAGGGTTTTTCTCGCCGGAGAAGTATGTGCGCCACCTTCTTTTGGTTTCAACTAGTAAAAGACAAGTGAAGTGAGTGTGAGTTACTTTTCTGTTCGTAGGTTTAATCTTAAGCCCCGTTTGGGTTATTTCAAAAAAATATATATTTGCCTCAATAATACAAGAAGTTAAGCCAAGAAGTTCTTAATAAAAATAGTTGTTTGATTTTTATAAATAAAACTAGTTTTGAGACCTGCATAACTATTGTTAAAATATTGACTTCATTTATAAATTATTGTTAAATTATAAATGAAGTCATTTTGTTATTTTTTGTAAAATATATTAAATTAAGTTATTTTTTTATTAAAGTAATTGTTCAGTATGATTTTTGTGTAATAAATTATAATTAATAATAAAAAGTATTTACTATTTAATTTTTTTTTTATTAAAGCAATTGTTTCGTATATGATTAATTTTTTTATTAAAGCAATTGTCCAATGTATGATTAATTTTTTTTTATTAAAGCAATTGTCTCGTGTACGATTAAATTTTTTTTATTAAAGTCTTTGTCCCGTATATAGAGCTGTAAAAATGGGCCGGGCTATCGGGCCGGCCCAGTAGCCCTATAGTTTTATACGGGCCGGGCCGGGCTGGGCTTCCCAAAAAATGTTATTGGGCCTTATTGGGCTGGGCTGTCGGGCCTATGGGCCATCATGGGCTGGGCCAGCGGGCTTTTGGGCCGGCCCAATAAAGAATTAAAAAAAAATTCTAAAAAAAAAATTTACCTAAAAATAAGGAATTTTAGTTAGTATAAAATCTTTAGATAAAGTAAGTAACAAAAGATGAGATTTGTTTTTTTTTTAAGGAAAAAGATGAGATTTTGTTAGTTAGGAGATAATTATTAAACCAAATTTGTTATGATTATCTTTATTTAAAAAAAAATAACAACTTAATCATTCATTATAAATAGAGAAGTATAAGAAGGAAATTATAAGTTTTATCTTATCTAAAGCACAAAGATATAGATTATAGTGCTACTATTCTCAACAAGGTATATGTCTTCTACTACTTTTCATCTAACTAGTTTCTTGATCAATAATGGTATTTGTATGTCTGTATGTCAATTTATATGTCTCGAATATTTTATAACTGTATGTTTTATTTTTAACTTTGTTTTAGTAGGTTTCTTAGAAGACATATTCAATATATACCGCAATATTGAAAATCTCGCAAGTATAATCAGCCAAATAATTGGCTTCAAACTTGGTTAACAAGGGAGAGAATCATTAGAGCTCTAGAGGTAAGGTAATGTATTAATACTTAGTGGTTCGGTTCATTCAGGGACGAACCCAAAAATTTTGAGAAGTGGGGGCAATATGTATATTATACTATAGTCTATAATATAAGTAAAAATTAGTCAATTTTTTAAAGAGGGGCACATGTTAGTGAACTCAATATAGAAAAATCATCTTAAGAGATGTGTATTTAATTTTTTAAAAGTCTTTTTTTTTTTCAATGTCAAATTTCTACTTTTGTGTTCTTAACACGTGAAAACCTTTTTTAAGGGTCATATGCTAACTAGTATCCTATTTGATACTTAAAAAACTTAAGAGACCTATCTGATGCTTAAAAAATTTAAAGGACCTATCTGATACTTATAAAATTTAAAGGATCTATTTGATACAAACGTAAAATTTAAGGATACCAAAAGAAGGAATTTTTGTATTAAAAAAAACATTATTTATATTTTCAAAAAGTAGATTACACATTCTAATCCTTTCATACTTTATTATAAGAGTTTTAAGTCTGTGTTGATTGCTTCGTTATGTGAACAGTATGAGCTACATAAAATTTGACCATCTTATCTTATATACATAATGTTATAATTATATGTCCAATGTAAATTGACCATGATTTATATATGTTTGATATAGTGATATTGTCATGTTCGGTTGAGTGTATTATAAGCCAACAAGATAGAAAGAAACAAACATGACACTTGATTTATATATGTTAGATATTGTCATCTTATATAGTTATATACCTCCTTAACATTTGATTGCCTCTTGTTTCTTTCTTGTGTATAACTTATAAGTACTTCTTGTGCTTATCTTTTATAATATAATTTAAATGCTCAATTTAATTTTAATGTGTTTGTACTTTGTAATGTAGTCATGGAAGATGTTGATCCAATTTTGCAAACTATTAATGAAGATGGTGATTTGGTAATGTCACAATCTCCTCCGGCTGCTAATACGAAAAATGTTATTGAGGGAGACACTGTTGAAAAAAATACTAATAACAAAAGGGTAAGGAGATCTAATGTTTGGAAACATTTTACAAAGATTGGTAAAGTTGATGGGGGGCAAAAATGTACATGTAATGGTTGTAGGGGTATGTTTTCATGTGGTGGAAGCACTTCTCACTTAAAGCGTCATATAAAGCTGTGTCATAAAATTCCAAACAGTGATGATGAGGAACTCATGTTGGATGATGAAGAAACATTATTGAAGAAGTGGCAATTTGATGATAAGGCTTACAGAGATTCACTTGCTAGAAGCATTATACGACATGATCTTCCATTTAGCTACGCCGAGTATGATGCAGTTTTGGCTACAAACAAGATATTGAATCCTGATTTTGTTCCCATTTGTAGAAACACTGCAAAAACCGATTGCATGCTTGTGTTTTCAAGTGAAAAGGAAAGGCTAAAGAGTGTGTTAGCATCCATTCCAGGTAGAGTTTGTCTAACTTCTGATGTATGGACAGCTGTAACAACACAAGGTTATATGACTGTCACTGCTCATTATGTTGATCAAGATTGGAAGTTAAATAGTAAATTGCTTTCATTTTGTCACTTGGATAATGCACATACAGTGGTCGAATTATCTGGAAAATTGTTTGGTGCTCTTAAGGATTGGGGAATAGATCGTAAAATATTTTCACTCACATTGGACAATGCCTCTTCAAATGATAACATGATAAAAAAATTGAAACAGAGGCTTAATTTGCAAGATGCGTTGTTATGTAAAGGTAAATATTTTCATGTCCGTTGTTGCGCCCACATCTTGAATCTCATTGTTCAAGATGGTTTGAAGGCGGCGGGTGATGCTTTGCATAAAATTCGAGAGAGTGTCAAATATGTGAAGGCCTCAGAGGGGAGATTGAGGGAGTTTAGAAAATGCATCCAAGAAGTGCATCTAGATAATGTAGAAGGTGGATTCTTAAGGTTGGATGTTTGCACTAGATGGAATGCCACATATATGATGCTTGAAAGTGCTATTAGGTATCGACCTGCATTCATTAGCTTGAGCGATAATGATAAGAACTACACGATTTGTCCAAGCACTGAGGAGTGGGAAAGAGCACAAACTATTTGTAATATCTTGGCTCCATTTTATAATATTACATGCTTAATTTCTGGGTCATCTTACACAACTTCAAACTTATACTTCATGCAAGTTGCATTTATAGAGATGGCTTTGAATAAAAATTTGAATAGTGAAGATGAAGTGATCAAAGATATGACCAAGAGGATGAAGGATAAGTTTGACAAGTATTGGAGTGAATATTCGGTTACTCTTTCACTTGGAAATGTTCTTGATCCAACATCAAAGTTAGAATTTTTGAAGTTTTGCTTTAAGAAACTTTACCCAAATAATTATGAAGACAAGATAAAAAAAGTGAAGGATGGTTTGCATGATCTCTTTGATGAATATAAAAAAGACATGGTTCCAACAAGCTCATCTTTAGATAGTTCATCAAGAAATCGGACCTTCTGGTAAGTTTAATTAATAATCCTTTTGTTTTATTTGCCTGTGCAAGCTCTTATTTGTACACGTAATTGGTTGCATGATTTTAAAGAAATCGGACCTTCTGGTAAGTTTAATTAATAATCCTTTTGTTTTATTTGCAATTTGAATTTGCTTTTTAGTTGATGACTTATCAAATTATCGTGTATTATGAATTGCAGATATACCTGAAGTAGAGGAGATACAATTGTATGAAAAATCAAGTGGTCAAGATCAAGAAGAGACTTAGGCCGAGAAGTTACCTAATTTATAATTTACTTTTTTTTATAATTTATAATTTAATTTATGTATTTTGAATGATTATGTTAAAAGTTTAGTGTCTGATGTAAGCTTGAAATTTATTAACTTTGAGGATGCACTTTATGAATCATCATCCACAGATCTCTCGACTTTTGCGTGGATATTTTGAAGTATTTATTATTTCATGAAATCATGACACTCACTTTTTTATGGATATTAATTTTTGTGCGATGCATATGTAGTTTTATTGTCCATTGATTTTTTTTTTTATAAAAAATTTGTCAATATTTTATAAAAAAAAAATATTAAAAAATTTGTCGGGCCTAGGCCGGCCCATCGGCCCATACATATTGGGCTGGGCTAAGCGGGTCGGGCCTTGGGCCGGGCCACTTGAGCCCAATAGATGTCTTGGCCCTATGGGCCCGGGCCGGGCTGGGCTGGCCCATTTGACAGCTCTACCCGTATATGATTAAATTTTTTTTATTAAAGAAATTGTCCCGTGTATGATTAATTTTTTTATTAAAGCAATTGTCCCGTATATGATTAATTTTTTTTATTAAAGCAATTGTCTCGTGTATGATTAATTTTTTTTATTAAATCAATTGTCCCGTGTATGATTAAATTTTTTTATTAGAACAATTGTCTCGTGTATGATTTTTTATATATTAATGATCAACACTTTTTTTTTGACAAAATTATTGATCAACACTTATCCCGTGATATTTTGAGTATAATGACAAATATTTATCCCTTAGCACTTGTAGTAACATTTGTCCTCATGCATGTAGCACTTGTAGTATCATCTTCTCCGAGCTTCATATCTACTTAATCTACTTATCTACTTATCTACTTAATCTACTTATCTACTTATCTACTTATCTACTTATCTACTTAATCTACTTAATCTACTTAATCTACTTATCTACTTAATCTACTTATCTACTTAATCTACTTATCTACTTATCTACTTATCTACTTATCTACTTATCTACTTATCTACTTAATCTACTTATCTACTTATCTACTTATCTACTTAATCTACTTATCTACTTATCTACTTATCTACTTATCTACTTATCTACTTATCTACTTAATCTACTTATCTACTTATCTACTTATCTACTTATCTACTTATCTACTTATCTACTTAATATAGTAAAGGCTCATCATGCTAAACCCTAATGCCCCTTGCATAACCCTAATGCCTTACATCATCAATGATGTCATCCTGGCCTACTTATTGTTGACATGTGTCTCAATCTATGGAAGTCACTTGTGCCCATTCCTTTTCAATCTGTTGAAATGTGTTGCAGTGCATGGAGGCCATGTGTTTCACCCTCATTCTCTCCAACCTATCTTCTTTTCTTTCTCCTGCTCCACCGTCTCACCCTCATTCTCTCTTATCTTCTTCTCTTTCTCCTGCTTCACCCTCTCACCCTCCTCTCTATCTCTTTCTCTTGAAAACCCAAATAAACCCTTTTCTCATTCTCTCTCACTGTCTGACGATCTCCTTCGCTCTCACCGTCTCCCTCGCGATGTTTCTCTCTGCCGATTCTCCCTCCGGCCGCGCACCACCACATCAACGACATTGGTATCTCTCTCTCTCTCTCTCTCTCTCTCTCCATTTCTCGCTGATTAACCCTATTTCTCACTCTTTCGTCACTCTCCCAGAAATTGAAATTGAATCTGCATGCATGCTTTTACTTTCTTGATTTGGGTTTTCTTATGAATTTTCTAGGATTAAGTTTAATTGCTTTGGTTTGAGTTTACTTAGATTTAATTTTTGGGTTCTGTTATGATTGTTTTGGGATTAATTTACGGATCTGTTGTGAATTGGTGGTAGTGATGAATATGATGAATAAATTGTTTGTTGTTATTGTTAGGTCTGATTTTTTTTTTGGATCATGTTAATTTCTGTATTATCTCTTTATTTTTTGTTAATTATAACTATGTTTTTGTGTGATTATGATTAATTACATTTTTTTCTTTGCTTACTCAGGATTTGATTTTGCATGTTTGAGGTAATCCAAGAAATTGGAGCTTTGAGTATCAATAAGCTACGGTATTGTTTGTTATTGTTGTTAGGTCTGAATTTTTTTTTAGATCAGGTTAGGCTGCATTTTTCCCTACATGCATGTTTTTGCTTTCATGAATTGGGTTATGTTATGAATTTTTTGTGTTGAGATTGTTGTGAATAAATTGATTTATTTGATGTGTGTGTTGTTAAATTGTTGTTGATTTTGGTTTGTATATCACTACTTTTTCAATATGTGTATTGATTCTTTTGTGCATGCATGACTTAGTTTGTTTTTAAAATTTGTAAATACGTGGATCATTTCCTTAAAATTTAAGCTTTGCATGTCAATGAAATTGAAGTTTTGCATGTCAATAAATTGATGTAACTGTATTAATCTCATCTATCTTCCATTTTCAAGTTGTTTTGTTTTGTTCTGATTTTGAGTTTTTCCAAAATAATTTGTATTGAATCTCTCTTATTTGGATGTTGATCTTGCATGATTAAGATATTGCATGAAATTGGAGCTTAAGGTAACTGCCTTCTATTCTCAAACTCTTTAGTTCTGTTCTGATTTGAGGTTTTTCGAACAAAATTGCCTTGAACCTCTCTTACTCCGATTTTGATTTTGCCTATTGTGTTTTTTAAGTTTTTTCTGAAAATATTTTGCATTGATGTATAACAGGATCATAATTTTTTATGTTCATTTTTAAAATCAGAGTTTATCTTTGGTCTCAATTTCTTACTGTCTAATTTTTTGAGATTTTGTTTTGCATGATTATTTATTTACTAACTTTTTTGATGTTCTGATTTTTTACTTTGGAAGCAAGGTATTCTCGAATTTGTATGAAAAAGGTGAGTTTACCTTTGGTCCCAATTTCTCACTGTCTAAAGTTTTGAGATTTTGTTTTGCATGATTATTTATTTACTAACTCTTTTGATGTTATGATTGGAAGCATGATGTTCTCTAATTTATATGAAAAAAGTGAGTTTATATTTGGTCTCAATTTCTCATTGTCTAAAATTTTGAGATTTTGATCATTTGTTTACTAGCTTCTTTGAAAATGCTTACAATCTTGCAGGTTATGATTTTTTCACTTTGGAAGCAAGGTGTGGTAATTAAATTCTCTAATTTATATGAAAAAAGGTAGCTACTTATCTTTGGTCTCAATTTCTTTGTTGAAGATTACTGTGTTTGCCAAAGAAATGAACATAATATCAAAATAGATTCTTACATGCAAATTACATAAATAGTGATGAAAAAAATAGAGAACTCAGTCATGCATTTGAATCTGATCTTGGAAGTATGAGTCATTCCTACTATTTTTTTAAACTTAATAATTGTAATTAGGCAAATTGATTTTCACTTAACTTGAGCATGGTTGATGAGAAATTTCTTAACTATTTGATATGCTATTTTTCTTTGATTGTGGTTGTTTATAAAAATGGGTAATTACTCAAATGAATTTTGCAATTATTTTTAGAGTTAAGTTTCTGATTCATTTGTTGTTTCATTTTTATGGTTAATGCAAATTTATTTTTCATACATTTGAGATTTGATATGTTTTAATTCTAAGCATTTATTTTGTTTGAATGTTAATTTTCATTTGCGGTTTTATTTTTATGGTTTATGTACATTTATTAATCAGTTTATGTTTTATCAAACTTGATTAGTGTCTTATGTTTCTTTTCCTTCTGTCTTATGCCTCTCCCTACTGTGTTCTATTGCTATAACATGAATGTTAACTATTTACATGTTTTGATCTGCCATAATTGATCCAACCCTTGATCTTTGGTTTTTTAATATTGTTGTTTGCATTTACTTTATCTTTTCTGCTTCAAAAATACTTTATTTTATGTTCAATATTGCCTCCTTAAACATCGACTCTCCTCATGTTTGTCTAATACTTGATTTGGTGAAGGTGTGAGTTTGGCAACCAAGAATATTACCAATATAATGAAGAGTTTAGGAGGTAACATATGTCTTAATTATTTAATTTTAATAATTTAGTTTTACATCATGTTTTAATATAAAATACTACTATGGATAAAATGTTCTTAGCATTTTACATGTTCTTCATATCATATACTTCACATCTCTAAACTAATAATACATATTCTTTGCCAATATGCATTGGCGGGGAAGATTGGTAATGAAAGAAATGTTGTTTGGGTTTTAGTGAATTTGGATATGGTAGGCTTATGATCTCTTTATTTGTTAGACGAAATCTGAATCCAACAGGATCGATGTGCAGGAACCATGAGGGGATTATTATTGTTTGCCAACTTTGCGTGTGAAATCGATGTTGAGTGCTAGAATGGGGCATGGAAGCCAACCCTTAGCGATTGTCCACTCTGGGTTGTTCTAAAGCTGTATTACCTCATTCATTTGTGTTAACCAAAGTCACTTGAATAGAATAATACAGGTTTAGAACCACCTAGAGTGGATTATCATTGAGTGTGGGTTTTCATTCCCCGATTTAGCATTCAACTTCGGGTTCATTTGCAGAGTTGGCAATTAACACTAATCTCTCCATGATTTCTTAATATCGATCCTGTTGGGATCGGATTTTCGTCCGACGAATGGATGGGTCATATATCTATTTTATTCATCTTCGCTTTAATCTTAGTACTAGCACTTTGTTACCGTTCTTCTTCATCAACGCATTTTATCAATAAATATGTATTGATAGTTTGCAAATGTGGCGAATATGTTGATGAGTGGCATGTAATAATATTTGCTCCATCTATAATATATCTAGCCACTTTTCCCACATGATTCATTGTGTCTTTCCATAATTTTTTATTACCTCGAGGCAACTTCTTACACATTTTACATTGTTTTTAAAATGTGATTTGCAAGGAAGAAGAAATACGGGTTGTTGGTTTGCGCCTAATCTATAGGATACTTATCACAAATAACTGTATTCAGGTAAACCATCTATTTTGTTTTTGTATGCATTAAATCCTATTCGTTCTCTTATTCCATTGATTGTAGCTATCAATTGAACACAATAATAAAATCATGCAATGGAATATGTAAAAAAGAGCAGTCGCATGTAACAGTGTGTCCTACAGATATCTTCTTATTTTCCAAACTCTTTTGAATACTGTAGTGATAGTATTGCTTATTCTACCTTTCTCATTAATCCATTCTTAAATTGTTTAGATATCGGCTAATGCCAGTGCACCTTCTATTATGTATTTCTAGGCCTTGCAGTTTGGAGCAGATTGAATGGAGTACGAGAGAGGCTGCAATTAGCTCTTTAAGGTAGTGATTAGTTCATAAAATTGCAAATCTGTAATCTTTTCAATTTTCTAAATTTTAGGTTTTTTGATATGAATACTAAGTCTATTTTGAGTGCATATATTGAAGGATGTTGAAGGTTTAAGTTAGTTTTTCTTCTAGCCTTGCAGTTTGTAGGAGATTGAAGGGAGTACGAGAGGGGCTGCAATTAGCTCTTTAAGGTAAACGTTTCATAGTTTGAATTGGTTCTATGAATGTGCGGATTTGATCATGGAATGACTAGATCCAGATGGCACAATATATATATTGGTAGCGTATGTCTGTATTATTCAATTTCCATGATTCAGTTTAGCTTTTAATAAAATATTCCTATCATTTAACATGTCCCTCATTGTCATTTACTCCACATCTCTAAACTAATAGTCCATACTCTTTGTCAATGTGCGTTTGCGGGGAAGATTGGTGATGGAAGTAGTACTGCTAGGATTTTAGTGAATCTGGATATGGTAGGCTTAGGACCACTTCATCTGTTAGGCGGAATCTGAATCCAACCGGATCGATATGCAGGAATTGTGGGTAAATTTTTGTTGTTTGCCAATTTTGCGTGTGATTTATATCTTAAGAGCCAGAATGAGGCATGAAAACTTATATTCAGCGATGGTCCACTCTGCGTGGCTCTAAAGCTGTATTACACCATTCATCTGTATTAAACATAGACAGAAGAATGTGATAATCCAGGTTTCGAGACACCCAGAGTGAACTACTGTTGAGTGTATGTTTTCAGGCCCCGCTCTAGCTTTCATGGTTGATTTTGCATGCAAAGTTGGCAAATGACACTTATCTCTCCATGATTTCTAATATTGATCCGGTTGGGATCAGATTCCGTCCAACAGATGGATATGTCATGAGTCTAATCTATTCATTTTCCCTATAATCCCAGCATTACCACTTCCATCACCATTCTTCTTCATCAACGCACATTTTTAAAAAATATGTATTAGTAGTTTCCATATGCGGCGAAAATGGCTATGTGTGGCATGTAATAATATTTAATGTTCTTATTATTATTGCCCTATACATTTACATAAAATTCTGTTGATTCTCTTCTTTTCTCCAATGAAATGAAATATGTGCAAATGGAATAATTTTCTTATTCATCATCATCGTCTGGTTCTTTTTATAGACACTCATTCTTAACTGCATACTTTACGATGCCGATAAAAGCGGAAAAGGATAGAATCAGAACCAGGTGATTATGATGATGATGGACAAGAAGGCTCCCCTATTTTCATGTATGTCATTTTGTGTTCCTCTTATTGTTATCAAGTGATCAATAGAATTTTCATACAAGTGTATAGAACGATCAAATGGTTTGGTAAAAAGTCCTCATGGTATTGAGACAAATATTTACTTCAGTTATCCAGCCATAAGAGGAAGTTGTTTTCTGAAGAGACATTTTGTCTTCGGAATGTGTCGCGTAAAAGGCAATCCAATCTTTGTTTTTCACGAGGCATCTTCTCAAGTCACAATATCTCTTCAGAAAGCAATTTTCTCTTCTGATTGGATGACCGAAGCAAACATTTTTCACAATATGTTCTGTGTTTAAGTCACACTTGCTTTCTTCCTCTTAGTGTCGTTTGCATCTACCTAAAATTCTATTGGTCCATTGCTTTCATTAATAGGAGATCTCCTCGAAACACATCTCTATATACACCAAATAATTTAGGATGGAATAAGGGTTCTTTCTACTTCTTCATTGTCATGATCATCTGGTTCTGGTAACACTTCCTTGACTTTTTATGTGTTATTTGGGGCTGTGAAGCGTGCAGTTAATGTACAGTGTTAATATGGACCATCCAAATTAACGGTCTCTTAAGTGCACGCTTTTCAGTCTCAGATAACACAATAAAACTTCAGGGAAATGTAATTGGTACCAGATGATCATGATGATGAGCAAGAAGATAGTCTTCCTATTTTGACCTGTATAATTTTGTGTTCCCAGCACTGTGGTTCGTGGATCTCTCCTATTGATGGAAGAAACATATCAATATAGCCTCATGGACATGTATAAAAGGAAGCACACAAGTGTCACTTAAACAGATAATACCATTGATTAGGTAATCAATTGGAATTATAAAATCAATATTGCAATTATAATATATTTAATATAATTATTAGTTTGACATGTTAGTTTGATGAAAATTCCCCTACTCCCAGGATTGATTGTTGATGAGAAATTGTGGGTCTATAGAATAGGCCTACACTCCCACCTCTAACTAATTTTCAATTGAAGTTCTTATCTCTTCCTGCCTTATAGTCTTCACATCTATGGCGACTCCATCATTCACAAGGTTTGTTTGCATTGTCCTCTGCCAATTTAAAGGTTATATTGAGATTGGGTCAATGGAGATCAAAAATTCTGTCTGACTTTTGTGCTTGATTGTGTTGTATATAAGTTTCAAAAGAATTCTACGAAAGGAGACTAAGTCATTTGAAACTTGCATCAATCCACGCGAGGTATTGCCCCCTAACACCCTAAACATTAACTTTAAAGTAGCTACACACCCAACACATTAACTTTTCATGTTTATCAATGTACAGCGAAGGATCCAAATCTGTCCGAGGTTTAAAGCTGCTTGGATTAAAGAGCTTAGGAAGGATTTTTTTGGACTACTGCAGCGTGAAGATGGAGAATCAATTCAGGTCGCACTCTTGCTTCATGAGGGCAACTCTTACATGACAGACGGCATGCTTGCTTCCTCTTTCTTAGGCCTTCAAGAACTAACCCAGGTTCTTCTCACATATGAAATTTATGGCAATTGCTTCAAAGTTGCTATTCTCAAGGATGAAAGTTTAGCCAGCAATGACATATCCAAAAAATTTTGTGAATCTCTAGAGACAGTTAATGGTGGAGGAAAAGATGATGATACCATGCTTGAAGAAGTTGACAGCAAGAAAGCAATTTAATTAGAAATAGCATCTTTATCATCATCAATTTTTGTAATTCCAGATCATTTGAATATTAATTGTTAGTTCTTTTTGGTCTTCAATGTATGCTTTAACAATTTAATTATGGTATTTTCTCTTAACTATGCAATATTTCAATTTTCTTGCAAGCTTTTGTGGCAGCAACATATATTTTATTGTGTTTTCCTAATGTTATATTGGTTTAAATCATTTTGGGTTTATTTGTGATTAAACTTCTTTCTTTAAACAATATCCATGGTTGATCATGACCATGATTGGTGTACCTATGATATTTCGTCGAACCATGCTTTAACAATTTAATTATGGGATTTTCTCTTAACTATGCAATATTTCAATTTTCTTGCAATTAACAACAAACGGCTCACCAATCCCGTGCATTGTTTTTTAAATCATTTTGGGTTTATTTATGATTAAACTTCTTTCTTCAAGCAATATCCATGATTGATCATGACCATGATTGGTTTACATATGCTATTTTCGTCGAACCCGTGCAACGCACGGGTCGGCGTCTAGTTGTATTTCTTCATTCAAGTTTCAATTAATCAAAACAAGTGTGTTGTTTTTCTTATAGAGAATGGATTCTCTCTTGGCTCCTGAGCCAAAACAATTAATGTATACGGTTGAAGCATGCACCGATAATCAAGGAGTTTTTTATATCAACTGTCCGAATAAGGGAATGTGTAATCAATAAGCTTCCGCTATGTCACATATTCTCGGCCTCGTCAATGTCCACTCTGTGTTTCTCCCAATCTGACCGTGAGGGTTCCCACGGCTGCTCGTTTGTTCTTAACAATTTTATATAGCATTACATTTAGTTTGACAGCAGGATCCTTTCTCACAAAATCTAAGGTATGTTCAAAGTAATGATTCAATCAGATTAATATCTGCAACTCCGTAAGTGATGTGGCTTGCCTTACCATAAAACTACAGGACTATAAATGTTTTATGCTTTTGAAGAACCAGCAAAAGCAAACAAGAATTTTCTAGTGGTTTTACTGAAAAATATGGTTTTTGATAGATGTTGGTTGATCTGTTATAATTTCAATATTTAAACATTATTTAAACATTATATTTAAACAAGCGTTTCTCGGTGAAAGAAGATGAAAATAATTAGTTAATATTTTGTTAATAGTTAGTTAATAGTTTTGTCGGAGGGGCAAACTGTTTGCCAGGAGTGGTGGTGGAAGACAGATTCCATCTTCATGGGTTTTGGTTGGAGAATCGTGCACCACGTTCTCAGCCTCAGTATTGTAAAGATACCGTTTGGTTGGTGTAGATGTGCAGGTAATTTCTCATGGCTTAGAGGCTGACATGATAGAATGGTGGCCTTCGCTGACTAGGGACAATCGTAATTTCTGGAATTACGAGTGGCGTAAGCATGGGAGTTGTAGCATAATGACTCGAGCTCGATACGTGCACGTGGTTTTAGAAAAGTGAAACTTTTACTAAATTTGTTATGATTTGTTATGAAATTGCATTGTTAAATTAAAGGTATGAATCATATAATTTGACTTTAGTTTATATTATAGTTTTTTATTAGTAGTTGTTATTATCTTTTCAAAATATATTTTACCAAGCAAATTTTTGCTTAAAAATAAACATAAAAAAAAAAGTTTTTTCAGCATTATTAGCTGTTATTATTTTTTAAAAAATTTGTTTTAAAAGGTATCTGAAAGTTAAAAGTAAAAATAAGATGTTTCAATAAAAACAATTAAAGCTGTTTGATAATTGAGGTTTTTTAAGCTTCAAAAGTCTTTTATTTGTGTATTTTACTTATAAAGATTGAACAACTTTTTTCTATCAAAATTTCTTGAAAATCTATTTAGTCTAGTTTTACCTTTTATTGAATAAAAGAATTTAAAATAAATTAGATAAAATGGTACTTTATATTCTCTAATAGTGATATTTATTAATTTAAGAAAAATGCTAAAAAATATATTTGTACTCGATAAAAAGGTAAACAAATTTGTTTGGTAACAAATTTGTCCACTTGTATAAGTTAGACAAAAAGTCTCATAATATGGAGAGCTTATTATATATATATATATATATAAAATATGGAAGCCTTTTTTAACTTGAAAAGAAGTCATGCTGATGCGAAGTTTACCCCTAACTTAAAGTAAGAATGATCCTCAAATATGTTTTGATAGGATAATATTTTGAGATAAAATAATTTTTTAAAAGAATTCAAATTTTTCTAAATAATTTCTTTTTAGATAATTAATTTAGATAATTTTTAAATTGATGTGAATTTTTGAAATATTTTGTTCAAATTAAATTTAAAAAAATTCAAAAGACACTTAAATGCTATTAATTCAAAATGTCTTCCTCCCAAATGTTTTAGAAATTTCAAATTAACCTTGTAAACATTTTAAAAAAATTAAACTGATGGTGAAAAAAAAACTACTTTTATTAGTTACTCTTGGAGTCAATTGATCAATTCTCTAAAAATAAATGCTAAACATTGCACTAGTTAAGGAACCAAAAGTGGTAAAATTATCTTGGAACTTGTATAGCTAATTTTTTAAAATGTATATTATGTTTTTTTCAATGTAAAATATAGTATTTTTTAATTTCTTAACTAGTGCATCTGATGTATTAGTTAGCAAGACTCTTTTTTTAATTATGTTATGCTCCGGTGGCGCCTTAGGACATCTCTTACGATCAACAAGTTAGATCAAAATTAATACAAAAAACGAATAGAGACTATTATCGTAACAAATTGAAACGGGCAACAATACAAATTAAGGGTTTGTAGGACATACAATATTTATGAAAAATGCATATGTGACACTCTATAGTGTTACTCCATTATAAAACTCCAAAAAACAAACCTATCATAAGAATTTAAGCAACTTCAAGTTTCGCTACTTAAGCTGACTTCGAAGAATCAGGGTCTTATTGTTTCTGGTTATACTCATTTGTAGCGCATGCAACATCTTATACTTGCCTATGTTGAAGAGGTTTGCTCTGAAATTTAATTGATGCTTGTCTTGCAAAGTTTGAATTTTTTAGTGGAAACATTGTTTTGTTGAACATGATTCATGAAACATTTATTGGAAACACATTTAACATTTTGGATTTTTTTTTTGGTCAGGTAGCCTGGCTAGAAATTCCAGCTTTAAAGTGGATAAGTGGGATGATCAGTGTTTGATCCCCGGCCCCTGCATATATAATGCATTGTCTAACCAATTGAGCTTCTTTGAAGTGAACATTTCACTTTGTGGGGTAAATTAAGTATTCTCGACAGTTGATGAGAAAATCATTTGTTGATGTTCCAACACATCATTGATCTGTTATTTATGTGTATGTAAAAATAGCTGGGTTGAGAGTTCTTATTTTCTCTTGTAAAGTTAATTGTGTAGTTCGGAGGAGTCAAATCTTAACATCATTGTTGTTGACTATCTGAAAAAAAGTCTATACTTTCCAATCTGTTTATTCACTTATAAAGTGAGCCGTTTAGGTTTGGGAAATAGTTTTTGAGCTCATTTGGTTTTCTTGAACCTTCTTCCAGTTGAGCGTGATGCTGGTCGTTTACTATATTGTGTGTTGGCCGGTATAGGGCTTCCCACTGATCGATTACATGTTGTCATCTTGAATAGTATCGATGCAGTTTCTGACTGATATTTTCTATTGGAGTTTCTCTCTGCCAATGCCATCACAACAGTACACCTTTCTCGCCTCCTCGGTGAAGAATGGGTATTGTGGGTTTCAGAGGAATTTGGATTTATCACCCTAAGCGACTCCGTTTCTATGGGAAGCAGTATAATGCCCTAGAAAAAGAATCCAGATCCAATGGAACTTGTTTGTGGTAAGTCTGCCAGAATAATAGGGGGTTTGGTCTCTCTTATCACATTGTGCAAAGGACTTCCACATGCTTACAGTCGCGAAAAATAGGAAAAGGCGACATCCATTCACTCACGCCGTATTGAATTTTCACAGAGAGTAAATATTTACATAGACTCTTCTCAAACCAGCAGTAATCTCTCATCACGCAAACCTCTACAAATTAGTCATCAAATACAAATCAACAAAAGGATTATTAATATGACGATCTGGATAATTAATAACCCATGCTGGATTAATAGAATGTGTGTAAGTAACCACTGGACTTGAAAAAAAATCCATTAATAAGTACCATTCTGCTAAGAACAAAGTCACATAGGGTTACAAAGTATAGTTATGTGAACCTATCTATGACAGAACAAATCCACTAGTTTTGGGATATGCATATCAGAAGAGAGCAAAGTGGGATAAGCAATGGATCATCCCTTTTTAAATGGTTCCAGAGATAAATTGACAAAACTTAAAGCTTAGTTTGTCAATGTCAAATAAACGGTTGATAAACAACTTAATCAGATAAAAAGAGAACAAGCATACAAAAAAAATAAAATAAAGCAATTTGTATTTAAGTAACTTGATAAACACCTTTAGGTTGAAACCATACAGATTAGACTACAAAAATCATTGATTGATCATTTCTCTGAAAGGAACAAGATTTTCTTTATATGTTACAATCTTCAAAGAAAGCAACTCTCCTTTAGCCCCAATTTCACTAATCCTTTGGGTACTAAAATCATACCAAGCCAACTCATCATCGTATTTTTTTCTGAAGAATATAAACCTCTTCTTCCCTGCTCCGATAGGACGCATAACACTACAAATTAAGGGTCCTACAACAAAGAATTTAGCCCATGATTCCTTAACACCGAGTTCACCTAAAATCCATATGTCAAAAAAATCTTTCGTTTTAAAATTACATATTAGAGAAATAGACCCATTTAACTCCAACAATTGTTTCTCCTGCAGTTCAATTTGTTTGCCTAGGTCCGAGGGTAAGGTCGTTGTAAAGAATGTCTCATTTCTAAAGTCGAAAGACACTATATTATTTCTATAGTTATACCAATGACAAAATCCGTTCAAGTTCACGTTCCTAGAAGTACTACTACCCCAGGAATCAGGCAAGTCAACACCATCGAGTTTTCTCCAAGAGTTACTTCTGAGACTGTATATCTCCCAATATTCATCATACATGTCAATTTTAAAACCATCCCAAAATTCATAGTCATCCTCCAACACCTCATCCAACAACTCATTCGACTCCCACAAATGGCAATCCTTGTCAGGCAACCAAACCCAACTTCCTTCAAAAACTTGGTAACACGGCGCAAATCGAATCACCTTATAGTCATCTCGAATACAATCATAACAAAATCCCGCAGGCTCATAGTTGTTGTCATAGGGTTCATAGCTAGGAGGTATGATCTTAAATTCCTCGGTAGCAGGGTTCCACAATACTGTCTCATTCCCATAGCCATTAAAGAGACAGAAAATTCCATTAACACTAGAAGAACCCAAAATATCAATATCTGAATCGTTCTCTAAAAAAGGAGGTGGCCAATCTAATCTCACCCTATCCTCAAAGCTGTCACCGGAAAGAATGCATAGAGAGTCGTGAATGGGAATCATCCGTGTCGTTTGCTTTAGGAGGAGACGTGTGGTGTCTTCGTCGTCGTCAGGGTGTTTGGATATGAAGAAATTGGTGCGGAACATGTCCATGAAATTAAGGTTTTGGAGTAAAAGAGACCATGATTTTGTGAACGCATGTGAATCGTGTGAGTGATTTAAGAGGCAATTTAGAGAGAATGGACAAAGCAATGTCATCGGGTATGTAAGAAGAAGAACGACAAGTATTAGTACTAACCTTCTTCTTCGTAACAGCAGCCATGAATTGATGAATTATGCCCCTTCTGGCATTAGATTTTTAGAACTAATCTAACTACAAATAGAAATAGGAATGACCTTCCTCTTTTATAGATTTTGTTACTTGTTGTTGAAGGTTTGGTCCTCCCTCTTAGTTATATGCTTTGTACGGACTCGATTAAAATACAGAGTATATAATTTGTTCGGATCCGACCTCAAGTCCACAAGCCAGATTTTGGATCTCATATTTTGACAGGCCAGAATTAAACTTGGCAAAGCCGTAATCAATTGTTTTTATCGTTTTTTTTTTAACCAATTGTTCTTATCTGATTATGATATGTTAATACTTTACTTTTTTTTGTCCCTATGAGTTTAGCTTAATTGGTTGGGACATCGCACTATATGTACAGTAGCCGGGGTTCGAACTTCAGACACTCCACTTAGTGAAATTTCAAGCCATTAGGCTATCTACCAAAAAAAATACTTTACTTTTTTTTTTTGGTCTTAATATTTTACTTTATTTAATCACACACATGACACATCAACATAAAAGGCTACACCAATCAAACGGTTCCCCATATGCCACGTATAACTACAAATAAATCTAACGGTATCTGAAAACTGATTCCAAATTGAATATACTCGCGCTCTCCCTTTCACACTTTACACATATTACATCGTTCCGTGTGATAAAAGCTAAGCAACTTAGGTTTTCCAATTTCGATTCCATTCTTCTTATACAAACCTTCAACAACACACACATTCCATTTTTACAAGGTATCATTTATCTATGTTTTATCTTCAATTTCGTCCTAAATTTCAATTGTTGTTTCCGTTTCAGTTTTCAATTTCTTTTGCTTCAAATCATTGTTCTACTGATGAAACATCGAAATTCATTTTTTGTTTGTTAAATTGGATAATCAAATTAAGCATATGTGTCTAGATATCATTGGATTCAATCAACGATTCTTTAATTACTAATATTATCATATAATTTTTATTTTTATTGATATTAATATAATTTGCTTATTTTATTAGTTATTATTAGCTATTTCAAGGTTTGCTTTTAAATTTTTTTGTCTTTGAATTTGTCATTATGTGGATATTCTATCATTTTGCATTTGATTCTCTTTGATTCCGGTTTCTATGAAAATTTGTGTCTATGTTCTGTTATGTGTTTATTTTAGGAGTTTGTGATCTATTTTGGTGGTAGAAACTTGCATGAACCATCAGAATAAAACTATGTCTTATTAAAATGAACTGTAATTTCTCTAGTAATTGAATTTTTTTTTTTAAAAAAAATATTGCTAATTTTTAGTTGTCGGCAACATCATCGTCAATTTTTAGTATATTAAGATTTGAGTTGGCTTGCAATTTTTTTTTCCTTTTGTTGATTTGTATTTGATGGCTAATTTGTTTTGATAGGTTTGCGTGACGATAGATTACTGCTTGTCTGAGAAGAGTCTATGTAAATATTTACTCTTTGTGAATATTCAATACGGCGTGAGTGAATGGATGTGGCCTTTTCCTATTTTTTGTGGTGGTCGTGAAGCGAAAAACATCAAAATCCAAAAATCTCGAACGGTTATTACAAAATCTTCAGCTGATTCTGTTATGAGGGAATTGGATGTTTTGAGATTTCCTTCTGTTAAAGAGGAAATTGTGCCTTCCACTTCAAGAAAGGTGAAGCAAAAACGGTATAGTAGTGAGGAGACGAAAATCGATAAGGAATGTGATTTTGTTATTGTTCCGTTTGATGGTGAATGTGTTTCTGACACTGAATCTGTTGATTCTGATTGGTCTATTGGTTGGTTGGAGCCTCACGGAACCGGATTCTCTAGTCATGACGATGAAAGTTGCGAAACAGATAACAATTTTGCCGTGCTTGTTCCCTGTTATGGATGCAACTATGGTGGCATGTTGGAAGACGATCCTAAAAACAACGTACTAAGCAATGCTGGGTACTTTTCGGATGGTAAGAAGTTTGCTTTGATCTATTGTCAATTAGATATTTACACATTATTTTCTATTAAAGATGCCATTAGAAATTATAAATGTTATGGTATGCACTAGTTCAGAGTTAACATTAGGTTAAGATATGAAATGAACCATTCAAATGAAGCCTGCTTTTAATTGATGGTGGAATTTGCACATGTAATACTAATTAGAATTTTGTGTTAAAAAATTAGCTCAGTAAATATTTTCTGTCACATTTAAGTGAGATGCATTTATGAACATTTCCAAGTGCGTTGCTGTGATGTTATACGGTACTAAATATTGAGCGGTAACACACCAATAGCAGAGTAAGCTTATGCAAAAAAAATATAGGACAATAGAATAGAAATACAGTCATTAGAGAGAAAGTGGAGGAGCTCCGTAGTATGAGTTAGAATCCTTTCCGTTTAACAAATGGAGAGGATCTCTACTCGATAAAATCTCATCTTTGGTGGTTTGGACAAGCATGAAGGAGACATGTAGATGCACATATAAAAGAGTAAACAAAATGGAGGATAGTCTTGTAGTTAGAGGTAAAAAATCCAAAGAAAATTATAGGCTAAACTAAATTATCAATATAGAATTAGAAATGAATGGTAAATCTTTGGACCTATAGATAACACACAACTTTCGTTTTAGGAAGTTACTTCATTTTGTTACTTTGAAAGATAAATTCGAAGAGCATATTCATTGTACACGAACAAGTTTAAAAAAATTGAAAATATGCCAATTGCCACGAACTTGGTTCTTTTAGTTATTAAGACAAATATTCATATACTTTCAAAAAAAAGAGACAAATATTCATATAATGGCGATCTGTAAATAATGTGATGACTTGTCTTAAGATCACCGGAACCAAATAACATGTCCGGATGTTATGTCACTGTTATGGAACATTTTTATAACTTAATTTAGATCCTGGTTAATCTTACTTTTGTCTATAAATTGTAACTCAAGATGAAACTGTACTATTAGGCAGATTTTTCTTCTCAATTCTCATACCATATGCCAATGTTTGCACTTACCATGCATAAATGAAAATCGTCTGGCACATCGCAGTTTACTTGGTGCTTTTTATATGTTCTTTCTCCGGTGGCTAAAATGTTGATGTGTTCGATTCCTTTGTTGTCTGCAGAGAGCAAGAAACATGTGGAAAATTGGATATCTTCACTTCGGAATACCTAATATAAAAAAAATTTATAATTATGTTTCTGCAGTATAGAGGAGCCTCTACAACTGTTTCTTTGTTAAAATTCTTTGTTGTTTTTAGCTATAAACAATTATGCAATCTAAGCATTGAGGGAAAACTGATGTACTGCAATGTGATGACTTAACATTGGGTTTAGCCTAATCCAAATCCTAGAAGGAGATTATGTGGTCATTAATAAAGCAGTTGTGTTGTTTTAGTTCTGTGTGAGAATTATGAACCACTTCTGCTCTAATTTCAACATTGGGGAATCAAAAGATTGAAAAGAGAAGGAAAAATATATATATATGGATTAAAGATGAATGCATGTTCAATTAGTGAGCTTTCAATTCTCTATTGTAAATATATATGTACATATGATTTGCATGTCAAAGCATGCACTTAGATTTGTATATAATCGTATATTATATTACCAAAAAAAAGAGGTTGTATATAAATAAAAATATATAATGTGTATACTTCTCTTCTCTATTATTCTGTGCATTTGCATTGTTCCTTAAGAAATCAAACCACAAAAGCTTTTTTTTGTTTTTTTCTTTTCTTTTTTACAAAAGAAAGATCACTGCATTTCATTCATAATAATAAAAACGAGTAATGCATGTAGGTGCATCATAGCACATATAAGAGAGACATAGTTATTTGTGCTAACTGAATTATCATATTAACTTCTCTTTTAACAAATTCAATATTGAGAGAGTTCAAAAAGACTAGAAAAAGATATTTTGCAATCAAACATTATACAACCAATTCAAAAATATATTTCTTTGAGAATTAAATCTAATACCAATTGCAACCAATTTGGAGTTGAGGTAAGTAATTTTACCATTGAATATTATATAAAAAAAATCCAATATTTTACAAATGAAAATTAAGTGACGGTTAACTGATTTTACACATCTAATGAGAATCCAACCCAATATTTTAGAAAAGAAAATTAATTGACTGATACGTGATAATTTTGTGAGTTCTCATTGAATGTTCAATTACATCACAATTCACCTCCAGTAATTCAAATGATATATTTTTAGATAGGCAAAATGACAAATAATCAGAAACTCATACAAAAGTGGGGGAACCGGATTTGAATCCTGGTCATAGCATTTGATCTAACAATTTCGACATTTCTAAATTCAAATATTATTTTCAACTTAGGAAAAATTTACATTATCTCATTTTTTTTCCAATATAAATGAACAACATTTCCACATTGTGAATTGTTATTGTACACTATATAATCATCGAATAATCACAATTTCACAAACGGAAGAAAAGATGGTCACCAACTTTTAAAGCATCTCCAATAAGGGTATCATGAAGAGTTTTATAAATTAATGATATGTACCTTACTTTTTTTATTATTAGAGTTTCATGACGTGTCACAGAAGGTATCAAAATTGATGATAGAGTACTTTATTTAAGGTACCGTATCATCAATTTAATATTACTTATATCAAATTAAATAGAATTGATTACTTGTTAATAATATATGATACCCAAAGTGATATCACCATTGGAGCAAAATATATATGAGTTGCATAAATATTATATGGCATTATAGGGACCACTTTTTAGTGATATCTTAGTGTGTGGTTTTTTTTTTTACACATCAACCTTAGTGTGTGTGTTTTTTTTGACACATCAACCTTAGTGTGGGTTAAAATCAGTTTTTCATGTTTACATTTTTATTATAGTGTTTTTTGACCAAATGTTTACATCTTAGTAATTAAATTAAAAATAAATTTCTAACGTAAAATATATATTTTGGCATAAAGTAAATAATTAATGACTAATATAATCCAAACATGCAATTTATAAGTTTCTGACAGTTGTGTAATACCCCAAAAAATTTCTAACAAAAAGTCCTCCAAATTTGGCGAAGTATCCTCCTCTTCATATCTACCCCACAAGAAACCGTTGTCACCAACATTTTTTAACAAATTTTTTTAACCACCTTATCATTAAAATTACAGCTCTTTTTCCATTGACCAACATTTTGAGTGCTTTTGTTTGTTATCTTTGTGTCACCTTGTTGGTTTCAATTATTTTCATATATAATCAAGGTTTTACCTTAATGTGTTTGATTATTATTATAATTGTAATGTAACATAAGATAAAGATGTTAGGAAGAGCAGCAACAAATGCATATTCATGGTGGTGGGCTAGCCATGTTAGGACAAAACAATCAAAATGGTTGGAACAAAGCCTCCAAGGTATGTATGTCTTTTACAACACAACAATTCCATCATGGTTTCAATTTCTTATCTATGTATTTCTAAGGTTGTAAATTGTAATGCATTATCATTAATTTCAAAAAAGTTAAACAAATGTTCTATCTTTTTTGCCATTAGTTTTATTTTAATTCATAGGCTAATCAATAAAATACTTTCATTTGTGTCCTCGTGAGTTTAGCTCAGTTGGTAAGGACATCGCACGTTATGTGCAGGGACCAGGGTTCGAACCCAGGTACGCCCACTTATTCACCTTTAAGGGGTGAAACTCTAGCCACTAGGCTACCTAACCAAAAAAAAAAAAAAAAAATACTTTCATTTGTTATTAATTTTTATCATTTTCTTATGATACATCCACATTATAGAATATAGTTTGTATGTATAATAATTGGATTCTAGGGATGTAAAACAAAAATTATCAGGAATGTGGAGAATAAATAAATTTTGTATCAAAATGATCTGAATAACAAGCAAAAATATATGCAAGAATAACCATATAATGCATAATGTAGCTCTATAGGTTTTGTTTGGTGCGAAATTCCCACTTTCCTTTGCGGTGTCAAAATATCATGCATTCACTGCAGTAAGAGAACTCGGCCGTTGGATTAAAAACGAATGTTTATATTTCAACTTCACATATCATATTTCAAATACAAACTCAAAACGGCCGAAATCTAATGACTGCAGTAACTGCATGGTATTTTTGATGCGTCTAATCCAAATCTAAAGGTTCAAAGTTCAATTATTTTCTTTGGAAGAAAACTCAATGCAAATGTCATGCAATAATGTTTAACAGATATGGAGGAGATAGTGGCCGAGACCCTCAAAATAATTGACGATAGTGGGGACTCGTTTGCCCAAAGGGCGGAAATGTACTACAGAAAGAGACCAGAACTCATAAATTTTGTGGAAGAAGCCTTTAGAGCATTTAGAGCATTAGCAGAGAAATATGATCATCTATCAAAGGAGCTACAAAGTGCGAACCGAACAATTGCCACTGTTTTCCCCGAACAAGTCCATTACAGAATAGATGAGGATGAATATGAAGAAAGTTTCCCTGAAACTAATTCATCATCTACTAACCCTAACGAAACAGAAAAACAATGCAACATTCCTAAACCTCCGAGTATCCCGAAGAAACATAATCGAAGTCCATCTATGTTGCTCTCAAAAAAAGGAACACATAGGAGAAGTGCCAGTACTGCAAAATCTGTTTCAAATTCAACAGTTCAAAGTTCCGGTTTGAGTAAGTTTGAAGCATTAGCCGAAATAGACAAGCTTCAGAAAGATATTTTGGCATTGCAGACTGAGAAAGAATTTGTAAGGAGCTTGTATGAAAATTCATACGAAAAATATTGGGAAATTGAAGACAAAATTACAGGAATGCAAAAAAGAGTTTGCAATTTGCAAGATGAGTTTAATATTAGTACAATTATTGAAGATAATGATGCAAGAGCTTTAATGGCAGCCACGGCGTTAAATTCATGTAAAGAAACCCTAGATAAGTTGAAAGAGGTACAAATACAATCATCCGAGGAAGCTAGAGAAGCACACCAAAAGTTTAAGGAAGCTCATCAGAAATTTGAAAACCTTAGAAGTAACTTTGTTTCCAAGCAAACAAATCAGCGAGACGAGGAAACAGATTCAAAAAGTAAAGATGAAGAAGAGATAGAACTTAGCTTGGAAGAAAATATGCATGTGCATGATGACTTAGCGTCGTTGCATGAGAGGATTAAGGAAAAGCTTGAGGAAGATTCGGGAAGTTCGCTTACGATGACAGAAATTGCAGAGCTGATTGATGAGCTTGTAAGTAAGGTTGTTAGTTTGGAAACGGCAGTTACTTCTCAGAATTCATTGGTAAAGAGACTGAAATCGGAAGCAGATGAACTTCAAACAAATATACAAAGTTTAGAAGAGGACAAAGAAATTCTTCTCGAAGATTCAGAAAATAGTCATAAAAGGATGAAAGAATTGGAAGAGGAGTTGAAGAGAGTTAAAGCTCTCAACAAAAGTGTCGAAAGGCAAGATAAGAATCTCCATACAAACTTTCATGAAGCTAATATTAATCTTGAACATCTTTCAGGAAGATTGAAAAATGTGAAGCTAGATGGGGATTTTGAAAAACATGTAGATGAATTGTCGACTGATAATTTAGCAATCTCGAATGATGTCAAGGAAGATCATGCTACAAATATCAGCGAAGTCATAAATGAAGATGATAAATCTAGTTTGAAGGAAAATGTTGATTTTAGGACTGAAGTGACGCCGGAGCTAACACAACAGGATCAGGTTGAATCACTTGATGTTGAAACCAGGGAGGAAAAAGATAAAACTAACTTGAATCAGATGTTTGGAAATGGATCAGATGACAGAGAAAAGATTATGTTGGAGGAGTACACATCGGTTCTAAAGAACTATAACGATGTAACTGACAAGCTCAACGATACGGAGAACAAAAATCGGAACAGCATTTTTGAATTAGCACTTCAGGTAAATATATTTCCTTATTATAACTTTAAAGTCAAATTAAAAGAGTCATATGTTCAACACTGCAATTTCATAACAAATTTAGTAAAAGTTTCACCTATTTTTGAAGTTGGTTTTTAGTTAGCACAAAACTATTAACTAACTCTTAACAAACTATTAACTAATTTTATCTCCAATAATATATGCAGGTGAAGGAATTGAAGGATGTAGTTGCCACTAAGGACGAAGAAATAAACATTTTACAAAAGAAGCTTAGCTATTCAGAAAGAAATCTGGATGAAAGTCCCCGTACCCCTTTCACCGAGGAAGCGTTTCTTGAAAACGCAGCTCAAGGAGATAACATGCAGGGTACTGAAGTTTCATCTTCAGATATAGGTAGCACTTCTTTTGGAGATCAACATCACCATGTTGAAAACACAGGAAATATTGACATAAGGACAAGATTAATTTTGGTGAGAGAAAAACAAAGTTACAAGAACCGTTCCCTTTCACCATTAGAAAAGAAAATCCGTTCTGAAATAGATGATTTGCTCGAAGAGAATTTAGAGTTCTGGTTGAGGTTCAGCACTTCAGTTCATCAGATTCAAAAGTTCCAAGAATCTTTACAGGACTTAAAAGCAGAACTAAGAAAAATAAAGCATAATAACTTTGTGTCGGAAAGCAAGATGTCATCGAAAGCTATACAATCAGAAATAAAGCCGATATTTAGACATTTGAGAGAAATAAGAACTGAGTTATCATTATGGCTAGAACATAATGAAGTACTGCAAGATGAATTACAAGCTAGACATCCATCATTATGCAGCTTACAAGATGAAATAGCAAGTGCGGCGAATCCAGATTCATCGTCGAAAAAAGGTGAACTTAGTGACCATCAAGCTGCAAAGTTTCAGGGTGAAGTTCTCAACATGAAACAAGAGAGCAACAAGGTTTCTAGTGAACTGGAAGAAGGTTTGAATTATGTAAAAGGACTTAAATTTGAAGTTGAGAAAATACTTGAAGAATTGAATCAAACAATGGGAGATAATAATGACATGAAACATTCCACAAGCCGCACTCGATTACCTTTAAAGTCTTTCTTATTTGGAATCAGGTTGAAGAAGCAAAGACAATCAATGTTTGCATGTGTCAATCCAACATTACAGAAACAATACAGTGATCTAGCATCAGCTGATGATGCACCAATATAGTTTGATTCTGAATTTGATTTTCTTCTTCTTTTGAGATTAGTTATGACATGCTTCAACTAGTGAGAATGTATTGGTATGCAAACCTTTCCTATGTGTAAAGCATGTCAACATTTGCATGTTTGTATGCACTTATTCAGAGAGTGTACAAGATTATATCTTGATTTAAATGAATTCATGAAATAAGCATTTGATACACACACAAAAACATATACATACATATAATACAATTCAATGTTACATTACATCAATTCCCCAGAATGTGAGGTGATATTCATCTTTTCTAAAAATATTATGATTTTATTTCATTTAAAAATTTGTGGTTTAGCAAATAATGAAAGAGAACATGACCGGTTTGGGTGGGATATAAATTTAATTTATGTGAACTATAAAGGCAAAAATAATACATACATTTAAAACTATTGTTACATCTCTGTCAAAAAAACAAACTATTGTTACATCCTTCAATATAACTTGATAAGTGTTTATGTTAATAGACAAAATATAATTTATTAATTACTAATTAGTGGTATTTTAACTTTCAAAATTAATATGGCGAGTAATGGAGTATCATTTACCGTTTGTCTTTATTTAGTTGTCTTTTTTCAACAACAAAAAATTGAATATTTGGGGTTTAGATAACTGAAAAAGACATTTTCCACAATCATTTTACATTTTTACCACTCACTCTGTAACAATTTGCAAGATACTAATCCATAATTTGGAATGAAAAAGAAAGAAATTGCACAATAACAATGTCTGGCAGTAACATTTGCCCAAAATCTACTAGTCACTATATACCACTACCAGTTTTTCAATTTCTAGTATCATGGCACTTCCAAACCTTGACGGCATTCACCTTGCTTTGGCAAATTTACGAGTTTCTCATTCACGTTTTGATGGTTAGAGCTTCCGGTAATAGAAACTGTCTTCTTGTCTTGATTTAGAACTTGACTTTCCTTATTCAAATTGCCATTTATATTCTCAGTGGCCTTCTTGGGGGTACAATTTGAATTCTTAACACTTCCTTGCTCTTCACACTCTCCTGAATTATGTGACACTGCTTTATGTTCCAAAACTTTCTCATTGGGCATGCTTTTGGCTTTATCTAAATCTAGCCTCGCCTTATTCAGTTTGCTATCTACATTGCCCGGAGTATTTAATGTCGAAGCTTCCTCTTCTTTCACCTCTTTTGGTGCGGAACCAGGATCAGAAACTCTTTTTTCCCCTTCTTTTACAGAGGTAACATGTTCCTGTTTAGACAATATATAGAAAACAATAAGCAAAGAACTCTCCATTTGTGGGGAGATAGTTTTTAATATTAGAACTGCATGACGTGAGAAATAGATAAGATATATTGAAAGTACCTTTTGGTCAGAAGCCAAACCAACAGAAATGGTTGTCTTCGTCAAAGAACTACCAGCAGGCACATTTGAACGAACCTTTTGGTCAGAAGGCAAACCAGTAGAAATGGGTGTCTTTGTCAAAGAACTACCAGCAGGCACAGTATGTACCACATTTTTCGCTTGAGCAACCTTCAATTGTGGCATAGCATTTAATCGTGAAACAGTTTGTGCTCCAGAACGAACAATGGCGGGTTTTAACTCGCAAGCTGGAATTGCATTACTCTTTGAGACTGGATTTTCAGAGGCTAATTTGGGTTTCGCAGGGGAACCACAAGCTTGTTGAGATGGACGCTGAGCTGGTATAGAACTAGGAACAGTGGAGACTTGCGTCTGAGTTGGCACAGAACAGCGAACTGTGGAAACTGGTGTCTGAGGTGGTATGGATCTGCGAACTGTGGAGACTTGCGTCTGAGGTGGTACAGAACTAGGGATGAGCATCTTGGACAATCCAAAATAACCGTCCATAACCAATCCATAACCATTTGTTATAATTGGACATTAAAACCAAATGTCATAACCGGTTATAAAATTGGACAATCCATAACCACTTTTATAACCGATTTTTGCTTTTAAAAACCGGTTTTTGGTTTAATAACTGGTTTTTTTTTCCAAAAAATAAATAATAATAATAATAAAAACACTAAAATAAATAAAAAACAAAGAATCAACCGAAAACCCAAAAAACCAAAAAATCAGTCGAAAAATCGAAAATTGGCCGAAAACACAAAAATCGGGCGAAAAATCGAAAATCGGCCGAAAACTCAAAAAATCGCCCGAAAACCAAAAAATCGCCCGAAAACCAAAAAATCGCCCGAAAACACAAAAATCGGCCGAAAAACCAAAAAACGGCCGAAAACTCAAAAAATCGCCCGAAAACCAAAAAATCGGCCGAAAACACAAAAAACGGCCGAAAACCCGAAAATCGGCCAAAACACAAAAATCGGCTGAAAACCCAAAAATCGGTCGAAAACCTGAAAATCGGCCGAAAAACCAAAAAACGGCCGAAAACTCAAAAAATCGCCCAAAAACCAAAAAATCGGCCGAAAACACAAAAATCGGCCGAAAACTCAAAAAATCGGCCGAAAAACCAAAAATCGGCCGAAAACTCAAAAATCGGCCGAAAACCCAATAAAAGGCCGAAAAACTGAAAATCGGCCGAAAACTCAAAAAATCGGCCGAAAACCCAAAAATCGGCCGAAAACCCAAAAATCGGCCGAAAACCCAAAAATCGGCCGAAAACTCAAAAAATCGGCCGAAAAACCAAAAATCGGCCGAAAACTCAAAAATCGGCCGAAAACCCAAAAAAAGGCCGAAAAACTGAAAATCGGCCGAAAACTCAAAAAATCGCCCAAAAACCAAAAAATCGGCCGAAAACACAAAAATCGGCCGAAAACTCAAAAAATCGGCCGAAAAACCAAAAATCGGCCGAAAAACCAAAAATCGGCCGAAAACTCAAAAATCGGCCGAAAACCCAAAAAAAGGCCGAAAAACTGAAAATCGGCCGAAAACTCAAAAAATCGGCCGAAAACCCAAAAATCGGCCGAAAACCCAAAAATCGGCCGAAAAACCAAAAATCGGCCGAAAACTCAAAAAATCGGCCGAAAAACCAAAAATCGGCCGAAAACTCAAAAATCGGCCGAAAACCCAAAAAAAGGCCGAAAAACTGAAAATCGGCCGAAAACTCAAAAAATCGCCCAAAAACCAAAAAATCGGCCGAAAACACAAAAATCGACCGAAAAACCTTCCGAAAAACCTTTTAGGTTTTTCGCCCGATTTTTTGGATTTTCGGCGGATTTTTGTGTTTTCGGCCGATTTTTTGGGTTTTCGGCCGATTTTCAGTTTTTCGGCCGATTTTTGGGTTTTCGGCCGATTTTTGGGTTTTCGGCCGATTTTTTGAGTTTTCGGCCGATTTTCAGTTTTTCGGCCTTTTTTTGGGTTTTCGGCCGATTTTTGAGTTTTCGGCCGATTTTTGGTTTTTCGGCCGATTTTTTGAGTTTTCGGCCGATTTTTGGTTTTTCGGCCGATTTTTTGAGTTTTCGGCGGATTTTTGTGTTTTCGGCCGATTTTTTGGGTTTTCGGCCGATTTTCAGTTTTTCGGCCGATTTTTGGGTTTTCGGCGGATTTTTGTGTTTTCGGCCGATTTTTTGGGTTTTCGGCCGATTTTCAGTTTTCGGCCGATTTTTGGGTTTTCGGCCGATTTTTGGGTTTTCGGCCGATTTTCAGTTTTTCGGCCGATTTTTGGGTTTTCGGCCGATTTTTTGAGTTTTCGGCCGATTTTCAGTTTTTCGGCCTTTTTTTGGGTTTTCGGCCGATTTTTGGGTTTTCGGCCGATTTTTGGTTTTTCGGCCGATTTTTTGAGTTTTCGGCCGATTTTTGGTTTTTCGGCCGATTTTTTGAGTTTTCGGCCGATTTTTGGTTTTTCGGCCGATTTTTTGAGTTTTCGGCGGATTTTTGTGTTTTCGGCCGATTTTTTGGGTTTTCGGCCGATTTTCAGTTTTTCGGCCGATTTTTGGGTTTTCGGCCGATTTTTAGGTTTTCGGCCGATTTTTTGAGTTTTCGGCCGATTTTCAGTTTTTCGGCCTTTTTTTGGGTTTTCGGCCGATTTTTGAGTTTTCGGCCGATTTTTGGTTTTTCGGCCGATTTTTTGAGTTTTCGGCCGATTTTTGGTTTTTCGGCCGATTTGTGGATTTTCGGGTGTTTTTTGGGTTTTCGATCGATTTTCAGTTTTTCGGCCAAATTTTTGAGTTTTCGGTTTATTTTATGATTTGCTATTTAATTTGACGGAACTGGGTGATGGATTTGAGATTTGACAGAGAGAGGATTTTGAGAGAGAGAATGAATTTGGGGATTAGGGTTCATCTTTTCAATTTGGGAGAAATAAAAAATTTGGTTATGGATAAAATTATGGATAAAATTTGGTTAATGATAAATTTTGGTTGTGGTTATGGTTATGGATATCTAAATAAAAAACTAATTGGTTTGGTTATAAAACCCAAATATAAATAACTGGTTTTTAAAATTGGATATGGATTTGGTTATGGTTAATCCATGATAACCGGTTAAAATGCTCATCCCTATACAGAACCGCGAGCTGTAGAGATTTGTGTCTGAGGTGGTACAGAACTGCGAACTGTGGAAACTTGCATCTGCGGTGGTACAGAACTGCGAACTGTGGAGATTTGCGCCTGAGGTGGTACAGAACTGCGAACTGTGGAGATTTGCGCCTGAGGTGGTACGGAACTGCGAACTGTGGAGACTTGCGCCTGAGGAGGTACGGAACTGCGAACTGTGGAGATTTGTGCCTGAGGTGGTACAGAACTGCGAACTGTGGAGACTTGTGCCTGAGGTGGTACCGAACTGCGAACTGTGGAGACTTGCGCCTGAGGTGGTACCGAACTGCGAACGTTGGAGACTTGCGTCTGAGTTGGTACTGAACTGCGAACGTTGGAGACTTGCGTCTGAGGTGGTACTGAACTGCGAACTGTGGAGACTTGCGTCTGAGGTGGTACAGAACTGCGAACTGTGGAGACTTGCGTCTGAGGTGGTACAGAACTGCGAACAGTGGAGACTTGCGCCTGAGGTGGTACAGAACTACGAACTGTGGAGACTTGCGCCTGAGGTGGTACAGAACTACGAACTGTGGAGACTTGCGTTGTTTTACGACTCTGCACTTGATTTTTAATTGATGTGGATGTCCTGCCTGCAACCATTTAAGTTATTCAGTTGCCCACTAAAGTAATGGCCATAACAATTTTTCTATTAGATTCATGAGCCTAACATTGAAACAATGGCTATAGACAACACAATTCACAAGATTTATGAGAACATATATAAAAAACCAACCCCGACTACAAGTAAAAAAATCAATCCTCACCCCTGCCCCTCGCCCACATATAAAACAATATTTATTATGTTATGGTCAATATAATAAAATCAAATTATTAGAGAATAATAAAATTTAAATAAAATACATGAATAAATATTCCTTTACCCGTGGGGCGGGTTTGGGAGCGGTACAACTTCCCCACCCACCCCCAACTATGAATATCAGATAAAACTCGCACCCAGTCAAAGCGTGTTTTATACGTTAAAGTCGGGGCGGATTCGGGTGGTACCCATGAGTGTGGATCCTGTAGCCATGGCTAGAAAAGACATTAAATATGTCGACAATCATCGACTACAGTCATCATATCATAAGGTTAACCTAAGACTCGGTTGATAGTTAGAGACTTAAAGTAAACAAGAATAAAAGGAAACAATAAACAAATACAACTAGCAAATTCTAGAATTGGATTAATATGACAATAAATTAAAATATAGAAAAATCAAATGACAATTACCAGGATCAGTCATTCCAGGAGCAGTTAACTTTTTGAATGGCATATCAAGAGCTAAATTTAAGGAGTGACGAGTTGCCAACTGTTCAGCAGTATACTGCGTGTTGGTGGTCACGGGGGGGGTTACTGGATTGGCACTTGAATTGGCACTGCCGTCTTTCTTTCGTAATGCACTCCACCTCTGCAAGTATTTGGATAGACCATGACAATGTATAGTATTAATAGTCAATAAAACATAAAGGTGGAAACAAAACAATTGGTACAAAAAGTTTACTTGCGAGTATTATCGACTAAACAAATATTCATTTTACTGTGACCTAAACCATCACTGGTTACATATTACACATCTTATACATATCAGAAGAGAGCAGTGCATGTTAAACTCCGTTGCCGGGATTTGAACCCGGGAGAACTGGGTGATACCCAGACATCCTGACCTGACTAGATGACAACGGTGTAAAATAAATTTAGTGCCATCAATCATCAGATTCCAGTAAAATATAGTAATTAGAGAAAGACAAGCACCGTGCATGCATTAACACATACTTGTTTTTCAACTGATGATTTTTCTTTCTTCCTTTTAGAATAGAGGAAGAGATAACATAACACTGTGTACACTACAGATGTACACTAAAAGTGGTCAGCCTCAACAGGCACAACTACAATAGCTGCACAAGCTAAAGTAAATTCTTCCAATAATAGATCTGGCTGGTATAGATCTGCCAAGTCTGTCATGTTAGAAGAGAAAAATACATAATAAGACAACTTATTAGCGGCCAAGTCAACAAAGCAACCCATCCATAGGAAACCATGGATTGTGACCTCCTATCAATATTTAACTTTAAATAACGCCCACCACCATTATCTACCTTATTAATCAGCATGATAACATAAACTCGAATGAATTTTGATAAATATTCATTGTTAACAAATTGACTATTTTAAAAGTATCAACCGCAAAGAGAATTAGCATTCAATGATTTAACTATCTGTTTTGAATTCAAGGGAAAACCAGACTGTTCGCCAAATGTAATGGAAAGTGCAGTGTACATATAATGAATTTCAGGGACATATAATGATTTAACTTGTGACGACTATGCAACCAAACACTGCAAAAAGTGATATAAAAGGAAAATGTAAGGGAGGACTGCATCCTTCGCTGGATCCCTCATGGCAGAAGCTTAGTGGCAGCAGGTTACCCCTTTTTATAATTTTTAAGAACTTCAACCCTTAAATGTATTTTGTTTTCTTTCTTCACTATCCTGATGGGGATGGCTATTCACAATTCACTATCCTGATGGGCATGACTATTCACAAATACATCTAGCTATTAATCAAAAGGCATAATGATAAACATGTTGCCCTAAATGAAAATATATACGTGCATGCTGATAAATGATATAATCAGAGTGGAGAATGCCACATGATTCACAAACTTTTAGGGTTGAAAAAACACCTGAGATAATTGTGTTGCGGTTCTCTTAATAGAAAAGTGGTCTCCTTTTGCCATGGTTGCCCAGTTCCCTTCACCCCATCTCTGAACAGCAGCACGTAGCTCATTGTCCTCTTCCTCTGACCATCCTTTTCTTTTCCTTTTGGAAGCCATGGTGCCACCAACTGTTCCCTTGGTTTCTAAAGCATCTGTTGAAGATACAGTTGGAAGTGTCTGTCTATTAACAAAAACCGGAAACATAATGCTTGTCTGTTCCATCAAATTAGAGGGCAGTAAAATTTCCTTTGGAGTTCTAGATGAACGGCAAACTGGAAAATTTACAGTCAGTGGAGCCTCAATTGTTGAGCTACTAGGGGTAGCCTCACTAAGCGTACGGGAAGCAATAATCACCTGATGATTAAACAATGCCAAGAAACAGGCTGGTCAAATTTGAAGAACAACAAATAGCACAAACAGGATGTTTAAATATTGAAACCATAACAGATCAACCAACATAAATGGGCTCTATCAAAAACCATCTTTTTCAGTAAAACCACTAGAAAATTCTTTTTTACTTTTGCTGGTTCTTCAAAAGCATAAAACATTTCTAGTCCTATACCTGTATGGTAAGGCAAGCCACATCACTTACAGATATTAATCTGATAGAATCCATTTTTTTACTAGAATTATGATTATAAAACTTCCCACAATCAGAAAAAAAATTGCAAAATTTAAATATGTGCTTCCAATTTCCTTTAAGGACCTTTTCTATAAATAAGACAAATTTGAGAAATGTGCCACAAATACTGTTTCATTTAATGGAAGTCTAATAATATGATAGTCAAATAAGTAAAATGCAACTAGCTAAGTCATGAACACAGTTTTAAAATATTGAGATAGAATGTAACAATTAGTATATTCACCTTCACACATGCTGAGGGCTCTAATGTAGATTCCCCACTTGTAGGAGGAAATGATTCCAGCTCGCAATCTATGTCACTATCATCATCCTGAAAATAGGAATCCAAAAAAGCATGAATAATACAAGAAAGTTCAGTACCTATCCAAGAATCTACGGAACAAAAATTCAATAAAAAAACAAGATGGCAGCTGATTGTGCAAACCTAATTGAAAATGGGAATGGCAATATGAAGAGTATTGAAGGGAATACATTTAAAAGGATGGTTGTGACTAAAATAATAGTATACAGAATAATGACAATGTTTTTATATTCGACATGAGTAAAATCTTTATGTTGCTAATAAAAACTCAACTATTAATCACATACATTTTGACAGAGAATAAACTAAAAGTAAATTGTGCATAAAAATACAGTCAGTATGACGCCTCGAGTTTAACGTAGACTAAACACACCCCTCACACCAAGCACAGTGACAAAGCTAAATACTCAAATAAAGCAAGCTAACAGTTGCCACAGCTAAGGCACTAGGGGCAGACCACAATTAAAGCGCTTTTCCAACACATTGCAATAATTCAAAAGCATGTACAATTGAATGATCACATATACCAATGGTAGTTTTAGCTCGGTTATGGCCATCCAACAATTGTAGAAAATGAGTCAATTGAATAACTAAAATAACCGGATCTGGTTATAGATAAATCATTTATCCGATTAAAACGAGCAACACTAGATCCAACAGTATCCGGCACAAACATCAAAAGCTATCCAAACTAAAGCAATATTAGATCATCAAATATCACTAAATAAACAGTGTTATGATTAAACATATCAATCAATACAGAAAAAAAAAAAAAACAAAATAGTTTTAGTATAACACAGACCATAGGATCATCCCCTTCTTCATCCAAATTCTCAGGCAAGTTATATCGATACGCCAAGTGACGCCATAGCATCTGATATTCTCTGGCATTAGAAATACCAGAAGTAGTTTTCTTAACCAATTCATTCCAATCAAACTTTGACTCAGTGTAATGTGTTAATTCCTGAAGCACCGTCAACACAGTCGCTGCATCATACCTGAACAACACACCAAATTTGATTAAGCATAATCAATCAAAGAAACAAACAAACGAAAAAAATAGATCGATGGATAGAGAAAATACCGTTGTGTGAGAGTAGCAGCGTCGATTTCAGAGAAGGTAAGTTTCTTCGGCTTGTTTTCTAGCATTGGTGATTGTTGATTAATTCCCAAATTGATTGAAAAAAATTATTGTAGAGATATGTGTTGCAAAACCCTAAACCCTGTGATGAGAAAATGAAGAGTGAATAAAAGGGAACAAGAAAAGATGAATAAATAAATAAATAAAAGTAATAATGAAATCGTGTAATTAGTTTACTAATAATTACTGAAAGAAAGTTGATGATGGCGACAGTGAGAGACCGTTGAATTGAAGAAGATGTGAATTGTGAAGATCACTCACCCCTCTCTTCTTCGATGTGTTTGTTTATTTAGCTCTGTTTGGAAGAAGGAAAAAAAAAATTATAAATACCGATGGATAAAGTTAACTGATTAATTAATTTGTAATGTTTTTAATTACTTACTTTCCCCATCCCAAAATAATTGACCTAATTTTGACTTAGTATATTATTCATTTGACATGTTTTGACCATATTTTTCTGCTAATATATATTTGCAAATATTAACATATGAAATGTTTTTTAATTTCTCTCGACGAGTATTTTCAAAATATACAATTTTCTAATTTTTAATAATAGATAACTAAAAATATTAGCGATCAAAGTTGTACATTGGTAAACGTAAACATGGTCAAACATATCATTTATTTTGGGACGTAGTGAGTAATGTTTAATACTCCTTCCCTCCCACAATGAATGCCTCATTTTGATTATATGCACTATTCATATATCTTGATTTGACCGTATTTTTTTATTAATAAATAAAAATAAATATTAACATATAAGATGTTGTTGGATTCGTCTAGATGAGTATTTTCAAAAAATCAAATTTTATAATTTTTACTAATATACAATTAAATATATTAATCGTCAAAGTTGTGCATCGGTATGCGTGAAACAGTCAACTGAATCACTTTTTTTTTTTTGAAAGTAATAGAAGATTTTATTGATGGATCAAATCCCTTAGTAAAATGGGTACAATCTGAGGAAAATTTCTCTTTTGCCCCCCATGTTTCTTCTAACCCCCCCAAAAATCCAAATTTGCCCTCATAAAATTTTCGGAAAACGTTTTCTAAATATTCACAATTTTCGGAATCTATTTTCCAAAATAAATTTGAATGTTTCATTTTCTCAAAATCAGAAACACGCTTATTAGAAACAAAAACACGCAGTTAGAAACAAAAACTCTTGTTTCTTCTTATTCTTCATTCTTCTTCTCACAGAAAACTCTTCTTCTTGTCACGCGCTAAAACTCTTATTCTTCAATCCGACCAAAACTTTTCTTTGAAGATCCTGAAATAGGCGTTGAAACCCTTTGTCAATGCTTCAATGTTGATTGTAGATCCCGAAATCACCAAAAAACGCAACACATCTCATAAGGGTTAAGGTTGAGTGAGGATGAATAAGTGGCAATACAGTAGGTAAGGTTTCTATAAATATCTCCGGCTTTGGAAAATGTTATCCGAAAAAACATAAATTTCGGAAAACGTTTTCCGAATTGCATATGGAAAATATTTTCCGAACTGTGTTTTATCCTTGTGCCTGTTTTGTAGATTTTCATGCATAACTTGACTTCGGAAAATAGATTCCGAAAATTGTGAATATTTGGAAAACGTTTTCCGAAAATTTTTATGAGGGCAAATTTGGAATCTCGGGGGGGGTTAGAAGAAACATGGGGGGGCAAAAGAGAAATTTTCCAATCTGAGGGGAGTTTCTTCAAGCCAAACTCTATTGGGCTCATCGTGGGCCAAAAGGGTCATACCATGGGCTGCTTTATTGGCTTCTCTCCCTATGTGCCTAAAAGAACAATTTCTAAAATACTCTCTATTACAGATAATACCCTTGATAAAATTGCCCATATAATTCCTAGGTTTTCTATCATCATTTAGCAGGAGAACAACGCTTGAGTTATCACACTCGAAGATCACATCCCTAAAGCAGCATTCATGGGCTAAGGAAACAGCTTTGTAAAGCGCGCAAGCCTCCGCCAAAGTTGCGTCTTCTACACCCGGAGATTCCCACGTTGCTGCCGCCAAAAGCTCACCGTCTGAATCACGATAAGTAGTCCCAAGCCCCCATCGGCCTTCTCTGGACAGGTTAGCATCACAATTCACCTTGATAGTTCCTTCGTTGGGTCGATTCCACTGTTTGTTAGTTGTAGAGCGAAGTCTAGATCTGTGATTTGAAAAGGTATCGTGATTTGTATTGTGCGAATCACTGCTAGGGATTTGGGTAGCTCGTTGAAACTCCTGAATGCTTTTAGTTGCGTGGTTGATTACATAGTCGTCTTCCACATCTGTTGATTCAAAAATCATTTGATTGCGAGTAAACCAAATACCATAGGCAATAGCGGCCATGTAGATGAGATCTTCTGTATTTAGGTTGTTTAGAGCATGGATAATCCAATCTGAAAAGTTAGTGTGTCTGTGGTCAAACGAAATACCTAGCTTAGACCCAAACCAAATCCTTGCTGCATGTTGACATTTCATAAAGGTGTGATCCAAAGTTTCTTCTTTTATCAAACATCTGGGACATAAGATGTTACAAGGAACCCCTCTTTTACTAAGTTCGCTTCTAACAGGAACTGCCCCTTGAATAATCCTCCATAACAGAACCTTGTGTCTAGGGATAATGTTCAAGCTCCATAAAATCTTCCATGCTTTGTCTTGATTATTGAGATGAGCAGAACTAGGAAGCGTAGCATTATTCCATTGACATAGTAAGTTATAGCCTGACTTGACAGAGTATTCCCCATCCTTAGTATGAGGCCACATTAGTTGATCATCATGTTGCTCCATAATGAGGGGAATTTGTTTGATGAGAGTGCTTTCAAAAGGAAAAAAAATTGATCAATGACACTCGTATCCCAGCTACTAACAGTGTTGGTTGTTATGATATCACTTACTTTGTTGATGTTAGCTTGGCCATTGTAGGGAGTAAGGATTCTATAACCATTCTGCCAAAGAACCCAGTTGTCATCCCAAATATTGATAGATTGGCCACTACCAATCTTCCAACAGTTGCCTTTTTTAATGATGTTAATGGCTTGATAGATACGTTGCCAAGCAAAACTGGCATTTCTGGATGGGGGAGCATGGAGAATGTCACTGTTGGTGTAATATTTACCTTTTAAGCATTGACCCAGAAGAGAGTTAGGATTGGTTTGAAGTCTCCAAACTTGCTTAGCCAACATGGCTTTGTTAAATAAGTGCATGTCCCTAAAACCCAATCCACCAGCCAACTTAGATTTGAAAATGGATTTTTTGCTTTCCAATGAATCTTGTGCTGATTATCTCTACTACCCCACCAAAACCTACACATAGCCTGCTCAATCTGATCACATATGGACTTTGGGAGAAGAAAACAACTCATTAGGTAAGTGGGGAGAGCTTGAATAACAACACTAATTAATATGCCTCTCCCTGCATAAGATAGGTGTTTTTCCTTCCAACCTTTTAATTTGTTCCTAACTTTATTCATGATGAAATTAAAACTGGCCTGCCTGGATATTGCCCTATTTGAGTTGGCATCCCAAGATATTTTGATATGTTGCTGGTAATAGAGAAGGGGAGAATAGAGTGAAACTCATCCTTGATATGTTGCTGAATGTAGGGACTGAAAGTCATTTCTGACTTCTCCATGTTGATTTTTTGGCCAGAGATCCTCTGGTAATCTTCAAAAACACCCAAAAGATTCTCAGCTTCAGCTTTGTTGGCTTTGCAAAAGATTAAACTGTCATCTGCAAAAAATAAGTGGGAAACCTTAGGAGCATCTTGAGCTATTTTAATACCAGTAATCTTAGATTGGTCTTGATTATTAGTTAGCATTCTAGAGAACACATCAGCACAAAGGATAAAAAGATAGGGAGATGGGGGGTCCCCTTGCCTAATCCCTCTATGAGGTTTGAAAGGATGAGAGGGTTGGCCATTAACTAGAATAGAAAAAGAAACAGTAGTGATGCAGTTCAGAATAGTGTGAATCAATTTCCTAGGAAATCCCATAGTATGAAGAGTGTTTTCAATGAAAGTTCATTCCAATCTATCATAGGCCTTAGTCATATCTAATTTAATCCCTACAAAGCCTTTCTTCTTGTTTTTATTGTGTTTAAGGTGGCGAAAAAGCTCAAAAGCTAAAAGGGTATTATCAGTGTGAGTCTACCGGGTAGGAAAGCACTTTGTTGGGGACTAATAACCTCAGGGAGGATTTCTTTGATCTTATTGGCAATAGATTTGGTGATAATTTTTAAAATAACATTACAAAGGGCAATAGGCCTAAAATCAGCTGGAGTGGTAGGATTGTTATGTTTAGGAATCAGACAAATATAAGTGTTATTGAAATGGACAGGGTTACCATCATTGTTAAGAATGTGTAGGGCAGTTTGAGTGACATCAGCTCCAATAATGTCCCAGTGAGCTTGGTAAAATTTGGCATTGAGGCCATCAGGGCCAGGAGCAGCATTACTGTTAAGTTGATGAGCAGCATGAGAGATCTCTGCTACAGTAAAATCTTTGCTGAGATAGTCATACATCTGGGAGTAGACTCTGCCAGCTACTACCTGTAGAGAGTCCTGCATGTTGGTAGGGTTAGAGGAAGTAAACATATATGTGAAATAGTTAAGGAAGACCTCTTGAATGTCTTTGTTCTGGGTGCTGTTAATCCCATGACTGTTGGTAACAAAATTGATCTTATTCTTTCTCTGTCTCTGAGTAGCTTTAAAGTGAAAAAATTTTGAATTTTTGTCTCCCTGCTGTAGCCATTTAGTCTTAGCACGCTGGGCCCACCACTACTCCTCTTTCTGATTAAGATCATCCAGCTTGGTCTCTAATTGCTTAATATGGTTTAGCAACTCCCTAGAGGGAATTCTAGTTCTCAGGTCTTTGAGCTTGTCCTGAATAGATCTTATCTCTTTTGGTACATTACCAAAGTTAGTCATGCCCCATTGGTGGAGTTTAGTAAGCACCTCTTGTAGGTTGCCTTTGAGATCCTCATTCTTCTGAACCCAATTTGTTTTGACAATCTGAAAGCAATCTTTATCTTGCAGCCATATATTCTCACATCTCTTCAAATGGGTCTTGGAGTGAGAATCTTCCCTGAAATCATGGTTAGTGCCAAAAACAAGTAATATAGGAGACTGATCAGAGCTATAGCTAGTAATGTGATAGTTGGTGAATCTAGCTATCCAAGAAGGAGTAGTACTAAATCTATCCAGCCTTTCCTTAATGTGATGCTCATTTTCCTGCTTGTTAGACCAGGTAAATGGATCACCCTGGAAGCCTAAATCCACCAGATTGCACTCATTAAAAGTATTATTAGCTAAGTCAATGATATTGTGATGAGTATTTCTACCCCCCTGTTTCTCATTAGAATTCAGAATCAGGTTGAAATCACCAAATAAAAGCCAGTTCTCATGAGTGTTGTTATGATTAAGATTAGAAATGAGATCACAAGTAAGGGCTTTTTGGTGATTCTTAGGATAGCCATAAATCCCCGTAGCTCTCCAGCTAGACACAATGTTGCCACAATCCACATAACAATCAATCATATTTTCATTATTACCAATAATTTGGAGATTTACATTGTTAGCCCACATCATGGCCAAACCACCTCCTCTATTATTCTGAGTTATTTTACAGTCAACCACAAACAAATTAGGAAGATGGTGACCAAAAGAATTGGTTTTTTTTCCTAAAATCAGAATTTTGAAATTTAGTTTCAATGAGAAAAACAATATCAGGATGATGGGTAAGGATAAGTTGCATGAGGGCTTTGACTGCAGAAGCTTTACCAAGACCTCTGCAGTTCCAAGAGAGGAGCTTCATTGGTCCTGACTAGCCTTATCTGCTAGGCTAGCCTTAGTAATTTGACATTGAGGAGAGCTGGAGGAACCATCGATGGCCTGAAACACTTCTTAGGTCTTTAGGCATTTTCTTTTGATAGGGTAGAGGCCTGCTGATGTTGTTGGGAGTTTACTGTTCTACCAAAATTGTCATTAGTTTGTTGATTGTCTGTTTGATGCTTATTCTGTTCTGATGATTCTTCTTCCAATTTCATCTTCGCTAGCATTTCCAGCATTGATTTGGGAATGGGACTAAACTGACCTCCACTAGTTGACTTCATAGGGTTACTGTTGAATCTTTTGTCCCTATTTTCATTCACCCTCTTTCCATATATGTTGGATCTCAACCATGGGCCCCTGGTGTTGACCCCACCTTCAGGCAAGGCTTGTGATGGGCCAGGACAATTATCTTCAGTGTGTCCTACTATGCCATAGCCAAAGCAAAACATAGGCAGATTCTCATACCTGAAATCCACCCAGTTGATGCCATCCCTTGTATTTCCTATGAACATACCAGGCCTGATTGGTTCTTTGATGTCTAAGCACACTTTAATCTTGACAATTCTTGCCTTCTGTGGGTAATCGTAAAGAGCAGCTTCCTCAACTTTACCTAATTGAGCCCCTAGGTGTTTCCCCATGTTGATAGTTTTGCAGTGAATGGGTAAACCCCATATCTGAATCCATGTAGGAATATGTTGAAAATGAAGGTTGGAGGGATTAATCTGTCTATCCCATGAGTGAACCATGAACCAGCTGTTACGAATGATCCATGGGTTACCTTTCATGATTCTTTGAATGTCTGCTTCCAAATCCAGATTTATGTGGAAAAAACCCCTTCAATTTCATTTATGGTAAATCTAGCAGGATTACCCCAAATCCCTTGTAAAGAATTTTGTAGAATAGATTTGAGAATGGGTTTATTGGATAAAATTTTACCTATTAAGGAATTTTTGCAGAGATTCACTCCTTCTTGGATATGCTCCTCTTTGTACATGCAAAAAGGGTCTTCTTGATCTTCCATTGATGAATTGTACTGATAGTTAGAATCTTGATTTCCCATAGGATGTCTTTGATTGAACTTGGTTGATCTTGTTGGTTCTGAAATTGATTATACTCATGAAACCTTTCTTGTTGCAGATTTGTAGCGTTGTTGTGTGAAAAGTTATTCATTGAATGTTGCTGAATGGAGGGAATTGGCCCCATAAATTCAGGTATGTTGATGGAGCAGCTGGCCTGGTTAGGAAGGTGGTCATTGGTTTTCTGAACTTTGTTTGGGCGCTGTGAAGAGTCTGCAGCATTAGAGTTGCTTAGCTGATTGTTAGAGAGATGAAGGGGGTGAACTTTGGGGTTTGTTTCCATCTGGGAATTCATTGGAAAACTGAGGAGCAAGGAAAGGGGAAAGCAAAAAGAACACACACGAAGTGGAACACTAGATCGTCAGAAGACGCAACAACAAAAACTTCACAGACCTTAGAGATAGCACCTAAGGAGAGGAGAAGCAAGGAAGAAGAAGACAAGGGAAAGGAAGGAAAAAGAGGGAGAGACTACTGAAGCGAAGAAGAATCAAGGAGATTCTTGATGGAGAAGAATCTTGAAGCTATGAAGAAGAGTCTTGAAGCTATGAAGAAGAATCTTGGAGCTTTGTTAGAAATAGTATTTCTTTGCATAAGATTTGTCTTAAAAATATTATTTTCATCTTAATTTATTATATTCTTTTTCCTCATTGCCACCATTTGTAAAAAAAGTTTAGGATAAAAGTAAATGTTAAAGAATTTAATTAAAAAATGTTTTTTTTTTAAAAAAGTTATGTAATTTTCACTTTTTATATAAGTAAAAAATATTACTACTTTTTTATAATATAAATTTTCTATTTAGGCACATATTATCAATTAGTTGGTTTAGTGATGATTGACGCTGAACTTGGTAGGGAGGACCACGGTTCGATCCCCAATAACTACGATCGGGAAGGGACTATAATCATATGATGCCCGATTTGACCCCCGAACCAGATTAAACTGATGATGAAAACAAAAAAGAATCCAAAAATTTCATACAATTTTTCCCTTTTTAATTAAATAAACATATTATTTTTATAACCAGTGTTCGAACATGTGTCAAGCACAGATTATTGCTACTTTTTTCAATATAAATTTTCTATTTAGGCACATGTTATCAATAAGTTGGTTTAGTGGTGATTGGCCTGAACTTGATTGGAAGGACTACGGTTCAATTCCCACAACTGCGATCTAGAGTAGGGGTGAAAATAGGACAGACCGAACTAGGCTTTATCAAATTTAAGCCTAATCTATCAAAAAAACTGATGGCCTATGGTTTGTTATTGGCTTGAATTTTAGGTCTGAAGTCTGACTTATAATAAAGCCTGACTTGACCTATTAAGGGTTGCAAATGTTTTGATTTTTGAATTGACTTTGGAAAGACCTTGCTCTCTGATAAATAGCGTTGGACAATATGTTTAGGTCTTTAGGATCTTTGTAATTATTGTAACAACATATTGTTGGACAATATGTTGAACAAAATTGACTGCAAGCTTCCATACAATAATTCCTGATAATACCACTTTAAAATTAACATAATTATTCTGGGAAAAAAAAATCATATACCCCGTTAAATGTTTTAATTGAACTTCCATAAAAATATAAATGTTACTTGGTTTTTCATGTTGTTCAAAGAGAATGCCATGCCATGCCACATTTACTTTATCTTTCATTTCAAATCGTTGTGTTGCCTGATTTAAACTAGGGGTGGGCATAAAAATTAAAATCGTTTTTTATTGTTATTTTAATTGAATTCCTAGAATTAATTTTTCCATCTAGCAATTTTGTTCATTCTGCACTTGATACTTATGTCATTCACTTATATATGTCTATGTTGCCACTCTTTATAAACTTTGATCAGATCTTATCTATTCTACGTAGGACTTGGGTTTTTTTTCCCAATACCTCACAAAATTGTTTCAATTTGTTTTGTTTTCAGTTTATTCACAAGAAAAGATTTTTTTTTTTTAATAATACCTATTAAACATTTTTATTATAAGGAAATTTCTATTATATATATATATTTAAGCCACATAAAAATTAACTAAATCCATTTATTCACATTTGTAAACTCACTATACTTTTATTTTTTAATTTTTCATTATCTTATGTAAAATATAAGTATTTTTTTTTTTGAAGAAGCCAAATATATTAAAAAAAATCCCGATTAAGCATAAGATGTATATTAAATAATTTTCTTTCTCTAAAATTTACTCGACATGCAACATTTTCTCTCAATAGAGTAGCATAAACTATTTGTACCAAGAAAAAATTAGAGAGTAGCATAAACCATTTTGTCTCTTTATTTGTTGTTACTTCTGCTTCAATATTTGAAATTTAAATTTTTACTTCGACATCAACTAATTTTTATATACAGGTACGTTAACTAATATTTAAAGGTTATAATTTTTATAATTTTGTCTTATTTTTCTGGAATAATTGCAAATTTATATGTTCTTTTTTGATTTGGCGTTATATTAAAATAAAGGAAACATCATCTTTAAAATAAATAATAGAACCCCCACAACATTTTTTTTCTAAATTCACAACTGCATTTACATAATATATATTAAATTGAATACAAAAGATGATGCAATCACCTTTCTTATTAACATATTATGTATTATTCATAAGTAATCAATTATTCAATCTCTAATTAAATGAGGGAATTTTACTAGTGGTGATTGGTTGAAGGTATACACATGTACAAAAGCCAGCAGCACATACAGCAATAAGTCCGGGTGGACAATGACACTGATCAGCTGTGTGACATCTTGAGTCCAAATCCTCATTCACTATTCTTGCTTGTGATTCCATATGCATATCTATATACACAAATGATACATGAAAATAAGAATAATTAAGATAATAATACGAATGAGTTTAATTAATCGTAAATGAATTGAAGTGACAAATTACATTGAAAATTTCTCAAATCTTAAATTTGTTTTATACCTGATGCAATGATTAGAAATGCTAACAAGAATGTCATTGTTAGAGAAGAATTTCTTGATGTCTCCATCATTTTGATATAATATGTTCCTTCGAACTAGAAGCAGGTCGTTTATATAGGCTTAGTGAGTCCACTTTTAATAAACGTAAAGTGGTATAACTATAATGCATTACATTTATATAAAAGATTAAATATACTTTTCACTTTTATCCATAGTTAATTATGACAAACATATTAAATAAAATAATAAAGAAAGCATTATATATATATATATATATATAATTTGTCCTTTATACATAATTTAGTCAAAAAAATATTTATAACAAGCATATTAATTAAATACAAAAATATAGAAAGATTGTTGATATTCATTTTTTTTACCAAATTGTTGATATTCATAATTCATAAGAATGATAAATGTTGTTTTTGTCAAGTAACCTAGTGTTGTTTTTTTTGTTTGAATCGGGTATACTCTACGTGCAATTACAGATATTAATCTCTCGAATTGGATAAAACTCTCTCTTAAAAAAAAATTAACACTGCTGCATTTTCAAAGTTAATTTCGATCTCATAACTTTTGATTAAACTAAAAAAAATCTCCTACCATCTCTTCCCTCTGACCACAAAAGAGCAAATGCATCCTCTGTCAAGACATGTTAGACACAATAATGTCTAACGTTAAATATTGATGTAATAGTTCATCGTCTTAAGCATGATGAAAAATATAATTTTGCCCCTCCTATTACTAGTAGATGGAAAAACATCGCATTGGTTGGGTAAAATGTAATGTTGATGCCACATTTTTTTTTTGGAGTCTGCGTAACAGTGATAGGTGTCTGTTTTCGGAATCATGTTGGTAAATTATGTGGCCGACTTCATATAGACAGCAAACTACCATGTCAACAATGGAAGGAAAATCATGGCTCTTCTGCATGCCATGAAGGAAGCGAATCATTTGAATAGAATTTGAAAGCGATTCACATGTGTTAACCGAAGCTATTCGAATCAAGTATAGTGGTAACTTGAAATTTTGTTTAATTATTGCTGACATTACCTAAATTATGTTATTTTGTGTAAACTTTAAAGTGAAATTTATCAGGAGGCATGCAAATATAATTGCTCATACTCTTGCTTGAATGGTCAATTATTGGACTAGTTTCCATATAATTGAGATATTCCCTTATGTATTTAAGGTTTAATGGTTAATGAAATACTAAATTTGTTTGATTTAAAAAAAGCAAAACTTAGTCAAAAAAACAAAACACTTATATGGCTCTTTGATAATACAATTTTACTTATTTCCGGAGAACTTTAATTGTCTTCCAATAAATATTGGAGGGTTAAAACAATCTTTTAAAAAAAAAGTTTTTTTTGTTATAGTTTAAATATAATTTCACCTTTATGGGCTACAGCAAATATAAGTCTACAGCAAAAAAAAAATAATAATTATATGTTAATTCTTTAAAACACTGATGAAAATATAGAGCAAGCACTGTGTACATCTTCCGAACAACTCAAGATAGAAATGTGAGGGTCAAATATATGAAAAAAAAATCAACATACTGTTTAATTGTGACATCATGCATAACTGTAAGATCAAGATTGTTGATATATACGAAGGTTGTTCATCGTCTACTCACATTGCTCACTAAAAAAACTATCAAGAGATATTTCTCAATAATATTTGCACTACCAAAAAATATCTCAGAATAAAATTTGCACTACAGAAGACATCTCCCGATAAATGGAAGGACATGGAGGGAGCTCTGATCAATTTATAGGGACCAGAGAGCAACCATAACACTAACAAACTCAACACCACAAGCACATTTCACAAATGGCGGGGGATTATACTCGGTGTGTGTGCCAGGTTGGCTCTCTAGTGAGGATTACACGACTAATGCATTGGAATATGCATATGCAATTTTTATTATAGATTAATAGATTCCAAGCAGTAGGTAGGTAGAGGATCACACCCACCTGAGTTGGTTTGATGGTGTTTACTTGGAACCTAGGACTGTGCTCCTCTTACAATTTCAGATTTGATTCTCTATGGTGCCAATTTGGGTGAGTTAATTTAGCTTCTTCAAAAAAATGCACAATTGGCTATAGATCCGTAAGGCTTGGGAATTAAGGCTTCTATAAAGCCAGTAAATTAGGGTGAAGTTATTATGCATAAGGGTAATTCTTATGCATATAAGTCAATAACACTCATTAGATTGAGCATCCACATATAATAATCATAGTCAATCTCAACTCACACACTCACACCTAATCTCACACCCTCCAAATTTCTTGCACACCCCCCCAAATTTCTCGCGCACCCCCGTCCCAAATTTCTAATGCACCCCCCAAATATTTCGTGCACCCCCCAAATTTTTCGTGCACCCCCTAAATTTCTTGTGCACCCCCCAAATTTTTCACGCACCCTCAGATGACTTGTGCCCCCAAAAATTTTTTTGTCCCCACACATTTCTAGCCTAAACCATTTTGCTGTGGGAATGGTTTCACATATATACACTCCAAAATCATTAAGTGCATAAAATGGTTTTGAAGTACAACCTATAATTAGAATCATTATTTTTTAATTTTTTTTTGGTACAATTATAATCATTATTTAAAATCATTTAACAATAATTTTGGTTTCTTATATAAGACAATCTAAACCATTAAATAACAATTATTGACTACCAAAAAAAAAAAACAATTATTGTTTTTATTCTAATTATAGGGTTGTACTCCAAAACCATTTTATGCACCTAATGTTTTTTTATTACAACCATCTGAAATCATTCCCACAGCAAAATGGTTTAATGGTTTTTTATTATAATCATTATTTTTTAGTTTTTTTGGTACAATTATAATCATTATTTAAAACCATTTAACAATAATTTTAGTTTCTCATATAAGACAATCAAAACCATTAAATCACAATTATTGTTTCTATTTTAATTATAGTGTTGTACTTCAAAACAATCTTATGCACTTAATGGTTTTTGAGTGCATATCTCTGAAACCATTCCCACAGCAAAATGGTTTATGATAGAAATGTGGAGGGGACAAAAAAAAAATTGGGGGGCAAAAGTCATATGGGGGTGTGCGAGAAATTTGGGGGGTGCATGAGAAATTTTGGGGTGTGAGAAATTTGGCGGGTGCAGAAGTAATTTGAGGGGTGCACGAGTAATTTGGGAGGTGCTCTAAGTAACTTATGCATGGTGCATAAGGATTGCTTATACATAATAACCAATCCCAGTAAATTATGTAGCAATATGCATTGCAAGCAATTAATCAGAAGTTTCTTTCCTTTACAAATTTCTTCTCTCTAGAGTGGTCACCAATTGAAAAGTGACTATTTTCTTCCCTTTCAATTCAGTGATGAACATCCATGATCCATAGTATTTAAAAAATACCGAAGTTTCATCGATGAAAATATGAAATAATTATTGGTAATCAATTCCTATACTATTATTATACATTACAATCCACCTTGATCTGCATGCGTTGTTTACCTATCTTGAGATTGTCCATTATACAATCACACCTAAAAATAATTCTAGTCCAAAAGGATCTAAACTATTATAATAAGAGAATATAAAGATATTAGAAAAGAAAGAGGCAAATGCCCATAAAATAGTTTCTTCTAGAGGAAACCTGTTAAGCCTCCCCCCTTCTGTGTCCCAAAATTCCCTAGAAGCAGTACTTAATCTCAAAAAAAAAAAAAAAAAAAAACCCTTTGTCCATCTTGAAAATAACATATCTAACAGCAAGGATGCCACAGCCCAGACACATGAACAACCAGAAGAATTACCAAACATCCCTAAGGTAACGCCCATCCAGCTGGAGTTTTTTCACCGTAGCCTCTGCCTTTGTGGAATCCGCATTTTCCTGAAATTCAATCAGACGCAGTTTCATCCAATTAGGTTGGAGTGTATATCCCATTGCAACCAAACAAAACAATTTAGTACTGAAATTTTCACCAAATAAAGAGCAACTTCTATATGTTTTCCAAAATCTAATTCATGAACCATTGTTTCATCTTCACTACCACACAAATGTAATATTTTAGCCATCACTCGACAATATTGTTAAAGAATCTTTTCTGTGAAGAAACATAAGCAGAAGATATAAAAAAATTATCTTATTTTCTAATACTAGTCGGTTATGTACTTGTCAAAAAATAATATCTAATTGGTTATGTTCTTTGAAAATCATTTATGCATGTTAAGGAACAATAGAAATTGAGACTATCAAGTTTTTTGCAATAGTGGACGGATGATGAAAGACAATCAGCACCTGCTGCTGGACGATGGTATGAAGAGTTCGATGTACATCTCTGGCCATGCCCTTGGCATCACCACAGACATAAAGATAACCTCCCTGAGAAATCAGACTCCACAAGTATGCCGCCTGCACATAAAAAATTAGAAGCAGTAAATAATTTGTTGGGTGAAGTTTGTTCCTCAATAAACCGTTACCATCACTTACTTTATCCGTCATTTTGTGTTGAACATACTCCTTTTCAGGCCCCTCTCTAGAGAATGCAACTATCAACTCAGACAGAGCACCTTGTTCCACAAAATGATTTAGCTCATCCTCATAAATGAAATCCTATACAAATAGCAAAATTGAAAAATCACACATTGCTCAGGAAATCCATTTGGAACGGGAAGTGCATTGCCTAATTAAGTTACCATTTGACGGTTTCTGCATCCAAAGAAGAGTAATGCAGGACCAAGTTGAACTCCGTCCTCTTTGAGGGCAAGTCTCTCCTGGGTAAATCAAAGATCAAACAAGAATTAAAAACAAGTAGATTTTAGCAATAATTTGGTTTCGTCTGAACTGTCATTCAGAAGAGGGATTTGATTAACATTTTTGTTATTTGTTATATGATAATAATTACAATATATCATTATATTTTAAAATGTTTAATTTATTGGATAAATTCTTAATGTGAAATTCATGTAGATATATTCTAGATCTTGCATTTAAAGAATCAAATTAGTAGAATTGAATTAAAAATTATAACTACTTCTAAGCCCTATTTTTATTATGCTTGAACACAGAATTCATAATTTCTGAATCAGATTTAAGTATAAAAAAATAGGAATTGAGATTAAAATTTTGAACTACAATGTTAATTTTGTCATCCAAAGTAACAATAGTGCAGAGAGACTCTAAAGTAGCAGTATGGAATTTTCTTCTAATCATGACAGAATCAAAATTAGGTACTCTTCATTTTGGTTCACAGTTTTTATTCTATTTGACTATCTCGATGTTTCTCTCCCATCATTCATTTTCGATGTTTCTCTCCGCATGACCCGCATCCCCTCTGCATTCCATATTGTCACTATCTAACAATCCAGTAATCAAGTTTTATCAAAATCATAAAACTACTCATATCCCTAAAATATTCACATACCTGTAAAAATCCCCTAAAAGGTGCTAAACCAGTACCAGGTCCAACCATAATAATAGGAGTTGAATGATCGGCTGGTAGCTTGAAATTTGATGGCCTGATAAAAATGGGAGCCCAGCTACAGTCACGACTTTCCTCTGAGGGAATAGCATTCTGATCATTCATGAGTGATTTAGGTTAGCTACAACATAGCATGTTTGGGTACTGCACCCAAGGAAGAGGAAGGGATCCTAAACATGACAACAGGGGGTCACGCAAATTGTTACCTTCATCCAGGTTGAACACACTCCTTTGTGAATTCTCCCAGTCGGAGTTGGACCTTCTACCAGGGCACAAGTTACATGTACCCTTTGTGGGGCAAGCCTGGACAGCAAAAAAATGCAATATTATTTCTCATTCGGTTATCATATAAAGCTTCAGTTAGATGGGCCCTCGGCCCTCTTTTGTACCAAAAAAAAAAGCTTCAGTTAGATAGTTTTGATAGGATAAGATAACCACCTAGGAGAGGATGAAATAGAATAATATCGAGGCTGTAAACGAGGGGCTATGGCAGCAAAAAACACACCCAGGGGAGGCTTTGCTGATGGAAAATCAGCCATCACCTCAAGGAGACTTCTGTGGCTTCCAACAACCCATTTGGAGTATTCATCCTGGAACACAGAACTTGAAAATGTCATTAAAGGCATGGGAAAAAGAAAATCACAGACTTGAAAGACAAGAGAGGAACAGTACTATAGCAATTGCTTTTACCTTTCCCTGAGGAGATGCGAGAAACTTCAATCTTTCTGCTTCACTAGGCTCAGATGCATGAGCAGCTAATGCAACTAAAGCAGCCTAAAAAAGAATATATAAACTGTTACAAGGACAAATTCTATTGGGACATACAATTATAATCAGTAAAACCAATTAGGTATTTAATAAGAAAAGAAATGGCAAACACATGAATTGAAGAATATGTAAAACCTTTCGTGGGGGGTTCAAGAGATCTGCATAACTTGCTAATGCAGTGCGCACTGTGCAAGGACCAGGGAAAGGAGGTTGAAGAGAACCACCTAGGGGAGTGCCATCCTCCTTATCAGTGTGGAGAGAAAACAGCAAGTCTAAATTCTGACCCAACAACTTCCCAGCTTCTTCAACAGTTTCATCACAATTATCAGCATAAACACCCACATGATCTCCAGTTTCGTATCTGGGAAAGATCAGAGAAAAGCCATCAACAGCTTTCCCAGTCAGTGCTTGAAATTTGCGAAATGGGAAGGGGGAAAATTGGAAACTTATGATATTGTTTCTTTTTTATCTATAAGGCTAACATTAATCATTTTTTTATAATGACAAGTAAGAACCCTTGTAGAAAAATTCCATTCTCCAATGCATCCTACCAGGACTTATTTATCAATTTAATAATTGTACAATATCCGGTAAAAGAATTAACAAAAGATATTTGAAGTCAAAGAAAATAATAATAATCGACTATTGGTGTTGTTATTTTTTTCGTTTACCACAAAAAGATGATATGGCTTTTTGTCAGCAAACACAATCCAACTTACGTTATGGCCGTCCCTGATACATCAAACTCCAAATGTATGCAAGAACGGTCAGACTGAGGTTTGTGAAGCTCCCTACGAACAGCAACATTCACCCTTCAAGAAAAGAAACAGATTTGTTTTAGCCATGTTTAGTGCGAATGGTTATAAAATCAGCATGCATAATTCCAAGCACCTGCAAGGATGATGAATATCAAATACAGCACCCCCGTTTGCCGCATTGAAGTGATTCTCGTAGGACGAGGTGACAGTGGGGTCATGAATCACTACTCGATATTCAGATATAGCAGCTGTATAGGGAGTAGACACGGTATTTACATCAGCCTCATTTCGGAGCAACTGATCCAACTCAGGCCACAGAGTTTCTTTCCTGAAGAGCAAAAGGCAAGTCATGACATTTAAAATGCAAAAATGCAGCAACACACTTCATATTACACTTCTAGAAACAATATAATTAGGGGTTGACCATGGACGGTTTAACCACATAACCAATCCATAACCATTTATAATCCATTCATTATAAATGGACATTAAGACTAATCTTCATAACTGGTTCTGTGAAAACCAGTTATGTCCATAACCAGTTTTATAACTGGTTATGGATTTTCACAACCGTTTTTTGGTTTAATAAACGTTTTATAGCATAAAAATCCAGTTTTTAAATACCTTTGTGAAAATTAAAAATTAACCAAAATTTTACGCAGTGTTTGACACTGGTCCGGTATTGGAACAATTCAGTTAACCTTGAAATTATCAAATTTGACAGCCTAAGCTAAACTTAAATAAAATATTAAAAAATAATATTTGGATAAGGGCAACATAGTTAGTCTTGTTGTGTCTTTCATATATAAGAACAAGAAAAACAAAAGGAACTGGTGCAGTGAAGTTTTGGTTATTGATAGAGGTATGGTGGTTGGAAATACAAATTGAAGCAATTCAGGAAAGAAGTAGAAGAGAAACAAGAATACAATCACTATTGCAAGCTGCAATTCAATTCATATTCATAAGAAAGAACGAACAGAGACATTATCGGTGTGGAACTCCAATTCCATAAATAGAGGGAAATCATCAATTGCAGAGAGGAAACTGATTTAAGGATTTAGAGTTTATGGATTAGGGATATTGAGAGCAGAGAGAAAAGGAGTACGATGGAGGCCTTATTTGGTCTTGTTTTCGGATATATATACACGGCTTCCCCAACTAGGTTTAGATTTTGGATATACTTATGGAGTTATGGATAACTTTGTTTCTTATCTGGTTAAAATTAGCAACCCTAAATATAATGGATAGCAGGAGCAAGAGCACTATAATTACCATGCAGAAAAATCATCCTCGATGGATTGATCATCATCACCTAGTCCAAGGGGAACAAGACGCTTTGCACCTGCAGCAAACACGACAATACATGTAACGTAAGATATCCATACAAAGTTGGTCACTACTTTAACACCATTCTTAAGTCTTTTACATATGTTTTGCTATGTAGATTTAGATTAGATTTTTAGATGCATGCTGCTTTTAATAGCTATGCATCTAACTTCAAAGCAGTAGGGTGTTTTGTTATACTCTCCAGAGTTGAAAGAAAGAAAAAGAAAGAATTGTGCAGAAAGAAAGAAAGAAAAAGAAAGAACCAAATAATCAGGGTGCATAGCTCTGCTAAGGTTATAGTTCCCTTCTTACAACTGTAAAACAGTTCTATTACAAATGTCAACAATGCCTCCTTCCTTTGCTTACACATTATTAACACAAGTATGTTAAATTTTATGGGAAGAGGCGTGTGAACCTTAGCAAAAATCTTAAGCACAAATGGCGAACATGACAAAGCTGTATCATGCTCTAGTTTTAATATTCTGAAAATACAGATTATGAAATATAATACCTTGTTCACTGAGATCGTCATCAACAACTTTACCTATCTGTTTCAAAAAAAAAAATTAGAATCAGATGATGAAACTCTGTTCCTTTTATAATATGAAAACATTGTATTTTACCTTATTAAAATGTTCATATTGCCTGTTACCTAGGCCAAAAACTCCATATGTGAGCTGTTGAAGCCAGGTGCCCCTCTCATCTTTACCCTAAAATTAAGGCCCTCCAAAACTTAGTCACTTTAAGTAAGCTATATGACTGAAAATATGAGAAACCTTAAACCTACAATTTTCTTGAAAGTGGTGTAATGTAACTACAAACCTCAGTAAACCATTTATAGAATCTTGCAGCATTGTCAGTTGGCTCTCCATCTCCGTAGCTGACATGTCAAGTCCAAATGTGTCGTATTACTATACATTTGAATTAATAAATGCATTTGAATTTTTTTATGTACATAAATCTTACGTTGCCAGCATGAAAAATGCAAGAGTTTCTTTCTTCAGCTTCTCTTCATATTGATCATCATCGGCTGCATAGTCATCCTAGTTCAAATTTAAAATAAGTACATCCAACACTTCAGCCAAAGCAATATTTCAAAATTAAAGATCCTGTAAAATAACATCAAATGCCTTCTAGAACTCCCCTAGTGAGAAATCGAACATTAAAAAAAAATGTAGTACACAAATTTACAGCAACAAGGTAAGAATCGTCAAAAATTCATTATTTTAATCCAACTTACCATATCAACAACTTTGACGAATGCTTTTTCATATCTAGCCTTGATCTCCTCTGCCAATGCCTATATTAAAAATAAAAAATTAATTATACAGCCGATAGATATAAAGATGAATTGCTGTTGCCACGTGGGGAGAGGGTGGTTGGTACCCTCGGTTGAAATCATTTCTATGGTACCCTGGGCTGAAATCATTTCTATACAGCCCATAGATGTAAAGATTAATTCCTGTTTGCAAAGTACATTTCCATAAACTGGAATCACTTCTAGCTAACATGAAATGTTCACAATTAGCCAAGTACAACGCCGTGTTCTATTGCAAGGCAATAGGCATAAAACATGTGTTCATCGTTTCATTCAAAAAGCATTAAAAAATCAGAAAAAGAATAAATCACTAGCATTTGAATATTTTTAACTAGTTTCCTGTATTGATTAACAACTGAAACATTAGATTCACCGTAAAAATAGAAAACCAGAACTTTCAAATAACCAAACCCTTAACTACCACCCAACTGCTGAGAAACCGAATGATGAACTCTTTCCGAGGTGTTAACTATTTTACCCAATCTAGTACAACATTATGCAATAAGAAAAACATGCCTCAACCACAAAAGTGATTTTAGAGGAAAAGTGTGAAGGATTTCAAAAGTAGGTTTGGATATGGCAATTTTAATTTTGGAGGAAAAAACTAAAGAAGTTTATCATTGTATCTGTATTGTATGGTCTACAATTTTCACTCGAGATTTTATCCGACTTTTACGCAATCAATTTTGTTTCCATATGGCATATTCTCTTATTCTAAGTTAGTTTTGTCGGTGGCATCGCAAATAATTTAGTGCATGCTTGGAATGTCAATGAATTGGACAAAATCATGGTGCCACGTGGTTTTAACTTTCGTTGAATCTCCAAGCTATCGCGTTAGCTAAAATCACGGTAAAGTCACCGTGATTCCACCAAGTTCACAATGATTCCAAACATTCCACTTATTAAAACCAAAGGCTAAAGGCATGCCAAGTGTTTTATGGATAAACACAAAATTGAAGATAATTACAATTTCACAAACATTGCACTTATATTTCATCAATGATCAAGATAATTACACATGAATGAAAGACAAACAGAGCAAGCTGCACCGCTAACCCTTCCTTCAGCAAATTCAATTCCATGGCATGAAAAGTAAAAAAACACACTTGCATACACTTTTCCGCATAAAAACAAAATATAGACTAAATAAACGACAACATGGAGAATAATATCTTTGATTCTAGAATAATAGATTCAATTGAAAGAGGAATAAAAGATCCAACACATTCAATTCGATAAAATGCAAAAAAAATGGATATACCTTAGCGAATCCCTCAGCAGTACCAGTTTGAGTACCAAAGAAAATGGTAACTTTGGTCTTATCGGGATCAACATCGACGTCTTCATCTTCTTTCACCAATAACTTCGGAACTATGACTGGTTTCAACTCTTTGCTCCGATCCGACGATTTCTTCCATAGAAACACCAGAAGTCCAATTATGACGGCGGCGGAAGTAGTTACGATGAGAACAACCGAATCGGAAACGGAATCTCCGAGAGAAATTCCGAGTGCGGATTCAATTGTACGGACAAAATCGGAATTGGACGAAGTCATTGAGTCAACAAAGTCAAAATCAGTTCAAAATTGATCTCTGCGTCTCTCTCTCTAGACCTAGAAGAAGAAAGTGGAGAGAGAGAGAGAGAGAGTTGTGATTGGTGTCAGCGAGATGCAAATTTCAATAAATTGAACCAGAAGAACCCTCGCGGCGTTGACATCTACCACACGAAAATCTCACTTTAATTTTTTTTTCTTTTTTCTCTTTTTTCTTTTTTGGAAAGATTTCTCTTTTTTCTTTGTATGGGAGTTTTTTCATAAACTTTTCAATGCTGTCAAAAGAAAAAATATTTTCTTTTTTAAGGACAAAAAGTTTCGTTGTTTGCAAAAAAAGTTTTTTTTTTTTGTTTTTTGATAAAAGGAAGAAATTTTATTAATCAAACAAAAGCATTCCCCATATCAGTTTGGATATGGGTCAAAATACAAGTGGGAAAGTCCACAGCCCAAAACTTGTCTGGCTCAGAAATGGCCCAACGAGCTAAGTGATGAGCAACTTGGTTACCCCTACGACTAACCCAGTTCACTGAAAGGTCGTTCCTGTGCTCGAGAAACCTAGAGCAAACCCGTGCAATCTGGCCCCAACCATTGTTTGGAAATCTCTTCTTTTTGATCGCCGAAACCACTTGATTCGCGTCCAATTCGATAATCGTGTCAGTAATCCGGTGAGCTTCGGTGAGATTGAAAGCCTCTTGTAACCCAGTTACTTCCGCCATAGCTGCGTCCGCGTTTCCGTTGCAAATCTTCGTTGCCGCTCCAAGGTAGCGGCCATCACTCCTCCTCAGGACCAAACCATAAGCCCAACGGCCATCACCGTGTAGGTGAGCATCCACGTTGAGCTTAAGGCAGTTCCTGGGCGGGGGACTCCAGCTAGTTTTGTTACGGTCAATCGAAGATGACGGTCGAGCTTTTTCAAGGCGGTTTAGAGTACGATGCTGGTGGTAGTCATTGAGGGCTTTCATTGCATTCTTCACAGTATCCTCAACAGGTATGTCCTTACTTAGAAACACTTTTTGATTCCGCGCAAACCACATGTTGTAGGCTATAGTGGCTATGATTTGCATGCATTCCTGACTGGTGTTATTAAGCATGTATTTAATCCAATCTGAGAAGTTTGGGGCTTGGATCTCTGTGGTTCTGATAGATATAGGAGAGCTGTACCAAATCCTCTTTGCCCAGTCACAAGTAATGAAAGTGTGGTTTATTGTTTCCATGGGCTTGGAGCACCTAGGACAGAGCGTATCACACAGAATCCCTTTATGTAGGAGATTTGTTTTTACTGGGAGTGCATCATGAATGATCCTCCAAAGAAAGTGGATTTGTTATGGATGAGCATCAATTTTCCATAGCTTTTTCCATGTCTGCTCCTCTCTAAGGGGGTTGCTTGTCTGAGCTTGATTTGTTTGTTGGTAACTCCATTCCATCTGAGCATGATACCCTGATTTCACTGTGTAGTAGCCATCTTTTGTGCCCTGCCAGCATAAGATATCTTCCCTGTTGTTTGTGTCTAAAGGAATATGAGTAATTTGAGCAGCTTCAATAGGTAGAAAGGTTGTATTAATGATTTGGGTATTCCACCAGTTGGTGGTAGGATTAATGAGGTCCTGGACTTTGTCAAGAGCTGAGTTCGGAGGTTTAGGGGTCCACAAAGCATTACCTTCATTTGGGTTCAGCCACCTATCTCCCCAAATTTTGATTTGTTGTCCATTGCCTATTAATCAATAACAACCTCTTTTTAGGATCCAGCTAGCATGATGTATGCTTTGCCAAGAGTAGCTGGCTCTATTACTTTGTTTAGCATGAAGGAAGGTAGTCTTGGGGAAGTACTTAGCCTTAAGGACTTGAGCCATTAGGGAGGTCGGTTCAGTAGTTATTCTCCGCCCTTGTTTAGCAAGTAAGGCCTCATTGAAGGCTCTAAGGTCCCGGAATCCCATACCACCAAGATTTTTTTGCTTGCACGTTTTCTTCCAATTGACCCAGTGGATTTTGCCTTTATCCACATTGTTGCCCCACCAAAAATTGTTAATCAGACTTTCCATGTGGTTGCACAAGCCTTTTGAGATTAGAAAGCTGCTCATTAGGTAGGTTGGAATAGCTTGAGCTACAGCCCTTATGAGGGTTCCTCTTCCTGCAAAGGAGAGATTCTTCTCCTTCCAACCTTTAAGTTTTCTCCAAACTTTGTCCTGGATGAAGTTAAAAGCCTGGTTCTTAGATCTCCCTATGAAGGTAGGTTGCCCCAAGTATTTTGAGAAGTGATCCACCATTGGCATAGGCAGAATTTGCTGAATAGCACCCCTAGTGGACTGGTGAACTCTTTTACTAAAGAGAATTTCAGATTTGTTGTAGTTGACTAGTTGGCCGGATGCTTGTTGGTACTGAGTTATGAGCTGCTTCATAGTGTTTGCCTCATCATTAGTAGCCCTGCAGAACATAAGAGAGTCATCAGCAAAGAATAAGTGAGTGATCTCAGGGGCTCCTGGGGCCACTTTGACCCCATGAATGAGCTTCCTTTCCTGAGCTTTTGTAATAAGAGCAGACAGAACATCTGCACATAAAATGAAAAGGTACGGAGAGAGAGGGTCTCCCTGTCTAAGACCCCTCTCAGGTTGAAAGCACTTAGAAGGTTTGCCATTTACAAGGATGGAGAAAGAAACAGTGCTGACACAGAGCATTATAGTATTGGTGAGGTGTTGAGGAAAGCTCATAGATTCCAAAGTAGCTCTAAGAAAACCCCACTCAAGCTTGTCGTATGCTTTTGCCATATCAGTCTTGATTCCAACATAACCAGTTTGTTTGGTAGTTTGGTTAAGGTAGTTTGCAAAAAAAGTTTTTGATAATAATGCTTTGTAAAATATCTTTATCATAATTTTTTTTTTCTTTATGAAACAAATGAGAAAAAATAAAACTCGTTTAATTTTGTATATAAGATAGAAAAAATATTTGATTTTTTCGTCTCCATGAGTTTAGTTCATTTGGTTGGAATATCGCACTATATATGCAGAAGCCGGAGTTCGAACTCCAGATACTCCATTTATATCCATCTTTAAGGTGGAATTTTAAGCCATTAGGCTACCTACAAAAAAAAAATTATTTGATTTTTCAACTAATATCAGCATAAAAAAGTTTATCTGAACAAATAATTTGAGTTTTTGTATCATAAATTGTTGTGAAAATGAATGGATTGTAGTTCATTTATTGTGTGGAATTGAAGCATTGTGATTGAAAATGAAAGAGATACACAATGGTTTTGTTGGACTTTTAAACTAATGTGTGTGAATTGGAAAAAGTGTATTGGGAAATAAAATTTATCATGCTTTTGATGAGTTGAGATCCTCTCCATTTTCCAAAAGAAATGACAATATCTATTACTATAGTTTTAGAATAAATAAATGATATATATGCACGTCTTTTTAGAATTAGTGACACAATTTGAATATTTATACGTCAAAACTATAGTAATGGACATTGTCATTTCTTTTGGGAAATGGAGAGAATCCCAACTTGATATACAATCACATTAACTTAAACTCTTCCATATGAATATGCCCCCACAATAAAATATAGGCTAAATTGTAGTTTTGGCCCCAGATTTCTTAATTGTGCAATTTTGGCCCCCTTAATTTCAAACGAGCGGTTTTAACCCTTCATGTTTGCCCCTTTTAGCATTTATGACCCCTTTTGACTATTTTGATAAAAAAAAAATGCAGAACATAGAATTTTTTTACACGTGGCTTGATTATATTGGACAACCTTTGATTTGAAGGTTGGATGAGCTTGTAGTCTATATTGGATGATCAGTGTTTATATACTTTTAGAGAGAGATGCATTTTAAAAACATCGCTCTTTTGTAGACTTTGGAAGATGGAGACATGGCATTGCTTGATATGGGAGCTGAATACCACTTCTATGGGTCTGACATAACATGTGTCTTACGCTGTGAGTCTTTCCATAATTCCATTAACATTCGAAAATTTATTTTGGTCTTTATACATAATTGATCTGTTCGCAGGGGATGTGGGTATTAGTAGTATACAACTTATCATGTTATCTACTAACTGGTGATAATAAGCTCTTTACTTAATATGCAAGCTGCACCCGTATAAATTCTCATAGACAGAGATAATAATTTCCTACAAAGGCTCAACTAATTTTAGAATTCATTTGCGTATTAGGAATGACTGAGTTAGTGTGTTGTCCAATATAATCAAGGCACGTGTAGAAAAAAAATTCCATGTCAGCAATTTTTTTTTGTCAAAATAGTGAAGAGGGGCAAAAAATGCAAAAGGGGGCAAACGTGGGGTTAAAACCGCTCGTTTGAAACTAGGGCAGCCAAAATCATACAATTAAAAAATCTGGGGGCCAAAACTGCAATTTAGCCTAAAATACATTTCACACAAATTAAAGTAGACATCAATTTATTTTATACTCAATAAAACGTCAACTATTTATCAAAAACACATTTTGCAAGTACATGTTAATTGCTGTTGCACGTGTGGAAGATAAAATGAACAGATCTTTTGGTAGAAATCTGACCAATTAAGATTCTGAAGGCAACGACAATATAAGATTAACATAGGCACAAATTTGTTGTTCCATAACAAGAAACAGTCCGGTATCAAATTAACCAGCATGTGTAGCAAGAAAATGCACACAATATTGTGGTTCCGTATAAAATGGACTCATAGAAGTATTGGTTCATAGTGGACCACAATTTATTTACCTTTAGATTAATTTAATCATCACAATAGTACTATGCCGGTGCAGCACACTATCCCCTCCTCTCCCTTTTTCAGTTTTGTTTTATGAATCCCATTATTTTTCTTTTATTTATTAATTAAATAAAATTGGTCATTAAAAAAAAATAAAAACTCAGCATCATCGAAGAAGGAAACAAAAAAAACCCAACATTCTTGGGGTTTGAAGATGAGTCGATTGTTTCTTTTTGGTTACATGATGGGAGATTACTAAAATAACAATGGGTGTCATAAGAAATTGTTTTTGCTGGTGTTGTTGGATACTTTATCTCAAGGAATGGATAACTTGTTCCTTATCGATGCATGGACATGGTGATTTTGAGTATTCACAAGCAAAGAATTGGTAAAACTAAAAAAAGAAGTGAAAATTTCATAAATAAGTGTTCATTCAAATATGAAATTAAACAACTAAGCAAGTCACCATAAGTTTAATGAGTAGAGATGAATCACATCTTTCACCTCAAAAACAGTTAGTAAAACAAATCACTTGCTTCCATTGTCATGGGTTGTAGAAGATGAGTGGGGAAGAGAGAGAAGGGAAAGAGAAGTCATGCGTGACCGTGAACAAAGTGATGAGAGAGAATAAAGATGAGATGGAGTAAAATAGAACAATATTATATAAGTAGAGAAAGTACACCATAAAATCATCTAGTGTACTTACCTAATGATTCACATTCATTTGCTCAAAATGGACCAATTCATGTTTTTGTCCATTCTAAACGGACCCCAATATTATTTCATCTTCCATATACAAAATAAGAACATCACTTAAAACATTGTAAATATAATATCAAAGATAAACAATTCAATTTAGGATTGATCAAATAATCGAAACAAACCCATAAAATTAATAACCTTGAAATTCAACAAACCATTTGTTCCAAAAAATAAAATTAATGATAATTCTACATAATTCCATGTCAATAAAAATACTCTTATGGTTTGTTTGGAAGGATGGAAAGTGAGAGGAAAGAAAATTGTAAAAATTAATGAATGAATTTAAACTAAAAGTTAATATATATTCATTCATCGATTTTCGCAATATTTTTTCCTTCCACTTTCTTTCATTCCAACCAAACGGAGTCTTAAGATTGTTGGAAAAGTATGACATAAAATTATCTCAATTGAATAAATTAAATACATAATGAAACAAATAATTACGATTCAAAATAAAATAACTTATAGAATTAAAAGAACTTATCGAATTTTTGACTGAGGCGTGCAAATGCAATGAGCTTAAGAGTATTTCGCGACCACAAATAAATTACCCGGTGCAGTTGGTCTCCTAGCTAATACCCTTCAAGATACAACAGTCATTTCTTGTTAGCACCGTACGTGAATTAGCAATGTGTCTCAAAGAACTCCATTTAGATACCCAATGGAACTTCACTCATAGCTTTCCCACTGTTTCCTTTCTTCTCTCCGCTCTTTATTTTTACGAAAACCCACATATACATATTCATCCGTCTCAAAATATAAGTAAAATTGGGTTAGTAAAAGTTAATATATTTGTACTAAATTTTATACCAAATACATTAATTTTTGTTGACCATTTTTTACTTATATTTTAGAAGGGAGAGATGATCTTATTAAAAGAGATGATGCCAAACGGTTATAACCATACATCCTATTAAGTATAAATATAATTGAAAGAGTGATATTGCATGTAATGTAACAACTAAAAAAAACAGTCACGTGAATGTACAACAATATAAAACATCCTTCAAATACTATTAATAGTAGTAGTAATAATAAAGTGACTTTAAAATAAATTAATATATAAAAATATCCAACAAGAATATCACCATTGAAGATGCATCATATCCACAATTTGTACCAACTTAATTATTCTCCATTTTGTATATTCGTGAACTTCAATCCATACCAGTTTCTATGTATGTGTGTTAGATTTGCCCAATTATTGCAGTTTCCTTTATTTAATGAAACATGCAATCAACAATCTACCATCAATACGTACAAGAGACATTTTAACCACTAATCACTTCCATTAAGTTTTTTTTTAATTAACACTCTTGTTCTTATTCTTATGGAAAGAGATTCTACTAATCAAGAGTTTGACCACAAGGTAAATAAAATTTGACAAAAAAATATTTTTAATAGAAATCGAACTCAAATTCACTCTATCAATTATTAGTTTTACTTGAATTCAATGTGTTGATTATTTTTCATTAAGTATGAATAGTTACCAATAAGTAGGGAATACTATGCACATCTTGGAATTAATGGGTGCTCAGAGTTAAGGGTGCTAAATATTGGAAAAGATAACTAGGGATAAATAATGTAAGGGACTTTTGAATGATTTGTTGTTTTTATACGATAATGATGTTAATATGATAGTGTTTTTTTTTTTTTTTTGAATATTTTAGACAATTTAAATTTGTCTAAAATGTAACTAAAATTGTTATGTTTGGTTTCTTGTTTTTACGGATGAAACACATCCTATAAGTGAATTTGACTTTAGAGAGTAATGAATTTTTCTTATGATGAACTATTTAAGAGAATCCAAATTTAATTTTTGAGAGTAATATTTATTGGTCAAATTTGACTCACCTTACAACCGAACTTTGTATTATCAATGTTTATTCCTCTGTCAACCCGAAAGCTAAAAAAAATAAAAATAAAATATTGGGCAAAAATTTTCAATTTAGATCTTGATTATAACTGACTTGGTTGGAATCTTACTGCTGGCATTAATCTGCATTAGCTAACCTTTTTCACGATGATGGTTTGAGCTCTTTAGAAAAATATGAACATGCTTATTTCTCATGGCAAATCAGCTCTTGGCACAATTTTTCACAATATAGTGAATAACTACTTTGTTCATGTTGTTAATGCAATATCATTAGCTCCGGTTCTTATTTTGAAAACTCAAAGAAAGAATTGCACATTGTGTGTTTGATAACCTTGAACCTTCCCACAATAATTTCTAATAGGTGCCTAATGATAGGTGATAAGCGATTTGGTTTGATCTCTACACTTTTAAATATGACTTTTTATCACCGGTTAATTTTTGAAGTGAGAATGGAAGGTAAAGACAGAAAAATCATTTTGGTGGCATAATGGACCTGATTGTTATCGATTTTTAAAAAATGATTTTTGTTTAATTTGTATTTTTTTTAAAAAAATATATGAAAAATTAATTAAAATAGTTTTTTGACGAAAATTAATTAAAATAGTTAAACTTATTTCTATCTTGTTATAAATTAAAAAAATTAATTTTTGACATTTAAAAAATTAGATATTCATATTACATATTTTAAATTAATAAAAATCATATTCTTTTAAAGATATATTTTAAAAATAATTTCTATGAAAAATTATTTAAAATAACTTCTTATTAATTTTGAGATTTTTTTTTTAAAATTTATTATAAAAAATATTTAAAATGGATTTTTAAAATAAGCAATTTAGACTATTTCTCATTTGATACATAAGTAGCCACGTAAGTAATCAGTAACCATGTAAGTAAAATTAATATTTTTGAGAAAAATTAACGAAAATTATCAATATGGCAAATATAAGTAAAGTTAAAAGATCAATCATAATGAATTGTTGTGACTGGACTTGTGATTTATGCTCCGCATACAATTACGTAATGAGCTATCTGAATGAAAAAAGGGAGCATTCATGATTGGAAATTTCTTTTCGCACCACAACATTTTCTCGCGTACCTTGTAGAATTCTTAAAATAGTCCGCTCGCTACTCAGTTGAGTTTAACTTAAGTAACAAATTTTTTTTTTTTTTTTTCACAAGGCTGGCTAGTTAAATTACACTGAACTATCTTGTTGTAAAAACTTTGATCGGTCACCGGAGCGGTTGTGACATAAAATCAATCAATCACATGCACTCTAAAATTCTATAAATTGATTTATTTATTTTTTTTCATTTTTCAATTACTCACTCATGTATTGTTTTATTAAAAAAAAATAATGAAAATATTGGAAAAGTTCGGTTTTTCATTCAAAAAACATTTTCATGAGGATTGAGAGAAGTGTGAGAGGGACTAAATTCACTCACAAACTACCATCAATTTCTCACCAATGTCTACCACTAATGAAGATTTCCAAGGTATACTACTATTCCTATTATTCTCTTTTCAGGGTTTTTGTTTTTGCAACGCAAATGAGGGGGAAAAAGGGTTTTTTTTTTGCTGATTTTTATCACCCAATGTTGTTATTTTGTTTTCTGATGATACTTCTTTTGCTGTATATAGTTTCAGTTTTATATTTGGAATAAAAATTTGATCTTTGACTGTTTTGGGATTTTAGGTGGGCGAGTAAATGAAAAAGAATGCAACTTTAAGAGATTGGTGTAGATAGTATTAATTTATACTTTTTAAATGAAAATGAGACTGTTTTTGTTGAATGATTTTGGAATCCTTAGATTAATTTTACTGAATTAGTTGAATGAATGAAGTGAAATATGTTTAGGATGATATGATATGTGATAGCAAAGTACCATTTAAACTTCAAAGAAAATATTTACATCTTGCAATGTTGTTTGAAACTTAGGGTATGTTTGGATGTTGAGTTTTGGAGAGTGGAGACTAATTATCTATTTTTTTACATATATTTGAGATTTTAAATAAATTGAAAGAATAATGTGATAGATGATCATATAACATAACAATTATACCATTTTACAAACATTTTAATTTTCTAATATATTACCACCGTTACATGTTATTGTATATTTGCTGCATGTGATCATTTTAAATAATGGTGTTTTCTTCCAGCATGAAACTGGATTGTGCAAGAATTTACTTCAGGAATATGCACAGAAGATGAATTATGCAATGCCAACGTATCAATGCAAAAAGGATGATAAACCAGGTAGAACACACTTATTTTCATGTACAGTCGACATTGGAGGGATTCTCTATATTGGGGGAGTAACAAAAACAAAGAAGGAAGCGGAGATAAAAGCCGCAAGAACTGCTTTTATCCAGATAAATGCGTCTCAGTCTTCTCAAAACCAGTTTGGCCCTTTGACTGTCATTCCATCCAGAAAAAGGGCAGCAGATTCTGTTGCTGATGAGGCTTCGAAAGCTCCAAAGCCTAAGAAATCACGCTTTAAAAGGAAGTGTTCCAAGAGGAAACAGTCAAGAGATTGAAACCCCTTGCGTGTCGTCCTTTGGTGATTTCCATATTCTATCTTGATTCGTTTTCCACTGTTCAGGTAAGATATTCTTATTCTTATTCTTTCAAACTATGATTCCGGAACTGTTTGGGTTGAAATTTGTGGGGATTTCAATTAACTCTTCTATTGTTGTTTGTTTCATGGCTTTCTTTTATATTTGAGAGCCCAAATTCAAATTCACTCCAACCCATTTTTGTATTCAAATTCGAGTCGCTTGGAATCTCTGCACAATATACTATTCTATGTACCCGTCTGAATAAAAATATTCTCAACCGTTCATTACGCTCCTTGCCAAGCCCCTATAAATAATCATTGATCGTTTGCATTGTCCATCACATTTCACTTTCTATCTGTTATTCATCTTCTTTGTTTTTGTAATTTCTAATGGATGCCCATTTTGATATGTTGTGTGATGCTCTTCCTGGATGTGAATCATGAAAATTCAAAGTTCGTGTTCTTCGTACGTGGTCAATTGATTCATTCATGAAGCCTGGCGAGATCAATTCACTGGAAATGGTTCTCATTGATGAAAAGGTTTGTCAGAATTACCTTTAATTTTTGTATTCATTCTTAATTTCTCATGGATGAAAGGTTCCCCATTTTTGCCATTTATGTGTTAGTTTTGAAGTTATTTGAGTTTTGCCGGTTTGCATGAGCAATCTTATTTATATCATCTGAACCTATGTAACTTTCAATAATTCACAGGGAGGAAAGATTCATGCAACTGTGTTTTGCTTTGGTGACTGCACGAGTAGTGATTGCTTCAATTTAGAAAATTATATAGAAGCCAAGGTCGGTTTGGGTATTGGGTAATTCAGAACATTATGATGCTGATGAGAGGGTATGGTCACTCTTGAAGGGACTATATTTCGTTGTTGTTCCTCTTCTAATTCTTATTTTTTTGTTTTTTTGTTGGGTTAGAATTTACTCATTTATTTCGATTTTATTATAGTCTATTTCAATTATATATACACACCATGTGTTTGATAAAAGGTTTGTTGTGGATTATCATAAGCATTGGAAGCTATGGTGCAAAAAGGATGTCTAGAGAGTTGATTTATTTTAGAGTTACTGAACATTGAGGTGAAACTTTGGTGTTTTTGTTTGTTAAATTTTTTAGAAAACTCGATTTTTTGACCTTTTGTATTTATTTTGTTAATTTATGTCTGAGGTATATGTTGGGAATGAGAGCTTTGATAGTGCTTCCTATGACCTATGTTTAGTGAATTGATTGGAATATAGTCAAAAGGAAGATGCTGCATATTGCTTATGTTGTTATGTAATGAGATCACATGTTGGAGAACATAAAGGTAGTGGTGAAGCCTTTATAACAGAAGGGTTTACAAATTGGAAAAAGAGTGAAAGGTTTGGAGTTCATCTTGGAGATACAAATAGTTCTCATAATCAAGCATGGAGAAATTGTCAAGCTCTAATGAAACAAAAGCAACATATTGAAGATGTCTTGTGCAACCAGTCCAATCAAGTTAAAGAAGACTATCAAATTCAGTTGACTGGTATAGTTGATTGCATTAGATTTTTATTAGCCCAAGGGTTAGCTTTCCGCGGTAACGATGAGTCATTAACATCAAGAAATAAGGGGAATTTCTTGAACTTATGGATTTTCTTATTGACCACAATGAAGATATGTATAGAGTGTGGAAGAATTGTCGCAAAAATCTCAAGTTAACATGTCCTAAAATTCAAAAGGATATTGTTAAAGCTGCTGCACGTGCAACCACTCAAGTTATACTTGATGATCTTGGAGATAATTTATTTTCTATTCTGATCGATGAATCTCGAGATGTCTCAGTTAAGGAGCAAATGGTTGTGGCTTTACGTTATGTGAATAAGACAGGGCAAGTTATTGAGCGTTTTCTTGGTGTTGTTCATGTTTCTAATACTAGTGCTCTAACACTAAAATCAGCTTTGGAAGAATTATTTGCAAAACATCGGTTAAGTTTGTCAAGGATACGAGGGAAAAGCTTGATATTGAAAGAAAATTTTCTGCATTTTTCATTCATTGTTTTGCCCATCAACTCCAATTAGCTCTTGTGAGATTAGCAAAAAATCATTCTGAAATTACCTTGTTTTTTAATTTGGTTGCTAATTTGTCTAATGTTGTTGGAGCATCGTGTAAGCGTCGAGATGTTCTTCGTGAAAGTCAAGTTAAATATATGACAAAAGCTTTGCAAGATGGAGAAATCTCTAGTGGACGTGGCTTGAATCAAGAAACTACAATTAAGAAGGCAGGGGAAACTAGATGGAGCTCACATTATGGTACACTACTTAGTATAACTTCTTTAGTCTCATCTATGGTTGAAGTGTTAGAAATGGTTGAGGAAGATGGAACAGATTCAGATCAAAAGGGTGATGCATTGTTATATATGAATTATATGCAATCTTTTGAGTTTATTTTCATCTTGTACTTGATGAAAAATGTTTTAGGAGTTACTCATGAATTATCTCAAGCATTACAAAAAACCGATCAAGACATTGTAAATGCTATGAAATTAGTCAAAGTGACCAAAAAGAGGTTACAAGAAATAAGGGATGATGGTTGGGATTCTTTGTTCAATGATGTTTTATTATTTTGTGAGCATCACGAGGTTGACATTCCAAATATGGATGATTTCTTTAAACCAGTCCAAAAGAAGTCAAAGCGCAAAATGGAGAAAGTTTCTAATTTACATCATTTTCGAGTTCAATTGTTCTATGAAGTGATTGATCAACAAATTCAAGAGTTGAATAATCGTTTTACAGAAGCGAATACTGAGTTACTTCTTTGTGTAGCTTGTTTAAGTCAGAGGCATTCATTTTATGTATTTGATAAGGGGAGATTGATTCGTTTAGCGCAATTTTATCCTTCAGAATTTTTCCCAGTTGAATTATTAGCATTGGATTGTCAGCTTGAAAATTATTTCTTAGATGTATGCTCTGACAGTGAATTTTCAGAATTAGGGGGGATTAGCGATCTCTCTATAAAGTTAGTGGAGACCAGAAAACATGTTGTGTATCCGTTGGTATATTTACTTTTGGAATTATCTCTGTTATTACCGCTGGCAACTGCAATATATAGCTGAAAGAGCATTCTCTGCAATGAATATTATTAAGAATCGGATGCGGAATCGCATGGGAGATAATTGGTTAAATAATTGTTTAGTTATTATATTGAGAGAGATGTTTTTGTTAATGTTGAAAAAGAGAAAATCATTCAATATTTCCAAAATACGAAAGATCGCAGAGAACAATTATAATGTATTTTTTTTTTCGGTGAAGAATTATGATGTATTTTTATGCTTGTGGAAATGAAATATTATATCTATTTAATGATGCAATTTTATAGTGACCCCACTATTCAAAACTCCTGGGTCCGTGGCAGATGGGCGGTGCTGTGTGTATGTGACGGGGTGCAGGTGCACCCTTGGAATTTTAAAATTTTCACAAATATTTCTATATCTTTTGTATTTTGTACCCCCTGATTTTTTTGTTTTGTACAACTTACTTAGAGATCCAAAACACTTTTCACTATTTTTATTTTTTCGTTCCAATTTCTCTCAAATAAAACATCAAACCAAATACGTAAAATAGTGATAAATTCTTAAACAATCTTGAAACAACACTAAGGTAATCAATAAAAAATCTATAGTTTATGGTCTTAAAATTTGGGATTTCTTTTATATAATTTCTATAGTGATAAATTGATTGATGAATAATTCAATTAGGGATTCCAATAACATATTTGTGTGTTTCATTGGTTGCTTGTTTCTAGTTTGTAATTTGGCCAAAATGCATATTTGGATTTTTGTTTTACGGTTTCTAGCTAATCCTACCACAAGTTTGTTTCAATTTTAGCCACTTGGAAATAAATGTTTTCATGAAGCTAATATCCGGTTATTAGTCTGTAAATTGAGCAATGAAAAAACTATCAACTTGATTGTATATTTATGTTGTTACCATATCAATACTTATGCATCAATTTGATTTCTTTTTTATTTGATATATTGTCTCATGTAATCAATAGTTATATCGAAAGAGATTTGTTCAACAATATAGATAACAAGTTGATTATTTGACGATTTAAAAACATGAAATCGCGCAGTGAACAATTATCAAACATATATATGAAGTTTTATGTATAATTAATTATTAAAATATTGATTAAAAAATTGCACCCCTAAGTCAAGGTCCGAGCACCACCGTAGGACTAAGACGTAAATAATAGATGAACAATTAAGTTTGAGTTTCTCTAAATGTAACTAAACTTAGGTCTATTAAGTAAGACTTTTAGTTCATATCTTGTGAATGAAAAACATGATTTAAAAAATAAATCTCATTTAAGGTAGTCAACGGCCAATTTTTCAACAATATTACTTCCTTTGTCTCAAAATTTTGGTAATTTTAGAGTTTTGCACGTGGATTAAGAAATAACAAAGATTGATAAGTCATTTTTACCTTTATTTTATTAAGAAAGAAAAAAATTATTTTATGATTATTTTAGTTTTTATAAGGGTATAAATGGTAAAGTATCATTGTGTCTTAGTTTCCTAAAAGGATCAAAGTTTTTGGACAAAATTGAAAATCTAAAAAGATTAAAGATTTAAGAAGGAGGAAGTAATCATCATCAAAATCGATAGAAATAGAAATATAAAAAAGAAAAGAAATCATATAAGTTTGCTTTTTGACTTTATTGCTTTATTCTCTATGTACTTTGAAACCATATCACCCAGAGAATATCTTAAGGAATTTCACCTCCACAATGGCTTCTAAGATCAACTTCTCACTATTTCTCCTCCTCTTCCTAGCACACTATGCAATGAATGGAGATGCCACTTTGATCAAAAGCACTTGCAAGAACACCAAGTACTGCAGTCTATGTTTCTCTTCCCTCAAATCCAATCCTAGCAGTCCAAATGCAGACACAAAGGGTTTAGCTGTGATCATGGTTGGAATTGGAATGACAAATGCTACTTCCACTTCTTCATATTTGCCCTCTAAGTCTCTGACTGATAGAATAAAATATTCTTCCATTTTATGTATAATTATTTTTGTAATTATTTGTTATTACGAGGGCCGTCTCCGAGTATTTAGAGACCCCGAACTAATAATAAAAATGAACCTCCTAATAAATTTTTTTTTGGTAGTGAAATAAATAAATAAATATGTTTGTTTTTTAAAAAGAAGTTAACATTTATTTTTGTGAACAAACAAATATTAATAACACAAAAGCTCAAAATGTAGTAGAAGTGTAGAACAACAACAAGGCATAAGCACGAGGGCCATTATTGGTATAATTTTGATCTGTCGGACCATTATTGATATAATTTTATTGGTATAATTTTATCATGATGGACCGTTATTATTACTGGACCATTATTGTTATTTAATCCCTCTAATATATAACTACCTATTACCTAATTATTTATTTTTTGAGGCCCAGTTTTCGAGGCCCCATGTTATAAGCCTGTTTGCATGGGTCCAAAGACGAGCATGATTATTATATGTAATTATTTTTTTAAGTTTGACTTATACATTGTAACGCGTAACTAAGAAAACACGTATTTTTCCTCGTTGCAACGCCACTCGCACTGCCGCAACTCTTCCCTCTATGCACCGCCATCTCCATCAATGATTCAACACGACTTGTATGATCTCTATTTTGTTCACTACAAGAATACATTAATTTATTGGAAGATTTAAATAACACTTATTGAGGGTTTAATCCCTTAGTAAGTTACTAGCGGCCATGATTTTCAATTTCTCTAAAAAAAAATTATGGATAATTTATATCATATAAACTTTCAATCCAAAAGTAGATTTCGTAAAATTTATATTTATTATAGTAATATTCATGACTGATCCACAATAGACTACTTAAAGAAGTTGTCTATTTTAGAATTTGTCACGTTTCATACAATAATTTCATAAACAACTCATATTCCTTACAAGACAATGAATATTAATAGATAATTTCACTTGACTCTTATATAATAGCAGTACATGGAGATATACGACAAACAATCAAAGGATTAAAAACAATCAGTACAACACAATTAATTAAACCATTTCATTAACACTTCATAAAATCAAAATCCAAAATGTGAAGAATATTATATACCCCATTCTTTTGCTAGTTTACATTTCAATTGGTCAAGTTCTTTCTGAGGCAATGAAATTGTTATCATCCTTCCATTATTACCATCATTATCTTCTAATCCTGGAAGAACCAAAACAACTCATTGATCACCAACACCATGAAAATCACAATTTGCTAAAATGGGTTTTTGTCCATTAATCTTTACTCCATAAAAATCAGCTTCTTCTAAATCAACAAATGTTAATTTTGCTCCATAAACAATAAAATCATTTTTTCCTTCACTTTCCTCCACCAATTTTTCCAATGCATAATTCTCATTTATTTTTTTCTCACCAATTAGTTTCACTAATTCTAATATATCAACTTCCTTAGGTGACAAATTTGTTTCAATTTTGCTCAACACTAAGCCATTTGTTGGGAATTCATTTTCAACCCTATTGGAGAAATTTGTAGTACATATTGTCACAACTTTTTGTCCAACATCTCCTTTTATTTGTGCTATAAATTTCCATATCATAGCTGAAATAATTTCAAAATATTTTTTATTGGTATTAGTAGATATGGATGTGTACGATGTAACCAAATGGTGAAGTTGTTTAGAAGTGATGTGAAAAGTGTGAGTAGCTACATAATTATCATTAGGAGTGAGCCAATATCCCTTAACAATTGTTGCCCTTTTGATGGAAATGGGATTATTAGAGGCTGAAATTGATAAGAATTGAGGTTTGGTGAGATTAGGCATGTGAAGTGATTTTGGTAGAGCTTGACCAGCTAGTGTGTGGCTCCACTTAGCAATGAACTTAAAAGCTGAAAATGCATCTCCAAGGATATGAGCCCAACTCAGTCCCACTGAGAGTCCTCCACATTTAAAATATGTGAACTGTAATAAAAGCATACATATTCAGCTGCATTGAAACGGATAATAGTAGTTACATTTAACAGATTTGGATTACGTGTGAATTTCAACCGTCTGATCAAGATTATCAGGGGTGGCTCCTATGCAAGTGCAAGATGTGCTAATGCATAGGGCTTCCCATTTTTAAACACACATACGTGATATTTTATTAGTATACTTTTTTGTATAATAATGTTCTATTGTTACTATTCTCTCTAGTATTGTATGTAAGCAAAAAAAAAACGCTTTTTAAGAAAATGGATAAAATGTATTATTTGGATTTGTTTATGACATTAGTAGTTGCATGTATTGGTGAAATAGAGTAAAGTTATGCTGAAAACTGCACAAAACAATGTAATTATTATATATTTATAATAAATGTTGTAACTTTTGCTTATATTTGAGACTTTCAATTTTTTTGTTTTGTTGTTTATATTCGAGACCGAAGGGAGTATATCACTTGAAGTTTTAATCTGCTATAGTGCCTATATATAATAGTGCATGAAACTTTATTTTTATTCCATACGATTCATTTTTGTCTAATAATATAAAGTTAATATTTCATTTTAAAATTGTTTTAAAATAGGGTTTATTATTAATATTTGAACAGGGCCTCTAAATAGTTAGAGACGCCCCTGAAGATTGTACAGTTCAAATTTTAAGATCAATTTTAATTATCAAATTTGTTCTAAAAATTTGGGTTGTCTGATCTTGATCAGATAGTTTATATCTGTCCGACTGCACTGTAATCAATTTTTTTTTACTGCACTAAACCTCAATCCACATTTCACACATCAAATGCACTCAATGCAATTTATATTTAAAGGGTCATACTAAATAGTGCCCCCGAGACACTTGTTAAGCATACCAAAAATATAAATAAAAGATAAAATTAATATTGATAAAATAACTTTTTAGATTCTCAATGCATTGAATGCACAAGTTCCGAGACAGAATTTCCATATTTGTATACTTAACTATTGCCCCTGGGGCACTGTTTAGCGTTTTCCATATTTAAATATGTATTATAAAAGTGAAATCAGACAAAAATTGTGTAACAAAAATTGTATTGTGTAAATATTTAAATAGGTATTGTGTAACAAAAATTGTGGCAAAATATCATTGTAGATCAGACAATTATAATTACATATCGTCATAATCAATTACATGTACGTTGATCATCATAATGATAGTTTAGTACTTACCTTGACAAAAACCAAAGGAGAAAAAGCAAGATCAGGACCAAGTACATGATCATGAACAAGTCCATCAACACAATATTCATTCTCATCTAACCATTCACCAACCGTTTTATCACACTGCGACTCCACGATTCGCACTCCTGCGTCGTTGCACTTGATAAACGCTCTTCCGGATTCGGATATTCTAACTCGACCCGAAACATGTGAGTATAAATCAAGTAATGGAAACATTGGTGTTTTTAAATCGGATATTGAAAGGTTTTGAACCGATTCAGAATTGAAAATATAAATGGATCGGATATAGTGTAGTTTCATTAGTAAGTCCATGTAGTTAAGGTTGTAGGCATTGTTTTCTAACTTTTCTTCACCTCTTGGGGTTGCAGGAACAACAGTGGAAATTCTTGAAGTTTGGAGAGGAGTTTGATCCAAATTGGGTAGTGAACCCATTTCCAAGTAGAGATCGAGTGTGTGTGTCTACTAGTTTGGTTGGGATTTGACTATTTGAGTTGTTCCTCTTGATTATTATTTATAGGAAAATGTAATTAATGAAAGTAAGTACCACGTTCTTTGAGTAAATAAATATATAAATTTTAACGGTTAGATATGCAACTGCTATCGAAAGAGAACTGAAATTACTTGATATGAGAATTGACTTCCGAATAATTAAGATTAAATTGGTGGTAAAAGCAAAAAAAAAACATAAATTTTTGACAAAATAAAAATATGTCTACAAAATAAAATTTCCATGAGCAAAAAATTATAAGTTGTGAGACTCACATTATTCCGATAATTTGATAATATTTAGCCAACGACCAATAAAAACAAGACAAAACAAATGAAAATTTCTATCGAGCGCAACTATAGAGACCAATTATTTGAGCCTTGTGGAACTGAAATGGGTGACAAATTTTTCCTAAAAGTTTTAACACTGCTGCATGCACAAGCCAAGGTCGAACTCAGGACCTTAATTAAGTCATTTGTGTCATTTCATCTAAATCTCTTGAAATTTTTTAACCAATTTTAAATATCTATATATACCTTCAATCAAATATTTACATGGAACCTATAAAAAAGGATATATTGAATTAGTGTAGTGTGTTTTGTAAATATTATTCTAAGTTAGCAATATCCACAATTTGTACCAGCTGCTTAATTATTTCTACATTTTGTTGAACACATACGTGAACCTCAAACCATACCAGTTTCTGTGTGTGTGTGTTAGATTTGCACAATTATTGCAGTTGTACGTCAACGAAATGATTAACGTAAGAGGTTATAACAGCTAACTAAATGTGATAGCGAAAAGAGCTAGCTAGCTATGTTGAGCCACATGATCATGGACATTTATTTATTGAAACATGCAATCACCAATCTACCACCAATAGGCAATACGTAGTACAAGATACATTTTAACCACTAATCACTTTCATGATTGATTTGTTGTTTTATATTATGATGTTAATTTGATAGACAAAATATTTTTTTTAATATTTTAGCCAATTTGTATTTGCCTAAAATACAACTAAAATTGTCATATTTGATTATTTTCTTTAGCAGATGAAACATATCCCAAGTGATTAGACTTAAAGAGGATAATGAGTTTTTAATATTTTAGCCAATTTGTATTTGCCTAAAATACAACTAAAATTGTCATATTTGATTTTTTTTTTATTAATTATGAATATCCTTTTATGTCATTTCACATTTATCTATGATTGAACCGCTAATTTTATCAAACACTTTGGCCCGACTTATTTTCTATTTTTTTCTTCTCCTTAAAAATAGTAAAGAAGGAAAAAATTGTGTTTGACTTCATTTTTCTTTATTTTTTACTTCTTTACTTTATTTCTTTAATACTTTTAAGGAGAGACAGTGTCAAATATAATTTTATACTTCTCTATTTCGTTTAAGCTAAAATAAAAAGTAAAAAATAAGTCGGGCCAAACGGGGCCTAGCTTATCAGCTATAAGTCATCGGCCATAAGCTATCAGCTATAAGTTATTAGCCATCAGCCATAAGCGCTTATCAGTCATCCGCTATTTTTGCCAAACAGAGCCTTATCTGAATATAGATTTTGTTAATCTTATTTGGAGCACTTCCCCTCACCTAATTTTTTACTTATGAGGGGCTTTTGTTTCAAGGTTGTTAATCTTACTCTCAAGAATAATATTCCCATGAAATATAATAATGGAAAAATTTATTATCAAGTATGTTAAAAAAAATCATGTTTGGTTAATATTAGTCACATTCCTAGGAATTATTGTTGTTTTTTTTTTGTTTGTTTAGAGCGAAGTTGAGTATTGAACCTATAACCTCTTACAAACTACCCAAACCCATCACTATTAGACCAAAGCTAGTGACTTGTTCCTAGAAATTATTGTTAAACATGGGTAAAAGAAAAGTTATTAGAAGTAATTTAAAATGTATTCCCATTTTTATGGAAACTTTAATTTCACACTCATTTCCTTAGAAATAAAACAATATGTGAATAAAAGAAGTTATTGAAAGTTATTTTATTTCAAGGAACATTTATGCTTAGAAATAATTTTATGTCAATCTTGTAGCAAACATGAGTATATATATTCCTATATATATTCCTGGTCTTGTCCAAACGAGGGCACAATTTGTTTGAATGTTGATGGGAGCATGCTGGGGTCATTACAAACTGCAGGTTTTGGGGGCCTCTTACGAAATAATTTTGGGGTATTCCTAAAAGGTTTTTATGGCACTGCGTCACAACCAAGCGTGCTCTATGCTGAAATTATGGCAATCCTTCACGGCCTGGAGTTGTGTTGGGAAAATGGCTTCAGGAATGTCACGTGCTACTCGGACTCCTTGCAAGCGGTTACATTGATTAAGACCGGTGTTTCGCATCATCACCATTTCGCGAATGAGGTTCAACGAGTTCGTCAACTGTTGAGTAAAGATTGGAACATTGTTATTAACCATACCTTTCGTGAAGGTAATGCATGTGCTGACTTGTTGGCCAAGATGGGAGCATCCGCGAACCTGCCTTTGGTTATTTTGGAAGATCCACCATCTCAGCTTTCTAGTGCTCTTCAAGCAGATGCTTGGGGTGTAGCGTTTGTTAGGGAGTAATCCCGTTGTTTTTTTGTTTTCCTTTTTCTCTCATGTAACCAAAAAAAAAATATATTCCTATCATATATTCACAGGAATATTATTTCTAAACTTAAAACAAAGAACCCTTAGGATTTTACAAGTAAGATTTTTAATGAGGCAAATGTATATTGTCAAACGCCCACTTAGATTTTGGTTTATTCCCCAAGTTTTTTGTATTTATTTTTCTTTTTAATATACATGAACATGAGATTTAACTTGTTTGTTGGATTAGTAAAGGAGTTACAATGTATTTACCTATCTCAACCGAGCTTTTCTATTTGCTTGTAAAAAAATTATTATTTTTTAAAAAAAGCTATTTTTTTTACTAATGCTAATCAAAATAGTTAGTATTTTATTTTCAAAGTAAAATTCATTTTCAAGATAATGATTTTTGGAAATATCCAATACATTAATATAAGTGGAACATTAAAAATAATTTCCAAATGTAAAACAAACGGCCCAAGTCTAGTTCATAAGATAATCAAAAGTTTTTTTTTAAAAAAAAACGAATAGTTAATTTATTTTTTGGTCAAATTTTAATTCATATTAATTATTTCTTTGGTCAACAAGATTAGTTAATTTTCGTAAGAAAAAGGATTGATTAATTTCTTTCGCCAAAAGAAAATTAATCACTTTTTTTTACTATAATTCTGACTCCAGTTTTTAGTCTCTAAATTATAATGGGTTGTGACTGGGCCTGGGATATATGCTCCGCACACAATTATATAAGAAGATTTTTATTTTCACCTCCCACGTTTCTTTTTCACCCTTCAAAAATTTAATTTTATTCATCAGGAGGTGAAAAAGAAAAGCAGGGGGTGGGAAGAGAAATCTTCATTATATAATGGGCTGTCCGAATGAAAAAGTGGAGCATTTGTAATTGAAAATTTCTTTTCGTGCCTCCATATTTTTTCGCATGCATGTAGAATTTCCAAAATATTCCGCTCACTATTTGGTTGAGTTTGTAACTTAAGTAATGAATTGTATTTCTTTCTTCATGGTTTGCTTTTCTACAAGGTTAGTTAGTTAAATCACACTGAACGACTTTGTTGTAAAACTGTGATCGGTCACCAGAGTTGTTGTGACATAACATCGATCAATCACATGAAATTTCCTTTTTCATTTTTCAATCACTCACTCATACGCTGTTTTATTAAAAAAATCATGGGAATGATGGAAAGATTCACATTTTAACTTGTAAACTGTGTTCCATTCAAAACATTATCATGAGTGTTGAGAGAAGTGCGAGAGGGACAAAATGATTCGTTGATCAAGTTGTTAAGAAATTTACAAGTACCCCGTAATAATGCAAGTTCAACGAGTTAAATGTCCACTCTGAACGTGAAAAATATAAAACATGAACATTGATCAAGTTGATAATAAATGAACGTACATCCTATCATAACACAAGTTCAACGAGTCTAATGTCCACTCCAAATCCGAACCAATAAATATAAAAAATTATCGTCGACCAAGTTAGTAAAAAATTAACGTGAACCCCATAATAACGCAAGTCCAACAAGTCTAATGTCGACTCCAAACGCAATAAAATATATAAAAAAAAACATTAATCAACTTAGTAAGAAATTAACGCATACCCCATAATAACGCAAATTCAACGAGTCTAAGGGTCCATTTGGCCTAGTGAAAATTGAACTTTTATAATCTATTTTATTATAAACCACCTTAAAAAACTTATAATAATACATGAAAATTGCATAAACTGTTTGTACAAGCTAAGTCAAACCGACCCTAATATTCACTACAAACTAAAAGATCTACTCTGATTTTAGTAAACCCCAAGATCCAACCGATAAAATTTCCCTCATTAAAAAATAAAAATAAAATCTCCTTTAAAAATAAACAAATATTCCTATATAAAATCATATTCTATATGTCCACTCACTCACTCACAAAAAACGCGTCTGAATCACTTTTACTTAGAATCAGAACGGCGCAGATTCCGACATTAGCTTCACCGTACACACACAATATTTTCTTCTTCATTCTCACAACTTTCTCACTTTTTCTCACTTTATAATCTTCATAACTGCATGTACTAATTTTCACTCACAAAACCATTCAATTTTCACTCGCAAATTACCATCAATTTCTCACCAATGTCTACCACTAATGAAGATTTCCAAGGTATACTATTATTCCTATTTTTCTCTTTTCAGGGTTTTTGTTTTTGCAACGCAAATGAGGAAAAAAAAAGGGTTTTTTTTTTGTTGCTGATTTTTATCACCCAACAATGCTGTTATTTTGTTTTCTGATGATACTTCTTTTGCTGTATATAGTTTTAGTTTTATATTTGGAATAAAAATTTGATCTTTGACTGTTTTGGGATTTTGGGTGGGTGAGTAAATGAAAAAGATTGTAACTTTAAGAGATTGATGCAGATAGTGTTAATTTATGTATTTTAAATGAAAATGAGACTGTTTTTGTTGAATGATTTTGGAATCCTTAGATTAATTTTACTGAATTAGATGAATGAATGAAGTGAAATATGTTTAGGATAGTGATAGAAAAAGTACCATTTAAACTTCTAAGAAAATATTTACATCTTGCAATGTTGTTTGAAACTTAGGGTATTTAATCCTAACATACCCTTAATGTGAGATTTTAAATAAATTGAAAGAATAATGTGATAGATGATCATATAACATACCCTTAATGTTGGGTGGTAAATAAATAACCAACAAAAAAGTAAACCTATTGTTGTAGATATTATTGTTATGAGTGAGTGCTTACTCAAGAAAATATAAGATTATAAATGCAAAATTAAGATAGATCTCATTGAAAAAAATATGGTAGAGTTTCGCTTTAGATGGTTTAGATGTTTGCGGGGAAAAACCTAGTATGTAGGGTTGTTTGTAAATGTAAGATAGTCCAATAGGTTAAATCAGTTAGGGAGATTTATAAGTAAATAGTTTATCCCTGGACAGTATTACATGACAGGGTTTTGTGGTGTAATTGATTAATTTATCTTGTGAAAAAAGGCTTGGTGGTTGTTGTTGCTGAAATGCGATGCATTCTAGGACCAAAACTGATGGTTTGAGAAGCAATAAATGGTCAATTTAGGTCTCCTTTAAGGTGTCAATAACTTGTTTCCACGTAAAAATTCAACTCTCGTATTTACTTGCTTTTTTCTTTTTTATATGTTCAGGTGTTTCAAATTGTTATGTGTTCAAGAGCCGATTGCAAGAGTATGCTCAGAAAGCGGGACTCCCCACACCTGTGTATGAAACTATCAAGGAAGGGCCTTCCCATGAACCTTCTTTCAGGTCAACAGTGGTTGTGAATGACGTTCGGTATGATTCTTTGGTTGGATTTTTGAACCGTAAAGCCGCAGAGCAGTCAGCTGCTGAGGTTGCTTTGATGGAGTTGGCCAAATCCGGTGCAGTTAATCAGTCCATCACTCAGCCTGTTGTAAGTAGTGTTTACAAATTATAAAATTTGGTTGTCAGTAGTAATTGGAAGTTCTGAATGAACTGTTGCTGATTTATTTTTCACATTGCTTCTGCTCATTGGGATACTTGAAATTTTTTATTTTGGGGAACAAGTTCCTGATTTTTCTACTTTCAAGAGTGATTATCTTCTCGGCTTACAATCCTTATTTTGATTAGCTAATGGTTACTTTTCTAGTTTTCTTACTATTCAACAGGATTGATGGACGTGTTGCTTAGTTGATTTGATTTGATATTTGCTTCTTTTTTCTTTTCATTAAGACTTAAAACAGTGCCCTATCTTTTCACGTTTGTACCCTTCAGGCTTCCACCCGTCACCAAAATAATTTATTCATAGAGATACTCTTAAATTTCCATTTGCTAAATATTTTTGTTTACTTGCGTATATTGTTGGGAAAAAAAATACTTCCTAAAGTGTGTGTGATTTATGGAAAATAAAATACCATTTTGAAATACAACTGTATCGATTTGTTCATGTTGTTACTTGACCTAATTTGACAATACATACTTCTTTGCCCTTACTATGACTTTGTTGTTGTCCATTTTGATGATGAGAAGAAGTATAATTGTTGCATATTTTATCTGAGGTTCCTTATTGGACTTTATCTTGACATACATGAATTCAATGTTGTGTTCTGTATTCTAATATACTACAGCTGTTACATGTTATTGTTTATTTGCTGCCTCTGATCATTTTAAATAATGGTGTTTTCTTCCAGCATGAAACTGGATTGTGCAAGAATTTACTTCAGGAATATGCACAGAAGATGAATTATGCAATGCCAACGTATCAGTGCAAAAAGGATGATAAACCAGGTAGAACACACTTATTTTCATGTACAGTCGACATTGGAGGGATTCTTTATATTGGGGGAGTAACAAAAACAAAGAAGGAAGCGGAGATAAAAGCCGCAAGAACTGCTTTATTAGCTATCCAGAGAAATGCGTCTCAGTCTTCTGAAAACCAATTTGGCCCTTTGACTGTCATTCCTTCCAGGAAAAGGGCAGCAGATTCTGTTGCTGATGAGGCTTCGAAAGCTCCAAAGCCTAAGAAATCACGCTTTAAAAGGAAGTGTTCCAAGAGGAAACAGTCAAGAGATAAGAAGCGCCGTATTCAAGCTGCCAATGCTGGTGATGGAGCAAATATCAATCCCGAGGTAGAATCAGTTAATGGTGAATCTGGCCTCCAGGAAATCAAATCTGAAGCAGCATTTACTTCGGAAGCCATGAAGAATTCTGAGAATGGTGTATCAACCACAAATATCAATCCCGTGGTAGAATCACTAGCAACTGTTAATGGCGAATCTGGCCTCCAGGAAATCAAATCAGAAGCGGCATTCCCTTCAGAAGCCATGAAGATTTCTGAGAATGGAGTATCAACTGCAAATATCAATCTCGGGGTAGAATCACTTGCAAGTGTTAATGGCGAATCTGGCCTCCAGAAAATCAAATATGAAGCAACATTACCTTCAGAAGTCACGAAGAATCCTGATGAAACAGCATTACCTTTAGAAGTCACGCAGAATCCTGAGAATGGTGTATCAACTACAAAGATCAATCTTGGGGTTGAATCACTTGCGAGTGTTACTGCTGAATCTGGCCTCCAGGAAATCAAATCTGAAGCAGCATTGCCTTCGGAAGCCATAGAGATTTCTGAGAATGGAGTATCAACTACAAATATCAATCCCGGGGTAGAATCACTAGCAAGTGTTAACGGTGATTCTCGCCTCCAGGAAATCAAACCCGAAGCAGCATTGCCTTCGGAAGCCATGAAGAATTCTGAGAATGGAGTATCAACTAATCATCACGAGAAAGAGACATCAGCTGGAGACGGGTCATATGCTTTGAATAATCAAAAGGTTTTCGAAAATGGGAAGTCAGCAGAATTGCAATCCAAAGAGGACAATCTTGGAAATGTTGTTACAGAAGTGGTGTTCGCGCCTAACGGAGACATGCCGACAATGAGTGTGGAGACGAACGAACAGCGTTGTCATGGAGATATCGTCTTTGGAGAATGATTTTATTAATTGAGAGAGGTTTTGTGCTTCAAGTATTAGTATTAGTTAAATTATTAATTAAATGATTACAATGGAAGAAAGATCCAACCAGGAGAAGACATTCATTAGGATTAGGAAAGCTTGAGGATTTTCAACAGTTTTTCTTTGTTGGGGTGTCACTCAGGAAAATAGAATATAGGCTATGAATATGATTTGAACCAAAGGAAGTTAATAATTTATAACTGATCATGGTGTTTTAAACCATTTTATTTACTTATTATATTGCACTGTTATATTGAAGCTATCAGCTACATTTATTCACAACATGGAACTTGAGTTTTAGGGGTTATCTTATTTCAATGTGTTTAACATATATTGATGCATGCATGCATGTGTTAATATTGAATATGTTATATAGTCTCAAAATATGAATTAGCTAACCGATAATGGATTTTTAAATAATTAAGAAAACAACTAAAGTTGGAAACTTATTTTTAGTAAGCCAAATGATACAGGACTTACAAAAGGATTGTATATTTGTATGCATTACATAATTTCCAGTAATAAAAAACAGCATAGTGTAATTTTATAGCTTTTGTATGTATATTTGTATGCATTTTTGTTGGAAGTGGGAGCTCAATTTGCTGGTCAACTCAATGTTATTGGAGCATTAATTAATAGTGAGATTAATCAAATGTGACGGGGTTCAACTCTACATGAATGCTAATGAACTTCAAGAGCTAAGAGTGGAAGAGTCATTGACTAGAGGGAAGACTAGAAAGCTAAAGGAACAATTGGAGCAAAAGTTAACTTATTTTTTTTAGCTTAAAGGCATGTGACAAGATTAAAATTTGTACACATTGTATTAATTCTTTATTATAGAATTAACTTTAACACTTGCTATTAATTTTGAGATATACTCTTAATAATCATAATCATACTATTTTTCAAAGGCATCATTTAATAAATCAAGAAGCATCCACGTACAAGCAAGTCTTAAAAGAGAAAAGGCCAACACATGAACACACATACTAAGACAAAACATAGTCAATCTTTTTCTCTCCAAAAGCGAAGGACAATGACTCACCAAACACAAGTACTAGTTTGGTTTGTGCGAGCGCGTTAAACATTTGGTAACTTAGAGTATTCACATTCATGCTATTTAATTTGATGGTTTAAATGAATCCCATTTAATTTTTTATATTATTTTACATTTTTCAAATATCTAAACAACTTAACCTCATTTCTTTAATATTCAATTCATACCATCCATTAAAAACTTTAAAATGGGTCTCACTAATCTCACAATGTATACTCCAAATTTATATTTTACATTTATTTTTAACTTTAAGTTGTTTTTTTTCTTTTAATTCATAAAAGTAAAGAGATAGATTTGCTTAGCTTGGAAATGATGGTATGAAAAAGCGAATGATGCAGCTCTCATAGAATCACAATTATCTAAACCTCCCACAATTGCATTATAAATTAGGTTTTATGCTATTTTATAAGTTTAAATTAGTGAAAATTGAATTTTTATAAATTATTTTATCATAAATTACCTCGAAAAACTTATAATAATACATAAAAATTGCATAAGCTGTTTGCATAAACTCAAAAATGAGCTAGGCCAAACAGACATCTAATTTATATTGCATAAGCTATTTGCACAAGTTTAAAAATAAGCTAATTCAAACGGGCTCTGAGTGATTTCACTAAACACTAGAGAATTAACATAAAAATTAGAGGATTAACACCAAAAAAAAATAACTTCTCTCTCCCCTAATTCACCTCTACCAAACAGAGAAAGAAATTACTTGGAGGGAATCGCTTTTGTTTCTCCACATCGGAGCAAAAAACTGTTTTTCACTTCTTCGCAGTTCTCTCTGTTTCCCTCCGCCGCCGCCGTCGATTCTCTACACCGCCTCTTCCCTCACCAATTTTCCACCGCAACCTCGTTTCACTATATCTACTCCACACTTCAAATCCAAGTGAACCACCCAAAAACCCTTACCTAACAAAATGCACGGTAGACCTCGTAAACCGTTGAAAGAAGAAGACGAATCAGTTTTATCAGCCAAAGCTGAAAAGCTTCGTTTACTTCAATCTCAGTTCCTCGCTAATCACCAAAATCGCATGTACGTTGTTTCTTTCTTTCTCTCTTCTCTTTCGCTTAGTTTTTTTTTTTTTTTTTTCATTTGGATTCAATTTGGATAAATCTGGTTGCAGATATAGCAAAGAAGCTTTAGATTTGAGCGCGAAGCTTCTAGAAAATAATCCAGAATGTTACACAGCTTGGAATTACAGAAAACTCGCCGTTCAACATAATCTCTCTCAATCTGATTCGGATTCAGTTGCATCTCTCTTCGATCAGGAGCTGAAATTGGTGAGAATTTTGTTTACTTTCAAGTAATTGAATTGAATAATGTAGATGTAGATTTATTTATTTTTCTGGAAGTAAAAGATTATTCTACTTGATTGCAAAATGCCGAATTATGGTTAGTTATTTTCATTTGATTTTGTATTGTTTAGGTTGAGAATGCGTTGAGGAAGAATTTTAAGTCCTATGGTGCTTGGCATCATAGAAAATGGGTGCTCAGTAAAGGGCATTCATCCATAGATCACGAAATGCGGCTATTGAATGGTTTTCAGAAGGCCGATCCGCGGAATTTTCACGCATGGAATTACCGGAGGTTAAATATTTTGCCTTTTTGATACAAAGAAAATAGAATTTGCAATTTGAGAGGTTGGTGTCACTTTTTGTGTTGGTTTTACTTTCAGGTTTGTTACCGATCTAATGAAAAGATCGGATGAGGATGAGTTGAAATACACGGAGGAAGTGATAGGGGAAAATTTTAGTAATTACTCTGCGTGGCATAATAGGAGGTATGCTAAAAACTTTCTCTTTCAAAGGGTCATCATGGGGATGGTTGAATGGATCGTGTGTGTTTTTTTTCTATGCTATTGCGCTCATTTAATTACCAGAGCTGTATTTAGACGGTTGCATTCATTTGTCGCTTACTGTTTTACTTGTCTCTGGAAAAGCATTAAATTGTAAGGTCAAGAATGATATTCTATGATGCATTGTTTTATCACACAAGATTGATTTGTCCACTTATGCTTGTTCTAGAAACAAACATTACCATCTATATCAACATTACATTTTTTAAAAGGTTTTTCAAGCAACCCTTGGATATGTGCATGTATTTATGCGCGATACATTGTGACCAAAAACAGTAGTTGATTTCATTTGCATGCCTACACTCACCTAGGCATTTAAAAAAATATTCTTTTAGTATTGTCAATAATCAATTGGCTGCTACATTTGAAGCAGTCTAGAAGATTCTCATAAATGAACTCATTTATATGTTGTCGCTTGTATTTTAAAAAATTAACCTTCTGATGGTTTATTTCTGATCTTGAATAATCATCATACGTGATGCAATGCATTTTGTCAGTTGCGTGAGAGAGATATTTCGACAGTGCAAGGTAGTTTATGGTTTGTGTGTACTACAATCAAATCATATATACTATGCTTTTATAGTACCAGACTTGTATTTTGGTTTTCATTCAGTTTTTTTTTTTTTTGGTGCTCAATTAATTACATTCTGTAAGGTTTTATTTAACTTGACTATTATATTAATACATATTCTGTCCCATTGAATTTTTTCAGTGCAATTTTATCTAATTTACTTAAAAGAAAGGCTGAAGGATTTTCACACAAAGAAAAAGTTTTGCAAGAGGAGTATGAACATGTCCGCAATGCTATTTTTACTGACCCAGATGATCAGAGTGGTTGGTTTTATCATCTTTGGCTTATTGATCAAACCGTGAAAAATGATGCTCCCCTACTCGTTTCATCTTGGCCATCTCATGGATCTACTGTAACACTGAATGGAAATGGAAACAACCGTCTTCATGGTTTGTCTCTGTTGAATAGTACACTATCAGACACTACAACGCTTCCCATCATTCTATATTTTAATCAAGCTGTTGAAGGCATCAACTCGTCTACAGTGGCCATTAAATCTGAAATCTTGAAAGAGGATCTTGTTTGGAAACCACTTTCAGCAAACAACTCGAGTACTGCTCAAGTTTGGGTTGTGTACCTAAAACTTGGAAATATGGAACTCCAACTATCGAAAACCTACTATATAGAGATCACCATTGGACATTCTACGGGTATTGTATCTTCAAATGGATATCATTATGGGGATCCTTCCCAAATTGCTTTTGAATTGTGTGTACAGACCGCTCATACAGAACCTGTTGAAGGGCAATATCGAAAGTTGGCTTCGTGGAAGGATAGTGATTTCAAAAAAATTGATCATTTTGAAGAATCGAATTCCGTTGCATCTACTGATCACCACATTCCAACAACTTCCAATTGGTGCAGGGAGGCAATTGATGAAGAAATAACAAATTATCAGGATTTGTTGTCAGACTGGTAAGGTGGATCCGTTAAATGTATGGCTTTATGGTTTGAAATGCTATCTACTAAGTTCTTTTCCCATATTTTCCGGTTATATTTCAACTTGATATTGTTCTTTGTGTAAATTTTGTAGTAAAATTGGAAAGCTTACACTTGCAAGACTTCTTACTGCTCTTGATTTTTTATCACCTCAACATGATAAAAGAAAAAATCACACCGAAGAAGTTCTTAAACTTTACACTGAACTGATGAAGTTGGACCCAACACATTCTCTATACTACAAGGATGAGCATAGTCTGGTATTACTTCAGCAGGTAAAATTTACTCTCTTTAAGTATGAACATCTTTTAGTGTGTTTATTATTCTTAATGAACTTTCTGAGAAAAAAAAACCCTAACGATTTCTGTATTCTCACCTGGATATGAGATAAAACGTGGAAACAAATATTATTTAGAACCAACTCCATGCTTGAATTCTCAGATTGAATGTAATTTTCTACTTTCTTTTTTTTGGTCAACTATATTTTCTTTAAATGTGCACTTGAATTTGAAAGCTTTTATGAAGCAACGCTGGTGTATTTTTATATTTACAACCAGCCTTATAGTGTTGCAAATTTTCTATTGCTTCCATGATAAATCAAAATTTATTCGTTCATGTTTTGATGTTTGTTAATTTATTTAAATTTCCATCATGGCATATGGAACTTAAGTTATTTGCACACATGAATGTGAAGGTGGAAAAACACAAGAAGGGGGGGGTTGAATTGTGTTTTAAAAAATAAAACTTTTTGCCTAATAGCGACTAAGTATGCAGCGGATAAAAACACAAATTAAAGAGAGGGTGCTGAGAGAGAGAAAGAAAGACACAGAATTTATCCTGGTTCCCCTCACAAATCGAGAGTACTCCAGTCCCCTTGTTACTAACAAGAGATTTTCACTATAATCTACTAAAGATTACAAATTGCTCAAGCACACTTGCAAGAGACTTCTCAGGTGCTCAAGTTTCACTAAACAAGAGACTTCTCAAATGCTCAAGTTAAACTTAACAAGAGACTTCTCAAACAAACTTAAGAATAAGAATGAATGTTAAGGAACACTTGATATACTATCAGAGGTGTTTACAAAATACAACTCAATTTGTTCTAAGACTTAGAATGACAGATTTAAATTATGATGTCAGAATGCTTCTTAGTCTTTGAACGTAGTAATAGAACAGTCGTAGGAACAGTAGTGGTAGCAGTTGTGGTAAAACGGTAGTTATTTCTTCCATTTGAGTCTTCTATTTATACTTGGAGGAAGATGATGACCGTTGCAGAGAGAGATGCCAGCTGGAATTTACTCGTACAATTGATAGCTGTATATTGCCTTCTTTGGTAAGGAATTCCAATTCCACTACCTAGCTATTCAATTTATCACTCATCCATTTTGAGTAATAATAGTACGATAGTACAATCCTCAAATGCGCTCCACTTATGGATAAGGTTAACGTTGTACCAACGAATATTCCTTCCTGTGGATGTGACAGAGCCTTGAAGTGGATTGTTCTTCAATCATTGGTTCTGTATAGGTCAGCTTTTGAGTGACGTAAATTCCTTTTGCTTCTGATGTTCTTGTCATAGCTTCTTAAGATCTTCAGCTTCTGAACTTCATCAGAGCCTAGCTTTTGGTCTTCAGAAGTGCTATCTTCAGCACGCAAAAATTGAGCTTCTGATGAACAGCGATACTCTTTCAGAGCTTGTTTTGACTGGCTTCTCTGCTACTATTCATAGTGCTTCTGAATGAATTTTAACTTGTAGTTCTGCACACTAGAATAATCATTAGTAATTCCAATTGTAATTTTAATACTTTGTTATCATCAAAACCACTTAAAACATTAGAGGTTCATGTCAGACCCACTTTGTTCCAACAATCTCCCCCTTTTTGATGATGACAAACCAAAGCATTAAAATTCAATTGTTGTTGATTTAATTTAATTATGATGACTTCAGGTTTCAAAGGTTTGCAATCTCCCCCTGAGTCTGATAATCCATAAGGGTAGGTTTGTAAGCTCCCCCTAAGTTTTATCCATAATTAATTAAAACAGTTTAAGAGTTGATTTATTAACTTAAAATAAATTTTCATATTTAACTCTTAGAAGCATAGTTTTGCAAGCTTTGCTTCTTAGAGTTTGATAATGCTCAGAAGCGGTTTGCAAGCTCTTCTGACATTGTCTATGAATTTTATTTTAGGTTCTTAAATTTTCTCCCCTTTCAATAATCGTTCAGAATGAGAAAGAATCATAAGAGATAAATATTGATTCATAATGCTTTTAACATTACAGTTTCAGATTGAGCAGTGTATGAATGAATCAACATTAATTTTAACGCTACTCTTACTCCCCCTTTTGGCATCAGTCAAAAAGACACAGAAAACCAAGCAGTCAAATGCGTCATAACAAGGCAGTCAAGTCAAAAAGTGATGACAACTAAATTCATTTAATGAATTGTGTTGAAAACCGTCCTGACGAGAGAGCTTGATGACACTATAAAAAGGGATGATTCCTCTCATTTTACTCATCCAGAGTAATCAAGTAACATCAAAAGAAAAACATACAATGGAAAGGCAGGTTACCAAGGATGCTTCAGGCTCAAAAGGAGAGAGCAAGAAGGGAGCAGAGCCCTGGCGCTGCGAAGAAAACAGGCTTCGCTACGAAAGGAACAAGCAAGAACTGATTTTGACAGAGTCAGAGGAGGAGGAATTGGGCTCTGATCTGGAAGAATTTTTATGGACATACAATGATGATACTCCATACGAAGAGTACGAGGCTGCTGTTCAGAAGAATACTGAAGAACTAGTGCAAAAGGCTACTGCCAACTTGCTTTCTTACATTAAGGAGAAACATAAGAAGCTAGATGCAGAGTCTTCTGAAGTTAAGCCTAGCTCTAAGTAGAGTCTTATCATTCTATGTAATAGAAATTCTTCAATAATATTAATAAAGAAGTTTATGCTATTAATTCCCTTTGTTTTGAGCAAGTTTCTTATATATATATACCTCATTTCTATTGTCAGAAAACCAGTTACCAGACACGCCTCATTCGGTATTGGTGCCCCGTTGTTAAACAGGCTTTAATACTAAGAAGCTATTTCATGAGTAAACAGGAGTACTGATGAGAGGGACTCTTAGGTTTTGAAAATCCTAGGCTTATTAGTTTAAAAAAAAAAACTAAGATGCTCTTCAGCATCTTTCACTAGAGTCAGAATTCTCAAGAGTACCAGACAATATCATGGTATATAGAAAAGTTAAATTTTGAAAAACAAATATAAAACAAACATATAAGCAAATAACAGACACACAAATATGGATAATATAGATATGAATTAAAGAAAAATTATCCAAAAAATTACATAAACATAATTACAAATAAGTGCTCAGACATGAGGGTTAAGGTTTGGGTTGCTGTTGAGTAAGCTTCAGAAGAAGTTCCATCATTGCATTTATCTTCTTGTTAGTAGCTTCACCAGATCTGTTCATGTCTTCTCTTATATCGGCCCTGAATTCATCCATTTCATTTCTTAGTTCCTCTCTTATGTCATGCTTGATTACATCCAGAGCTTCTTGCAGAACAGAGGGTATAGCAGATGAAGAAGAGCCTTGGACAAGTACTGGTGGAGATCTTGGAGGAGATGGAGCAACAATGGGAGCTTTTCCTTTATCAGAATCTGGTTTACTAAGGTTCTGATCAGTCATAACAGTATCTTCTGCAGCTCCTTGATTCTCAAAAATCTTATTAGTCTCAATGACAGCAATGTGAACAGCTCTATCAACCAATAAGTTTAAGGCTTCTTGTTCAGCAAGCCTCTGACGTTCCATTTCAGCAGCTATCCTAGCCTGCTCTTCATCCAAAGATCTTCTCATACTTTCATCAACAGCAGCTAAAAAGGCTAACCTCTGACATTCTTCTTCATGGTTGAAGAATGTGAGCCTTGGAGCACATGTCCTCTCAGCAATCTCAAATAGTTCCCGTACAGTGTTTGCTCCTCTACCCTTAATCTTATCCTTCAGATGAGTACTGAGAATCCTTAAGGATTTACCAAACAAGTACTCTAATTCCGTGACCTCAGCATCCATATCAGAGGGGAAGATAAGAGCTTCTTCCTCTCTTTGTTTGAACCTCTTAAGTCTAATACCTATAGCATTATTTAGCAGCTCAAGGTTTGGTTCAGAGTCAGAATTGAAAAAGGGTAAGGATGGGTCAAAGGGAATGGTTGGTTCAGGTTCCTTTCTTTTGAGTTCAATGATTTTGATTTTACTGAGATTTGGAGGTATGATATCATCATCAAGATTGATGGAATCCTTGAATATTTGATGTTCAGCTTTAGTTAGGTGTTGGTAAAGCTCAAGAACCTCTTCTAAAACTAGAGGTTTGTTGAGTGGGTCAGAGACAGGTTGTGGTGATTGATGTTGTTGTTCAGTCATGATTTTATTGGGTGACTGATGAGGGGGTTCTTGTTGTTCTTCAGAATGAGCAATTGGCTCATTCTGAACAGGGGTGAATGTAGGTGGATTTACTCGTGAGATGTGATCAAGTGAGGGAGGGGGTGTGTGAATGACCTGTGTGTTTTGTGTTTTATGGACGGGTGAATCAATTGTGAGATTCATGGATGGAAATTGATGTGGTGAATTTGGATTTGAGTTGGTAAATGCAACACCACACATGTGTTGTTCAAGATGTTCTATGACAGAATCTTGATTTGTGGATTGATTGAGAATGGTGGTGTCTACATTGATAGTTGGTTCTTCATCAGAAGAGAGATGAATGGGCTTTATGGTGGTTTTCTTTGTGGTTTTCTTGAAAGAGGTTCTCTTTGGTGTAAGAGTTTTCTTTTGTTTTGGGTTGGATTCTCTGATGAGTGTAGCAATTAACTCATCCGAGTCAGTGCTGGTATCTGATGAAGATGAAGATGATGGTTTGACAGATGGTAAAACTACACTAATAGGTACAGTGTAGTCTATGGGTTGAGTTTGATTGTTAGATGAAGGAGGTTGAGAAATAGATGGTTTAGCAATAGAGGGTTGAGGTTCAGAACCAATAACCTGAGCTACAGGAATGCTAGAAGTATTAGATTCAGAGATTTTACCTTTTGGTTTAGAAGCTCTGGTCTTTAATCTCTTTGCAGGTTTAGCAGGGTTCTGATCTTCCTCAGAAGCTGAAGGCCTATCATGCCTTTTCTTTGTCCGTTTTTCCTTCTGAACAGCTTCAGTCATCATACTTTCAGCACCTTCTTCAGTCTCATCAGCACTATCATGTCCTTGATCATCAGAGCCTTCATCAATCATTTCTTGCTCAGTAGTTCTTGGCTTTCTTCTATTCCTTGTAATATCTCTTGGTCCCTTGAAGATATCCCAATTAGGAACACTTACAACCATTTTCCTGGGCACACTAACCCCAGTATCTCTTCTTACTGATTCAAGAAAGTTCTTGATGACCTCCTCATTATCATGTTCTGATATGGTGGGAAACCCATCACACCAGAAATACTTTTCGTACACTTGCTGTAGAGGTGTTTTCACTTGAATGATTTCTTCCTTGGTTTTTCTCTTCATGTTGACCAGAACTGATGCATCATACTTAGCAGTTTGGAAAACTCTAAGTTTTTCTTTGGCACTCACAATGTCTGTGAGTTTGGTTTGCCTTATCAGTTCTGAAATTAACCTTGGGTGATGAATGACCGATGGTATTTTAGTTCTACCCTCATTGATGGTAAGGCACATGTGATCAAAAAGAATCTTAGCCAAATTAACTTTTACCCTCTTGTATAAGAACCAGATGAGATGTTTGTGTGGAATGGAGATGGTATCCAATCCACCTTTTCTGGTGAAGATAGAAGACAAACACATTCTGAAAGCAAATTCAAATGTATTCTTCATGTGCATTACTTTTCCAAAATCCTTTTGTGTGCATCCAGATTTAAAGAGGTCCTGATGAATTGAATCCAAATGCTTGCTTTTCTTATCATACATTTCTATATCTTCTCCTTTGTTGTCTAAACCCAGAATCTTAGCAATGTGTGCCTGAGTTATCACAACATTGATTCCCAAAATATTTGACCTAATTTCCCTTTCTCTATAAGGTTTAAGACCAAGTTCCTTTCTTGTTTTCCCTCGTAATTCCTGGTTCTTCTCAACCATATCCTTGTATTCTTTATCAGCACTTGCTCTATCGTACACTTTAGCCTTCTGCCAGAAATACTTCACTATGTCGTAGTATACGAAGCCATTAAGCATCTCAAAATAATTTTGCCATTGTTGGTTGTAGAACAAGTATTGAATGTCAATCCCATTCGCTTTCAAACTTTCAAAATCCACGAACTTCTCAGTGAAGAAATCATAAGCATCTGGTCCAGCGTCAGTTTGATGATGTTCGTAGACTAGATTATCTTTTGAATTAAGATCGATGATGGGTGGTAATGTAGGGTTAAAGGGTTCTTGAACGATTTCGTTTGATGAACGAGCAGCCATAGTTGCAGAGAATTAAAACGATGAAGGTTGGGAATTTCTGTAAGGTCTAGGTTTGTGTAGGTAGTGATTTTGTGTAAAAAGTTGTGCAAAGTGAGTGAAGTGACTTATAAATAGTAACTAGCACACATACACAGAGAAAGTAAACATTGGGAGGGAGCGCGAGCAGTTTTAAAAATTAAATAATATACTTAACTGCCATAATCATCATTAACTGTTCTCTGCCCGTCAGGATCTAGACACGTGTTGAAAAAGTTTAATCATAGCTGACGCGTGTATAGACAACTGTTGTACACTTACACGTACTGAACGTTTCATTTCTAAAAGGTTCAGAGCCTCACTCATTTGTCACCTCATCAGAACCTGTTACTCTTCAGAGCCTAAATTATTCAGAGCTTCCCAAGGGACACTCTAAATTATAAGAGGTTCTGATAGAGCTTCAGATGCTAATTCTATTCTACTTCTCAGAGCTAATTTTCTTCAGAGATATAGTGCATGTTCAAATTCTTTTTGATAAAATCAAATCTTTCAATAGCTAAAGGTTTAGTAAATATATCAGCCCATTGATGTTCAGTATCAATGAATTGAATATCTATTGTACCTTTCTGAACATGATCCCTTATAAAATGATGTTTTATTTCAATATGTTTAGCTCTTGAGTGTAGAATAGGGTTCTTAGACAAATGAATAGCAGCAGTATTGTCACAATATAGTGGAATACTGCTTTCAGCTATGTTATAATCTTCCAACTGATATTTCATCCAGAGAAGCTGTGTGCAGCACTTAGCTGCTGAGATGTATTCTGCTTCTGCTGTAGACAAAGCAATAGTTGTTTGTCTCTTACTGGCCCAAGATATGAGATTCTCACCAATGAATTGGCAATTTCCACTAGTGGATTTCCTCTCAATCTTATCACCAGCATAGTCAGCATCACAGAATCCAACTAGCTTACTATCTAGGGATTTTTTATAAAGAAGTCCTAGATTAGTAGTTCCTTTCAGATATCTAAAGATCCTCTTAACAGCAGTTAAGTGAGGTTCTCTAGGATCTGACTGGAATCTTGCACACAAGCATACACTATATAGAATATCAGGTCTAGATGCTGTAAGGTAGAGTAAAGAACCAATCATACCTCGATACAGCTTCTGATCTACTTTGCTTCCTATCTCTTCTTTGCTTAAGCTGCTGGTAGGATGCATGGGTGTAGACATTATCTTGCAGTCATCAAGGTTGAACTTCTTCAGAAGCTCTTTTGTATACTTGCTTTGATGAATGTAAGTGCCATCTTTTCCTTGATTAATTTGGATTCCAAGGAAGAACTTCAATTCACCCATCATACTCATTTCAAATTCATCCTGCATAAGCTTAGAGAAATTCTTGCAAAGAGAAGCATTAGTTGAACCAAAAATTATATCATCTACATAAATTTGAATGATTAAGATATCTTTCTTAGATGTCTTTCTGAATAATGTATTGTCAATTTGACCTTTTTGAAAACCATTTTCTAAAAGGAAATTACTCAGTCTTTCATACCAAGCTCTTGGAGCTTGTTTGAGACCATAGAGTGATTTCTTAAGTTTATAAACATAATTAGGATTTTTCAAATCCTCAAAACCTGGGGGTTGTTTGACATATACTTCTTCAGAAATAACACCATTAAGAAAGGCGCTCTTAACATCCATTTGGTACAATGTGATTCCATTGTTAACAGCATATGAAAGAAGTAACCTGATTGCTTCCAGTCTTGCTACTGGAGCAAATGTTTCAGTGAAGTCTATACCTTCTTGCTGACTGTAGCCTTGTGCTACCAGTCTAGCTTTATTTCTTACCATTTCACCTTGTTCATTCATCTTGTTTCTAAATACCCACTTAGTTCCAATGATGTTCTTATGTGCTGGTCTTGGCACTAAGTCCCATACATCATTTCTTTGAAACTGATTGAGCTCATCTTGCATAGCTACAATCCATCCATCGTCAGTAAGTGCTTCATCAACATTCTTTGGTTCTATCATTGAGATTAGCCCCAGAAGTGAATCAAGTTGTTGATAGTCCGATCTTGTCTTTCTTGGACTTTCTTTGTTTCCAAGAATTAAATCTTCTGGATGTGATGATCTATATTTGAACTTCCTTCTTGGAGCTTCATCAACATCAGCACTTGGTTGAGTGTCTTCTTCTGAAGTGTCATCATGTTCTTGTGATGCTTCTAATTGAGATGCTTCTTCAGCATCTTCTTCCAATACAGCTTCTGAAGCTTCAACAGCTTCTGATGCTTTTTCAGGTTCTAAATCGATGTATTGGTATGGAACACCTGCATAACTATTATCTTGCTCTGACATTTTACTGTCAGGCTCTTTATCATCAAATCTAACATGTATAGATTCTTCCACTGTGTTAGTTTCAGAATTATACACTCTGTATGCCTTTGAGCGTTCAGAGTAACCTATAAAGATTCTCTTACAAGCTTTGGCATCAAATTTTCTTTTGTAGGCCTTGTTGTCTAGAATGTAACATGTACAACCAAACTGATGAAAGTAAGAGATGTTGGGCTTTCTTCCTTTGAAGAGTTCATATGTTGTTAGATTCAATAGAGGTCTTATATAGATCCTATTTTGAATATAACAAGCTGTGTTTACAGCTTCTGCCCAGAAGTGCTTAGCAAGTTTTGTCTCATGCATCATGGTTCTTGTCATTTCTTGTAAAGACCTGTTCTTTCTCTCTACAACACCATTTTGTTGTGGTGTTCTAGGAGCAGAGAACTCATGGACAATGCCATGATCTTCACAAAAAGTTGCAAATGGTTCATTTTCAAATTCACCACCATGATCACTTCTAACCTTTAAGATTTTGAGACCTTTCTCATTTTGCACTTGAGTACAGAAGATGCTGAACACATCATATGCATCATCTTTCACTCTTAGAAACTTTACCCAAGTCCATCTACTGTAATCATCAATAATGACTAATCCATATTTCTTCCCATTGATTGAGGCAGTACTTACTGGACCAAACAAATCAATGTGAAGTAGTTCTAAGGGTCTTGAGGTAGAGACAATGTTTTTAGGTTTAAAAGAAGTTTTTGAAATTTTGCCAATCTGACAAGGACCACACAGAGCATCTGAATGATATTTAAGATTTGGCAGGCCTTTAACCAACTTTAGTTTGCTAAGCTTAGAGATTAATCTCCAGTTAGCATGACCTAAGCGTTGGTGCCAGACCCACTTTTCATCATTCAGAGATAGAAGACAAACTATCTTCTGCTCAGTGAGTTCTGACAGATTCACCTTATAAACATTACCTCTTCTTAATCCTTTAAACAATATGGACTTGTCAGAATCATTGATTACTGTGCATGCCTCTTTATCAAATTTAACAATAAATCCGCTGTCACAAAATTGACTAATGCTAAGCAGATTATGTTTAAGGCCATCAACTAACCAAACATTTTTAATTGAAAGAGAAGAGTTACCAACTATACCTGTACCAATGATCTTCCCTTTTTGGTTTCCTCCAAACCCCACAGTACCTCCCTCTTTCAGAGTCAGGGTTTGGAACATATGCCTTTCTCCCGTCATATGTCGTGAGCAGCCACTGTCCAGGTACCAGCATTGCTGCTTTGGCCTTCTTAGTGTGCAAACCTGAAGCAAATATTATTTGAGATTTTGGTACCCATATCTTTATGGGTCCTTTTGTGTTAGTCTTTACAGGTCCAGGTGGTCTTTGTTTAAAGGACCTATCAGAGCTTCTAGAGTTAACCACCCTTGTTGAAAAGTTTTTGGGTTTAGTATAGCTCTTGAGCTTTGTTCTTGAATGTGTCAGAGTTTCTTTAGATTTAACATTAGCTTGAGGCTTAACAATCTTAGGTTCTGAGGTTTTATCCTTCAGAGTCTTTGACTTTTGAGCCTCTGGCTTTGATGTTCTATTAGAAGCTGACTCATTCAGAACCTCTGATTGACTCTTTACAAAGACAACCTTAGGTTTTGATTTATCTATATTAGAGGACTTTGAAGATAATGGATTATCTTTAAAACGTGAGAATCCAAGACCTTCTCCTCTATTTCTACTTACATGATAAATCAAAGAGGCTATTTTACTTCTTTTCATTCCATTGATAAGGAATTCCTGAAGAGCAAATTCATGTTCTGGAGGAACCTTATCATCAAGAACATAATGAGTTTCCATAAATTCATTTCTTGATTTTAGAGACTCATTTTGTTCAATTATTTCATTTGCCTTTTCGGTCAGGTTGTTATAGGCCTTTTTAAGGACCTTACACTCACCTGCCTTTTTGGTTAAAAGTTTTAAGGCATCTTTTAAGGAATCTATTAATTCAGAACGAGAAAGTTTAGCAAGTACCTCATCTTCATCTTCTGAATCTGAGTCATCTTCGTGCTCAGAGTTCTCTTGGTCAGAAGCGGTTGCCATCAAGGCTAGGTTTGCTTCTTCTTCCCCATCAGAATCTGATTCTTGATCCAAATCATCCCAAGTGGCAAGGAACCCCTTCTTGAGCTTACTTTTGTATCTTTCTTTGTTAGAGGTTCTCTTGGATGATTTACTCAGGTTCTCTGGGCAGTCAGCAATGAAGTGTCCTGGTTTGTTGCACTTAAAGCATTTGTTTTGTTCTTCCTTTTTATCCTTAGAAGTACCAACCTTCTTGGAAGAACCTCCAAACTTACCAGCATACTTCTTGCTTCTCTTAGCCCATTGCGATACTCTTGCAGCCATCAGAACCATTTCTTCTTCTTCATCAGAGTCCATCTCATGACCTTCTTCAGAAGCTTCTTCATCAGATACTATAACCTTCGCCTTCAGAGCCTTAGAGGAACTCTTGGTGCTCAGGGCTATCCCTTTTAGCTTCTTAGTTGATTCATCAGTCATAAGTTCCATCTCATGACTCTTTAGAGAACTAACCAAGCTTTCAAGAGACACAGTATCTAAATCCTTAGATTCCTGAAACGCTGTCACTTTTGGTCTCCACTTTGGCGGCAAGCTTCTGAGTATTTTCCTTACATGATCAGCCTCAGTATAACTCTTATCTAAAACTTGAAGTCCAGAAACAAGAATTTGAAACCTAGAGAACATTGTCTCAATGTCCTCTCCGTCCTTCATTTTAAATAATTCATACTGATGTACTAACAAGTTGGCCTTAGCCTCCTTAACTTGTTTATTTCCTTCATACTTGGATTTAAGAGAATCCCAGATAGACTTAACCGTTCTCTTATCTCCAATTTTCAAGTACTCATCATGAGAGATGGCATTTGTCATCATCCCTTTTACACTGTGGTGCTTCTTATATTCCAGCTTTTGAGTAGGTGTAAAAGCCTTTCTGTCTTTAGAGCTAACAACGCCTTCTAAGTCCATATTTTCAAAGTTCACTCCATCTTCTACCAAGTCCCACAGATCACAATCAATCGCCATGATGTGACTGTACATCTTGGTTTTCCAGAATGGATAACCAGTCTCAGTTCCATTGAAAAAGGGAATTTTGTCAGAAGACCTTCTGTCTTTAGAATTAGAATCATAGTCAAATGGAACTTCATTGAGATTCTTCTCAGCAGACATGTTTTTCCTCCCTGAATCTTAACTGTTTCACTGATAGGTGAGAGTTAGGCAACAGCCCAGCTCCTGATACCAATTGAAGGTGGAAAAACACAAGAAGGGGGGGTTGAATTGTGTTTTAAAAAATAAAACTTTTTGCCTAATAGCGACTAAGTATGCAGCGGATAAAAACACAAATTAAAGAGAGGGTGCTGAGAGAGAGAAAGAAAGACACAGAATTTATCCTGGTTCCCCTCACAAATCGAGAGTACTCCAGTCCCCTTGTTACTAACAAGAGATTTTCACTATAATCTACTAAAGATTACAAATTGCTCAAGCACACTTGCAAGAGACTTCTCAGGTGCTCAAGTTTCACTAAACAAGAGACTTCTCAAATGCTCAAGTTAAACTTAACAAGAGACTTCTCAAACAAACTTAAGAATAAGAATGAATGTTAAGGAACACTTGATATACTATCAGAGGTGTTTACAAAATACAACTCAATTTGTTCTAAGACTTAGAATGACAGATTTAAATTATGATGTCAGAATGCTTCTTAGTCTTTGAACGTAGTAATAGAACAGTCGTAGGAACAGTAGTGGTAGCAGTTGTGGTAAAACGGTAGTCATTTCTTCCATTTGAGTCTTCTATTTATACTTGGAGGAAGATGATGACCGTTGCAGAGAGAGAGATGCCAGCTGGAATTTACTCGTACAATTGATAGCTGTATATTGCCTTCTTTGGTAAGGAATTCCAATTCCACTACCTAGCTATTCAATTTATCACTCATCCATTTTGAGTAATAATAGTACGATAGTACAATCCTCAAATGCGCTCCACTTATGGATAAGGTTAACGTTGTACCAACGAATATTCCTTCCTGTGGATGTGACAGAGCCTTGAAGTGGATTGTTCTTCAATCATTGGTTCTGTATAGGTCAGCTTTTGAGTGACGTAAATTCCTTTTGCTTCTGATGTTCTTGTCATAGCTTCTTAAGATCTTCAGCTTCTGAACTTCATCAGAGCCTAGCTTTTGGTCTTCAGAAGTGCTATCTTCAGCACGCAAAAATTGAGCTTCTGATGAACAGCGATACTCTTTCAGAGCTTGTTTTGACTGGCTTCTCTGCTACTATTCATAGTGCTTCTGAATGAATTTTAACTTGTAGTTCTGCACACTAGAATAATCATTAGTAATTCCAATTGTAATTTTAATACTTTGTTATCATCAAAACCACTTAAAACATTAGAGGTTCATGTCAGGCCCACTTTGTTCCAACAGAATGAACTAAAAAATATCCAGAAATATCAATAAAATAAGAAGTAATGCTAGTCTAAGGCATCACACTGTCCTTAAGGACTTATTTGCGTGATGCGTAAACTCAACGTGATTCAATATGTTCATTTCAAAATATGTCAAGTAAGATCCACAACTAGCTTTATAGTATTGCAAATTTTCTATTCCTTCTACAATGAATCAATTTTATTTGTTCATGTTTTGAGGATTCTGCAGATAACTTCATCTGAAGAGTCTTTACTACCACATTGCCACTACTATAAAGATGCAACAGAAACAAATACTAGTTATGTCTGTCTACGATTACAAAATCTATCATTGTCACGGATGGGGTCCATCAAAAATTTACTGTGGGTGCAAATGCTAGACCTTAGCCACAATGAACTTCGATCACTTGAAGGTAAAACTTCCATAATTAATAATTTTGCAATAACTTGCCTTTTTCCTCCACTCAAATACCACTATGATTTAGCCTTATTACTACCGAGTGTGGTCAGCATGTGCTCAAATATGCAACTGTGCCTGATCCTGTATCTACTAACCCCAATTTTTTGGCTTTAACTAGACTGCATGAAATTATGCCCTTCTATTTTTTAACTTTCACTTTTTTCTAATCCAAATTTTCCTGCTGTTTGCTCAAGCTACCCACTTCTTGCTAATCCTACCCAACCTTTAATGAAAATAGTTAATGGTTGAATGAAAATTAATAAATTTACTTTCATCATTTCATGCAATATCCATATACCCAGATAAATCGAACAAGATGATGTCTTTCGATTATATGCTCTCGGCTAATCACTTTCGGCAATATTTGCTTCTGACATTGTATCTAAAAGTTGATATAGGGTCTCACACTGAATTTTTTGACAGGGTTGGAGGCCATGCAACTTCTATCTTGCTTAAATCTGAGTCATAATAAACTTGGTAGTTTTACTGCTCTGGGCCCTCTCAGATCGCTCAAGTCACTTAAAGTGTTGAATATCTCTTACAATGAGCTAGGCTCTCACTCAATTGACACAAGAAGATACCTATGCTCTTCTCCTTTAGCACATACTGAAGTATTTGCCTTGGACCATTTTGAAATCCTTTGCGGAAGTTATAGTGCCACAAAGTTTTGGGAAGCTTTCTTGATCTTTGAAAGCTTGAACTTGACAGATTTGAACATTACAGGAAATGCAGTTGCAGATGAGAACTTCACTTCATTTATCGTAAAAGTTCTACCTAGTCTAAAGTACCTAAATGATAAAGAGTTATAATGACTTTCCTGGGCTTTTAAGAATACATGTTTATGCTTCTGGAATACCGCAAAGAAATACTTCATAGAGAAGATGATTCATAGCATGTTTGTTAGGGCGGTGTCCTTGACACTGCCTTGTGTTTAAAGAGAAGCTTGTATTTATAGGTTCACAAAATCATGCTAAAAATGGCATTGAGATGCGAGAATGTTAGTTTGAACGTTGAACCAAACAATGACTCGCTCATTGTGTTATAAACTTTTTTCGATAAAGGGGGTTTTATTTAATTTTCATTACTTTTGGTCGTTGTTGTATGATTGTATCACAGTTGCTGGATTGATAGATAGTATGATTACACCTGTAAAAGTGGGTAACATTTTTTACTATATTAACACAGAAATATGTCTCTAATGATTGATATTACCCTTTATTTAAATCTCATTACGATGCCTTTGCAATGAAGGTGCATTTTGTACGGTCCTTGAGAATATAGTACCATACTGTTAAAACTAGAAATAGTTCAAAGGGAAAATTTTCATTCAACAAAGAAAGTACTCAATTTCACATGTCTTATAGTGATGTATACATTGATTAGCACTGAGTAGAAACCAATAATAGGGTACATAAATTATTTATTTTTCATTTCAGAACAGCTTTGATGTTATTGATCTACTATTTGAGCCTTCACTGAGCACCACCTCATTTGCTCCTTCCACCCTGCCAAAGCCATAAACACTGAAATAATATGTGGTGCCACAGCTAATGAAACATCTCTCCAACAGACATTCTTCCCCAACAGAAGTTTAAGACTGCTCTTTATCTTTTGTTACATTGCTGAATCAAACCCAATAGACAAAGTTAGTACCAGAGACAATTGGTGGTATGAATTCCATTGTTGTTGATGAAAAAAATTTAAATGGCTCTACATCATATGTGTAAACAAAATACTTTCTAGTGAAATCAAATTGTAATCGCATGAAATGTCATTTAAAAGTCATGGCCAAAACTCATGAGATTATTTCATACTTGTATTTAGAAGTGAATATCAACATACCTAAGGTGGCACAAACAAAAAGTATGCCATCAATGTGTTATGAAGTATTAGCTAGCATTATGAAGTACTAGCATCTCCAAGTTTAAGGTTGGAGTACTACTGCAGCACTAGAATAGCAAATAGATACACCAATAGCATTCACTAAATGGCAAAACGCTAGTCGGTTATAAAAAATTAAAATCATATAATGAGACAACGTTTCAATTCAAATATTTGGTTGTATTTTTTTGTCCAAAAAATAATAATATTTGGTTGTATTTTAGAAATCAATTGTAAGCTTATAACCTCAAGAAAGGGGGAAAAAAACCTTTTAATTAACTCAATTGAATTTAGAGTGCAATGAATGTGATTATTTCATTACAAAAATCTATAGTAACATTGAAAAGTACGAAAAAAATAGGGTTTTGCTAAGAAGTATTTCTGGTGTATTCTTTAAGGATTTTTTTTTCTTAAAAAAAATTATGTATTCAAAAAGTTAAATATTTTAATGTATTGTTTTCATATATTTTCATACAATTTTATTATTTAAGATTCTTAAAAAGTGCATCAACGTACTCATTATAATTCCACAAAATAATAAACAAGTGAAAAGATATAAAGGCAAAAGTGATAGAGATAAGATAACCAATTTAATATAGAAATATTCTCAAATTTTGTTGTGTGCTCTTAGGATACACGTTAACAACACATACCTATTCAATTATGTCAACCAATAAAATAAAAGAGTGAAGATTTATTTATCGTAAAAACAAAACAATGAGACCTAATTTTATTTTTTGCTAAACTAAATATCATCTGCGCGTACCTGCAGGAACAATTTATTACCTAATTTAATTATTGAGAAAAACAAAAATAACTTTATTTCTCGAGATTGAAAAATCCGACAACTTATTGCCTTCTTCTTTAAAGAGAGTGAGTGATGAGGACTAGATTGTTCAATTAAGGAGTATCTTGTCTTGGTTTATATTTATTTAAGAGTAAAAGCTCCTTTCATTGATATAAAAAAAAAAGCTCCTTTCATTGATATAAAAAAAAGCTCCTTTCATTGATATAAAAAAAAAGCTCCTTTTTTTTAAGGATTAAATTAAGTTTACAATTTTTCAAGGACGAAAATAAGTTTTCAATCTATTGTAAAAAAGAGAAAAAAAAAGTTTTCAATAAAAAAATAATTAAAATCTAACATTTGTCATCTAGAAGAAAAATAAAAATGAAAGGGAATATTGATAGAAGCAGAACCAACATGCCATGTGGCTTCGTTTCTAGGAAGAGAGTTCTGTGCAAAATTGGACAGACGTGGAAAAAGAGTAGCAAGAAACAAAAATGTAAAATACTAAGGCATGTAGTGGAAGATTTATCTTAAAATAAGAGGAGTGATAACAAAACATTTCAACATACTTTAAAATTCGGTAGCATTTAACATGCACAAGTTTAAAATTTATGCACCATGCACAACTTTAGATCAACAATTAGATTTTGCAGTCCCATTAAATCTTACCATACTCCTCCTGCACCTTATCACATATCATTTCTTCTTCACTCTCTTCTTGTCTCTCTTACCAGTCATTTTTTAATTAATGTTTTTATAAAGAAATTTAAATAATATTAACCCACCATCATCTTCTTCACTCTTCATCTTCAACTTATTTAAGAACACACAAATCACAACTCACAAATTTTGGACAAAATTGCTTAGCTAACCACGTTAATGTACAACTCTATTTTCTTCCCTTCATTAATTTCCTTCCCACCCAGATATGAAATTTTACTAGTTGGATTTTGAAATCCTGGATTTTGTATCATCTTGATGTTTCAATTCTTTGATTTTAAGAACCAAAGGAATCATAATCATAAAGAGGTGGAATGCTTCCAAGAGTTGAGCATAGAATTTTAAAATGATTTAAATGAGAAAGAGGAAAAAGTAAATTCAAAGTTTCATGTTAAATGTTTTGAGATTGAAATCTTAGATTTGTGCCATATTTTGGTCTAGAAAGTTTTTAGTTGTGTTCTTTCAATTGATCTGAAGTTTATTCCATAGACCGATGAAGGAGCAATGTGGTGGGAAAGGAAAGAGATGAAAGGAAAATCAATCTAATGTAGAAGGAGCATGATAAGTTATAATGGAGCTACAAAATCTAACCTTTGATCTAAAGTTGTGCATGGTGCACAAATTTAAACTTGTGCATGTTAAATGCCACCTTAAAATTCATGTGTCCCACCAAATTATATGCGACATGTATTATTTGGTCCACCCATATAGTAAGTTTCAATCAATGTTAAAATGTGTACTACATTAGAGAGTGTTTTGTTAATAGTTAGACTCGGTACCAAATTTTCAACATTAACATCAAAGTGATTGGTTCCAACATTTTGAGATGACCAAACAGCAAAATATCAAAGTGAGTATTTCATTAAAATGCTAAAGAAACACTCCCAAACACCTTGAATAATCGCTTATTTGACTGGTTCCAATGCTATTAGTCTATTATTTCCTGAAATTGTAAAGGGTTCTCCGTGGTCCACTCTATAAATAACTCACCTTTTGAATACTGCCCACTCCATTGAATTGTGGCATGAAAAAATTGTTTGAATATTATTTTTGATTTAGTCTGGTCCATAAATTCTAAGAATCAAAATCAGAATCTTCAGATTAAAAAACATCTTATCTTGTCTATAAGGCCTAACTAATTTTGCAAATATCAACATTATGAGGCCGAACATCTTCACTCGAGATTAAACTCAAAATTTTACAGTTAGAGTTTTGACGGTGTTTGTCACTTTATCTAACACGGTAAAAAAAATCCTCTTCAATGCCACTTTTTTTTCTCCCGATGATAATTAATTAGTTGCAGGATCGTGCGCAAGTTAACATCAAAGTACTACTTAGTGTATGTTTGGTATCGCTGTGATTTTGCAGAAGCTATATAGTGTAGCTTTTGAAAAATCACGGTGGAGCACCGTGATTATCATATATCCACCGTGATACCAAAGAGACGCTTAGCACTAATGTAATCTCTTTTTATTTTAAGTTGATTTTGATTCTTTTGAATCAATGAAAAGATACGTCAAACTCAAAAATTTGTTAGTTACTGAATTTGTTAATCCAAAAAGGAAGAAGAAACTCCTTCCTCCATGAAACACATAATTACCTAAAATTTCGCACCTTAACTGATTTAACTGGTTTATTATCATAAGCCAGAATCATTTATTAATGTTCACTTTCAAGTTTTTTTTAACATACTAACCACGACAACAACACTATTAATTACTGTAATTAAACTTCCAATTATCGATGATGATATTATAATAATCTGAAATTAAGCTGATAGTACAAAAATCGATTATGAACCCAACCTGTTAAGTGCTTCAACCGGCACAGAAAATTGTGGCTCCAATTCATGAGCTTCCTTGTAAGCTTTCTTCGCTTCTTCATCCATCTTCTTTCCTTCGTAACACTCTCCCAACGCACACCAAGCTTTCGCGTTCTTAGGACTCAAAATAACCGACTCAGTTAAATCAGCTAAAGCCGAGTCAACTCGTCCGCGTTCACTCGTCGCGAGTTTCAACTCAGCTCTCTTATACAACGCATCACCACGTTCATCTTTTGCAAGAGAACCAGCAGCGAGAGGAGATAAAGCTGCATCAAGCGATTCAAGAGCGGAAGTTCGAAAACCTTGAAGATCGAGAATCATAGCTTTAAGAAGATAAGAAGCAGCGTCTTTAGGATCGAGTTCGATCGCTTTTTCTGCTTCGGCTAATGCTTCGGTTGCGAGGTTGTTGATTGCGGATCTGGATTTGTTTTTGGAAGATCTAGCTTGTGTGAGAAGCTGAGCGCCACGAACGAAGTGACGCTTTGCTTTGATTCCGGTTCGGTTTTGGATTCGGAGTTTTGCGAGAAATTTTTGTGGAATTCCGTGCATGCTTAGGAAGATTATGACCATTCCAAGGATCATTATGACTTGTAAACCGATGTCGCGGTACATAGCATGTTTCTCCTTGGGGTCCATTTTTTGTATCTGAGAAATTTGCTCCGGCGAGGGTTTTTAGGTTTTTGTGGCGGAAAAGGAAGAAGAAGAAGTGGTATTGGAAGAGTGTGTATGGTGTTATCGGAATTCAAAAGTTTATAGACTCGATGATAATTTTAAGTTCAACTTGACCTCAGACGGCAGCCGCCATGCTTTTCTTTTCATTTTTTTAAAATACTAAAAAGGCTTATCTTTTATGAAAAAAATATTTTTTAACAATAAAAAAGTTTAAGTGAGTTAAGTCTGAGTTCACCGGAGTCGACGTAAAATTTAAGAGTTCAAATGTCACCGTGATATTTATACGTTATCCAATATCCATTAACGAGTTTTAACACATGCAGTGAGCATTCATATTTTTGTACATTGTGAATCAACTATTTATCAACTGAATCAATTGTGTTGGTTTGTTCGAAAAATATTATTCTATTTTTGTAGAAGAGATTTAATTGGAAGAATTAGAAAGTCTTTTTTTTCAATAAAAAAAGAATTATAGAGTTATAATATATTGTTGGTTAAAAAGTAGATATTATTATTATTATTATAATTATTATTATTATAGTTAGGTATGTGTATATACTACAATATGTAAAAAGAAAGATGATATTATTAAAAATTTAAATAAATATTAGTATTACTTTGTGGATGTCACACACGAGTTCAGCTATCTTAATCATAGAAAGTCAAGAATGATGTGCTTCCTCTAGGGTCCACTCTTTCTTCTTTTAACTCTATCATCAATTCATCATCACACAAGAAAACTCTCATCACAAGAACCTCTTTTTTGTTTTGGGTCAAATTCCTCTCTCTTTGACTAAAATTCATAACTCAAAACTTTTTACAGTTAACACTTTTAACTCTTACCTCAAATTTGGCTAAGCTATTCACCCTACTAGTGACCTAGCTTGAAAATAAATTAGAGTAACTACAAGTATTAACTAGGTTTGTGTTTTTTCGTACTAATACTAACAGTGATAAATAATGAATTTTGTATCTTATGCAATTACTATTCAATACTCACCACTAACTTCATTTCACAATACTCCCTCCATTATCATATATAAGCAATAAAACAAAAAAATTGGAAGTTTTAAATATAAGCAAAAGTAACCTCTAATTATTACAATAAATGTTATTTTTCCAAATATATCCCTACTTTTTTCACATTCTCATGTTTTTAACAGTTACCAAGTCAAAAGATAAGGGTAAAATTAGAAAAGTGTATGACTTAAATGCATTAGACACTTTTCTTAATGAATTTTTTTTGTAAATTTTCTTATATATATGAGAGTAATGAGACCGAGGGATTAACTCTGGTGTAGTAACTAATTAAAATTTGGTGTCTATAAAGAATTTTAAAATAAACCGTTCATATCAGTAGAACATATTTTAAACATAAAATGACATCCACATACAAGGAGTAGAGACAGCATAAACACCAAAACACCATTTCTTTCAACTTTATTGATACAAATTAAAGGTGGCATGTATATAGCCTTTTATAGGCTTACACACTTAGCTAAGCATATATAAATTGTAGAAAATTTGGTATGCCCAAATTTCTATTATTTATTATTATTTATTAGAAATTCAGTATTCGGCTCAAAAACTGACTAATTTAAGATGAAATTCTATTTGTATAATTTCTTAATACTAAAGTAACAGATCAAAAAGAGTTTTATAAACACAGCAAAATGGTGAGCTGCGGATAATGAAAAGGTGTCTACGTTGTCTTTAAGGTGGAATGAATTGGCTGTTAAATGAGGAGTGATGCTGTGCAAGTTTGGAATGTCCTGATACGTATAACAGGGTGCTCGGATCATATTACAGCAGGAAATTGCCAATGTCTGGTAGTGTTCTATGTGTTGGATGAATTAGCATGATTATCTTAGGGGTGACTTGTTTGATTTGATTAGAGTATTGTTTTTTGTATGGTATAAGTTGATTTCTTGAGGTTGAAGAAATGTAAAATTACAAAAATATGAATGGAAGAGAGAAAGTGATATTGGTGGGAAAAATAAAAAGATGTTTTATTTCCTCAATGGATCAAGCTTACATAGCCTATAATCCAAAATTTAAAAAAATCGTTACAAACACATAGGCTCAAGTTGCGCCTATCAGCATGACAAGGCCTGCGCCTATAGCCAAGTTTGACAGCTTGCGCCTATCACACGCCTATGTACAGTCAAACTCTAACTAACTAAACAAACACATTAACTACCATAATAGCTTGCGAAAGAAGTTACAAAACAAAACTAAAACATGCATTACAATCAACAAATTCTTCATTATAGTTTAGACACGGGAACATCTCAATTCTGAGTTTTGCACGTCTTGTGCTTGATCAGCATTTTTTTTTTTGGTATCCCTATTTTGACACAACGTCTATTAATAAAATTGAGCAAAAGATAAATGAAAGTTTTTAGAAATATAGAAATCCACGCCAAAACTTTATAGAAATATTCCAAAAGGGATATTATTTTGCTTCTGGAATATCACTTTCAAAAAAAACTTTTTTGTGCAGCACTTTCCAAAATCCAAAAGATCACATAGCAATTTGCAATGTGAGAAAACATTATTTAAGGAAACTGTTACAGAAACATATATACACCCTCCAATATTTTAGACTTCAAGCTATCCATAAACTGATAAAAGAGCTTGAAGTCAGGAGCTTATTTATAGACATGTTCAGACGCTTGGGAACCCATAACAAGTTACAGGCAGCACTTATTTGAGCCTTTAATTTACAATATACAGTTGCAAACAACTAAGGTTCCGTCATTCGTATAATATATGACCACCAACCTTTTCATATAAGAGCAACAAATTTCAGTAACAAGAAAACCAATTATGGCTTGTGCGTATCACCCATTTTTATCACCTCTGCTGGAGACTTCAACAGCTTCTTTAATGACTCAATTATGCTACTGAAAGATGGGCGCTGAGCAGGATCGCTGCCAAGTAAACAGAACAATGCTTATAGGACCATAGAAAAAACAACAGTTTACTAAGCAAACCAACATAAACTATGTTAATCTGCATAGTGAATATCGGTATTATAAAATTGGCATTACTACGACTTACTTAGCCCAACAAGATTCCATGAGGGAGGCCAATGCTGGGGAGATGTTTGGAGGGATAGCAAGCTTCCTATTCTGGAAAGCAACAGCTCCGACCACCTGAGAATTAACATGATGATTATTATTTTTCAAAATCCATTGGTAAAACTGGAGGTTTCATTATGTCAAGCATTTGTTTGAAATATGCAAGTTCACATGTATACCTCTCCATTATATGCCCTTTTAAATTAACAATTTCTTGCAAATGATTTCTACTACGTACACATAAACACATTAGGTAAATATTTGGCTACAAGTATTTACAATTTATACCTTAATACCCATTAAGTTTACCTGGGGAGGGTTAAGTCCACTCCATGGTTGTTGCATGGTCACAAGCTCCCACAAGATAACTCCAAAACTGAATACGTCTGATTTCTCATCCGAAGGTTCTCCGCGAAGAAATTCTGGGGCCATCCACTCGGGCTAAAAAAATAATAAAGGGTTACAAATTTATTGAAAATGAGGTACCATGAAGTAAAAGTTCAATGGGTGAATTATTGAAAAAATGAGCAATTTAACTATTAAAAGGAATTTGCCACTATATGTATGCTAACATGCAAACTCTAACATATCCAAAAATACGGGATAGTAAGTTCAAAATGTTCCCTTTATGCACACCTAAAAATGCATATTTGTCTCATCCAAAAGACTTGGCAGCATCAATTTATTAATCCCCAATCCTACAATATATCAGAAACACAACGGTACCATTGGTCTTAGGTTGGGACTATATTGGTAGTAACTAGTAGCAAAAGGCTAAGAAGTAACAACTTTTTTTATATAGGAATTAAGGCGCACTGGCAAATAGCTACAAGAGTTCAATTGTTGAACTCTTTCAAAATTGAGAGTGCTTCTCAAACAGAGACGGAAAGAAAAAGAAGTGGACAGTTCACGAGTTAAATTGATAGAGAACTATAACTACATGAAGCTGATACGATTACACTAATGAATACAGACTCAGAGACTTAACTGTTCCGGCAACAGATTTTGAGGGTATGAAAGTGTTTGCCTTAAATCTGGACAATCCAAAATCACAAACCTGAGCATGAAATGAAAAAAGAAATCACCTACATGTACAAAATTTTATGAAAACTCAATAAATTGCTATATTAGTTTCATTCCACCTTCACAGTCCAATTTTTGTCCACTAACAAGTTTGGTGATTTGAGATCCCAGTGCACGATTGGAGGTTTCAGACAATGGAGATAATTCATTCCTTTAGCCTGCAATCGGACAAACGATGTATCATGTACAAGATAAATATTTAGTGTGACAAATTAACAACATCTGACACAAACCACATCCAAAGCCATCCGTAATCTTCTCCTACTATCCAGAATTTCACCAGATGCTGGCCTATGTATCAGGCGGTATAAACTACCCCTGTCAAAAATGTACCAAAAAACAACATTCACATCTTCATGCAAGAACGCATAATAAGATGATCAATGATATAAGTTGATTATTTTACCTCGGCAAATACTCTGTAACTATTGATAGATTTGGGCTTGTTGTAACTGCACCCATGAAGAGCACCACATTTGGATGGCGAACACGTTTCATTATTGCAACCTAAATCAATTCAAATAATAACATGAACATTACTAGATTATTTTCCCCATTTAACAGAGAGGGGGAAATAAAAGGTTTTTAAGAAAGAGTTTAAAATTTTATCTCATTATTAACAGAGGGGAAAATAAAAGTGTTTTTAAGAAAAAGTTTAAAATCTTATCTCATTATGTTCAAACTAGTATTAAAGAAAAGGAGCATACAAGTTTCAAGTATGACAGTACAACACATAATCATTAATTTTAGTGTGCTACATAAACTACACAATGCTGTGAATTGTGATTGTTACCAAATAATAGTATAAAAGTATTTTATTTTTTTTTATAAAAGAGGTGTTTTTCTAAATGAGAAAAGGGATAAAAGAAAAAGTTCAACTGCACAAGATATTAGACCAAAGGAATATATACGGCTGAGGATAACTAATCTATCAACTCATATGTGTTGTTTTTGGTAGTATATTTTCAGGCGAACCCACCAATCTCTTACCGGAGCCACATAGTTAATACAATCCAAATCACGGACAAATGCAATGAAGAGGCAACTCAACACATTTATCTCATGAATGCAATCAATACATACCTCTCTCAAAAACTCCTTCAATTGATCATCATGGAAATCCTGAACTGTTAAAACTTTGACTGCAACATCCTTCAATTAATAAAATAAATAGATTATACAAAACAAATAGATGCACACACAAACATATTTAGCGAGCATTGACTTGTTCCATGATAATATTCAATGGCTGGATCTCCATACATACAGATTGTGGCCAAAGAATGTATTAATAGATCCAATATAAAACATATTGATAGTTAAATAGAATATAATCAACTTGTCTTGGAGGATAAATACCATTAATCCAATTGCAATCAAACAGATTATTAAAGCACCCAATATGAAGATACCAGATTCAGAAAGCTACGTTTATATGCACGAACATGCTTATTCTACGAACAAATTTGGCATGACAAAAAGAAATGTATATTATTATCACTTACTGATCCATGCCATTCAGCACGGTGCACAGTCCCAAATGAGCCTGCATAGTTAAAAGGAAAGGAGCATTTAGAGTCATCTAATGAGGAAACAAGTTTGTTATACCAAAGTTGTGTGAACTCGAGAAGCATAAAAGTACCAGCACCAACACGCTCTTTAATCCGTAAATCATCCCATGATATCTCAAGCCAGTCCATTGCAAGCGATGGTTCAAGATTCACATATCTTGGAATACTCCCATCAGGTAAATAGTCCTGATTTTCAATTCTATTGTCTACCTGCTTGAATTCTGATTGGCAGGAGGAACTAAGTATACATTGCTTGAAAATACTTTTTACTACAGAACCACCGGTTACGATGATCTCATTGTTGGAAGCTTCTTGTACCATAACTGTATCTTCACTAAACCTTGGATATTCATGTAATGATGATTCAGTGGCAGGAAAAACTTTAGCAACATTCTCATGAATGGTAGGCAAAATTGAACCTAGAACCGCACATTCCTCATCATTCTCTTTTAAACCAAAAGGAATTAGATTTGGTTTGGTTATTTCACAGGTTTGATCAACAGAAGCACAGACGGAGCCCTGATGACCTTTCGACAAATCAGCTTCCATAACTTGTTGATCATTCTGTCCACAACCTGCAAATCATTGAATAATGGCTAAGACGGGATTTAAACGAGAATTTGCTTCCTTTTTTAAAAATAAAACAAGAATTCCTCAGTGCTAGTTATAAGGTTTACTAAAACAGAACTAAGAGAGCATAGGCTACCCTGTTCCAAAAGGATTAAAATCTAAAATTCAAATCCAAACATGCTCCACAAACTTGACAAGGAAACGGAAAAACATTAAGCAACTTCAAATATATTCACTAAGAAAGGTTGGTATTTGGACTAGAGCTAGGTGCAAAGGAAGAAATATCACTTCTGCGGTGAGGGGAAAAATAGACAAAACACCTGGCTAAGGACAAAGTGGTTGTGCATACAAACATCATTTGAACAATTAATTGATGTAGTATATTTTTAGACTTTATAATACAATCGATACAAAAGAAAATACATGGAAAAATTTAGGCTCTACTACGAATAAGTTTAAGTTTATATATCCTAAAGGTCCAAGAATATAACCATGGCTACACAGATTCTTCCTTTGCACTTATTGAAATACTTGTGAAAATTTGAAGATCAACATACCTGAATAAGGATGAGTTTCAGGATTAAAAGATCTTTGGTCGAAACTAATAAGTGGTTGAGAATTTTCATCATCATCCATATAGGGTGATTGTAATTCCATAAAATGAGAAATTTGTAACGGCGAAGGAAACGAAGAAGCATATGCTCCATTGATCGAGGAATCTGGACCATGTACATTTCCTGGTTCCCCAACAAGGTCGACTACGTATTCCCTATTAAATAACAAACCATAACCCAAACAATTGAAAATATGAGGTGAATAAAAAATTAGATGTACAAATTATCAGTCGCATATATAACAAAATTTTGTTAACCTCAAAAGCTGCTTGTCATCTTTAATCTTAACTAGGCAAGAGGATCTGTGATCTGCAGCGCAATACTTGCAACCACGAGCTATGCGACAAGGCAAACCTATGTAATCAGCCAACCTCTGCATTCAAAAAATCAGCTAATTAAATAGTGAATAATTAATTCATAACAAGATTTTCACCAAACATTTACGCATCACCAAAACTCAGTGCAACATGAACTCGGACAAATCCTCTTTGTGCATAGTTATACCATCCTTGCTTGTGCGACTAATAAAGTAGAAAAAAATTGTTTGATAATTTATATATATGCTACTAGCAGGTCAATTATCTACACACACCGCACGCCAAAAAGCAAGAACTAAATCAACACTTTAATACAATATTTAACCTTGAAGAGAATTGCTCGATGCCTACAAAGCCCTGCAGATAGACTACCAATGGGAAGCACAACACATTGGTGAAAATTTCTCAACCTCTTACTAACCAACTTCCAGCGTTTGTGGAGATCTCCTTCCTCCACCGGGAATATACCTCTTCAATAATCAATATCAACAATATATAATATGCATTTAAAATAACAACAAAATAGTAAGGAAAAATATGATGATTATTTTGATGAAGAGTGCCATACATACCCCATATGTATGGCAACAAGTTTTCCTAGTTGTTCGACAAACACCAAGGTGTCCCCAAAAGAACAATACAACTCCTGAGCTTTATCATGAAGCATCTTTAAACGAGAATCTCCGTCTCTATCAACAAGCACCACCTCCATAGATGTTTCGCCTGGTTCAATGGCTTTAAGTGCCATCAAAGTAGGCATCCTCTTTCCTTCCTCCTCATCATTGCACATCACCCACAGATATGGATTCATCCCCAATATGTTGTAAAATCCATCAGTTATCTTGTCTGTATACGACAAACACCCACTCACCTGATAATCCAAAAACAATGTAATCAAATAGAGGAATGCTAGGAATACTCTTTTTCCAATACTCTCTCTAACACTCCTCTCTAATCGAGTGAAATTCATGTGGGTCTCACCACTTTATTCAGGACATATTTCCAAAGTGAGAGAGACCCACATAGATTCCAACCCATAAGAGAGAGTTATAGTGAGTGCTGAAAAGAGAGCCTTGCTAGCACTCCTCGATCAAATAAATAGTATTGAAAAAATGGTTGCACATTATGGTTTTAAATTGCTGTCTGCGGCGGCCACAATGACATCAAATCGTAATTTTGATTCCACCGGCGGTATTATACAGATTATTATACAATATATAGGTTAATTAGCAGCATAACCACAACGGGGGCGCAACTATAACAACAATTTCAAACTACAGCGATTGAATTAAAGTTTCATAGTGCACCAATGAGATATTATTAACAAATGAAATAATGGTTCGATTGTTACTTACCCAAAGACGATAAGAAACAGATTCAGCATCCCAAGTTTCGGTGCCATGAGTGAGAAACGGTTCCGTTACAAGACTTGCTAAAGAAGCCAACCTCTTCGCTAACATAAGCTGCAAGATGTAGCTTTCTTTACACTTCTTAACCAACGCGTCTTTGTTTTCTTCCTCCTCTTTCTGCCTAGCGGTGGTAATGGTGGAGACTTGAGACAACGGCGTTTCCTCTTTGATGTCACTGGAAAACAAACTCCCTGCATAGCTACTATCGCTTGATAACCTCGGAAGCGAAACCTGCCGATCGAAATTCCGGTCGATTGCAGTGTCTTTAACGGCTGTCTCCGGCTGAGAAAGATTAAAGTCATGATCATCGTCGGAGATTGACGATCGGCGGCGGAAGTGATGATAATTATGATGACCGGAGTGATTTCTTTTTTTGTCGATAAACCAATCGCAGAAAGCCGTTATTTGCTTTTGTTTGAATCGGAGCTTGTTATCGCCGGAGGAATGTGAGTGTTTGCCGGAGGAGAAAACGACGTCGTTGTTGTGTTTAGTTGTTGGAGGAGTAGAAAACGAAAGTGACTTTTTGGTTTGCGTGTCACTTTCACTTCCAGATTTGATTGAATTGACGATATTGTCCTTATCGTGATCTAATAGCTTTTTGGATGATTCATCCAATCCTCGCTCTGGAAAATGACGCGGGAAAATATAAGTTGCTCTATGAGGCATTTTCAGTCACGAGTCTCTCGCGCCACGTAATCACGTGCAAATAAACAAACAAAACAAACGGAAACTGCTTTCCGTTTAACGCCGTCACCGTCCTCCTCGCTTTTCTTCTTCTTGCTTGAACTAATTATTGTATATGATATAGTTGGATTTTGGAAGATGAATCACATATTGTACTATTTCTTGAAACCGAATTAAGAAGCTTAGGAAACAAACCGATAAGTATTGACGTGGTGAAGAGATGAAGCGTGAAGGAGTTGTGGTTGGTTGTGTATTATTGCTTCTTTTTGGGTTGGAACATTGGAAAATAATAATGTTGTTAGACAAAAGGTGGTGGTGGGAAATGGAAAACAGATAATAGTATACAGTCGGTATGTAAAGGACACTGGTATCACATGCGTCCTCTTCCAAGGTGAGAAGACACGTAAATTTATGACGAAAGTCATGACCAAGACGCTAGGCTGATGTGGGCAGTGCACACCGGGTATGATGTGGTTCTCTACCTTTCGGCTCCCCTTTGATCTCCATCTAACGGTTTAGGGAAAAACGTATTTTATTTTTTAATTTATAATTTAAAATATTTATAAAAAAAATAAATTAGAGAAAATATTTTAAACTTAAATCTAAATTATTTGATTTCAATCGGGAGGATATCAAAAGGGTTAATAGGCTTTTACCCCTGCAAAGTATGCGAGTTTTGCATTATCTCCTGTAATTTTTTTTATTTTTTTTTTAGATTACCTCCCTAAAAAATTTATTTATTTTTATTTACCTCATTTTGCTGACGTGGCAGCCAAAAAAAAAAAAATAACTGATTTAAAAAATAACACTTTTTAAATCGGTTGAACAAAATAACCGATTTAAAAAGTGCATCCAAGGGGGTAAATTAAAAAAATATATTTTGCAGGGGATAATCTCAAAAAAAATAATTACAGGAGGTAAAATAAAATTCGCTCACTTTGCGGGGGTAAAGACATATTTTGGAGCATGATTTTTATCTTATTTAATAGTATTTTTATAGACAAAGTTGATCAATAAATAATATATTTGATGGTTTAAATTTGTTTTTTTTACTGTAACGATTCAATTGATTATTATGTATAAACAATTAAATGATCAAAATAACTAATAAAATAAACATTTGAGAATATGTTTGTAATTTTGATACGTTTGAGCATTAATGTTGCAACGAATTACATATTCGAAGACAAAAATTATGGTTTGTTCAAACAAATATCAACATTCAAGGTAAATAATTCTTATCCCACAAAGTAATACATTGTGAAACATTTTTGTGTGCCGGCAACAATTTTTTTTATCTAGTATTCTGGTGAACAAATAAGAGGGGTGATAAATAGTTGGATCGTGTGTAAGAAACGTATAATTCCTTGATTATCAGATTATCAAAATTGTGGATCATTTACAATGAGATGTGAACTCCTATTTATAGACTTCTATAAGTAGCAGTTAGCAATGGCCACGATCATGGACACCCCATGATCGTGGTGGTTTTTTCCTCTTCCGCCGTTCCCACGTGGTGGTGATGGACGGTTGCCTTCTGATCTCAATGGTGATCATGGTGATAGGGGGTGGTTAATTCCTTCCACCTAGCTCTGTGCGTACTGAGTCTTCATGATTATCAGTTATGGTTGGGACAAGGGCGTCACCCTTGAGTCGTAGCGCCTTTCTCTGTCTTTCCCGCCAAGTTTCACACTACAAGAAATCCTTAATTTTTGGACGAATTTCATGTATCCATTAGTGACGGCCTGGGCCGTCTTTAAGTTAGTGACGGCCAGGTCCGTCAATAAATAACAAAAGGCGTCACAAAATTTAAAAAAAATCCGTCTACGCGTTACTGACGGAAATATCCGTCACAAAATTTGAAGTTACTGACGACTTAGGGCGTCACAAAGTGTTGACGCAGTTAGTGACGGAATTTTCCGTCACAAACGTTTGAGGATTTCAAAAAAAAAAAAGAGTCGTTGACAGGATCTGTCCGCTGCAGGTCTTGGGCAGCGCGCAACACTTATTGACGGAAATTTCCGTCACTAACTCTTGGTCAAAAAAAATCAACGTGTTTTCCCATGTTCTCCAACGGTAATGTTCTTCCCAATTCAATATATGAACTTTATTTGCTTTCTCATTTTATTTGCAACAATTCTACTAAAATTTCTACTCTCCCTAAAATTTTCTCCAACATCTTACTAAAACTTCTACATTTTTCTTAGTTTATTGTTCTTTTTCAAAGTTTTGATTCGTAATAAAATGCAAGTGTTTTCTCCTCTTTGATATTTGTTTATGTTAATATTTGAATGATATTGTGTATTTATATTAACTGTTATTTTTAAATTTTAATGCAGAAAATATAGTTTGGTTCATCTTGCTATTGTTGGGAGTTGAATATGTTGACATTGCTTGAGATAAGTAGTAAGTATAATTTTAATTTGTTAAGTTTAATTGTATTATTTTACAAGTCAGAAACTTTTTTTATTTTTATTTATTTTCGTCCAAAAAAAACTACATTTTTATTTTTATTTATTTTCGTAAAAAAAAATAGGTATTGCTGAAACTTTTATTTAATAAAAGAAAGCTACTTTTATTTATTTCGTAAAAACTATTATTTATTTCGAAAAAAAAAGCTACTTTTATTTATTTTTATTTTTGATATTTGGTTTGATATATCTGAAACTTTTTTTTGTTAATTTTGATTTAGATATTGCTGTTTGATTCGACGGTTGATTCATCGGTTGGTATTTGGAGTTTAGCTTTGTAAACTTGAAGTCAGACACTACTCTACATACCAAGTAAGTAATATAATTTAGATTAATAAATATTTGTATATAAATCAAAATATGTTTGCTGCTGTATTTATTTTTTTTTATTTGAATTAAAAATTAAAACTTTGTATGCCATTTAGTTAAAACTTTGTATGTAAAATAAACTTTGTATGTCAAGTTTGTAAACTACTAGTAAATTATTTTTGAAATGAAATTATTTATATGATAATTAAACATGTATGTGATAATAGTTAGTAAACCGCCATATTTATTCTAAACTACCATATTGTAAAGAAAATTATTACCATATTGTAAAAAAAATCTAGGGAATTATAGTTAAAACTTTGTATGTAATAAAAACTTTGTATGTCACATAGTATAAACTTTGTATGTCATATAGTTAAATCGAAGATATTTTAATTTTTAATTTATTCTAGACTTTAATTTTAATTTAAATATTTAAATAAAAACAATATAATAAAAAAAATTCATTAAGTAAATTATTTTCGAAGATTAATTAATAAACTTTTTATGATATAATAGTTAGTAAACTTCCATATTTATTAATAAACTATACCATATTGTAAAAAAAAACTACGATATTGTAAAATAAATATTTAGTGAATTATTTTAAAAAAATTTGTTGGTAGTAAATTATTTATTTTAATTCTTGAAGACATCCACCTATTAAAACTTTGTATGTAATAAAAACTTTGTATGTCACATAGTATAAACTTTGTATGTCATATAGTTAAATCGAAGATATTTTAATTTTTAATTTATTCTAGACTTTAATTTTAATTTAAATATTTAAATAAAAACTATATAATAAAAAAATTCATTAAGTAAATTATTTTCGAAGATTAATTAATAAACTTTTTATGATATAATAGTTAGTAAACTTCCGTATTTATTACTAAACTACCATATTGTAAAAAAAAAAACTACGATATTGTAAAATAAATATCTAGTGAATTATTTTAAAAAAATTTGTTGGTAGTAAATTATTTATTTTAATTCTTGAAGACATCCACCTATTATTATCCATAAAACCGTTTATAACTCATTTCTGGTGTCATTGCCATCAACTGATGAAACTGGACAATCCTCCCAACAACCAAGTCTGGCAGCCGATGAACAAGAGCATGAGGATGAACTGATCCATCGTAACGACCTTTATGATCCTCCGCAGTTTCTTTTGGTTGATCGATATGATAGAACCATTATTATTCCATACGCTTCCGAGTAAGACTTTTTTTAATTATATTCATTATATAATTTGAGTAAGATTTTTTATTTATTTATATTAATTAGTTATCATATAATTTGTGCTGTTTTCAGCCACAAAAGGCAGCTACATCCGCTATTGGTATCATCATTAAGCAAAACTACCAAGAGCCATGGTTGACGTGGGGAGAGATTAGGGCAGCTAAAATTGGAAATGATCGAGTGTGGAATAGGTTTTGGAAAGCTTTCAAAGTAAGTTAAAGTTTTTTATCAAGTGGAATTAATAAATTATTTTTTATCCGATATTTATCAAAGTGGACTAATCATATTTATTTTTTCATATGTAGATGAAATGCACTTTTTTAAAGAGTCGATAATTAATTTACGTTTTATTTTGTATGACTTGATTCAGGTGTATATACAGGAGCTCAAAGAAAGTGAGGCTGCCCTTCCACCTTCTAAGCGACAAAGTGAATTTGTTCTTCAAAACATGATACTAGACAAATTTGTGGAATTTTCGGGAGGAAAGAATCATGGTCGTATTGTCGGTCAAGGGAGTACTTCTTCATTCATTCGAAAGACACCGGGGCGGATATATTGATGCTTCATCTGAGTCATTCAACAGTACTGACAGCATGTGTACAGCGCGAATTGAAGCGCGAGTAATAGCAGCACTCAGGGCCGAGATGTCTTCATCAAGAAACCAATCAGTTCAACAGGAGGCGGAGGAAGAGGAGGCGAAGGATGAGGAGGCAAAGGATGAGGAGGCAAAGGATGAGGTGTATCGACCTGAAAATGTTGCTTTGAATCAATCATCGTCTGATCCTGATCCGACTTTCTTTAATAATATCATGAATGACAGTGTGATGCTGCAGCAATTATTGGATTCTGATAACTTTCAGATGCCCAGTTTACCAATCGATAATACGGCTGCTTGGAATCAAGGCGGAGGGAATCCAAATTATTTTCAAGGCGAAGGAGGGAATTCAAATTCTCAAGGTGGAGGGTATCAAAATTTCCAAAGCGAAGGAGGGAATCCAAATTATTTTCATGGCGAAGGAGGGATTCCAAATTCTCAAGGCGGAGGGTATCAAAATTTTCAAGGTCAAGGGAATTGTCAAGGTAGTGCAAGTTTTCAAGGAAGAGGGAATATTCAAGGCAGTGCAAATTTTCAAGCTAGTGGAAGTTATCATGGAACAGGGAATATTCAAGGCAGTGGTAATTTTCAAGGTAGTGGAAGTCTTTAAGGAATGAGGAGTATTCAAGGCAGTGGTAATTTTCCAGGCGGGGTAAATCTTCATAGCGGTATAAGTTTTCAAGTGGGACAACAAGGTGCCGGAAGGACAAACAGTGGTAATCAAGGTGCCGGAAGGACAAACAGCGGAGGTGTTGGAAGGCCAAGAAGAGGAAGTGCCGGAAGAACAAGCGGCGAAAATGGAAGCGGGAGAACAAGCGCCGAAAGTGGAAGTGCCAGAACATCAAGAGGAAGAAGGGGTGGTGGAAGCGGAAATGCATAACTCAGATGTTTGCGTTGTTATTTTATTATGTTATATGTGTGGAAGTATCATACTTTGTTTGTATCGTATTTTATTATGTAATTTTATGACAATTATCGTACTTTGTTTGTATTGTTAAGACAATTATCGTACTTTTTAATTTATCTAATTATCGTATGTATCGTATTTTATCATTGTTCGTTATTGAATTTTTAATAAATGTTTTATTATATATTTAAAATTAAAAATGATGATATATTATTTTTTAATATATGTAAAAAAAAACGTTTTTTATGTTTTTTTAAATAATTAATTAATTTAATTTTAAAAATAATTAATAAAACAATTAAAATAATTATTTTTTAAAAAAACTTAGTGACGACCTAAGCCGTCACAAAATAAGCCAAAACTTTGTGACGAATCTGACACATAAATTTGTGACGACCTAGCCCGTCAATAATTTAAATTTTTCTTGTAGTGTCATCTTTTGAATTTCATGGGTTGGATAGTTGGGTCATCTTGTTATTGGACCCATGCCATTTATTTTTGGGCCTCAGTCCAGTCCATCTAGTAGTCTAGTAACTAAGCGCATACACTATAGGTGTAGATAAATGAAGAATATGGTTCGAACCTCAATCCTTTTAATAATATTCCTAATAATTGCCTTATGAGACAACAATGATTCTAATCGTAGTACACATTACTCATTTATGATATGAGAATGATTTATTTCTCTGGAAAAAAAAAATGTTACTACTGTATTAGGAAGAGTTGGTAAACCATTCTCATAGGTCATCGGTCCGTTTTTCTTGGGCCACAATTCAAAAATATAAGTATTATTGATGCAAATATTGTAAAACTTAGATGAAATATGTTGGACAAGACTAAACTAGATGATCTACATAATACAAATGTTTGACATAGAGAATCCTCAGTCCAATTTTATTAAATAAAAAACATAACACCAACAAAAACAAGTTTGTAACAACTTAAAATTCTATCTGAATAAAAGAAGGTGGATTGTTATGGATATGATATAAAAAATTGGACTATTTTATTACGAACACAAAATCAATTTTCCTCCTTACAATTAGACGGTGTCTCTTTCTCAATTCTTTTGGCCATTTTCTTTAATAAAAATTATCAAATTTAACACATTGCTGATTCTTCCCACCTTTCTAAAGTTGTCTTCCATGTCCTCTATTTGTTGTTGCTCCTTTGTGCATTTGTGTTTTTTTAGTATTTTGAAGAGGAAGCTTTAGACTTAGTCTCCGATGGTGGGCGCGGAGAAGAACAATGGAGTGAACATATTTCGTTTTTTTTTTAATTTTAGGCCTGTCACAAGATCCATTTATCCTTCCCATTTTAAATGATGAAAAAAAACATGAGAAGAGATATGTTGACTCCAGGAGTAAGTCTTCATTGACTTACTCCGCTTAATAACTCGATATCAGCATTATATTTCTTCAATCTAACTGTTGAATTCACAGATCTCATTGAGTAGATCAATTCCACAAATTTTTATAAAAATTCATAGTCGTTTGATACTTTTTATGAACACTTCAATTGAACGTACAAAAAACTTTTAGAAAAAACCGTTAAATTTCAATAGTCTAAAATTCATACTACATTTTTTGAATTTTTATAAAAATTCGTGGAGTTGATCTACTCAATGAGATATTTGAATTCAACGGTTAGATTGAAGAAATATAATGTCGATATCGAGTTATTAAACGGAGTAAGTCAACAGAAGACTTACTCTTGGAGTCAACGGATTTCTCCTAAAAAACATACTAATTAGTATTATTAATTTACTCAGCACATGGTCAATCATCAATATGGTGTATTGTAACTTATATAAGTTATAAGGGGTATAATTTGATAATAATTTAAGTAGATTCGATAAATATTTGACTAACTTATATTCAACTAGCCGCCGAACGCTGTGTCCGTTTGTGTGAACGATATTCTCTTCTTTATTTTTTGTAATCGATATTCTCTACTGTGCAAATATAAATAACTATTTAATATCCTTTTTTATTGGACTTAGTTAATTGATAATTACGTAACCTTTTTTTTTTGGTTAGTTATTAAGAAAAAAAAATATTTTTTTTTACGATAAAAAAACTGAAAACCTACTTTTATGTGAAAGTTGTGCTTAGTTGTTAAGAAAAGAAAATATTATTTACTAAAAACAATTGAAAATTTATTTTTATGTGGAAGTTATTTTTTAAGGGTAAAATAGGAATAACAAAAAAGCCATCCCAAAAATTTGTATCCCCTTTATATATTAGTATAGATAATATTTACGTATGTCTAATCTTAAATTAAATTACTTGTATTCGATCTCAGCTAATAAATTATTTATTTTAGTTATAAATACATCTTAAATACGGTTATCTCACATGAAAAGAAAACATTTACATATCTCTAATCCTAAATTAAATTACTTGTATTCGATCTCAGCTAATAAATTATTTATTTTAGTTATAAATACATCTTAAATACGGTTATCCCACGTGAAAACAAAACATGAAAACAAAAATTTGATAATAAATTTTTTTTTTTGGGTCAAGTATTTCATATTTTAAATAGGTAAATATGTACATTTCTTTTTATGGAAATGGTAAGTATATTAACTTGATATCCAATATTAATTTTTATGGAGTTGATCTTTAGATAACCTCCGAAACCAAACATACTTTCACCATTTCCGCCACCTGTTTAGAGTGGAAAGGGAAATAACACGGTAAGAAAATCGTCGGGGGAAAAAGAAAAGAAAAACCCAACCCAGGGTAAAACCGAAATTACACTAGTTTCCAAGGTTTGCTTTTCAACACTTTCCTTTCTCTTACGCATTCCTCCAATTCAATTCTTACAGTAATACGATTTTTCCTGATTCCATTATCGATTCGCAATTAAAACCAGATTACACTAGAATCTCCGTTCCGATCTCAATTCACAAACCCTAACATTCAATCTTCTCTTCAGTTTTCGCTCCTTCCATCTTCTAATCAGGTATGCTAAATTGATAATTCTCGATTATTGATTGAATGATTTCTCTGTCTGCGTTCAATCTAGCACAATTGAATTCGTTAATTTTTGTTTCAAAATTTGCGTAATCATTCGAATATATCTCCATCATTCGAATATATCTCCGTTCTAGCTTAATCGAGCTGAGAAAATGGAACTGTTGAAGTTATTATAAAGTGAGAACTGAGAAATTGATGGTGATTTTATTGTGTTCAAGTATTTTCAACTTCTTTCACTTTATTTTTGTTAATCAGATTTGAACGGTGGTTTGCCATAGCTATCAGTGTTGGTTTAAAGCGTTTGTGAATTTCTGACACTGTGCAACACTCAACTAGATTGTGTTATATATCACATTTCAAAATTAGTCTCAGGAGAAGTGATTACTGGAACTGTCATTTTCATCATGAAGCTTCACAAATAGATTGTGGTGAGAAAGGATGAATATCGTTAAGGGTGTTGCCGACCTTATACGAAGAACTTCCAGTGGGCAAAGTGGTGAATCTTCAGGTTTACAGTCTCAGAAGTTCTCTCCTCCTGGGCCTAAGATTCGGTTCAGGTAAAGTATATGTTTTCTAGATTAGAAGTATTAAATAAAAAGCTACATGTCTGCGTTAATACAACAAAATTGAAGTATAAGTTTCTTGAAATTATTTGATGTCCAATGCACGTTGTTTTATTCGCACGTGATAAAGCATAAGTTATTTTGTTAGAAACTTATGTCTTTCATTGTACTATAAGTGTTTAGCTGATTAGCCTTCTTTTACAAGAGTGGTGTTTTAAGAAAGAGAGGTTTGTCTTTCGAACAATGTTTCATTGATTGAGCGTTTCGATGCATTGTGAATAAACTGCGTTGGACGGTCACTTGGGTATTCTTCATAGTTAACATCATATCACTAACTGGGATTGTAACTAGTAGCGTTGGGCTTGCGAGTCTCATCCCTCTTGAGATCGGGAGTGAGTGGTTGTTTAACATTAAATGTATTTGTTTTTGTGGAACTGTCTTCCTTTAGCCAATGACGAAAACTTGTACATTGGACAATTTAGGTCACTCTTTACTACTGCATTTTTATAATATATGAAAAATCCTGCTAATTTTTACTAAAGAAGGAAACTCACGTAGTGGTTGTTGAGAGGTCCTACGTTGGACGTGTTATGGCGTGAAAGAGTGTTTATAAGTGGGAGGCAATGCCCACCTTACAAGTTGGTTTTGATGTATTGTGGAACTAAGTTAGGTCTAACCCAAATTTTAGAATGATTATTGTCTTGGATTCATACTGCAGTCAGTTATTTCCAGGGGACACTTGGGTACTTAACTAAGCACTTATAATGCAAGAGCTTTTGCACTTTAATTCAATGAGCTATTTGTGTTTGATATGCACATTAAAAAATCTATCAGCATTATCATTCGTTTACACTATAAGGTGAATGGAAATAAATGATTGGACGGGGGTTGGCTTCAGTGCTTCACTTGAACTGCTTCCGTATTATATCTTATAAAGTTTATCAAAATCAATATTTAAAAACCGGAATGGAGATCAAACCGGCGAGACCACCAGACCGCGGTTTACTTGGTTGAACCGCGGTTGAATTGGATGACAAATAAAGGAATAAGTATTAAAAAGTAATAAATAAATGCTAAAAATAAAACCGGTTGAGCCATCGTCCAGTTTTTAAAAGATCGATTAAAATATATTGAAAAGTAACTTATGGGCATATCATAAGCTATTTTATAAACTCTCCCAAACACTTACCTATATGCTTATGTTATCAAATAAAACCAAATAAACTCGTCCAATTCTAAACACCACCCAAGTGTTATGACACAAATAATAGCCAAATAGCATATTGGTAAAAACATATCTTGTCTATAAGGACACAATGATTGTTCTAGATGCGGTTGCGGTGGTGTGCTGTACTCTGAAGGGTAGGGGGGAAGTTTGCAAATATGCCGTAAATAATTTTTGTAAATGCTTTTAATAACTGCTATCCATATAAAAACGCAACTTGGATGGAGCTTTAGACGTCAAATGTATTTTGTACAAGTTTTTTTTTTTTTTGTTGGGATTGGGCTAGAAATGGAGAGAGATTCACAATGGAAAAAACTTCAAGAATCGTTTGTGTTTATACTGGTAAAATACATTTAATAGTACATGATTTCATTTTAATTGAATTCTTCCAGTGATGCCGGGGATGAAGCCATAGTGAATACTCTCTGGGAGCGATATCAGAATGTTGATGATAAGGTATGGTTGGATTTATGCTTACTAGATTTTTACTTACCAAATATATGATTTTCTGAAGCTTGGAATCTTCATTTAAATTCAAGTCATGTAATATGCAATCTCTTGGCTTTATTCTCTCGCTCCCCCCCCCCTCTCTATATATATATATAATCTACTTTTTTTGGATTGCTACAGTTGAGAATGATGTTAAATTTACACTTCCTTTCTTCTCTTCATGACAGTAGTCATTTATTTAGTAATTTTTCCTAACAAAAAGAGCTTAATGTTTTAGGTGGAGAAGAAGAGGCTGCTTCATGTTTTCATCAAGCAATTTGTAGTTGCCTTCAATGATTGGGAGCCTGTAAATTCTGGAATATTGCTAGAGTCTACCTCTGTTGAGAATTTTTCATCTGCTGATGACGTGGTCATCGGCTGCTCAGCTGGACATCCTGTTGAAGTCATTCGGGTATTAGTTGATGAGGTCACACAGTTAAGCTCACTAGTTACTGAGTGTAAGATGCATATCATTTGCCATCCTCGTATTCTCTTCACCTTCCTCTTTCTTAATTAGCATTCACTATAAGTAAATTCCAGCTGGTTTTAGACATGCAATAAAAATTAGAGGTTGGGCTCAATACCATCTATAAAGGGAAACCTAATATGCAAGGGTCAGATCCATTACAGATCTTTTTGCGGCCTTTACCATCTGTAATTCTGTATGTAAGATAAATGAAACAGATGTAAGAAAGGAGGGTACATGCTTGCCCGGTTTTCCTTTATCAGGATTGGTTGTTTTGTTTATTTTTAATTTTTCGTTCACCAAGCTAAAAAATAAAGCCAATACTTCATTTCTCTGATGACAAAATGCTTTTGACTTAAATGTGTATAATGGTAATTTTTGTTATTCGTAGTGGTACCATTACTGCTGACATGTAATTTAATGCAATTCATGTCTACTCTTGTTCTTTTCAGTGAGCACCAGCATTTTACAATCTCCAACAGAATTATCTGGGGCTGCAACCAAGTCGTATATTACTTCTGAAGGGTTTTTAATTTTGGATGCATCAAAAATTATTGTCCGTTCATTATACAATTGTAGAGTATTTGGATACTATGGTGGAATTCAAAAACTTACAGCGCTAATGAAAGGTATACTAATTTTTTTGGTTCCAGATTTTGATTATTCTTGTGCATGTTTTAGGTACAATTGTAGATTTTTTTCCCTCTGGAAATTGGTGTAAGTTTCATCTTTGCCTATGTTTCTTTATAATCCGTTAGCATTTTTTAGCTTGTTAATGTTAAGGCTTAGGCCTGTGTGTTCCATTGTTAGAATTTAACAGGTGCTTGTTGTTTTTTATTTTATTTGTTTTCTCACTTTAATGGATGTTGTACTCTTATGCATTTTATTCAAATTGGCATACTTACCAAATAATTTTATTTTTGAAATTTGACAAGTATTAGTTCTCACATTCTATTTCCCACTCTTTCTGTGTGAGTATTCATATTTGGTGCCGCTGCTTTAAAATAAAAAGCAGCTTGTACTAGTGTCCTTAATGTTTTTCAGTTCAGTTAGAACGTCCACATCAGTCTATATTTTGAAAATTGACTTTGGTGCTTTGATTCTAATATGTTTCCATTATAAGCAAAAAACAGTGAAGTCTATTCTTACATTGGGTTCAATTTATTGCAGGGGCTGTGGTCCAACTTAAAACCATAAGTGGTGCCCTTTCTGCTGATGAAAGTTTGTCCGACTTTGCTGTGGAAAAAATTAAGCTGCTCCAACAAATTCTGATATACGTCGTGTCAATATTTTATGTTTTCATTGACTTAGGTTCAAATATAGACAAAAAGGATGAGCTGTTTTGCAGTCTTTTAGGCTTTATTTCACGTGCTGATGCTGCAGTCAGCTCTTCAAATAGTTCAAAGGTTTTGTCTACTGAAGCAAGGTTACATTGGCGTCAGAAAGCAATTGTTTCTGTGATGGAAGCTGGTGGTCTAAATTGGTTAGTAGGTAAGGTAGGCATCTGTTATTTTTAGATATTTGAGGTTATTAGGTATTTGTTGTTTCATTGGTTGATTATCCAACTTGGCAAATTATATGCAGCTGTGCACTAGGAGAATATAGATACGTGAAATTTACAATGAATTGGACAAATGCATTAAATATTGGTTAAGCTAATATATAGGTGTCTGTAGTTCCAGCTGAACTTTTATGTAGCTCCCTATTCTTTTGTTGTTTTTGATGAGGTCTCTCATTCTCTCTATATTTTTTTCTTTTGAAAATAGGTACATTGGCCGACAGCCATTTATACTTAATACTATATGTTTATTGGTCATTAGTAAGTTATTTTGGGTTACTATTACAGGTCTCGAGGACATAATTATAAATGTTCATAGTTTGATAGGACTTGATTGAAATTTTTAAACAGTTAAATTGTTGATGTCTATTTAAATAGTCCTAATTATTTTTGGTATTTTCTCAAAACTTGGAAGAGCTTACTAGAATTTTGGGTTGGGCCTAACTCAACCTTACAAAACCAGCTTGTAAGGTGATGATTGCCACCACTTATAAACTTTTGGGTTGGGCCTAACTCATCCTATGTGGGACTCTTAACACGGGCATATGGAGCGTCCTTATGCTTTTAGGCTAAAGTGTTTCTTGGGATGGAAGTAGGTTTTTGCAGACCTTTTATATCACCAAAATGAATTTGTGTGTGGTGACATGCTAGAGATAATGACATGTTGATGGACTCTCTTTGTATTCATTAATCTTAAATTTGCCACAGAGCTATTGCGCCTTTGTAGAAGATTCAGCTTGAAAGAACTGTTGATGGATGATTCACTTCAGTACTTGAGCTTGAAAATCCTATCTTTGGCCTTATCTGCAAATCCTCGGGGTCAAAATCATTTTAAAAGTATTGGAGGGCTGGAAGTGCTGTTGGATGGTCTTGGATTTCCATCAAATTATGCAACAACTTATACTAAATTTGTTCTGACTAATGGATTCAGGTATTATTACATGTATTTCAAGCCAATTATTCTTTGTTTGATTTAGTGGTAGGAGATGGCGCGGTTCTCTTAAAAAAATTCTATATGCATTATTATTAAGGGATTATTGCAACTTTTGATGTTTGAGTTCAAGAACTGGGTGACTAGCTTGAATGCTATGCTGATGAAGTGTCTGAGCTTATGCATCACATTCTGACTTTGTTGTCTGTTTTATAAATACTACTACACTCACATGCTATCTCTTCTACTGGTTGACTTGAATTAAGTATAGAGAAACACTAACATGTGCCCTTAGGGCACTTGTTGTTAGTGTACCAAAGATAGAATATTTGTATTGAGAATTATGCATTTCATTTTTCTAAAAGTTTAAAATTGCTTTTTTCAAGACACAACTGCTATTTGTAGAATCCTTAACATGTGCCCTTAGAGCTTGCGTTAGCATGACCCTTAAGTATTTAGGTAAAATTATCTGGTATTTTGTTACTCCTGTCACACTTTGAGCACAGTATTTTGGGTTATGTATACATTAATATATCATACAACCTGTCTTATATTCTTTGAGAAATTGGTTTTCTTGTTTTTGTTTTTTGCAGGGATGATAAACCATTGCAAAAAATATTTCAGCTTCATATTCTTGCTCTGGAAGTTTTAAGAGAGGCTGTGTATCCTTCATTCTTTGCTAATTTTGGATGACTTTCACTTTTCATTTACCATAATTTTGACGAGTTCTGAATCATTGCATCAGCACCACTGCATACTGAGTTTCTGAAACATTTGAAATGTGTTTTTTTTTACAAAAAGAAATTGCGAAGGGGGAAACTTTTATTAATTAAAAAGTGACACTAATGGCCAATTTTACACCCTTCCCCGCGGGGATTTGAACTCTGTACCTTGAGGTTACAAGGCTAAGCTCTTACCATTGAGCTAGCACTTCAAGTGTCATTTAAATTGTGTATTGTTCACACAAGCTATAATTGTGTCATTCTTAATCATTACTCTTTAAATTTCATTCCCATGGAATATATGTTAACATCATCAGTTTTGAATTTGTTTTTCATTTTCCTTTTTTTGAAACTGATTTATTCTTGAATCTCATTAAAATTTAACATTACAGTTTTTGATGCTTGAGACCTTGACATTGTTACAGCTTCGGGAACATAAACAACTTGCAATTTCTTTGTGAAAATGGCAGGGTACAAAAATTTGCAAACAGTTTTTGTTCACCGGCTTTTGTTCTTCAAGATTTGAGACAGGGGGAGGTTTTTGCTGTGCGGCAGGCTGTTAGTGTGTCTGGTCTTGACATTCACAAAAATGAAAATTATATGAAATCTGATCCAGCGATGGCTTCTGCAGGCCTTCCACCTAGTGCTTCTTTTTCTCATTTTTGGAATGATTATGTCCTTATGCTGAGCAACAGTCTCTGTTCATTTCTTATAATTCCTGGAGCTTCAAAATCTCTTAATATCCAACCATCTTCTGGTCGACTTGCATTGCCTGTTTCCTCATCATATTGTGAACTGTCAATCAAATGGGTCATGAGGGTTCTTTTTACAATATTTCCCTGCATCAAAGCTTGCTCAAATCAGAATGATTTGCCAAGCTATTTAAGGTGAATTTTATCAATGGGTTGCAGTGTTTTTTTTTTTGAACTGCTTGCAGTGTGTTTTACTTGTGCTGTTTGCTGAAATTTTTAAGTTAACTATTAAAAAAAGTTTTGCAAATTACTCCGTTACTATGGTTACAAAATAGAAACTTCTTATACTGAACTGATTTTTGTTGTTTTTCTTTCCTTTTTCTGCAGGATCTTTGTCACTATTTTACAGAATACAGTTCTCAATGCATTTAGAAATCTTCTTTCTACTTCTCCAACGTCACTTGAAGTTTTTCGTGAAGAGGGAATATGGGATCTTGTCTTTTCAGAAAATTTCTTTTACTTCGAATCAGCTTCAGAAGAAAATACTGGACAGATATTTGCATACAATCAGAAGTCTGAATTCTTGTCTGCTTCAAGTAGCACTATTGATACACCAGAAGTCAATGCGGTTAATAGTCTGCAGATGGAAATAATGTCATTTGTAGAATTTACTGCAACTTCTACTGGAAATACACACAACATGGTGGGTACTTCGCCCTCTTCTAGGACTTACATTTTCTCCTAAAATTTCTTTTATTTTGTTAAATTGAGACTTAAAACACAGATTTCATATTTGTTGAAAGAGAGATAAAAGACAGGTATATGGTGAAATCTGTGTGTTATGCAGAGGAGAAGTAATTTGTAAAAAACTGTTTTTGAGTATGTAGAACTTTGTTTATAAATATATATTAGAATACAAATTTATTTTACTGAATAGAGTTGCTGTGATTTTCAAAAGATTTTCCTAAGTTGCACATGTTTGATATTTGTTTTAAATTATGAGCTACCTGTCTTGTTAATTGGTTTTATGCATTATTATTTTGCTAAAGTAATATTACCGTGTGCATATCTTTTTGCATGCACATGTTAATAATTTGTATCTAATATCTCTTCATTATCTTAATTTTGTTTCTAAATTTAATATTTGTGGTGCAAGCATTTTGCAATTGAATTCAATTTGTTGAGTGTCCTAATATACCTTATTTTGATTACAGCCTGAATTGTCCGCTTTGTTGGATGCACTTGAGCATTCTGCTTGTAACCCTGAAATTGCTGGTCTTCTTGTGAGGAGTTTGGTTAGTATTTTGCAGCTCTCCCCCGAGAAAACTATTGATTCCTGTAAAACCTTGAATGCAGTTTCTCGGGTTCTACAAGTTGCCTGCGTTCATGCACAAGAGTGTATAAGATCTGGAAGTATGGACTCCTCCAGTGTAATTAGCGGCTTGGAAGTTTCAGAATCAGTGCCTGATCAACAAAAATGCAATTCACAAGGGACCGTACAAAATTGGTTTGGTTGCATGAAAATGTGCATGGAGTTCTTTACCATGTTTTTTGCATCAGCTGAAGATACAAAGAGTTTTATATTGCATAGTTCTGCTAGCATTGATTGCTTGTTTGATTTATTTTGGATAGAAGGTTTGAGAGATGATGTGCTTAGGCACATACTTGATCTCATGAAGGTGAATTATTTATTTATTTTATTTTTTTTGCATAAATGAAGGTGAAAATTTAGTTTCACTTGATTTTGGCTTGAGCTTTAACGTAACTTTGGAATTCATAATCTAGGTTATAATTATATTGCGAGTATAATATATTATGTTGCTAGATTTAATATTGTTATTTTTCAGATTATACCATTCTCGGAGGAAGATAAAAAAGCAAAGTTGCAGTTATGCTCTAAGTATTTGGAAATGTTTACGCAAATAAAAGAACGGGAGAAATTTTTTGTTGATCTGTCTATTGATATGTTGGCTGGAATGAGAGATATGCTTGTTGCTAATCAAGCAGTATGCATCCAATGTTGATTTATTTCTCAATTTTGTTGGCTTGAATGAATATGCATTTTTACTGAATGGTTCTCTTTGATGTAATATTTCAGTACTATCAGGCTCTATTTCGTGATGGAGAATGCTTTTTGCATGTTGTCTCATTACTTAACAGTGATCTAGACGAGGAAAATGGGGAGACATTAGTTTTAAATGTACTCCAAACACTAACTCGTTTGCTTGCAAATAATGATACTTCAAAGGTACGTCATTGCTGTCTTATGTTTCTCCTTTTTTCTTCCCTTGTGTTGTAACTTGTAATTTGTAAATAATAGTTTCGGGCACCATATTACTATTTTTTCTCTTTCTCTTTTTCCATTTTGTTTTGATTTAAGTGCATATGTTAATGGATTGTACTGTTGTTATGTCTGGTTGAAAAGTTCTTTCTTAAATGGCTTTCTTAAATTGTCATTTGGCCATTTTTTACTGCTATGCTGGTAAAAATACATGTGTCATCCCAACGTTAAGCTACTACCAGGTCAGAGGGAGCCATTGAAAGACCCTGGTAGATATCGACGTCTAGTTGGAAAACAAAATTATTTCACATATTGAAATATGTATTTTCTGTGTGTATCAAACTCAGATCTACACACTGTACTTATAGTGAAGATACAATAAATACATTGAATGCCTAGGAAGTTGTAATGACTAAGAATATTAACTGCTAATCTAGGAAGTTGTACAGTTAAAGAATATTTACACATTTTCTTAATTCTAACTTATCTCTACAATGCCCCCATGCAGCAGCTCCATTTTCATTATGAGCTGAAATTTAATTTCTATTTAGAAAAATGTGGCAAGAATCGAACTTCCGACTATTAAGAACTAATTACCCTGAAAGGATATGCAAACAAATGACTTTGTTACATCTTGACTAAGGATGATTCATTTTTCTCTTTTATGCTTCAATCTTCAATTCTCTTTTGATAAATTGATCTTTTTGTGAAATTAAAAAAATAAACCAGAGAAAAAAAGTGGGAACTTGATGGTGAAAAACTTTTCTTTGGTGGAACATAGCTATGGAGATTTCTTTATTTTCTATAGACGGGTTCATTGAGAGCAAATTGGTCAACAGCACAATGGTAGAAGAATATACCCACTTCTTGATGTGTGCTTTCAGTCCGCACTATTTATCTCCACTTTAGGCCCCACTTTGGTTTTATGTATTGATTTCTTTGGAGAATCTTTAAATAGCGAGTTTTGGTTTTCTAGATGCCTTTTCTCTTTTTCTGTTGTTTATAGATGAAAAATTGATAGGCCACAGGATTTTTGGGTAAAAATCAAAGGAAAATAAGTCCCCCCATTTTCGTTGATAGTATATGTAACAATATCTAAATTTTTTTTCTTATGTTAATGGAAAAGGGAAATAAAGCCTACTAGCTTAATGCTGTTTTTAAAAGTCAACAGTAATATTGTCACACTTTGAAGAGTATTCAACCATAAAAAGAAATCAAACCTTATTGGTTGATGCTCTTTCATGGATTTGATTGTGTGTTGTTGGCCTGAAAGCGATGATTCTAATGCATGTTTGGTATTGATTAATTCTGGGGAAATAATTGTTTCTTTTTAGATCTCTCTGAAGTTCATTAAAAGCTTCTTTTAACACCAATCAAACTAATCCAGACACACTTGTACTATAGAACCTATGGATGTTCATTACCAATTTGTTTTGGTCGTCTTCTATCTTTGATTTCGAAGAGTTAAGGGTTCTTCACTCCCTCTCTCTCTCACTCTCTCTCTCTCTCTGTCTCTCTCTCTCTCTCTCTCCCACTCTCTCTCTCTCTCTCATGGAAAGTGCATGAAAATTAGGTTAGAGCCCTGGATGCTGCAGAGGCATGTGATCTCTATAGCAACAAAAATATATAGGCTCAAATGTAGCATGTCTAAAGGATACTTGATCCAAGAACTAGTGCCTTAATGTATGCTTTTTAGGAATGGCATTGTCATAGTTGTTGTTAATGAACCTCCTCTTACAAATGGTGTCTGAGGACTTCTTTGCTTTAACCAGTGTTGTTAATAGCGAATCGCGGAAAATAGCGGATTGCCAAAAAAATGATATGAGAAATATCGGATAGCGTAGCGGGCAAATAGCGGAAGCCACAAAGCGGTTAAAATAAATAATTATATATAAAATAAAACATACTCCTAGGTATAAAACACAAATAAAGCTACATGATATTAAAAAAAATTGACCGACATTAATCTGAAAATGTCAAATTCAAACAACTAATAAAGCAAAAAACAGAAATTAAAAACAACTTAAAACTCAAAAGCTAAGTTGTTCAAACTTCAAAACAACTAATAATCGGTAGTTCTAGCTCTAACTAGTGAAATGGTGAAGGAGAAGAGCAACAAAGTGTGAAGGAGAAGAGAAGTGAAGGTGGTGGAGGCAGCGGTTATGAGATATGCGAGTTATGCGAGGCAGTAGTGAGTTTGTTTACCTAGGTAGTGGTTTTAGGGTAATATTATAGTATTATCTATACATAAACCCACCCACACCAACTCAGCACTCACTCCACCACTTCGCATTGTTTTATTTCCACTGCTAAAAGCCTAAAACATTAACCAATTCCGATATCTATACATAGCGGCTATACCGGTTTATGAGAAAATCGGCGCTATTTTGAGCATAGCGGAGTCAAGATGACGTACTGGCTTTCGTATCGGATAGCCAAAATTCCGATACGCAATACCGGTATACCGGCGCTATACCGGATATTTAACAACACTGGCTTTAACTAAGAAAGAGTCCTTTATTGTTAGATTTGTGTTGCAGCTGTGGGATGTTTGTATCATGCAGTAAACCTTATCCTACAGAGTTGCACATTAGCATACACATCTGAGTTTTGACTGGTTGGCTATTGATAGCATTTTTTTTTCTTCAATGTTTTTGGAGACTAGTCTGTTTTGCATTATAACACAGGTTTTAATATTTATATAGCTATCGTTTCTTGTTTTGTATCAATACCCTTCAATTCAAATGTTATCTCTGGCAGGCCGCATTTAGAGCTCTAGCTGGAAAGGGATACCAGACGTTGCAGAGCCTGCTGTTGGAGTTTTGTCAGTGTCATTCAAGTGAAAGCCTTTTGGATGTTTTGCTCGATATGCTCGTTGATGGTAAATTTGATATCAAGATCAGTCCTATAATTAAGGTGATATGCTAGTACATTTTTGATCCACTTGCACTGTTTCACTTTTTTTATTGCAAGAAACTGAAGAAAGTTGCATTTGTTCCACCCAAATGCTATATCTTATTTCAGTAATGATATTTTGACACAAATTCAGCAACATCATACGGTGACACTGTATGTTAATGTTCAAGGAATGTCGTGTCGTTAATGTGTGCCGATACTTAGTTAATTGAGTTTTTATTAAAGTGGCTGATGGGTTATCATTTTTTTGACAAAATTCTTTTTATTTTTTGACAAGCACTAAAAATTACAAGTCTAACGACATGCAAACACTTGATAATTCAGTTCTCTGTGTGGTAATAATGGGTGATCAATTTTCTGTCAGAATTAATTTCTATTTTCTGCGACCACTAAAAAGTACATTGTTAATGACCTGCAAATACTTGGTTGGTTTAGTTGATTACGTAGTTATTGGATTATTTTCATACTACATTTGTCACAACTCGCTAAAAAGTGTCCGGTTAATGACTTTTAAATACTTGGTTAATTCAAATCATTTTATATTTAATGGGTTACTTTGATACTGCATTAACCATTTGTTAATAGTTAATATAGATTGTGAATCACACTTAGTTAATTTGGTAGATATTAGTGGTTAAAGAGAGTGTAATCAGTGGTTAGTGATAACCACATATTGAATTGTCAATTGAATTAACCAAAAATTTGTTTTTCATTAACTATGTACGTTTTAGTGGTAGTGAATAAAGAAATTATGTCAAAAAGATTTGATAACCCATCAACCACATAATGAACTGAGTTAACCAAGTATTTGTACGTCATTAACCATATATGTTTTAGTGGTTTGTGAAAAAAGAAGTTAATTGTGCAAAACAATTTGTTAATCCATCAATCACGTAATAAGCTTAATTAACCAAGTATTTATGCGTCACTGACCACCCAACAGTGTGAACAGTAGTATACGGTGTCGGAATTAATGTGTCACTGATTGTGTGTCAAAATCATTTTTGTCTCTTATTTTGTTCTGTTAAATCTTCATTTAATAAATCTTAGTTTAGCGTTGTCTTATTATTTCTGTGTCTGTTTTTTATTTCAGAATGAAGATGTGATAATATTATATCTAATTGTGCTACAAAAGGTTTGCAATTAATTTCCCCTTTCATTAATTATAATTTCTTCATAATGGTAATTTAGTAGCTGCCAAAATTTTTGAGAAAATAATAACATCTATTTTATTGCTTGTTATTTTGTGATTGGGCAGAGCAGTGAGTCGTTGCAGCATCATGGGCTGGATGTGTTTCAACAACTACTAAGAGATTCAATTTCTAATAGAGCTTCCTGTGTCAGAGCTGGGATGCTTGATTTTCTTCTGAATTGGTTTTGCCAAGAAGATAATGACAGTGTGATATTTCAGATTGCCCAGTTAATTCAAGCCATTGGTGGGCATAGTATATCAGGGAAGGACATCCGTAAAATTTTTGCGTTACTCCGAAGTGAGAAAGTTGGGATGAGGAGGCAGTATTGCTCTGTTCTGTTAACTAGTCTCCTGTCAATGCTACATGAGAAGGGACCAACTGCCTTTTTTGATCTCGATGGAATTGATTCTGTAAGTCCCAAAGCCACTGTAAACTCATCTATAACTCCTGATTCATCTATATACTATTTCAAAGTATTTTGTATATGCTAATAAAAAGGTGTATCTTATAATTCTATGGTGTCATTAGCTGACATGACATCTGTGAAAGAAAATTCATGTTTGAATAATGAACACCTTTCTATTCATACAGTAATTAAAAGAGAGAATACCCTGTAAGAACATCTTCAATGTGATAAACAATGGTTACCTAAGTAGAGCTATCCAATCCCTTTGTATGGATGATATGGGAGATTGGGAATCTAATCTACCCCTTTTTCCCATTTTCAATGGAGATTTATTCATATTGATGCTCTGAAAAATTAGTTTGACTGCTTAAACTGAAAACTATGTAGTCGCTGCTTATTACTTCTGGCATTATGTTTTACCCTTAAGATTCCAACTATCTGCAAATTAAGTGCATGTCTCGAAAGAATCTACTTCTCTTTGTATTTTCACTTTATTGTGGACTATGGATCTGCATTTAGTCATGCCTTTTGAAAATTATTGGCAGGTTCTTAATTTGCTTTAAGTTAAATTTTAAATACTCGTGGATTGGATGTGGGTACTCCCTTCAAAATGAATGTTGATTAAGGTTTTTACGCACATATTAAGAAATGCAATGATTAGAAGAAAGGGAGTAATTATTTTACCAAATTATCCTTATTAACTATTATAAATGCAAACTAGAAGCAATGTTTTGGGAGTAGTGTACATAGAGGGTACCATTAAAAATGAATAAATAATATTGCATTGAAAATCGAAAATTATATTCATTTTGAAACATTTTTTTTATGCTATAGTGGTGACACTTATTTTGAAATGGAGGGAGTACAACGTTTCTGTTAATTATTGGTGGATGCTGTATGTTGCTTGTAAAATAAAAAAGAAAAATTCTTCCTATTCCTTCCTGTAGTTATTGTATAACTAATGTTTCATTGCGATTGAGATACATCCACTTCATTCTTACTTGTAAGTGATTTATTATCTCATTCCTTTCAAATTTGTAAGTGATTTATTATCTCATTCCTTTCAAATCCTTGTAGGGTATTATTCTGAAAACGCCTCTGCAGTGGCCTCTCAATAAGGGCTTTTCTTTTTCCTGTTGGCTCAGGATTGAGAACTTCCCTAGAAATGGAACAATGGGTCTTTTCTGTTTTCTTACGGAAAATGGTAGGGGGTCCTTAGCTGTGATCTCAAAGGAGAAGCTCACTTATGAGGTTGGAATTAAATCTTCTGAAAATTTTGTTCATGTTGCCTATAATTTTTATTATCATTTATTCTTTGCTATTTGATATTTTTTTCTCAGATAGTTTGCCGTTAATTTGCTCCTGATCTTGAGGGGTTCCAATTATATTCACTTGTATATATAGTTGTTCAGGTTCATAACTTGTATATATATGTCACCCTTTGTTGATAATTTCTTTTGTTGCTTTAGTTGGTGTTAACTTGAATGTTTTCTGTGCCTGTTGTTGTTCACTTGATTTTGCCTTTGATGTTTGTTTTTGCCTATCTCTTGTAGTCAATCAACCTGAAGAGACAGCGTTCAGACCTGCACGTTAAATTAGTCAGGAGGAGATGGCATTTTCTTTGCATAACTCATAGCATTGGAAGAGCATTTTCTGGGGGTAGCTTGTTGAGATGTTACTTGGATGGTGATCTTGTCTCATCTGAAAGATGCAGGTTCAAACCCCAATAATATTTTTTATTTATGGGACTTTATTTTGTGATCACATGACACATGCTAAATTGCTTCTTGTGTCATTCTGACTAGATTTACATGATTTATTTATTTAGGTATGCAAAAATCAGTGAACCGTTGACTAGTTGCATGATTGGTGCTAAACTTAAGATGCCTCCCTATGAAGACAATGCACTCACTTTTGAATCCATCCGTGATTCATGCCCATTTTTTGGCCAAATTGGTCCTGTTTATTTATTCAATGATGCCATTTCTTCTGAACAAGTACAGAGCATCTACTCTCTAGGTCCAAGTTACATGTACTCTTTCCTTGATAATGAAGCTTTACCACTTTCTGGTGATAAAATACCCAGTGGGATTCTTGATGCCAAAGATGGTCTTGCATCAAGAATTATCTTTGGACTCAATGCTCAGGTCCTTTACCTTTTTCTTTTCCCTTTATACATGCCTACACATGCATATTCATTTATTATTTGTTTCTTTTTCATATAAGAGTTACTTTTGAGCCATATTTCATCTATATATAGACTCATGCATGTTTGTTAATTTTTTTCTTCAGGCAAGTGTTGGTAGAATGTTATTTAATGTTTCACCGATAATGAATCATGCATTAGATAAGAATTCTTTTGAGGCTTCTGTAATTGGTGGGACTCAATTATGCTCAAGACGCATGCTTCAGCAAATAATATATTGTGTTGGTGGTGTATCTGTGCTTTTTCCTCTTATCACCCAGTGTTGCAATTTTGAAAATGGAGTTCAGGAATCTGAAAAGACACCACTAACACAGTCAACAAGGGAGTGCGTGATGGGTGAAGTTATTGAGCTTATTGCCTCTCTTTTAGATGAGAATGTAGCAAATCAACAGCAGATGCACATTGTGTCAGGATTTTCAGTCCTGGGATTCCTCTTGCAATCGGTTCCTCCACAACAACTTAACCTAGAAACTCTTTCTGCCTTGAAGCATCTTTTTAATGTTGTCTCTAATTCTGGTATACACTTTGTGGCCTTTCCTTGTACATACAATTTTCATATGATGATATTTTTTTTGCCACTTATTTGTGTTTTTATTTTGATTGCAATGCTGCTCAGGACTGGCAGAGTTGCTTGTGGAAGAGGCTATATCTAGCATTTTTCTTAATCCTCTTATCTGGGTCTATACTGTTTACAAGGTGCAACGTGAACTGTACATGTTTCTGATCCAACAGTTTGACAATGATCCTAGATTACTGAGAAGTTTATGCCGCCTTCCACGTGTTCTTGATATAATTCACCAATTCTATTGTGATAATGTAAAGTCTCGATTATTTATTGGAAATAACCTTCTTCAACATCCTGCGAGCAAAAAAGTTATCGGGGAAAGGCCTAGTAAAGAAGAAATGCACAAGATACGTCTTCTTTTGTTGAGTCTTGGTGAAATGAGTCTCAGGTAAGGTTTATTCTGTTCTATTTAAACTGTGTTTAGATTATGATCTCTCTTTCTGTAAACATTCACTGCAGCGTATTTTTCCAACCCCACACATTCTTTGTTGAACCAATTTTTTTGGGGATATACAGGCAGAATATTGCTGCTGGAGACATAAAAGCTCTCATAGCATTTTTCGAGACAAGCCAGGATATGACCTGTATTGAGGATGTTTTGCACATGATTATTCGCGCTGTTTCTCAGAAACCTCTACTTGCTGCTTTCCTTGAACAAGTTAATATCATCAATGGTTGTCAGGTTTTTGTCAACCTTCTCCAGAGGTATATCACGCCTAGCTTTCTTTTTATGCATTTTAATAACAGATAGGAATATTGCATAATAGTTGATAAATCAATTTTGAACTATTTCATGTTCACATATTTATGGGCAACTCTATTTTGAGTTCTCTTTTTCCTCTCCAACAGTATATGTTGCAACAGTATATATTTGGTTTCTTATGCCTTCTTGCGTTCTTCTGTTTGGTAATAGGGAGTATGAGTCTATCCGATTGCTGAGTTTACAGTTCCTTGGGAGGCTTTTGGTTGGCCTACCGTCTGAAAAGAAGGGGTCAAGATTCTTCAATCTCCCATTGGGAAGATCCAAATCTATTTCAGAAAACCATAGGAAAATTAGAATGCAACCAATTTTCGTATCTATATCTGATAGACTTTTCAGCTTTCCGCGGACAGAAAATCTTTGTGCTACTTTATTTGATGTTCTTCTTGGTGGTGCTAGCCCCAAACAGGTAATGTGTTATATATATGGACCCCTCTCCCTGAGATCTTGTGTTTTTCCCTGTTAGTTCAATACTCAGTCTTACGAGAGTTCTCGAACAGCATTGATTTGCTTGACAAGACTAAGTGAATTGTGGTTTACAGGTTTTACAAAGACACAGTCACCTTGAGAAGGTGAAAAGCAAGGCCAGCAGCTCTCACTTTTTACTTCCTCAGATGTTGCCTCTGATTTTTAGATATTTGACTGGCTGTGAGGATACAGTCGCAAGAATTAGAATAATCAGAGATATACTTGACCTTCTTGATTCAAATGCTTCAAATATCGAAGCTTTTATGGTATGGCGATCATAAGTTCTTTTTTTTTTTGCCAACAGTTGATGACTTGGTGAATTATATTTTGATAGATGATTTTGTTAATAGGAATATGGGTGGAATGCTTTGCTAACATCTTCTCTAAAGCTTGGTGTGTTAAAGGACAAAAATGTCAAGTTGCCTAATCATGATAACAGTAAAAGGGATGAGCTGCTTGTGGTGAGAAACTTGTTTTCTCTAGTTCTGTGTCACTATCTGCATTCTGTAAAAGGTGGCTGGCAGCAGTTGGAAGAAACAGTCAATTTCCTTGTTATGCACCCTGAGGAGGTATGATTGGAATCAAGCTACTAGTTGACATTTTATGCTTTAATCATGCAATAGTGTTTTTGGTACGTTGTTCTAGTTTCATTATTATCATCTGCTTATATAATTCTTTACTCAAGTGATGGCTTTTGTGGAAAATCTTGCATTAATTATAGCAATATGTTTATTTAGGAAATAAATAATATCTCTTCTATTAGTGTACAGATTGATATGATTAGATGAGATCTCCTTCATTCAAGGGATCCTCCATTAGAGTAGTATATTTATTCCTTCCTTAATTAGCATAGAAACTGTGTATATATTCTATGTACCTCTCAATGATTAATATATCAGAAATTATTCATTCAGCCCTAATTTCTTACATGGTATCAGAGCATCCGTTCTGGGTGCCTCTGTCCGCTGCATTCTGAAACCCTAAAAACGCCAGCCTTCATTGCTGTTGTGAATTTCTGTGCATTTTTAGCACATAGTTTCTTTTAACTGCTACTGCAGTTTCTATTGGTTGAATTGAACTTCATACCATCAATTTTTCCCTTCTTTTATCCTACAATGTCTGGATCTGAACCCAATGGGTGCCTCTGTCCGCTGCATTCTGAAACCCTAAAAACGCCAGCCTTCATTGCTGTTGTGAATTTCTGTGCATTTTTAGCACATAGTTTCTTTTAACTGCTACTGCAGTTTCTATTGGTTGAATTGAACTTCATACCATCAATTTTTCCCTTCTTTTATCCTACAATGTCTGGATCTGAACCCAATGAGGAGAAGACCAAATCTGAGACAGGAGATGTCCCTTCTCAAAATCCTGCAGAACTGCAGAATATTCATTCTGCTTACAGGCTGAATGAGAAAAATTATCTCAAATGGTCTCAACTCATTAAGACAATCTTGAAAGGAAAGGGAAAAGTGAAGCATATAATGAATGCCGCACCTAAGGAGGATGATCCCAACTTTACCAAATGGGATGAGGAAGATTCAAGGATCATGGCATGGTTGTGGAACTCCATGGATCCGGACATCAGCGACACATGCATGTTTCTAAGTACAGCAAAGGAGATTTGGGATGCTATGGAGCAAAGCTATTCCAAAGCCAAAGATGCTGCTCAAGTGTATGAAGTAAAGGTGAAAACTTTGGCAGCAAAGCAAGGAAACAGAACTGTTACTGATTATGCCAATCAACTAAAGGCACTATGGATGGAACTGGATCATTATAGGGTCATAAAGACCCAGTGCTCTGCAGATGCAGCAACTCTGAAGAAGTTCATTGAGCAAGACAGGGTGTATGACTTTCTGGTTGGTTTGAACTCTGAATTTGACCAAGTTAGAATTCAAATCCTAGGAAAACAGGAAGTTCCAAGCTTCAATGAAGTGATTGCTATTGTGAGAAGCGAAGAAAGCAGAAGGAGTCTGATGTTAGACACTCCAATAATTGAGAATTCAGCTATGATGGCTGATCTTAATAAAGGAGAGGAGACAACAATGAGTGTTGACCGAAGAAAGGGAGAATCAACAAATATTGAGAGGAAAGGTGATGATGGTACACTGTGCACCTATTGTCACAAGCCTCGTCATAATAGGGAAAATTGCTGGAAGTTGCATGGAAAACCCCAAAATAGAGATAAAGCATGGGGACACAAAGGGAGCTTCCAAAGAAAAGGAGGACAGACCCACATGGCTGCTGCTGGGACAAGTGAAGGGAATAAATCTGCTGAATCTGTGTACTTTAACCAGGAGGAAATTGAAAAAATGAAGATTTTCTTGAGTAAACTAGAGAAACCAGCAGGTTCCAGCTCCTTGGCATATTCAGGTAAAGGTTCCAGCTCCTTGGCATGTTCAGGTAAACTTCTATCTCTTAATTATGATAAGTTTCCAATTTCTTTTGGATTAAATGTCTCAAATACACCCTCTAACCGCTGTTGGATATTAGACTCCGGAGCCACTGACCACATGACACCCTTAGCTCGCCATTTTTCTACCTATTCTCCATGTCCAAGCAACAAGAAAATTGCCACTGCTGACGGCACTCTTATAACTGTTGCTGGCCAAGGGGATGTCCAAATTAACCATTCAATGACCCTAAAAAATGTTCTCCATATTCCAAAATTAGCAATTAACCTGATATCTATACAAAAACTCACACAAGACTTGTCATGTAATGTTATTTTTCATAACCTTGATTGTGTGTTACAGGACAAGATTTCGGGGAGGACGATTGGACATGCTAGAGAATGGAATGGCCTTTACTATCTAGAAGAACCTGATTTATCTTCCAAGAAAGACTTACCTCATTCCCTTGTATCTGTTTTGACAAACAAGGAAAAAATTCTCCTTTATCATTGTCGTCTTGGACATCCTTCCTTCGAAATAATAAAAATGTTATTTCCTTCTTTTTTCTCTAAGTTAGATGTTGAGAGTCTTCATTGTGAGGTGTGTGAGCTTGCGAAACACAAGCGTGTATCATTTCCAATGAGCAATAAAATAAGTACTTTTCCTTTTTATCTTGTTCATACTGATGTGTGGGGTCCCTCTAATGTCCCAAATGTGTCTGGTGCTAAGTGGTTTGTAACTTTCATAGATGATTGCACTCGTGTCACATGGGTGTATTTGCTTAAACATAAATCTGAGGTCAGCTCAATTTTTTTAAATTTTCACTCCATGATAAAAAATCAATTTGGTGCTAACATCAAGAGACTTAGATCAGATAATGCCAAAGACTATTTCAATAATGTACTTAATTCTTTTTGTCAAAAAGAGGGCATTATCCACGAGTCTTCTTGTGTTAAAACACCACAACAAAATGGAGTGGCAGAAAGAAAAAATGGGCACCTTCTCAATCAGACCCGGGCTCTTTTATTTCAAAATAATGTTCCAAAGTCCTTTTGGGGAGAAGCTGTACTCACTGCAACTCACCTAATTAATAGGCTACCCACTAGAGTTCTAAAATCAAAGAGTCCTATGGATGTCTTAGCCTCCTTCTACCCGTGGATGTCTACAACAAATAATCTCAAACCAAGAATATTTGGGTGCGTTTCATATGTTCATATTCATAGTACAAATAGGGGGAAGCTTGACCCTAGAGCCTTAAAGTGTGTCTTTGTAGGGTACTCGTCTATACAAAAAGGATATAAGTGTTATCACCCTTCATCCAAAAAATTCTTTGTGTCTAGGGATGTTACCTTCAATGAACATGAGAGCTATTTTAATCAACCTCATCTTCAGGGGGAGAACTTGAGGGAAGATGAGGTAACAAACTTTTCTTTAGATTTGACATTCGAACCTGCTGGCCAATCTGAACAGACTACTACACATGAGCATGTTGAATCTGAAACTGAAACCAGCCATTCCAAACATTCCAGACCTGAAATTGATGATGTCAGATATGGAAAAAATCTGGTTTATTCTAGAAAACTTAAGGCTGTTCCAGACACTACGCAAGTTCAAGAGTCCACCCATAATCAAGATCCTAATGAGGTAACAATTTCTAATTCCCCTTCAGCTTTTGACTTACCTAATGAGTTAACAATTTCTATGCCCCCTTTAGCTTCAGACTTACCAAATGAACCTGCAAGAACTCAAAACCATGACCTTCCAATTGCCATTAGAAAAAAAACCAGACAATGTACTAAGCACCCTCTTTACCCTCTCTCAAATTACCTATCCTTTAAAAACTGTTCACCTGCCCATAGAGCCTTCCTTACAAATTTAAACACCACTTCAACACCTACTACCCTATCTGAGGCTTTTTCTGATAGAAAATGGAAGCTTGCCATGGATTTAGAGATGGAAGCTTTAGAGAAGAATAATACTTGGGAGTTGGTGACTTTACCGACGGGAAAGAAACCAGTTGGATGTAAGTGGGTATTTACAATCAAATACAAGGCTGATGGTTCAATTGAGAGATATAAGGCAAGGTTGGTAGCCAAGGGATTCACACAAACTTATGGAGTTGATTACTTGGAAACCTTTGCACCTGTTGCCAAAATGAACACAGTAAGAGTGATATTATCCCTTGCTGCTAATTATGGCTGGGATTTGCAGCAATTTGATGTAAAAAATGCATTTTTACATGGGGAACTTGAAGAGGAAATTTATATGGAGTTGCCCCCGGGATATGGTGGTAAAGGTGCTGCCAACACAGTGTGTAAACTGAAAAAGGCCTTGTATGGGCTGAAACAGTCCCCAAGAGCATGGTTTGGCAGATTTACCAAGGTTATGACAGGTCTGGGATATAAACAAAGTCAAGGAGATCATACCTTGTTTATCAAACACTCAAAGTCAGAGGGATTAACTGTGTTACTAGTATATGTGGATGACATCATACTAACTGGAAATGATGTTGAGGAGCAGAAAATGTTGGGTCAATGCTTGGCCAATGAATTTGAAATCAAGACTTTGGGAAGGCTGAAATATTTTTTGGGAATTGAGGTAGCTCACTCCAAGAAAGGGATCTTTATATCTCAGCAGAAGTATATAACAGATCTACTTAAAGAAACTGGGAAATCAGCTTGCAAACCTGCAAGTACTCCATTGGATCCGAACCTAAAACTCGGGATTGCCGAAGAAGCTGCCGCAGTAGACAAGGAGATGTATCAAAGACTTGTGGGCAGACTTATATACTTATCTCACACTAGGCCAGATATTGCCTATGCAGTGAGTTTAGTCAGCCAGTTTAGAGTCGTACAGTATCTGAAAGGAACCCCGGGGAGAGGAATTATATTCAATCGAAATGGGAATGTTAGTCTTGAAGCCTATACAGATGCTGACTATGCAGGGTCAGTGGTGGATAGAAGGTCAACCACAGGGTATTGTACCTTCCTTGGAGGAAACCTTGTGACTTGGAAGAGTAAGAAACAAAGTGTGGTAGCAAGGTCTAGTGCAGAAGCAGAATTCCGAGCCATGGCACAAGGTATATGTGAACTCCTTTGGCTGAAAATCATCCTTGAGGATTTGAAGATAAAGTGGGAGGAACCAATGAAGCTTTATTGTGATAATAAGTCTGCAATTAGCATAGCTCATAATCCAGTGCAACACGATAGAACCAAACATATTGAAGTAGATAGACACTTCATCAAAGAAAAGCTTGATAGTGGCTTAATATGCACACCATTTGTGTCTTCTCAAAATCAACTTGCAGATGTTCTAACTAAGGGACTAAACAGCCACAATTTTGAAAGGATTGTATCCAAGCTGGGAATGGATAATACCTATTCACCAGCTTGAGGGGGAGTGTGGAAAATCTTGCATTAATTATAGCAATATGTTTATTTAGGAAATAAATAATATCTCTTCTATTAGTGTACAGATTGATATGATTAGATGAGATCTCCTTCATTCAAGGGATCCTCCATTAGAGTAGTATATTTATTCCTTCCTTAATTAGCATAGAAACTGTGTATATATTCTATGTACCTCTCAATGATTAATATATCAGAAATTATTCATTCAGCCCTAATTTCTTACAGCTTTGTTTGAAACTCTCCTTGCAGGGTGGCAATTCATATAGGTTCTTTCTCCGTGATATATATGAAGATGTGATTCAGAATTTGGTGGATTTGTCAGCTGCAGAGAATATTTTCATTTCACAACCCTGTCGGGACAATACACTGTATCTTTTGAAATTGATTGACGAGATGCTCATCTCCGAAATTGATAAAGAACTCCCGGTATTGGGCTAACCTACAATTTTAATGCATGAAATTATTCAGCTTTTGCTCTCGATAAGAGTTAATTAAATGTGCGGAGGATGAGATAAACTTACTAAAAACATAAAAAAAAAAAAAGTCAAAGGTGGACATTACTGCAACAAAATACTCAAATTTTATTGAAACAGCTGTGGTTTCAGCAGTGTCTAGACACCACCTTTACAGTTGTATCTTACTCTATAGTTAGGTGGTCCAGGACAACTTATGCTTGATGTATGCACTCTACTAAACCATACAACAACAGAGCCACAAGTGCGCCACTGCAGCACCAAACTGCACTATTATCTTAACCCTTTTGTTCCAAAACCAAAAACAAAGCTTATAAACTGGGCTTAGGTCCTAAACCTACAAAATTTGTTTGTTTGGTGAGAAATGTCCAAGCTTTATAAACACTAATTGGGCAATATCTCTATGTGGGACTAAAAGCACCCTCTCACACCCAACACAATGAAGGTGCTGGAGAAGGCAGTACAAATTTGACACAATTAAGGTGGCTTTCCAACAGGTCTTACTCTGAATGTTCCAAACTGAGAAACAACATAGAAATATACTCTCTCCAAACTTCATTCTTATATACGAGCCCCCTAATCCTGCAATAGGATAATGTCATGTCTATAGTAGCATTTAAGAAATATTTAGGTCTTATATCATGTTTTGGTTTCTTTGTATAATTATGTCTAGAACGTATTTCAATATTTAAAATTGATAGTATTTTATTGGAGACATGCTAATATTTTTCCTTTGCAGCTCCTTGGAAGTGAATCTGATTTTCACCTTGATTTGGAAACGGAATGTCACAAGGAGTACAGTTCTGCCTTAAAAGACGTGTTAATAGGAGAAGCTGATGAACAGACTTCTAGGTATTAAAACACTGAACCCTGCTCTCCCCACCATGCCACTACATACACTAGAAAAATGTAATTATTTGATGCTTGTGATATCATTATTTACAATTTGGTCCTGTATTCTTTCAGAAAATCACAAAATTTTATGAAGCCAATACCATGTGACGATACAATTGAAGAGAAATGGTGGAATCTCTATGATAATTTGTGGGTTGTTATTAGCAAGATGAATGGCAAGGGACCCAGCAACGTGTTACCCAAATCATCGTCATTTGCAGGACCATCTCTTGGTCAAAGGGCTCGTGGTTTAGTTGAGTCATTAAACATTCCGGCCGCCGAAGTGGCTGCAGTTGTTGTATCAGGAGGGATAGGCAATGCTTTGACTGCAAAACCTAACAAAAGTGTTGATAAAGCAATGATTTTACGAGGAGAGAGGTGCCCTAGAATTATTTATCACCTTGTTATTCTCTATTTGTGTAAATCTTCTCTAGAAAAGGCATCACGGTGTGTCCAACAGTTCACCTCACTTTTACCTTGCCTTTTAACTGCTGATGATGAGCAAAGCAAGAGTAGGCTGCAACTTATCATCTGGTAATATTGTTAGCAAGTACATAAAGCAAGCATATGATTTTACAAGTTTACTTATCATTATTTTTTTTTTCTCGAGTCAGTTCTCCGTTTATAAGATTTACCTATCACAAAATAACTTTATGTTTGGGTCTTGGTAGGGTACTGCTTTTTGTTAGGTCACAGTATGGAATGTTGGATGACGGTGCTCGTTTTCATCTTCTATCACATTTGATCCGTGAGACTGTCAATATTGGAAAATCAATGCTTGCTACTAGCCTTGTGAGCCGCGATGATACCTTGGATCCTAACTACAATTCAAAAGATGCAGGATCTATTCAAAATTTAATTCAAAAGGATCGAGTTCTGGCAGCAGTATGTCTTAAAACGCTTTTATTGAACGATATATTGTTGACAATATGTGTTGCGCTTGCTTTTGTGGGTGCAGTGCAGGGATGTAGTGCTATTAAAAATTATTTTGGATTAATATAAAATTTCCAACAATGATTTTGGAAGAAATTTATTTGACCAGTTCATGTGAAAAGTAGCCCATACCTAGAATTCATGTTATAATGCAATCAAGTATATCATACAGTATGACATTGTATATGACATACCTCCTTTTCAATTCTTATCTTGCATCTCTGTCTACTACTGTTATTTCATATTTTTAACTGACATAAATCACTTTTCAGATCAGTGATGAAGCTAATTATACAAAGATATCAAAAGCTGACCGCACCCAGCAGATACTGGAACTTCATACTAGAATCGATGAAAACACCACTTTAGAATCTACTAGTAAGCTAGCTCTTGAAGATGAGATCCAGAATAGCTTGAACTCCATTCTTTCTTCAGATGATAGCAGAAGATCTGAATTCCAGCTTACCTATGAGGAGGAGCAGCAAAATGTTGCTGTATGCTTAACATCCTTGTTTCATTGTTAATATTTTTCCTTTGGCCTTGTTTGTCTTTTCATAAAAGGCGTTAGATTTAATTTTAATATTACGTATAAACAATTGGGTTTGCTTTTACAGGAAAAATGGATACACATGTTTCGATCATTAATTGATGAGAGGGGTCCATGGTCTACTAATCCTTTTCCAAATTGTGTTGTAACACATTGGAAACTTGACAAGACAGAAGACACATGGCGAAGGAGGCCAAAACTAAGGCAAAATTATCATTTTGATGAAATTCTCTGTAATCCTCCTTCTGCCACTGCTAGCGGAGTTGTTAGTCCTCTTAATGAAAGTAATCCCGGTTCTGTGGGTAATATACCTGAACAAATGAAGCAGCTCTTGCTGAAAGGGATAAGAAAAATAACTGACGAGGGAACCTTTGACACCAATGAAACCAATAGTGAAATAAGTGGACCTAATATATCAGTTCCCCCTGATAATTTGGATGGCCAATCTTCTTCTGACTTACTAAAGGATAACAGTGACAGAAAGGATGTTGTGCATGAACGAAGAGACACTTCCTCTTCACCTGAGACAGAAGCCAGCGAGGTATGTGGTATCGAGGAATATGCTCCTTTGGTATTTAAAGGGAATCTGAAACTTTGTTACAATTATGATTGCCGTGTTTAATTTCCATTTTCAGGTGCTTGTGTCAATTCCATGTGTTCTCGTGACTCCAAAGAGAAAATTAGCTGGTCATTTGGCAGTCATGAAAAATGTTTTGCATTTCTTTGCTCAATTCTTAGTAGAAGGTACCGGTGGATCATCTGTCTTTAGAAACTTTGATGCCTTAAGTAATTCTGATCTGACCAAGTCCGTTCAGAAGCAAAGATCAATGAAGTGGCCTGCTTCTGATATGGATATTCAGAAGGGAATTACAGTCGGTAATGTAGAGGTAATAAATGGAAATGGTCCTGTTAAACTTATGAGGTGTGTTAAACGCCATCGAAGATGGAGCATGGCTAAGGTTGGTTTATTGGTTTCATTATCCTCTCAAATTTTGTCATTTTACAGATTGACACCTTATTTTCTTTTATTTTTTTGGGGTTGATTCTTTGACTGATTACTGTTTTAGATAAAAGCTGTTCATTGGACCCGATATTTGCTCAGATATACTGCAATAGAGATTTTCTTCAGTGGTTCAGTTTCCCCAATATTTCTGAACTTCGCCACACTGAAGGATGCAAAAGATATAGGAAACTTGATAGTTGCTACCAGAAATGAATATTTATTTCCAAAAGGAAGTGGAAGGGACAAGACTGGACCTATAAATTTTGTTGATCGACGAGTGGCACAGGAAATGGCAGAAACTGCACGAGAAAGCTGGAGGAGAAGGGATATAACAAACTTTGAATATCTGATGACACTTAACACGCTTGCTGGCAGATCTTATAATGATTTGACCCAATATCCTGTTTTTCCTTGGGTATTGGCTGATTACACGTCAGAGGTTCTTGATTATAATAAATCATCTACATTTCGAGATCTGTCAAAGCCTGTTGGAGCGCTTGATAGCAAAAGATTTGAGGTAAATCCGGTTTAGTTTCTTGAAATATTGATTGGAATGGAGTCATGGACTCGTTTTTTACCAGGATTGCACTGTTCTTACTTACGCTTCTTACATTTAGATGTTTGAAGATAGATACCGCAACTTCTGTGATCCTGATATACCCAGGTAATTATTATCAGGCTTGGTTTTATGATTTACTGTAATCTTTTATTTACTTATTTAGTTCTCTCTCTCTCTCTCTACACACACACACGCGCGCGCGCGCATTATGTGAGAGTGTGAGTCTAAGAGGAGTTAATGTTGTTCATACAACCATATAATTGGTCATTACTGGTATTGAAGCCATGCTTAAGTATAATCTCTGTCCATTTATGGTTGTATGGTTATGATTAGCTCCTATCACACTTTTGCTTGTTATCCCCTAATACACACACACACCCACAAACAGCATATTGGGTGAGAGTATGTCCTCGTGAGAGGAATGAATTTGACCCTGCAATGCAACATATGAATGGTCAAATCCCTTTCGCTTTTCACTCACTAGATATGCTACACACAAAACTCTCTCTCATGTACTGGTGCTTGTCTATTGATGCAGCTTCTACTATGGATCTCATTACTCAAGTATGGGCATTGTGCTTTATTACCTTCTTAGATTGGAGCCATTTACCTCTCTTCATCGTAATCTGCAGGTATCTTGTCACATCACATATTTTAGGCATTAACTTATTTTTCTCACATTCAACTTCAATTTGCATAAAAAAATTGCACTGTTAATGTAAATAGGGCTACCTACCTTAGTCTAGCGTGAAGTGCTGGAATTCGTTAGTTAGAAGCAAAAAATAGAAACTATCATCCCTTCGCCCTTTTTTCAGTAAATAATTTGTATAAAAGTAATCGTTCAAATTGTTAAGATTAGGTTAGGGAAGGGGATATATTGGATATTAGTACACAAATCATGGTTTGATCCAAATTAAAACAAACCTTTTTTTCACTTTAAGTCAAACATTGTTCCGGGATCCAAGATATGACAAGCCAAATATATTGCACTGCATCTTTGCTTTCTGTGTGTGATTATCAATTCTATTAATATTTTCTTTTTTTAGCTTAGTTTTCTTCCTTTCACTTATATTGCATTATTATTCATTTTTGTAATACTTTTCCTTTTGTCAGGGGGGTAAATTTGATCACGCTGACAGACTATTTCAAAGCATCGAGGGCACATTCAGAAATTGCCTTACAAATACCAGTGATGTGAAAGAGTTAATACCCGAGTTCTTTTACATGCCTGAGTTTCTATTGAATTCAAACTCTTATCATCTAGGAGTTAGACAGGATGGTGAACCTATTGGGGATGTTTTTCTCCCTCCATGGTCGAAGGTACGTGAGTACCCTAAAATCAACTATGCAACCATGCAAACAGAGCAGCATATACATAAATAATGCTGGCAATTACATTATATGATATTTAACCACACAATTTTGTTTGAGTTTGGTATGTCTTTATATATGCTGAGAATCATACTAATCTTTATGTGTTGAGCCATACTCTCTCAAACATCTACCTTAGCAACACCAAACATTTATCAGATTTTATCTTAAAAGTTCAAAAGTTGGTTATTTAATAATCTGTTTGGGCTCCGCACATTCTCTTTGAAGATCTACATGAATAACACATTTTAACTGTTACAACATAAATTGTGAGCTTTGCACAAAAGAGATGCAAGATGAATAACCATGTTCTTTCCAGTAATAAATGAACATTTGAGTCTACCCAATGGTGATAACAATTTCGACGTTATCTAAAAAGAGATTTTAAATTTGGACATTTAATATAATTGAAATCCTTAACCCCCAAACAAATTCAGGATTACAAATCACATCTTCTGAAACTTCACTCTCGTTTAAGATGTTTTATGTTGAACGTACAGCTACAAGAATTCCTTCAAACCAGGAAACATCCAAAACTCAGTAGGTAAAGCAATGTGAATTGCATTATCAAAGTTGTGGAAAAATGTACGAATTAATATTGATTGGAGCCATTATGGCTGTTTAGGGTTACTTACCTACTAAGAAATGGCCATGGTAGTCTTTAAATGCACAAGCATTCTTGCGCCTGTTTTTGGGGTCGAGTTAGGCTAAAATTATATGATATCAGAACCTATCCTAGAATGATATTGAACAGCCGGCAGATGCCTACTCAATGTAAGCTTCCCTCTCAATTTTTAAAATGTTTCACTATTCCAGTTCAAAGCTCCCGTTAAGACAAGTTCAACTCTTCTAGGAGGGTACTGCTCTGATACTAGAATTTTGATTGACCGAACTCGACCTTACAAAGTCGACTTGCAAAATGCGGAATGCTTCCTATGTATAAATATTCCTGTTTTGGCTGTATCACATTCAATGTGGATCTCTCAAAATTAACTATACTAACATTCGTCATTAAAAAAAACTCTAGGTGCAACAGACATTCTTTTCCATATATTCCAACACAAAGTAACTTGCAGACTAGTTCATCAGTTCAAAACAACAGAAATAACATCTTTTGCAGGGGGCGGGGTTCCCGGTCATCCCACTTATCCACTTTAAAAAGTGGAATTTCTAGTCACTAGGCTACTTGACCAAAAGAAAAAAAAAATAAATAACATCTTTTGGGGACTAAATTGTATATCACTTGATAAATGTTGATTGATCTTGAGGTTTTTATGTTTTTATTTTACTCACTTCTCACACACACACACACACACACACTACATGATAAAGCAATTGTTAACTCAGTTAGTGTGTAAATTCCTTTCAATAACATTCTAATTTAGCGAACAGAAAGTAATCAGTTTCAAATCATAATTTTCACAGGGTTCCCCTGAAGAATTTATTAGGAGAAACCGGGAGGCCCTTGAAAGTGAATATGTCAGTTCAAATCTTCATCACTGGATAGATTTGGTATTTGGATACAAGCAACGTGGTAAACCTGCTGTAGAGGTATACATCAAGATCCACAATTTTTTGTTTTTCAACAATTCATGCAATGCAAATCAGAATTTTCTATAATGTCAAGTGTTAAGGTTAGTTGAGTTGTTAAAATTTTAATTGTAGGCAGCAAACATATTCTACTACTTAACTTATGAAGGAGCTGTTGATTTGGAAACGACGGAAGATGATTTGCAAAGAGCAGCTATCGAAGACCAAATAGCCAACTTTGGTCAGACCCCAATTCAGATGTTTCGCAAGAAACACCCAAGAAGAGGGCCACCTATTCCAATTGCACGCCCTTTGTACTTCGCTCCTGATTCCATTAGTTTGACTTCCATTGTTCCTAATACAAGTCATTCTTCATCACCTATACTGTATGTTGGTCTAATGGACTCAAATGTTATCCTTGTGAACGAGGGTCTCAACTTGTCTGTTAAGACGTGGTTATCAACTCAACTGCAATCTGGTGGAAATTTTACGTTTTCTGGTTCACAGGTCAGGCTTTGGTTTGATCATACATTGAAATGAATTTGGATTTAGTATGTAGCTTGTTATTAGAATTGTGTTTTGTTTCATGAATGTTGAAACAACCTGGACCTTTTTCAGGACCCTTTCTTTGGAGTTGGTTCTGAAATGCTTTCACCACGTAAAATTGGTATTCCTGTGCCTGAATATGTTGAACTTGGTGAACAATGCTTTGCAACAATGCAGACACCCTCTGAGAATTTCTTAATATCATGTGGCAACTGGGAAAATAGTTTCCAGGTCATATCATTAAGTGATGGCAGAATGGTGCAAAGTATTCGACAGCATAAGGATGTGGTGAGCTGTATTGCAGGTACTTTTCTTGGTTAAGATTGATTTATGATCTGATAACCTTCAATATTCCATTTGATGTACTGAAGTGCCCTGTCTTGATTGTTGACTAGCGAATTGTACCTTAAATCTGGTTTCTTATGTGATCTCTGCCTGTTCAATAAAGTGAAATAAAGTTTCTGGCCTCTTTTGCTGTCATGATGATAATTTTTTTTCTAATAGGTTTTGCTCCTGTTTGTTTAATAAATCGAATGGTGATGTTTTTATATCTGAAGTTTGCTAACTTCTACTAATACTATTATTTTTCATAGTCATAGCTGTTTTATATAACAGTTTGTCGTGAGTTTTTTGTTATTCTTGTTTGAATTCATGATTTTCAACCTTCAAGTTTCTTTTCGTGTCTGGCTAAACAATGTTAATTGTGCTGCAGTTACATCTGATGGGAGTATCCTTGCAACTGGAAGTTATGATACGACGGTAATGGTTTGGGAAGTTTTTCGTGGTAAAACAGAAAAGAGAATTCGGAACAGTCAGTCTGAGTTACCTCGTAAGAACTATGTCATAGTTGAAACTCCATCTCATATCCTTTGTGGGCATGATGATATAATAACTTGCTTATATGTTAGCCATGAGCTTGATATCATAATTAGTGGATCAAAAGATGGAACATGTGTATTCCACACCTTGCGGGAAGGCAGATACGTCAGATCCTTACGGCATCCATCAGGCTGTCCTATATCAAAGCTAGTTGTCTCTCAGCATGGTCAGATTGTGATTTATGCTGATGATGACCTTAGTTTGCACCTTTATTCAATAAATGGAAAACATCTTGCTGCCTCTGAATCAAATGGACGTCTCAATACTATCCAGTTGAGCAAATGTGGTGAGTTTTTGGTTGGTGCAGGTGACCAGGGGCAAATTGTTGTTCGCTCTATAAACACGCTAGAAGTTGTTAAGAAATACCAAGGGGTTGGAAAGGTTTTAACATCTTTGACAGTAACCCCAGAAGAATGCTTCTTAGTGGGCACAAAAGATGGAAGCCTCCTTGTGTATTCAATAGAAAATCCTCAGCTACGGAAAATGAGTCACAGCAAAAATATGAAATCAAAAACTTAACAGAAAAGATAGAGTGCATGTGGAAGAAGCATGTGGAATTTTAACAGTTAGAGGTGCCCCGTCATAACTGTTCCCGGTAATCATTCATTTATGACTACTTGATTGATTCCTTTCTTCTCTTTTGTTTTGTTTTTTTTTTTTTTGTTTGTTAATGCCTGAATCCTTTCTTCTAGGATTTGTGCTTGATTTTGCATCACTTTTCTTAAAAATAGATGTATAAGAATCCCTAAAAACTATTTCCTATTCAGTTTTCAGGGTTGGGGATGTCAATTTGATCTGTAAATAGGGATCCCCATGGGGATTGCCCCGTTTGGGGGTCTGAAGGCGGGGAATTTTTCCCTGCGGGGATGGGGATGGAGGAGAAATCCCTCTGAGGGAAGTTTGGGGATGGGGACGGAATTTTATCCCCCGCTCCGCGGAGCCGGAGACTCCGTCCCCGAACACTATTAAATATTATATTTATATTTTTACACAATGAGTGTATAAATTTGTTTGTAAGTGATGTTTATTATTGTCACAAGACTCTCAATAATAACTTAATTTTTTAATGTTGATGGGTCTGTATGGGAACTGTAGAGATCAACGGGAATGGGGATAGGAGAAAAATACTCCCCGAAGTGGAGAATGAGGATGGGGAGCATTTTAGATGGCGGTGGAAGGGAGTGGTAAAGTACACAAACCCCTCCCCATTGACATCCCTAGTCGGGGTTAACAATGTTATTATCCTATTGTTCCCCAGTTGCAAAGTTAATTGCCCTGTTCATTTTGTCTGTGATCAAGATGTCTAATGATACATGAAAATCACGTTTTTTGTTGTTGTTTACAATAGAGCTGGGGATTGAACCCATGATCTCTAGCATACTATCCAAACCCCTCACCACTGCCCAAACTTCAATGAAACTAAAAAGGTTGTTTGAAAAACAAAAGCATTAATTAATTAAATAAGGTAAAATTATTGGAGACTATTTTTTTCCTCTGGTCCCAAGTCCATTTGTTAATGTAGCACCAAATTTCTCTTCCCGGTACAGGATTGTGATCTGTATTTGTATAATCTTTGTATAATGTCTATAATATACTATAGGCTAATGCGGTAGACCACCTTCACAAGTGGTCCCCCGTGGACAAGTGATCTACCAAATACGAATTTTACAAAATTTACCAGTAGATTCAAAGTTTATATCATATAGATCATTCATAAAAAAATTTAGAAAAATTGAAAATCATTTGATATTTTATTGGGATTTATCAAGATTTACAGTATTTAATAAACCGTTAATCTTGATGGGTCTCAATAACATATCAAATGATTTTCAATTTTTCTAAAATTTTCTATAGATGATCTATATGATATAAACTTTCAATCCAACGGTGGATTTTGTAAAATTCATTTTCGTTGTAATATTATTTATAACTGGTCCACCATGGACCACTTGGTGAGGTGGTCCATATTAGAATTTTCCATATACTATAATGTCTATAAATTAATTTTCTAAATATTGATAAGTATTATATTGTTATCTATTACAGGTGCACCCATTGAGTACATATGTTCCGGTTAATCGATCTTGCCATTTTATTGAGTTCTGGATGTTATCCCACAAAGCGCTCGGCCTGTGGGATAATGAAATGAGATCTGAGAGCACCAGCTTTATCTGAATATATAGAACATAGTTTGACATCTTTCATACTGGAATATAGGAACTGAGTGGATTATCTTCCATTTCCTGAGACAGTAATTCCCCAAATCGGTTTTTGTGTTTTAGATTATAGGGAGCTATAGACTGGGGATTTTGTTCATACATGTACATTGTATTTGTTAACTCTTCAATGGGATTTCGTGGATTGTGTGCACTAAAATTGTAGTTACTATTTATTGTTTTTTTGTTAACATAATAGAAGTATATTTGTACAGACGGGCTTGAATGCCTTAACAACAAAAATATATCCTCGTTAATGCGATGATGTACTTTACTGTAAAAGGACCAATTTTAATAGATTGTGATGGCTATTATCAAATGAAGTTAAGTATCCTATTCAGCAGCTGGATTCATCTACCCGTTTGCTTTTGTTTTCAGGCAGCATCAAGCTTTTGTAATGGAACTAAAATCAATCCAGGAGATAAAGGGTTTATCATTAGAGAGAAAAATATCAGTGACTTTTGTGAAATTTTATTATCAGTGACTGTGGCAATTCAAGTTCACTCATTGCATTAATTTAATCATATAAGGTGAAAAAAACTCATCCCACCCCCCAACACTCTTTTTAACCCCCCGGAAATCCAATTTTACCCCTGAAAAGTATAGTTCGGAACGTAGAATCCGAAAAGGTGTGAAAGTATTTTTTTGGTTCGGAACGTATTCCCCGAACCATATTTCGGGGAGTAGAGCCCAAAATAATTGAATATAGTAACAGAATACGTGATACTCTATCAGTTTCTAATTTCACATGTTCAAAATAGGGTTGGGTGGGAAAAGGGAGGAAATACGAAGCTTGCGATTTTGATCAACATTTCAACAAATTCAATCACTCTAATTTAACAAGTAAGTAACTTCAATGCATCTTATATTGTTCATTCATCTTTAAGCCATTTTCTATCAAATATTTCCATTTTCTCTTAGATTTTTTCAAATTTTGTGTTCATGTTGATGTTGTTGATGTTGTTTTTTATGTTAATTATGTGTTGTTTGTGGCATTGGGTTGATGTATGCATCAATGCATGTTGGTTAGAAATTGAATTTGGTTTTTGATATAGTTTGTATTTTAGCACTCCAAGTGTTTGTAAAAATGTTTGAATGACATAATTTGTATTTGAATTTTGTTGTAGACATGGAAGAGGAAGTTGGAAGAACAAGGCTAGGCAGGGAGACACGCGCACATGCTTCTGCGCGTGAAGCAGTTGTCCCTCGCCCGAAAAAAGCACGGACCCGTAGGCAATCACCGGTGCCGTTTCAAGGAAGTGAGCATGAAGCGGGAGGTTCTTCAGCGGGTGGTTCAATGCCCTCACAACGGTCTGAGAGCGAAGTTGATCATGCTGCTCAAGGTGTAGATGATGGTGCCCAAGGTGTAAACGACGAAAATCCTCCGGTTGACAGAGATGACAATAATGAAGATCCTCCGGTTGACGAGGAAAATGTTGCTGAAGATGTTGCTGAAGAAGAAGATGGTGATGATGATGGACAGGCACCTGTGGTTCCTGAAGAGGGTTATGGAGGGGGTCCGAGCGATTTGTCTCTATTGCATGAGTACCATAAGCATAGAGCAAATCAAATATGGGAAGCGACGAGCAGTGAAGCGCCGGTAAATATTGTCTTAATAATGAGTTAACAAATATGTTTTTGAGATTTAATATTGGTTCCTAATTAATAAATTGTTTGTATTGTAGATTTTGAAGAAAGTGATGCGCTCTGTAGCAAACGGGAAGAAGGTGATTAATCTTCCGAAGCTTCCGCGGACTAGAGAGAACGACTGGTTTTGGAAGGCTATTGAGGCAACGGGTTTAGAGGGTTTAACGAGGACGAGTTACAGCATAATCGACCACGGGTTGATGACGGCATTTGCGGAGAGATGGCATCCAGAGACAAACACTTTCCACCTACCAATAGGTGAAGTGGCCATCACATTGGATGATATCCAATGTTTGCTGCATCTTCCTATTAGTGGCCGTTTGTTGCACCACTCGCGGATGAGGAAAGATGAAGCGATGGATCTGTTGAAGAGGCATTTGGGAGTGGAGGAGGAAGTTATTTTGCTGGATTTTAAAAAAACAAAAGGATGTCATATTAAGTACAATCAGTTGCAAGCTGTTTACGTGCAAAACAAGGATGCGGCTTTGAAGGCGGAGAAAGAAAATAAGCCTATGGAGGAGATTGTTTTCTACAGGGAAAGGTGTATCAAGGCCTTTTTGTTGTATTTGGTGTGCTGCACCATTTTCAGCAACAAGAGCCAAAATTACTGTGATGTTGTGTATTTGCAGTATTTTGAGGACCTGGCGGAGGTTGGTAACTGGAACTGGGGTGCTGCTGCCCTCGTGTATCTTCAGGCGTACATGGCTAAATCCTGTAAGAAGTTGGGGAAGCGTGTTGGTCTAATGGCAGGATACATGTCATTACTTCAGGTACGGTTACTAATAAATGTTACTAATTTATGCTCGGATAGTTTAGTTATTAATTACAAAAATGTAGTTTGATGTGCTTAATAAATGTCGTTTGATTGTTTGTTTCAGGGATGGGTCATATCTCACATGCCGAGGATGAGTGTGTGGAAATTGGCTACCAATTGGAAAGAAAGCCTTCCATGTAATGCGAGGTATGAGCCTGGGCAAGGACATAGGGATCAGGCAGCTTATAGGGAGCATCTGGATAACATGCAGATGTCAGACTTTGTGTACACTCCCTATACTGCACACCGCCAAGTGAAGCCTTTGATTGACGAATGTTGGTTTTCTGGGTGGTTAAGGTGCGGAGGCGACACAAGCACACATTTGCCTGAACGTGTGCTGAGGCAATTTGGATATGTTCAGACCATTCCAAGACCTCCTGCTGCAGCTGCTCCTTCCGGCCTGACGGTAGACAAGATTGACCAGGTGTTTATGGAAGAGATGGAGGAGAGATTGATTGATGAGGAAATGCGGGGTGCAGCAGTGGAAAACCCGTGGGACCATCAGCCTGGGTACATAGCATGGTATTATAAAGTCTCACATCCGAAGATGCTCCGATTAGAGGCACATTCTAAGCCTCCTGAACCACCGCATTTGGAGGTGTTGGTTGAGCAGCAAGCAAGCCAAGGTGTGAGGGATCACTTTGTTATCTGTCAGAATGTAAGGCTTGAGCTTGAGCGGGCGGTTAGCGATGGTGAGGCGTTGCCCGGGACTCCGATATACGAGACTGTGCAGCGTTGTCTTGCTATGGTTGCCCCAGCTGTTGTTTATTCAAGAAGGCGCAGACCTCCGGGTGCACCTCGATACCCTTACCGCCGTCCCCCTCCTCGATCAGCTACGCAGTAGATGTTTGTTGTATTTGGTTAATGTAATGACAATTATGAAAATGTAGGTTTTGAACAATTATGGGTTAATGTAATGGATTAATGGATTAATGTAATGTATTTTTATAATTAATTTACTTTGTTTGTTTTTATGTTTCGCATTTACGGATGTTACGTTAAGAAAATTAGCACAAATGTTTAGCTTTAAATAAGCGTGCAATTCTGGTAATGGCAGGTACATGTAAAGCTGTAAACATATATTACAGGTCCTGAGTTATTGAGCTTTGCAGAATTTCTGCTAAGTGTTATTTGGGGCTCTAAAGCCCGAAATAAGGTTCTGCAAACATTCCCCGAAGTTTTAAATAACAAAATAAAAAGGTCTGGGGCGAGGGGGATTCGAACCCCAGACCTTTGGTACACGCTTGCAGATACATAAACCAGTGTGTTAACCACTGGGGCGCAATGCCAATTCATTAATAACATACACTTTTAAATATATATAGCATATTTGAAACTTGATTATGCATATATGTTGTAACTTATTATTTATTTTCTTATTATAACTTGTTATTATTAATTCTATTATAATTATAATAACTTATATTTTTTTTTTAATAGATATAGGATTTAAAATGATTTTTTTTTTAATACAAACGATTACATTATAAAGATAAATCTTACACTTTTTAATAAAAACAATTACACATGTTAAATAAAAATCTTACACGAAATAGAAAAACGATTACATGAAAAATAAAAACGTTACACGGTAAATAAAGACGACTACAAGAAAAATTAAAAGACGAAAATAAGAACAACAACAACAACAAGGTTTACAAGAAATATTATAATTCTAAAGAGCATTTCAAACGGTATGGAGATGGATCACCTTCAATGGTGTTAAACATGAAACGCACATCGTCGTCATTTTCTAAAATAACCCAATGAAATTTCTTGATATGATCGTCAAACCAACCAGCATTATCCTCTGTAATATCAATGTAAGATTCGTAAAATGCAATTTTGTGGATCCTTAGCTCTTTCGCATATTTAAATGCATACAAGAATTCAATTCTATCTTTTAGTTCTTGTAGAGTTGTAAGCGTACTCTTCAGCTCGACGTTCAGTGGTCTTTCTATACCTTGAAACTTGATACTGAAATCACAACGTTTAGCTAAATATTCTGCAACATAACGATCGGAAGCACTCATATTATTGTTATTCATCTTTATAAAGCCGTCAAATACATGAGTTTATGGTTTATGAAACAAACCCGTATTTATAGGCATTCAAAGTTTCAATTAAATCTGAGCCGTTCAAAGTGTCGGTGCGATCTGAGTCGTTCAAAGTGTCGGTGCAATTGTAACCATACAAACTGTCGGTGCATTTGTAACCATACAAAGTGTCGGTGCAATTGTAACCATACAAATTGTCGGTGCATTTGTAACCATACAAAGTGTCGGTGCAATTGTAACCATACAAAGTGTCGGTGCGATATAAAAAAAAAAAAGTTACACAAAATTTAAAAAAAACGTTATTATAAGTTACATCGTATAATTGTATTATTTTTAAACGTTTCCGAAAATTTTAACGGTTAGGATGACACTTTCAAACCTCTATAAATAGAGAAGCTTCAATTTAGTTTCATACCACAATAATTGTAAAATGGATATCTCACTAAGTTACCGGAGAGACACTCACCTTGCTGCAGTTTACTTCGACGGTGGAAAACCAAACTTGTTTCGGATCTTCGTCGATGCAACTATGGTTGATCTGAAACAACAACTTGATGAAATTAATCGCTGTTGCATTAATCCTAACGATGACAGAACAGTCACGAACGTGGAGTATCGAAAGCCATCAATGGGGTCTGATGGGAGGCTTACGTTCACCAACATGAAGCTTGAAAATAACGAGGATATCCGTACTATGTTTTCAATTCACTCCCAATACAGCACAAAGGGACCTATCGAGTTAAATGCCAAACTGACCAGATCTGTTGATGCCATACTTGCAAGGTTGAAACGGCCAGAAGATGGAGATTGCTCGTTTAATTTAGCGGATCCATAGTGTTATTTATTCGTCTTTATTTACCGTGTAACATTTTTATTTTTTATGTAATCGTTTTTATATTTCGTGTAAGGTTTTTAATTTTTAATGTAATTGTTTTTATATTTGGTGTTTATTTTTCATGTAATTGTTTTTATGATTTTTGTAAGGTTTATCTTTATAATGTAATCGTTTTTATTAAAAAAAATACTTTATTAATGCTATATCTATTTGATAACATAATTAATAAACGAATTGGCATTGCGCCCCAGTGGTTAAGACACTGGTTTATGTATTTGCAAGCGTGTACCTAAGGTCTGGGGTTCGAATCCCCCTCGCCCCAGACCTTTTATTTTTCAGACCTTTTAAATTTTTATATTTGGCTTATTCGGAACGCGTTTTCCGAAATAAGAGTAAACATGTAGTTCGGGCTATAGTTTCCGAAATATGAGTCAACTTATATGCAGTAAAAGCTGATACGTATACAGAAGTATCCTTTGCTTTTGCACAGATATTGTGCATGCCTCTGCAACCCCATGTTCTACTTTAAGGCACTCATGTCTCTGCAACCCCATGTGATAAAGCACAAGATTCCCATGCTTAGACTTAACACATTTGTCCATATTCATTTGGCAATATTCCCAAACATTTGTCCATTTATTTGGCTTTACTTTGTATAAGTACATCTCCTTCAACTTAGCACAAACAACATAACTTAACAGAAACACACCAACAACCATGGCATCAACAGATCAAGTAAGTTTTATTGCATCATCTTCCACAACACCCAATGAGCAACCAAAAATTGAAACTTTTTCAATTGTTCGTCTATCGCATCAAGTAAGTTTTATTATGAAATTATTATTGGGAGATTGAAACAAATTATTCATATAGTTATTAGTGTTCCTAACAGTTTCTTTGCAAATTTTTATAGGGTCATGCTGAGATTGAGACTGCATTTGCAAGAAGGCATAGGTCTTATCTTGGCAAGACATGGAAAGTCATTAAGAATGACAAGCAGCACCACAAGCTCAAGTGGAACAAGAACTATGAGAATCCTCTTCTATTGAACGAAGGATGGGAGAGTTTCAAAAAATTTCACAATTTACCGGATGATGTTGAAGTTGTTTTACAATACTTTGGTCATGATCTCTTTGGTGTCATATCCTTCAAAGAATTGGCCGGTGGCGCTTCAATTCCACCGTTTCATAGCCGCAGTTTTGTACCAAAGAAAACTGACTTTTTTCAATTCAACCTCACTAACATGCGAGTTGATAATCCTAAGCTAGTAAGTCATTTCACTTTGTATAGCTTCTAACCCGTTACCATCCTATGTTGCCTAATTTTTTGTTTTTGTTCTTCCAGGTACTAGATCCTGATTTTGCGCAGTTTCTTCGAACCTACAATTTGGAATACATCAACCTCTGTGGTGATAATGGGATGACAACGACTCTTTGTGTTTTGAACTTGGGTGACATGCTTCGCACGAAACTAGCCTACAATTGGGGTGAATTTTCAAAGAGCCAACAATTCAAAGAAGGGGACTTAGTTACTTTCAAATTTGAGCTGATTGATGAATTTACAGCTAGCCCTCGTTGCCATGTCTATTCTCGTAGAATATAATGTTTTAAATGTTTGTTTTACTTGTATTTTATGAATTCCGGTGAACAATCGTAGCCATTGTGTTATGTACATGGCTAACGCGTGTCTGTAATCCTTTGAACCTCCTAATTAATTAAACTATGCTTGTGTTTGTTTCCATCCAAATATTTCAATGATTTCATTTTAACACTTTGTTATTACTGGTATAGGAGTTTTTGCAGAAATTCTGCTAAGTGTTATTTCGGGCTCTATAGCCCGAAATAGGGTTCTGCAAACGTTCCCCGAACTTTTAATAGGGTTCTGCAAACGTTCCCCGAACTTTTAAATAACAAAATTAAAAGGTCTGGGGCGAGGGGGATTCGAACCCCAGACCTTAGGTACACGCTTGCAAATAGATAAACCAGTGTCTTAACCACTGGGGCGCAATGCCAATTCATTTCAAATCTACCTATAATAACAAACCAGACAGTCATTCCATTCAAACAAAATACTTCAAATTTTATAACATACATACAAAATACGTCAATTCGATTACATAATATAATTCGATTACATAACTTTAAATACATAAAACATTACAAAATACATGCCGCTTTGCAATTAAATCATAGTTCATAACTACATTGCCAAAAAAAGCGACCATGTTCATACTACAACCGTCACTCACTGTCAGAGCATGTAAGTGGATTGTCCTTGCTAGAACCAATGCCAACTATTTTTTTAACTTTAATCTTCCTCTTTTTGATTAAATCATTTCTTTCAATTTCGATCAAATCTTCGAACACCGACATTCCATCCATGAAAGGATACTCCCAAGCCATAGCGTCATCGTTACAATATCGCCTCCATTCCGGCGACGCCTTGGGTAAAATAGCACCGGGCTTCAACTTAACTTGGACAAAGTGACCCGGAATCAAACCTAAGCACAAAATCCGTGATTCCGGCTTACTTGGTGGTTTTGATCGTAGCGGAAAAAAAGTCTCACTAACTCCGATAACGGGTGATGTCAACTCCACTACAATCCTGTTATAGTAACTCGCAATCACATGACCCATATCCGGAAACGTCAACCACTTTTCCTTAGGAGCTACCGAGCGGCGTGTATTTTTTGGACCCGGGTGCAAAGCTTGTATAATGACCTCAACACGTTCCTTACCACCAAACACGTTCGCATACAATTTCCTATGGTTTTTAATCTCCCTTATCATGTTAAGCTTAACCAACTCATAGTTATCCTCACATCCATCTTCATGCAACGCAACCACACGATAACCGCAATAGCCGTCACCCAACACATCGACAAAATCTTCAATATATGGTTGCATGAACTGAGGCATATGCTTGAAAAATGGACTACTAACTTGTGAGCTTTGGCTTGGAGTCCATTTACCAATCCTCGCTCCCTTCCGAGAAGAACTTGCAGCATTGGTTTGTGAATTTTGACAATCGGGAAATTGCGCATCAACATGCTCCCAATATGACTTCTCCCGTGCCGTCGAATTTTCAACCCCACTTTTACTTCTTGTAACGACACTTGCTTTTTTAACAACGGGAGGACTTGTCAAAGTCGTTGTTTCCGGAAAAGCAAGTTGTCGAAGCTTGTTTCTTATTTCCGCTTTCATGCTCACATCAACCACCTTCAATCGTTCCTAATGAATAAAAAAAATACACATTATTAGTATTCAACAAAATTCAACGACAAATTAAAATATTAAACAACATTGCATAAAATATTAAAAAACAAACCTTAATTGCTTCAAACTCAGCGGTGCACGCGTAATCATCTTCAACTTCTTCGTCAGCATCATCTTCAAAATTACCAAACTCGATCGTCAACTTCTTCCAATGCGAATTGATCTCATCAAGTCTAATCGGAAGCCTGTTGCGAATCTTCTTGGCAATTACACAAGCACAAGGCAAACCATATGATTTCCTAATAATGCACCCACACTTTTTCGGATCCGAACCACATTCCACTACTCTTTTTGCCTCATGGAAAATATAGTCCAACGCTTTGCGAGATATTTTAAACAACAACAAGGGGTACAAAAAAGCATTTTCCTCGCCATACCTATGTTCTTTAACCGACAAGCTTTGACCAAAACTTGTTTTTATGTCACTGAACTTTATCAACAACATTTGTTCACACGCCTCCCAAACCTTCACAAAATCACCATTACAATCCGGCAAATATTTTTTTAACAATCCATGCGCCGACTCAGCCCTGTTGGTTGTTGTATTCCCAAAATGCATAATCTCATTTGTCCACAAATTTACCACTTTTTCTTTGTCGGTGTCAAGAATGGTTTTTTCAACATAGGAAACAAAAAGTGGCCATTTTTTATGAACATTCCTAAATTCAACAACAGCCTCAGTATACTCGTCTTCGGTTTGCGCGTCCAATATAGCGATAAAGCTATTTGTCGCCGTGTTAACGACTTGTGCATGAGTCGTTTCATCTCCATCTATTTGTTTACACATGTTCTTTGCTTTTGCGTTCACATTTTTGATAACATGATAGCGACAAACCAACGGTGTTGCATCTGGAAAGACTTTACCAACCGCATTCATAAGACCGGTATCCCTATCCGTCACCGTTACCTTCGGTCCAACGCCCTCACTCCTCAATAGGCTCCGACAATGTTGTAGTGCCCATGTAAAATTCTCCTCTTTCTCATTAGTAAGAAAGGCAAATGCAACATTGAAAGTCCTCCCGGTCGACGTCGATCCCACCATCTCAAACAAAGGCCTACCATACCGGTTTGTCTTGTACGTCGAGTCCATCAATAAAACACTAGGGAAAGTGTTGAACAACGCAACAGAGGTAGGATGCGCAAAGAATATGTCCTTCACCTCAGTGGAATTTTCATCAAGATCATCCGGCCTATACTTGAACACATATTGCTTTTCCTCCAAACAATGAAAGAAATGTTGAATTTCATTCCTCGGCCCCCTATCTTCTTGTCTCATTCGATGGCGTGCATTGTAAACCATCTTCTTGTGGCTGACATTTTTGGGATCTCTATTCTTCATTGTACTTAAAATATTCCTAGGCGGAACCAAGTTTCTAGTCATTTCAGCAACCAAAGCCTTCTCTTCCGCATTCAACCTTCCCTCAACTAGATGGCCATCTAACCCTTTATCAAACTCATGGTTGTGTACGCCGTTCACAACACTTAGATGCCAATCCTTGCTTGTGTTATGAAAATAACCACGGAGCCTAAACGGGCATCCGCACTTCCTCGTTCCCGTTTCTTCGAACTTTGGCTTCTTGCTAGTTCGTTTGTAGGCACCTCCCCTTTCACAACCCAAAACCAACTTTTGCTTCCTCTTTCCATCGCCATAATCAGAGTTTACAATAACAATTGCAAACTTTAAACCAGCACCTACCTCGCGAACCCACTTCAATAAATCATCGCGAGTCTTGAAAGCTTCGTTCCTAAAAAAACTTGCGCTACAATCAAAATGTATTGCCGGAGGACCACTTTCAGGAGGAGCAGGAGGAGGAGCGGGAACAGGAGGAGCAGGAAGAGCAAGAGGTGCTTCTTGCGGTTGATGAAAATTGACAGGCTTAACATCGCCCACAACTTCGTAGACACCTATACCAAGCACTACTTGTCTAGATTTATGATCCACCATAACTACAACAAAAAAAATCAATATCAACTACAATTCATATCAAATAACATATGGAACTTAAACTCAAATATTTAAGCTATAATCATTAAACATATCATTAATAATAACCATTAAGCAAATCAAAACATTTAATTCGTAAATTTGGAAAAATAAATTTTTTTACAGTAACAGGCAGTAGCAGGTGCAGAAGGAAAACATAAAATTTTTTCTAAGTATAAGTTCGGGCCGTATTTTCCGAACTAATTTGTCCCTTATTTCGGAAAACATTCCCCGAACGATAGCATGTCAGAGATTTCGGAAACCTAGGTGCATCAGTCAATTCAAAGCTAAAATATACATAATCTAATCGGTTAGAAACGCAATTTACCTTATGTTGATGTATCAGTGAGTGTTGATTCCGTTAGATAGCCTCCTAAACGTCAGATTGAGCCAACAATGATGAAAAACGCGTTTGGAACCAAAGAGAATGAGAGATTGAGTGTTTGACATGAATGAGAGGAAGTGAGCTGGTATTCTGAAATATAACGTATTGTTTCGGGCTCTAGTACCCGAAATATGGTTCGGAAAAGGTGTCCCGAACCAGTTTCAAGGTTTCAAACTATTTCGGAACGTAGAGCCCGAACTAGTTTTTTGTAAGGGTAAAAACGGAAACCGGGGGGGGGAAAAAGAACCATGGGGGGTGGGATGAGTTTTTTTCATATAAGGTTTGATAGTTGATACGTTTAGACTTAATTTTTTTGACACTCATGTCCTGGCGACTTGTCTTAGTGAGCTTCAATAAAGACTTTTTTCCCAAAAAAAAATAAAAACTATTTCTAATATTGAATAAATTGAATTTGCAAACGAATTTACAACTTGATTAGTTTTCTCTTTCACATGCTTCACACCGTAAAAGGTTATTTTTACAATTAGGTTGGCCTTTGAAAGAGATTCAATCTCAATTTTTTCAGTCTTACTTTATTAATGATGATTAGATTTTACTTGTAAACATGCAAATATGAAAAAGGAATAAAATCTATGATTTTTTTTCCTTTGTTGTACAGTATACTATCATTTTCCATCATTTAAAGGATATGTCTTCATCAAACTTCTTTTGTGTTACTCCGTCTAATCTGAATATAAAAAATAAATTAAAATTGAATTATAAAAACTGATCTATCATACAAGATTTGGATCAAATAAATAAGTTGTTTTTCTTATATTTAGGTACTGTTTTTCTTTTGTGTTATTTATTTTTTATTTTTTTATTATAATAGGATTAAAAGATACTCCATATATCAAAAAAAAAAAAAAAGGATTAAAAGATACTCCAACAATAACACTCTTCATTCCGACAATAACACTCTCTTCATTTATCAAAAAAATAATAACACTCTCTTCATTCTGACATAGCTAAACACTTCACAACAACATACATACACATTCTCTCTCTGTGAAAATCATCAAGTTAGGGTTACTGTTACAATTAGGGTTTCATCTTCTAATGCATCAAAACCCCCAAATTAATCTCTATTCCCAACAATGTACAACTCTATGAACATGTCCGATCAGATCAAGAACAACGACGAAACCGACAACAACAATCACATCCATTACGATTCACATAATCTTGAAGACGCTTCTGGTGGTGAAGGTGAAGGAAATATTCAAGATGTTTCACTCGATGATGTTTATGTTTCCGGTGATGGAAATCACCCTGATATGTCAATTCAACGATTTGATGATTCTTCTCAGCTCACGCTTTCTTTTCGTGGCCAAGTTTATGTCTTCGATTCTGTTACCCCTGAAAAAGTGCGCAATTCTTTTTCTTATTTCTCAATTTAACCATTCAATTTATTAAACTTTAGGTTAATTTTAAGATTCACATTTCTTTTTTTTTTTTGTTATTACAGGTTCAATCGGTTTTGTTACTGTTAGGAGGATGTGAATTATCTTCGGGTTCACAATGTTTGGATACATCACCTCTTAATCAAAGGGTATAAATATAAATATTAGTTTCTAATTGTATATATTGTTGTTAAATTTTAATTCCTAATTGAAGTTACTGATAAATGATGATTTATTTTTTTTAATTATTTGTGTGTTGGTGTAGAGTGGTACTGAATTTCCTACGAGATGTAGTCAGCCACAGCGAGCAGCGTCGTTGATTAGGTTTCGTCAGAAGAGGAAAGAGCGAAACTTTGATAAGAAAGTTAGATATGAAGTGCGTCAAGAAGTTGCACTAAGGTCTGAATCTGATTGTAAGCGTACTTTTATTGTGTTTTTAGATTTAACTTTATGGAGATTAAATACAGAGCTTACTCATTGGCGGAACTTAAAAATTTATGCTTTTTAGTTATGATCTGTCTTGCAAATGATTGTTTGGTAGGGATTTTTTTTTGCTTTTTCAAAAACCATATTTTTTGTAAGTAATAGATGTATTATTGATTTGTTCGGTATAGACGCAAGAATATGTGTTTTAAAGTGTGTTCTCATTGAGTTATTGTGAAGTAATGGGAACTATAGATTTTTATGTGAGCTAGTCTGCAAGATATAGATCTTTTGTTCTCATTGAGTTATGAGTTATATATTGTCAGCGTTCAAAAAATATCAGAGGTGTATTAATCCTTTAGTGGTAGAATGTGATTTGTGCATGAGCGTGAGGTGTGAGGTGTATTGACTATTTTGTGTGTTGGTTGATGTGGATTAAATTCAAAACTTAAATACAGCCTAGCCCATAGTAAATGCAGGATGAGCTACCGCTCTGGGCCTTAAAATTGTGAGGCCTCCAAAATATTAGTTATATATTGTTATCGTTAAAAAAATATCAGATGTTTTTTAATGCTTTAGTGGTAGAATGTGATATGTGCGTGTGTGTGAGGTATGTGGGGTCCTTGGTTCGATTCCCTATTTAGTTAAAATTAAATTAGAATCAATGTTCTCGTTGAGTTATTGTGAAGTAATGGGAAATATTGTTTTTCTTTGAGCTAGTCTGCAAGATATAGATCTTTTGTTCTCATCAAGTTGTGAGTTATATATTGTCAACGTTCAAAAAATATCAGAGGTGTATTAATGCTTTAGTGGTAGAATGTGATTTGTGCATGCACGTGAGGTGTGAGGTCGCTATTCGATTCCCTGTACTTTCATTTTTGGTAAGTAATAGACATATTATCGACTATTTTGTGCGTTGCTTGATGTGGATTAAATTCAAAATTTAAATACAGGCCTAGCCCATAGTAAATGCAGGATGGGCTACTGCTCCGGGCCTTAAAATTGTGAGCCGTTCAAAATATTAGTTATATATTGTTATCGTTAAAAAATATCAGATGTGTATTAATGCTTTAGTGGTAGAATGTGATACGTGTGTGCGCGTGAGGTGTGTGAGGTCCTCGGTTCGATTCCCTATTTAGTTCAAATTATCAATGAAAATTCAAATTGGCAAAAACCAAGATTTGCACCCAATACAAGTAAATCTCATTTACAAACCAAACCACTAGGCCATTTGAAACCTTGCATCAAATTTGCAAATTAATGTATATTTAACAGTTCATACATTGCAACCTTCTAAATTGTTCTCAGCTTCATTTACACCAGTATACACGTAGATAGCTGACATTCCACGTTCACCCAATTACACATGCAACTTTTGGATCATAAAGAGCACGAAAAAATAAAAATATAATAGTTTTACTAAAATATAACTGAACTTTTTTGTTTGTTTAGAACATATAGTATGAACTTTAGAAAGGCCTCATTATAATTTGCCTCGGCCCTCAATATGTGTTGCGCCAGGCCCTGCTTAATTATATCATTGCCAGCCATTTTGAATTGAGGAAGGACTCCATCCTTCTGTGATGACTAATTTGTTATGTTGTGCTGACATATTAATGGAATTTAATACCTACTAATCTTTTGGTTTCAAAAGATTAGTGTTAAGTCTTTTGTGGGTGCAATGCGTGCATGGTCATTATTCATTCTCATTTCATTTGTTTGTATGTTTTGGGATCTTGTAATTCACTCCTTAAAACCGTATTTTTTCCTAGGCTGAAATAAATGGGTCCTCACTGAATAGGTTTCGATTGCACCTCCATTGTCTTTCTTTCAATGACGTAATTTTACATGAAGTCATTTTTGAAATCTGACGATAAAAAAGACTTTGGTTTCTAGCTATTTTTCTTGTGTACACATGTGAATCTGATATGGTACTATGATAGGCACGTGAGATTTTAAAAAGTTAAGGTGTAGACGTGATTATATAAATTAAATAAAAAACACATTTCTATATGTAAAGACATTAGGCACTGATGCCCCACCATGCTGTGGGACCTCTTTGATCGCAAATGATAGCGGTGGAGTATTTCATTGTTATGGAAGAATCCTGGAAAAGCTCTTTTTGACTGTAACACATGACACCCATCCCTTTGATCTGCACCACAGTCTGTTTTCACCATACACTACCTTCTCAACTTTTGTAGTTTTATTTCTTTTTCTATCTTCCAAGTAGACTGCAGATCAAAGCGGAAAAATCTGTTTTTACATTAGTGTCTTTTCTTATTTTGGCAATTTAAATCATGTCCATCCTTTACAGGTAATAAGTTTTTCTTCTTTTGTTTAATAATGCTTGTTAGATTTCCATCATAGAAAATTTCTTTGCTAGGATAATTGATGAGTGCATTTTCAATTGTGTATTGAAACTATTTTACTGTTCATTTGTTTAGAAGTACTAAGGTTTAAAGCCATTATTATTGCTAATTAGGTTTGTTGCAAGTTTTTGTAGTTGTTTCATTGTTGCTGCTGTCTTTGCTTTAGCAGTCATTCTACCATACACTATTTCACATCTAACATTTTTGGGAGTAGAACTCCAAGCTGTTTTCTCTGTCCTTAACCACACTATTTTTAATTAATTTATATATTCCTGATTTAGGAAACAAATGTTGACCATAATAAGGTTAAGACAACAAACATTAGTGCTTCCATGTTTTTGGTTCCTCGTCTGATATCTGCAAATCTTTAATTTGATACTAATTGACTTCAAGTCTAATGCATATTTAATAGCATCCTCGATCAATATGTTGAATGCACTCTTCAAGTTTGTATTATTTTAAAAAAAAACTCAACACACTTGTCTCATAAAAATTGATAACTATTTTAAAAGTCTATTGACTTTTCAAAAAATACACCAATCCTAAAGAGTACTCCCTCCGACATTATTTATAAGCAAAAATTAACAAATAGTTTTGTCCTTAATTATAAGCAATAGTTACCAAATTCAACTCTATTAATGCTATTGTTCCAAATATACCCCTCATTAATTATTTTACTTTTTAAGATAATTGTACAGTGCAATGCAAATTTAATGTATTGCAAAGGATAGTTTAGTAAATATAACAAATTTTTTAATAAGTGTGAAACAAGAGAATTTATCCGGAGGGAGTATGTTCAAAAAACATTTGCTAGTGTACTTTTTAGTGGGATGTGCCAGTGGTTTTTGGATTGTATTGATAAATTGCTTGGTGGCTTGGGATTTGTTACTTCATATTTAATGTTCTCAAATGACGAAGCTTTTGTTGTTACTTCCCATGGACTATATTCAATGCCATCTATTTTCCACAATTTTTCCTATCACACGTCATTGTAGCTGCTCAATTTTATCTGAACCATACTTATTTCTTATCTATATTTAAATGTAGGATGCAACGTAGTAAGGGTCAATTTACGTCATCTAAGAAACAAGATGGAGCTAACAATTATGGCTCTGATCCAGAGTCAGGGCAGGATATGGTTCAATCAGAAACCTCGTAAGTTTTTGACTGAATATGAGTTTCTGGTGGTGCTATTATACATGTGCCTTCGGATGTTTTACCATCTCCTTGATTTGCATGGTTGTACAGATGCACGCACTGTGGAATCAGTTCAAAATCCACCCCTATGATGAGAAGGGGGCCATCTGGCCCAAGGACACTTTGTAATGCTTGTGGGCTGTTTTGGGCAAATAGGGTATGTATTTATCATCCATATGTTTTGTTTTGGGACCTCTTGTTCATGTTTATCTATCTAAAGAACAGTTGAAATTTAAAGATTTTTTATTCCTGGTGGCTCTTTTAGTCTCAAGTGTTATGGGTCAAACCCTAGGTGTGGACAAATTATTCTACCCACAAATTGGCATTGATGTAGAAGTGTGAGTCTTATATCATTATCAGCTAGATGTGAGACTTGTCTCTCATGACTCTCCCCAGCCTTGCTGTTGGGACTTGGAGGTGAACTCTACATGAAGTCAACAGTTCTTTCATTTAATTGGAAATGCCAAACAGATTTTTGAATTGTTGACTGACAGTTGGTTTCATTTTAAAAAGTCATTGAATTGAAGACTGACATTTCCATTCCTTTCTACATAATCAGAATTGTGAACTCTTTTTCTGGAAATTATCATGTGTGATATTATTTGTTCTTGCTATTTGTGATCATCAAAATCTTGGGATGTCCTGTTTATTGATATTGATTTCAATGTGCAATTGTGAACTATTTTCTTCGGCGGTGCAAGTATTTATTTAAATTCCCTTACCTCCTATTTCAAAGCATGTCAAAGGAGATGCATCTATATTTTTGTAAGAATAAAATATTATTGCATATTCTGACAATGAAATTCTGCAGGGTACTCTGAGGGATCTATCTACTTCTAGGAGAAATCACGAGCAACACACTATTGTGCCACCTGAGCAGGTACACTGTCATTGTCTAGATTGGGGTATTGTTTGTACATTCTGTTGTTGCCAGTACAGTTGTTGTACATTCTGACAATGAAATATCCTGCAGGGTACTATGAGGGATCTTTCTAATTCTAAGAGAAACCACGAACCGCACACTCTTCCACCACCTGAGCAGGTATGCTCTTATTGACTATGTTGGGTTATTGTTTGCTCGAAGTAGTAGTAGTAAATGCATCCTTTTACCGCTATTTACTTTTGATGACCAGGTTGGTGAGGGTAATGACTTGAACTGTGAGACTGCTCTTCCTGCGCATAACGATTCTGTTGATGATAAAACAGCTTTGGTATCCGATCAATGAGTTTTCCAGTCACACAATATGACAGTCATTGGCTTTGGCACTCCCAAGTTTATTGTAATTCCGCTCAGTTCGAACGATAGAATGTACAGTTCTAGAGAGGCTCTAATCAACACATGAGGTCTATTTAAAGTATGCTCTTGGATTAGTTGCATTGGCTATTTATCTCTGAATGTATAAAGTGGGATTTGAATGATGATTTGATTTGGTTTTCATTGGGTGGACGCTAGTTTTAGTTTGATAATTAATGTGAAAATGTGCACAGCTTTGGTGGAATATTTTTCCTCTGACCAAAAGGAGAATCTTATCACGTTTAGCTTCATAAATAAAAGAATTAGATTATGCTAAGAAACTAAAGACCAAACCAAATTATCCTAACTTGTGACGATTGTTTCAACCAGTTAAAATAATAACCTTGTTTAAATTGGATAATGTAATAAACAAGAATCAGGTCCAGTGGAAGGAGCTAGATTTACACAACTTGGTTAATTAGTGTTTGCTCTAGTAGTGGAAATTTATGAAGAAAAAATAAACACTTATTTTTCAATAAAAATAATTACACTTGTATCAGTAATAAGATACTCTGGTGCCTAAAATTTGAGTGAAGTGAGATGTTAGAGTACCACATCCATTCCACCCATTTGAGTTTCTTAAATGGACCCTGCTTAATATTTTATATTATCTTACTATTTAAATAACTCAATCATATTTTTTAAATATACATGCAACTCATCTAAAACTTTAAAATGGGTCCAACGGACCCATAATATAACTCAACTAAAAGAAAACCAAAGTTATGTGATTATAATATATTTAATATGCACATGAAAAGGCAAAGCAACCGTTGCATTGCAGGGACACGTTGCCAAACTCAACCACCCAATTTTATAGCAAATATGCAAGACACTCTGACAAAGGGTGTTTGGTTACTGTGATGATACGGTTGAAGTCAACCGATATGTATGCTCTTATGAGAGTAAGAATAAAATATGTGGTCCTTTTGCATGTGAAGAGTATGTACTATCCAATGTGAGAACGGATTTCAACGGCCTCGACGTTGAGGGCTATTTGAATATGCCAGTCATTCCAATATTGGTTGTTACAAAATTGGAGACCTTTTTGACAATTGGATAGGAATGTGTGGCTCTAGGCTAGTGTACAGTTGGGTCGAGCATGTGCTTAATTGGGTCGTGCTCGACGCCAAGTTAGGTTTAGGCCCATTCAAGAACATGTATTAAGATACTTGTGTAATGTAAATTGCTTTTGAAACTGTGAGCATCAATTAAAACAGTTTTGAATTTTACTAGTGTCAATCAAAATACTTTGTAGGGTGTTTTTACGGATTATCTCTGTAGTTAGAGATTATGTTATGACACATTAAACGAACATGTGACTTTTTATATATGGATTTAACAGCAAAGTCATATTAAAAATTCATGTGACACATTATATTTCATGGCTAGATCGTCTTTTTTCAGGTGATGTGACGTTGGTGTGAGATCTATGTGAAAGGTCTCATACCCATTAATTTAATGTTTCTCATCATGGACTCAAATTACACAAGTTAAAACTCAAAATAAGGCTATTTGACTGATACATTAGAATTTCAAATAAGCAAGTGTCAATATATTAAATTTAAAGATTATTTTAAGAGTTTAATGGAGAAGCACTCATTCAATAAAAATTCATTATATAGTCATGTAAGCTTATATATATTATAGTTGTAGCTTAAAAATAACTACCGAGTATTCAATTCTTATTTTAATTGATGCTCACGGCTTAAAGGACTGATTTATCTCTTCATATGTTCATGCAACCTAGCACCATAAAATGTCGCACACAAAAAAAATTTAGGTATTAATTTTTGGAGATTTTTTTGAGAAAAAGGTTATGTTCATAAAAAGGCTTTCCACTAATGACTAAAGATTTACAAGAAGACTCTCTATAGAAGATATTTTATCATGTTGACTTGATGATCATATCGACAAATGTCATTATTGTTTCACCGACCATCAGACAATGAGGCTTTGTTAATTGATGAGGAAACATTTACTAGAGGAATCTTTATGGACAATATTTTACCATGTTGACTTGATTATCATATTGACAAATGTTATATTGTTTTGCCGACCACTAGATCGTGAGGCTTTCTCAATTGATGACGAAAGATTTACTAGAGCAATCTCTATAGACGGTATTTTACAATGTTGACTTGATCATCATATCGACAAATGTCATTATTGTTTCGCCAGACACCAAGCCGTGAGGCTTTCTCAATTGAAGATGAAAATTGGATCAACCATTACGGGACATAAGCTTTAGTACTCAACTGGTCTTTGTTGCTAGATTAGAGTAAAAAAAAATTATGAATTATCTAAATAAACTAAATTAGAGTAAAAAAAATGTAGTTTTAGGCTTTATGATTTGTTTGGTCAGAATATATTTATTAATTTTATTGGTTAAGTTACATTTGAATGGACTTCTTTTTTTGGCGTGCGAAATTTGAAAGGATCCCAATATTCATGTTTTTCCGTTCCTCCTTTATGAGAAGTATCTTGTTTTACTAAATTCTTAATCAAGCTCAGACTATTGACATAATTTATCTTCATTGGAATTCTCATCGATCTAAATATAATCAGGAAGTTTTCGTTAGTTGGACTAAACCTCCTTAGGGTTGGTTCAAAGTCAATCCAGGTGGTCTACCTCTCCTGGCAGCTCTGCTTGTGGTGGCCTTTGTTCGTGATCTACATATTCATCAAAGCTTATTACGATTAAATTGGTTTTTGTTCTATTGTTTGGGTTAAACGTCAGATTTTAAGGTTTGAAATTAAGTTGGCAAAAAATCCTAATCTTTCTTCGATTACTTTCAAATCAGATCAACTCATGGTGGTTAATATGATTCATTTAGAAGAATATAGCACATAACAAATCACGAGTGTCTAATAACACACATCTCAAACTTCTCCTTCACGAGGTTCTCTCCTATTTCTCCAACTTTCGAATCAAAGAACTTCAATTATTCGCATTACAAAAGAGATTAACTGTCGTACTATTTACTTAACTAACAAATAAGAAACACTCATCTCATTTTTCTATTGAATAGATCGTAACGAATTCTTCTTCATCTTCTTTTACATTAAATCTTATTTTAGCTAACATGTAATTTATACCTATTTGCTTCATTTGATTTAATAATTTAATTGTTAAAAAAAGAAAGCCCCTTCTTCACAAAAAAACAGAGTATTTAAGCGTGTTTTAACATTTCTTTCTCGTGCATGAGCAACAAGCAATGCAAGAGAAACAAAATTCACAATTACACTAACGGCGTCAATCAAATTTTCACTAAACCTTCTCGAACCTTCCCAGACTTCTCGAATTGAATTTTTCAGTATAAGTTACTTTGATCGACGTATCAGTCTTCGAAATTAGGGTTTCTACACAGAACAACCACGCGGCGGAACCGATGGCGGAGCAACCACTTCCGATCGAGAATCCAGCAATTCCAATTGCTGAAGAAGAAGACGACGGCGACTACACTGGCGGTGATGAAACTATGGATGAATTGGAAGAGGAAACACCAAACTATGGTGCGAATCACGCCGACGTCGTTTTGCCTCCAACGCGTACTGGTGAACTCACTCTTTCTTTTGAAGGCCAGGTTTATGTCTTCCACGATGTCACACCTCAGAAGGTGATTATTTTTAATCACTTTTAATAATCATTATTATTTCGATTTATCATGTAAATTGATGTTCTTAGTTTAGTTTGTTGTTTTGTTAGCATAATTCATAACAATTAGTTTAGCTGAATTAGGGATATATCATATATGATTGGTTTGGTGATTGGGGTGGACGAGTTGAGAGGTGAAATGATAAGAAGGTCGAGGTGAAATTTCATATAGTCTGCATCTGTTGTGGTGGTTGCTGAATGTTTTTGTGAACAAGAAGTCTCTAGTTCGAGTCCTTGTGCCACCATTTTCGTATTTTATTAGTTTTATTAATAGAAAGCTTTCCGAGGTCTCGAACCCACGCTTAGGAAGTAATATTCGAACAAAAAGAAGTCAACTATTTTATATATACTCTACTAGGAGTGAAATTTCATATAGTTTGCATCTGTCGGAGTGGATGGCAAGTGTTTTTCTGATCAAGAAGTCTAGTTCGAGTCCTCGTGCCACCAGTTTTCATATTTTATTAATTTCATTTGTTTAAAAAAAAGCCTTCCTAGGTTTCGAGCGCACGCCTAGGAAGTAATATCGAACAAAAAGAACCACTGCACCAATTAACAATTTGTTTTCTTTAATTGAAACTACTTTCCATATATTCTATGGCTTTTTGGCACTCCTAACAAAATCACTCAAGATCCGCCAAGACAGTGGAATAATGAGATTGTTGGGGTAAAGGTTGTAATGCCAACTATTCTCTGCTTGGCATGTGAGTTGCTTTTCTATTCCTAAACTGATTTTTCTCATACTTGAAATCATGATAGTTAATGTCCTGATTTGAATTGTATAATTTTGCAATTTTGTGATTATTCTTGCCCCCAACGATTAAGAGTACAGATAATTCCCAGTTATGCGCGGAATAATCACATTTTCAACGGAGCGGTGAAAGATTACAAGGATATTGTGGAGGAAGTTAAGGTGCTCTCTTGGAAGTGGAGTGTGGATCGTTTGAAAGTTACTCCGAGTCTTTATTACGAGTGGTGTTGCGACCCAGGGGATTGCTTCCTTAGATAATTTTCCTTATTCTTTTTGTGTAGTCTTTGGAGCTTTCTGGTTTTTGGTGTGCTGTAGGTGTTGTATTTCTACCTTGTGTGGTAGTCTTCATTTTTTTTTTTGGTTTTGGCTAGGGGAGCTGGGATGTTTTGCAGCTCTGTCCTAGGCCTTTGCTTGTACTCTTTTGGCCCCTGCGTTGGCTTTGCTTGAGCCTAGCAGTTTGGCTTTTCAATATATTCATTTGCCATTTCAAAAAAAAATTCCCAGGTATGCGGAATCGGGTGGAATCTCAATTTGAATCGTAAAATCTTGCGATTTTGCAATTATGCTTGTCCTTAGTGATGAAGTGTGCACACATAAATCTTCTTTTCCGCCATCCTTTTGTTTCATTTCCAAATGGCTTCAAACTCTCATGCTAATGAATTTAAATTTACATAAGTCTTTCAAGTATGATTTAAGATTTTCTTTGTCTTACGTATAGAATTTTATATGCATATATTTGTGTTTTATGAATATTTTATAATAGTACGATTAGTGTTACGATTGCATGATTTACAATTTGATGATTTGACAATAAATTAGGTGATCTAACATGAAAACCAATGGTCTAATTGCTCAGAGTCTTTAAAAATGGGGTGTTAAAATGAGTCGGGACCAAACATATATAAATTCAAAAGAAGATCAATTTAAAAGATACAAGGGGCTGGGAGAGAACAATTTATTGTCAAAATCATGGTTTGATAAAAATTTATGAAACGAGGGACCTAAATTGTGCAATTAAAAATTTAGGGGAGGGGGTGGTGGACCAAAATTGCGATTTTGCCAAAATAGGGGGACCAAAACTGCATTTACGTCAATTTCTTACCACTAATAGAAGATTGATAGAATGTAAAATTGAACCTATGTAGCATGTGGAACAAAATTCACATTTACTGCTTGACTCGTCCAAAGGACAATTGGTTGAAGGTTTTGCAATTGAGGAACACTTGCTGATCAAAGTTTACATTACAGGTTCAAGCTGTTTTGCTGCTTTTGGGAGGACGAGATGCACCGGCAGGCAGGCCTAAAGTTGAACAACCATTTGATCAAAGTATCAAGGTAAAGCAGATTCTGACTTAACAAAAACAATTTTTTAACTTGTATTGTATTTTTATGGTTGCATTGGCTCATTCAATATCTAGAGCATGGGCGATATTGCAAGGCATCCAACGCTTTCACAAAGAATAGCCTCCTTGCTCAGGTATCGCGGAAAACGCAACGATAGATGTTTTGAAAAGAAAATTAGATACAACGTGAGAAAAGAAGTGGCAAAAAGGTAATTGATATTTTGTATTTTTCCCTAGTAAATGTTATTTATATGATTTTATATTGGCCAAAATGTCAACTCCATCACTTTTGTGCACTTGCATCTAAATAATATACCAGATACGACTGTGAATCTGTGATTACAAATATAGAGCTTCGGTTTATATCCTCCTTGTTGAGAATAAAAAAAATATACAAATTTAATAGAGATTCTGAATGGAAGTTTGTTGGGACAAGCAATTTGCTTTTTATAAGGAGATCAAGAAAATGAGTACCTCTGTTCTTTAAAATCTCTAGAATTATGCTCCAGTGATAAGTGGTTAAGCTCCAACACTATTCAACTTCCCCCCGCCCTGAAAAAGGAGTACTTAGTGGTGAAAAGGTTTTCGAGACCAACTGGACAGACCTATTACTCTCTCTAATGGAGAAAATGTTATTAAACAATTGTCTCTTGTCACTTTAAAAGTTCGCGTCTGTTAGTTTTGAAACTCAGCCATTTACAATTATAGAAATATTACCATACATAATACTTGAACCCTAAAGGATTTTCTCCTATTCAAGTTTTAGAATTATTTTCTTTTGAAATGATGTACTAGCATATATTTAGCCAATCAAGCCTTACCTCACCAGGTGAGATTGGCTACATCGATTAATTGACCAGATTAGTCTTTATCAGAGACCAAATTAAAGCAAACTGGATTTTCTTCTCACTTTACCAAACAGGATAATATTTTACAAAAAGGATAATGTTTTATTATTAATTAAAATTTAAACTCTAAACTTTTTCATGGAGAAGTATAGTTGATATCGTATCAATATTAACAATTTCAAATAAATTTACTACTTAGAAAAAGTATAATGTACGTTACAATGAACTTGATTGTCATATAGAGAATTGAGAATGTAAAAGAGGTTTCATGTTTTATCCAGTTAAATTTGATTTTGTATTGAAGTATCTCATTCACACTATGAAATCAATGACCTGACTTAATATTAGGTAGAGACAGATCAATGACTAGATTTCACAGCAGCTAAACTACGGAGCAAGGGACATAATAATTCATTGTTGTTGATAGTAACTCATTGCATTTTAACTTTTTGAAATCCAATACTACTATTGGCTCAGGTTTTGTTTGTTTTTAGATTGTTTGTGTTTTTAACTTTGGTTATATTTTTATCTCTATATTTCTTGTTAGGATGCATCGGGAAAAAGGGCATTTTGCATCCTTGAAGCAAAGTCCTGGTTCCTCTGGTTCGTGTGCTGGTCAAGATGGCACTCCAAATCCTGAATCTTTGTGAGTTTTAAACATAGTGGTTCTTTTGTGTGTGTGTGTGTGTGAGAGAGAGAGAGGGAGAGAGAGAGAGAGAGAGAGAGAGAGAGATATTTGTGAATATATATAATTTTATTTAAAATCTTTTAATTTCTTGTCTTTTAGACGTAAATGCACACATTGTGGAGTCAGCGAAAAGGATACTCCTGCAATGCGTCGTGGGCCAGCTGGACCAAAAACTTTATGTAATGCATGCGGCCTCATGTGGGCCAACAAGGTTAGTCATTTTGCTAACAAGTATGGTTTTGATGAAATGTTTGATTCAGCTTTTGTACTTCATTTGAGGAACAACAGCAGTATATGTCTTTTCCAGTAGTGGGGTTGGCTGCATAGGTCAAATGATGTTTTTGTGTTATGTGCAGCAGTACTTTTTTTATATATAAGCCACTTCCTAAAAATTATCAGCAACTGTTTTGGATTTCTTTAACTTCCACTACTATTCTTTAAATTATTGTCATCATTATCTTTCGTGGAGCCACTTCCCACTTGTATGGGAGCTTCCTGGAGCTTTATAATTAATGCCCTTACGCCTTAGCAGCGGCAAACCAGAGATGTTTTCTGATTCTATGAATGTTGGTTGCATTATTTATGCTTCCTTATTACTTTGTATTTCTGATACCTATACTTTGTATTTCTGGTGTGCATCTTGCAAATATTTTTATCTTTTTTGAATCTGCTTCTTAACTCTGACAGGGGACACTCAGAGATCTCAGGAAGGGGGGAAGAAATCTTTCTGTTGAGCAAAGTGGTCTGGTATGTAAAATGGAGCATTTAATGTTTTCTTGATATTTTTTCCTTGATTGGAAGCCAGTTGCAAATGCTAAGTGGGATGAGCTGTGCACACAATTTTAATAATCAGTTTGAAATCAAATTTGGTGATTGATTCATTTAAACTATTGAGTTTGCAGTATCTTAGGCGTTTTTTGTTAGGAGAGGAAACATATTATCTTATGGTGATGGGAAAATAAAATGAATTAGAAAACAGAGATAAGGAAAAAGAATACAACTAATTAAAAAACTCTGACATGTATTTACAATATGTATAATAAAAAATTTCAAATTATATGTTGGTAGTTACATTAAATGCCTTTTATCAACATTTCCAATTAAACTTTCATGAAAATGGAACAAATAAACCAATGACCTGTTTATGCTTTTGATTGTCACATAGATGGAAACACTTTTCATTGACATGAAAATAAATTTTGTGTATTCTTTATGGACGATTTATTTTTTATTTTTTTTTACAAGGTGGAGGATTTAATATTAACATTGTAGTTTAGTAGAAGACTTTTAGTCAAAAAAATAATTAGTGTAAGACTTGGGTTTAAATTATTCCTAACCTTAATATTAAAACCTTTTTAAAAAGGAAAATGCTAAATAGTGCACCTGGTGCACTAGTTAAGCATATAAATAGAGAAATTATGTCTTGAAATTCGTGCATTCAATATATTGAAAATGAAAAAGTTGTCTTTGTCAACATTAACTTTATGCTTTATTTCTATTTTTTGTATGCTTAACAAGTGCACCGGGTGCATGACCCTTTTTAAAAAACATTTCAAAACAAACCAATATATTTTTAATAGCTTTTCCTGAAAGTCTTTGTGGCATAAATTGTTAGTTCAGCTTAATTACATCAAAGTCCTAAAACACCCTATCAACTTGAATGTAATTTGCAGGACCGTTCTATTGATGTCAAGCCTACTGTTCTTGAAGGGGAATTGTCTGTCATTGAAAATGAACAAGTAAAACTCTTTAACATATTGCAAGTTCATTCTAATATCTGTAATTGTTCTATTTGCATAAAACTTTTATTGTATGTTCAGGGTATTTTGGAAAACCCTTCCAAGGCCGTTGCTGTTGAAGGTTCAAATAATCATGCATTAAATCCAAGTGATGAGGTAGTTTTAAACTTGTATTTCTTTATTCTCTTAATTCAATTTCGGGTGTTCAATCACCTTTTCTTGGGTATTGACAACACCTAAGCTTCTATTCTATTCAGGAGTTGCCTGAATCTGCAGAACACCTTACAAACACACTGCCATTGGTAATTGATCATTCTTCGGAAAATGAACAGGTATTCCTATTAAACTTCCTGTTTTACAATCTGTCTAAATGACTCGTATTCACAACTCACATAACTATACCAGAGCTACATCTATGTTCAAGTAGCCCCGCTTGAACTTTACCAATGAAACTTGAAATGGAGCGTCTGGTACATTTATAAATGTATGAGTTGTGTGAGTAAACTAGCATAATCCTCCATCAGATGCGTTTGAGTTGCTTCTTACATGAGGCTCATTTGACTAACAGGAACCCCTGGTTGAGCTTTCGAATCCTTCAGATACAGGAACGTCTAATCCTTCAGATACAGATGTTGACATTCCTGGAAACTTTGATTAGAAGGTACAAAGTATTCATAATGCGGATGTTTAAGACAATGATCATTTGTAGGATATTCTTCATGTAGATAATCCCTAGAAGCAATGATATGAGACAATTTGGAAAGTTGGGTAATGGCTTATATGACTGTAACAGTCAGATGAAGTGGTAATCCTACCAAGGGTGGAGAAGCTCTGCTCTTCCTCCAGCTTAACATTTCTGCAGGGACTAAATTGAGGGTTCGAACCCGCTTTCACGCACAAGTTAACTTCAATTTATAAAAATATAATAATTTGGACTTTAATCTACAAATATGTGTATGTTGTTTTTGCCATACTATATTAATTAAAAATATCAAGAGGGATTTTTGCTCTACGGAATAGGATAATCTCTTATGGTGTGAATAATCACATAAAGTTCGTGTAAAAAGTAAACTAATTGAGACCATAGTCTTAAGTCTCGCATGTTAGTTGTTTCTATAAAGCAATTGAGGTCATAATCTTAAGATAAAACTAGTAAAATATATGTGCATTCACACGGGTTTGTTGATTTTCATTTGATGCTCCCTCCGGTTTGAATATAGGCAAAAGATATATTTTAGGTTCATTGTATAAAGAGTAGTGATATATGTACAACTATGAGTATTTGACAACTTGGGACAACTTTTTGTTTCTTCTTCTTTATGTGACAAAAACAATAAAAAAAAAGGGATGAAGAGAAAGAGTAAAAACATAATGTGAGTATGAGAGAGAGTTGTTTAAAAAGTTGTCCCAATTTAGATGTACAAATATCATTTCTCTTGTATAAAACATATAGTTGGACAATAAAATAGTTTTTTTTTAATAAGCTAAATTAACCCATCCAAATTGGCACCAGAGAGAATCGAACATAAGACCTTAAGAGGAGCACATTCTTAGGTCTCAAGCCAATACCACTAGACCAACTTAAGTGAGTTGACAATAAAATAGTTTAGATACATATTTTATGCAATGAACTTAAAATGTGTTTTTTTCTTGGAAATATTTTATTTTTCTTAATATATTAAGATAAAAATATAGAATAAGATATTTAAATCAAATAAACCTATTATGCACTTTCAAATAAAACTTATTAAATCAATATAATTATTTTATTAAAGTTATTGTCTCGTATATACTTTATCATAAATTATATCTAAATTAGTTCAAGAAGTTTTAACTTTAATTAGAAGGTACAATATTAAAAATGGTAAATAGGTGTTTACCCCCGCAAAGTAGACGAGATATGGTTTACCCCCTGAAAAAAATTTCGTTGAGATTCTCCCCTTGCAAAATTTTTTTTCCTGGATTCCCCCCCCCCAACGCACGGGAAAAGTTATTATGCATAAGGTTATCCTTATGCATGGTACATAAGTCAATAACACCCATTAGATTGAGCATCCACATGTAATAATCCTAGCCAATTTAAACTCACACACTCACACCTAATCTCACACCCCCCAAATTTCTTGCGCACCCCCCCAAATTTCTAATGTACCCCCAAATTTTTCGTGCACCCCCCCATATTTTTCGTGCACCCCCCAAATTTCTCGTACACCCCCTAAATTTCTTGTGCACCCCCCAAATTTCTCACGCATCCCCCGGATGACTTGTGCCCCCAAATTATTTTTTTGTCCCCACACATTTCTAGCCTAAACCATTTTGCTGTGGGAATGGTTTCACATATATACACTCCAAAATCATTAAGTGCATAAGAAGGTTTTGAAGTACAGCCTATAATTAGAATAATTTTTTTTTTTTTTGGATACAATTATAATCATTATTTAAAATCATTTAACAATAATTTTGGTTTCTTATATAAGACAATCTAAACCATTAAATCACAATTATTGTTTTTATTCTAATTATAAGGTTGTACTCCAAAACCATTTTATGCACCTAATGATTTTTTATTACAACCATCTGAAACCATTCCCACAGCAAAATGGTTTAATGGTTTTTTATTATAATCATTATTTTTTAGTTTTTTTGGTACAATTATAATCATTATTTAAAACCATTTAACAATAATTTTGGTTTCTCATATAAGACAATCGAAACCATTAAATCACAATTATTGTTTCTATTTTAATTATAGGGTTGTACTCCAAAATAATCTTATGCACTTAATGATTTTTTAGTGCATATCTCTTAAACCATTCCCACAGCAAAATGGTTTAGGATAGAAATGTGGAGGGGACAAAAAAAAATTGGGGCAAAAGTCATATGGGGGTGTGCGAGAAATTTTGGGGGTGTATGAGAAATTTTGGTGGTGCATGAGAAATTTGGCGGGTGCACAAGTAATTTGGGGGGTGCACAAGTAATTTGAGGGGGTGCACGAGTAATTTGAGGGGGTGCACTAAGTGACTTATGCATGGTGCATAAGGATAACTTATGCATAATAACCAATCCCCCAACGCACACCGTGGCAGCTGACCGTGACAGAATCTCCACGCGTCAATGCCACGTAGGAAAATTTAAATTAAAAAAAAATTATTGTCACATCAATTAATGATTTATTTTTTTTAATGAATCTCCCTCTAGTGTTTTTCACCCGTCCTTTATCCCTCTATGCCACTGAAACGGTACATCTAATAAAATCCAAAAATCAAATCGAAAATTAATTGATGAAGGATATGGGTTGGCAAAAACAAGTTCAACAAAATTGGAGATGTTGTTTTTCATTCTGATTTAATTTATTTTTTGGAAAATCAACAAACAAACAAAATTCAGATCTAAAAAACAGTGGGAAAGAGAGAGTGATGCTGTAAGGAAGAGAGATGCAAAAACCTCACTCTCAAAAACCTCACTCACTCTATGGAAAATCTGTCTTCTTCTACCTTTTTCATCTCCCTCACAACAACATCACCTTAAAACTTAAACCAAAACCCAGAAACCTTTTTTTGTTTTTTTTTCTTTACTTTTTCAGATCTATGTTTTTAAAATTACTACTATAAGTTGTGAGAATCACACACAGTTGCGAGAGAAAAAAGTAATTTCGTTGGTCCATATTCCAAGCAGCGCCTGTTGTTGTTGTTCTTGTTTCTGCGTTTTTGTTGTTCTGGGATTTTTTTCAAGAATAATCACAAATCGATTAGGCAGCGCTTGTGGCCGATTCTGCGTTTCTGTTTCGTAATCGAAACTCAAACACATTGATTGTTGTTGTTCTGTGTTCTATGTGTTTCTTGTTTCGTTTATGTTGTTCTTGGTTTTGTTTCAAGAAACTTTCTCTTTGATTTTTTTCCTTTTTCAAGAACACATATCTGGGTGTGTTAATTCCTATTTTGTAGTAGTTGTTGTTAACCCCAAATCACAGAAAATCAACAAACAAATCGAGGTTTATATGTTAATTCTATTTTAGTCAATTCCTTTTTTGTTAATTCCTTTTTTTGTCGTTCAAAGGTTGTTTTAAGCGTTGGGTTTATCCATTGACAACGTCTTTGAGAAATTTCTCATGATTTTGGATTGGAGAATGCAATTTTGTTTCTAATAACATATATTTCTAATGGTTTTTTATTTTAGGAAGATTTTTTTTTAGTTTTATTAAAAAAAGAAAAAAATCATTAATTGACGTGGCAATAATTTTTTATTTTTTATTTAAAATTTCCTACGTGGCATTGACATGTGGAGATTATATCTGCCACATGGAGATTTTGTCACGGTCAGCTGCCACGGTGTGCATTCGGGGGGAATCCAGGATTTTTTTTTTGCAAGGGAGAATCTCAAAGAATTTTTTTTCAGGGGGGTAAACCAGAAATCGTCTACTTTACAGGGGGTATACACCTATCTACCCTATTAAAACACGATAAAATTCAATTTATTGATTTGTGATAAGCATTTGTCTCATCATCATGTATAAAAAAACCTACCATATACCTCAATATTTTTTAAATTTTTTTTTACAATTTGATTTTACTATAAAAAAAAAAAAAAGAAACATTAAATTTTTGGCTTAATTGTAGTTTTGACTCCACGAATTTCAATTTTGCAATTTTGAATCTCTAAGTTTCACAATTGTTTGATTTTAGTGTCCAAAGTTTCAATTGCTCAATTTAGGCCTCCTAAGTCTACCCCGATTTGTATTTACTAGCTCCCCGTTGATTTTTTTGACTATAAATTGATTATGTGTCATTTTAAAATCATATAAGAAACTTTAAAATAAAACACAATTATTTTTAAAATTTCAAAAATGGTTTAAAATTAAAAAAACATTTATAAACAAAAATGTTTGTTTTAAAAATATGTATTAATTATTGTTTTAAAAAAACAGTTCATAAAAAAATTTGCAAACTATTCTTTTAAAATTATTTTATAAACTTCGTATAATAAAAACTTGTTTTATAAGTTATTTTGTTATAAAAAAAAATCATTTATTTTTAATTTTAAAACACCATTTTAATTTTAATTTATTTCAAAATATTTTTTATATTTTAAAATTGGGAGTCAAAAATCCATTTAAACTTAAATTTTACATATGGAAAATGCTAACTAGTATTTATTCAATTATATAAAAATTAATATTTTTATTAAATAAGATAATGATGGAAAATTTTAATGTGAGTTTTTTTAGGGTAAAAAATTAATGGGGATGTATTAAATTATATCGACATAACAATTGAGTGTAATTTTAACATAAGACGGGAGAGTAATGTGTATTAAATTATATCGATTACACTCCTCTCTCTTGAGAATTGCTTAAATTATATTACTCTCGCCTCTTATATTAAAATTACACTCAATTGTTATATCGATATAATTTAATACATCCCCATTCATTTTTTACCGTAAAAAAACTCACATTAATTTTTTCCATCATTATCTTATTTAATAAAAATATGCCGAAATTGTTAGGCCGGACGTCGTGACCCGGGTTCGAACCCGGGATCTCATAATTATGTGAGTTTAATTTCCAGTGGATTACCACTTCAACTAATACTAAAAAAAATATATTAACTTTTATATAATTTAATAAATACTAGTTAATTCCATTAATTTTATAAGCACTTTAAATTTCCATCAATTTCAGTTAGAGTGTGTTTGGTAAGACCAATAAAATAGTTTATAGCTAATGTCTTATAGCTTATTTAAGCTAAACGATCTTATAACTTATTTATTAGCATTTAGCTTATTTTTCATACGCTATTTCAATTAGCTTATGAATTTATAATTTGTAGTTTATCATTTTTTCTTTCATTGTTACCGTTATTGTTCTATCTGAACTTTAATTTTATACTTTATTATTTATTGTATAATTTAAAATAAAACAAATGCATCATTATGTTTTAACTCTTTTTTTGATAAAATACTCCTACCTTTTTTATTATATAATTATAATCAGACCTATAGATAAATCGTTATTTTTTATATAATTGGAACATACCATCCTTTTATCTAAATTCTATAAATAAATGAAAAGAAAATATTTACGATTAATTTATCTAAATTCTATTAAATCCCCACATGTAAAAGTATTTATATCCAATATTAATAAATAATTTGGTGTTAAAATATTTAGTCAAATTAAAAAAATAAATAGTATATATATATATATATATATATATATATATAGATGACATATTTTTTTAAAAAAATTATTAGACATTGAGTCATCCAGTTTAATATGTGGATTAATAATTTTTATGTCATTAAATATATTAATATTTTTTGTTGTCTTGATGTTTTATTTGCATCCTTTTGTAAACTTTTATAGTTGTTTTTGGCACACCTTATGCTGAGGGGTTTGGTCTACCTATTTCAGTGGTTATTTATACTTGTTCAAAAAAAAAATCTTTCCAAATAGTACAATAAATTGGTGGCTTCTAGGATGAGGGAGTCATCAAGTCCCTCACCGGTGTACCATTAAAAATATACCATAGGATCTATTAAAACGATTGAATGGCTCAGATTTATTAAAAAGTAAAGAGTAACACGTAAGACTTCGCTCACCCAATTCAATCCCTTCATTGTTTATCTCTTTCCTTGTTATTCAATCTAATTTCTCTCTTTGCATTCTGTGTTCTTCATCATCCAAGCACAATACAATACACATTGAGTCAAAATAAAGAAAGAACAAAACACTACTTTTTTTTGTCACCTCTTGAAATTTCCCCCAAAATAGTTGATTTTTTTTATTCTGTATTTTCTTTGCAATTTTCAATTCATGTTTACTTGTTGGGGATTTACACTCAACATCCTAAAAACGAAATCCAACTTGTAATCCGTTTTCTACGTCGCCTCTACAAAAATCCAACTTTCAGATCTAAATTAATTCAACCTTACAGAAACTGAAAACTGGTTTGATTAATTTAACGACACACTTCTTTTGCGGATTCAGCACAGTTTTTGGAGCGAGGGAGAATGAAAATTGAACGACAACAAAATTGAAGTGAAGAAGACAGCAGCAAAGCAATGACGACGATGAAGCTAAGTGGCGGAGACGAAGCAACAACAACAGGGATCTGGCGGAGACGAAAATAAAGACGCTGGTGGGGAATGGGGAAGAACGAAGACGGAGAGAGGAAGGAGGAGTACCAGATTTTTATGATTGTGTGTGAACATGAGTACATGTTTTAATCCTAATATTAGCAAATCTGATCTATTGATTTAATCTTACGGTTTATTTCAAATGACTCACCGGTGAGGCACTTGGCAGCTGGTACACCTTAGACGCCACCCAATAAATTATCTCCTTAATATACTAAAAGGAGGACGGCTTTTTCCTATTGCAAGTGTAAAACCCTAGCACCTTATGTCACCTATTATGTCATGGTGATGTAAAAATCCAATGTGGACTACTTAACTCTAAGCACATGTCTTTGTGTGACCCACATGTATACCACATATATGCCACATATATGCCACATTAGCCCTATTTTTGGTTTGGCCAATAGTTGCTACACATGTCTATCAATTTTATACACATCACTTAATACATATGGCACATTCACTATTCAACCAAGTGTTATTTTCTTCTATATATTATTCCATCATATGATATGGTTTCCTCTTCAATGCTTTTGATTGGCTCATTTATATAATTACTATTCATGTAATCACTATTCATGACATCATACATTGTACCAAGCAAGCATTGTATTTACAACCTTTTGTTTGCTTGATCTTTCAAAATAATAATTTGACTTTGCAATGTAAGTAATATGAATTTGACTTTGCAATGCAAGTAATCTTCTTAATATACTAAAAGCTCATATGTGTGAACATGTCATATGTATATGTGGCAAAATTACTATTCAACTTCACACAATTCCATTACTATACTGTTTATGCATATGCTTCGTTGCTTGGAAATCAAACACCACTTCCTTCCATCATTACATCTCCATTTGTTTTATTGGTCGCTTTTTTCATGCAAGATAGTTCCACATGTATAGAACCACCTCCTTCCATCATTTCTTCTCCATTTGTTTCATTGGTCACGATTTTTCATACAAGCAATATAGGTACACATGGATAGTGTAATTGTTGTGACATCAAATAATCATGACATTGAAAATTTCTCATTACATAAATAGGTACACATGGATAGTGTAACTGTTGTGACATCATATATCATGGCATTGGAAATTTCTCATTACATCTAATTGGCCTTTCCTTGCTTGCACTGTCAAACATGAATTGGAAAAATAAACCAGCCAATGCATGCCTTCCAAGCCACTATTATCTCATTTCATTTTTGCCCTTATTACACTTTCATTACCACTATATAAACTGTTTTCCATTGAGCAGCAGTGAACCAAACAATCCCTCTTTGCTTGCAACAATCCCTCTCTGCTTCTTGATCCATCTTTTCCTAATCCTGGAAGTAGCCATCAAAGGAAATTAATCCTGTTACAACAAGCATGGGCACAAAACTAACCCCTAAAACACGGATTGCACAGATCCAAGAGAAAGAAAAAAGGCAAAACAATAACAGGAACTAAACAAGGTATGATATTATAGGATTATAAAATCAAATAAGATATAAAATTGATAAAGCAAGCAGTAACTAAGCAAGGTATGATATTATAGGATTATAAAATCAAATAAGATATAAAATTGATAAAGCAAGTAGACTAACCGTGGCATTGGTGCAGCTAAAGCTGCATAATTTTCCATACAAGATCTTATGCTGAAGTCACCTCTCTCATGTTAGGTTGATGACCCTTTTCCCACCATTTCTGAACTTTCCCTATTCTAAGTGTCATCTGCAAAATTTCACAGAAACAAAATCAATTAGCAAATTCCCTAAAAGTTCTTGATCCATCTTTTCCTAATCCTGGAAGTAGTCATCAGTATGATGAATTTGTTTACTGCAATTTATTTTCATTTAGTATATTATATAATATTACTAACAAATGTTTTTTTTTTCAGGATGCATAAGTGAAAAACAACAGGTATGATTTTATATGTATTAATCATGTAACATCGTTCATATACAATATCTTTATAAATAACATTATTTTCTTTTCTTTTTGTTATTCATAACTGTATAATTTTACACATGAGGATGACTGAAGAAAAAATAATCAAAAATAAAATAAATAAAAAAGGCTGCAACAATTATTTTAGTTTAAGTTTATAAAAAAAAAATTAAAAATTGGTTTAATTTGTTACAAAAAGAAGACAAATAAAAACTGTGTAACCAAGAAAATAAAAAGCTCTCTCAAAAAAGAAATAACAAAAGATAAGTGGATACATTACAAAGAAGTATAGAAGAAGAAAAAGCGACTACAAAGAACATGAAGAGTACACATCACTGTACTTTTTTTTCCTGTCTTTATATCTACTTTTATCTTTCACTTCTATTAACTTTAGAACTTGCAAAATTGAAAAGAAAAAAAAAATCACATTGGGTTATGATCTATTTCAACAAATACATTACAACTTAAGGTATATAACTTTGTCTACGGAATCACATTGCTAACTCTCCTAACACCAAATTGATTTTTAAACCCTAAATATAATAGTGTAAAACCATTCACTCCATACAACAATCAGAATCAAATATTTGTGACATGAAAAATGGAACAATTTCAAAATAAAAACTAAAACAAAAAGATATTAGTCTTTACCGGGCTAGAGCTTACATTCATACCATGAATCTCAGAACAGCCATGCACATTGTTAGGAATTGGGATGTATAATAAATAGGAAACTTAATAATTAACATGGAAGCACATACCTTCTACCATTTAACTGCAGCGCCACTGCCTTCTAAGTTTATTCCCCTTGGTACATAAATAACATCTTGATCTGGAATCTGAATAATTTCAATAAATATTCACCATGTAAATACCAAAGATATAGAACCAATTCTTTTTTATTTATGAACTTATTTAGTACCAAAAAAAAAATTAAGAGAATATCTTTATTTAAGTCTTCATAAAGGATTGTTACATAAAAATATATCACATCCAGACAATAATAAACAAATTAAATAAGTCTTTATAAAATATTTGTTAATTTATAAATCAAACATACAAGGAGATGTAAACACTTAAAAAAAATTATTTATCAGAATCTAGATCTAAAATAATTAGTACCACCACTCTAACAACCAAAAAGGAGATATAAACACTTCAAAAAAAATATTATCAGAATCTAAATCTAAATAATTAGAACCACCACTCTAACAAAAAAATAAAATAAATCATTTCATCAAAATAAAAAAACAACAATAGAAACAGCAGAAGAAGAATCACGGTAGAAACAAACCAACACGACCACAAACACCTCTCATCTTTATACTAAAACTCATTTTTTGGGTTCAGATTAGTAATCGGGGAGGTGAGATTCGAATTTTGGTGTTGATTTTGGTGAATTTGGGTTTTTCTAGGGTTTTATTGGGATTTTCCGGTGAAGATGGCAGCCGGCCGGCCGGCGATAGTACGAGAGGTGGTTGGCCGGATTATGGAATTGGATGAAGATTATGAACATCCTTGAATGTTCTTGAGAGAATAGAGAAGTTGAGAAAAATTGGGTGAAGAGAGAGAAAAGCAAGGAGGAAATGAAATCAGACAGTGCAGGCGTTCCCCCCTTTGACACAATCTAATCCATCTGAAAAATCAGACGGTCCCTGTTAACCCTGAAATCAGACAGTGATGTATTCTTGACTTGGTTATAATATGTTTTTGTTATCAAATTGTGCTTCTAATATTTTTGTGGCAATACTTTAATATATTATTTATTATTGTAATTTAGTGGAAGGGGTGACTATCAAGTTTGGTGTAACAAACCCATCCAATAATAATGTCACCAATAAAATTTTAATTTATAGGCAGATGACTATTTTTTATCGTCAATAAAAGTTTTAAAGTTAGAAAGAGATGATAATTTGATCGCCAATAAAAGTTTGTGGCAAATATATACGACGTTCCGCAAAACCCGTTTTTACCTTTTTGTTTAGTATGTGTATCTTTGTTGTTTTCGGGCCAGATGTATCGTTCAAGTTTAGTTTGAAACAACACTTAGGAGGAATTAAGTGATGATATATTGATATTGTTATTTTACTTCAACTAAATCAAATGGAGTTTGCTAAATTTTTTGATAATTCACGGGGAGATGACAATTTTTATTGCTGATGCGCCGACCATATCTAAGGGAGACAATTTGCTATAACTTAATGTGTACATTTTTTATTTATATGGTTTGGCGTTCCGGCGAACCCGTGCGAAGCACGGGCATACAGAGCTCTCCTTTCATAGGTGTCCGTACAACATTAATTGCACCAACAACGTCTGGGGGACATAAGACTTTCTATCAAGCGGAACAATATTTTATGTTATAAATTCTCTCTTTGTATGCATTTGAATTCTATTATCTTATCTTTTGATGTTATCATGGACTTTGTTATCTTAAAATCATGTATCTCTTTGTATGCATTTCAACTTTTATTTATATTATATATTTTATTGTCCTAATTTGCTATATCTTAATGTTTACATGTTTGATTTATATGGTTTGGCGTTCTAGCGCGGACCCGTGCAACGCACGGGCACACGACTAGTGTACCTAAAACATAAATAAAATTTCATCACAAAAGTAAAATAAATTTTAACCAAATAAAAAAAAAATTACTCCAATATTTATGAAACAAACTTAGGAATCTTTCTCTTCCTCACAACCGAACCATCGTTTGTAATCTGCAACAGAAAGAAAAAACGACACCATTCTCATCACTCTCCTCTTTTTCATTGGCATCAACAACATTCATCATCATAACCACTCTTCTCTCTTATTGCTCTGTTTTTTTTTACGAGGTTGATATTCATTTATGGATTTGGGTGCTATCTTCCTGAATCAACATATTTTCTTCTTAATCTCCTCCATCTTCATTAACCTAAATTCGTGAACCCAAATTCAACATTCTATACCCAGATCTGTTAATCTAAATTCGTAGAACCTATTTTTAAAACTGGAAAAGAAATTACCAAAAGAGTTCTTGATGTTAACGATGTTGTTGAGGAGGTGACAAGTTTCCAGAATGGAGAGGTGAGTTGAGTATGTTAGAAGGGAAATGTTTTTTGGTAAGAAAATTTAAGGAGAAGAATTGCAAGAATAAATCTCCACCCTTGATTACATCCATAACCACTCATGTTTTCCACTAAAAAAGAGATTAAATGACATCATCCTTTAAGATTTTGCCATGTGTTAATTCTTGCATTTCTTGTGTAAAAATTTCATGCTAAATAGCAATGCTCATGTTAGAATAGGAAAATATCTTTTAAGATATGCATTACTTTTATAATTTAGTTTGTTTAGAAAATAGTTCAATAATTAGGTTTGGTCTATGAAGCACTGACACTTCTCGAATTAGGCGTGTCCATGTCAGTGTCCGACATGACACCGACACTTATGATTACATTGAATTATATCATTTTCTCAAATTGTCATCGGTGTCGACGTGTCAGTGTCCGTGTCGTGTCCGGACATATTTTAAATGGAGTAACTTATTCTCAAGTAACTTATAAAAACTTATATAATATGATATGATGCAAAAGATACACTAAACAAATATGTCCGATGTTGTTTAGGTATGTTCAATAATATTTTAGTATGTTTCCAGTGTCTTTTGTGTTACTCCATCTAATCCTGAATATAAAAAATAAGTTAAAATTGAATTATAAAAACTGATTTATCATAAATTGTTTGATAAACTTTATTTCTTTTATTTTAAAAAGTGTTAAAAGTTATTTATTAGTTGTTTATCAATAATAATAGGCTTAATAGATCTTTAGGTCCCTGTATGTTTTCGAATTTGCAAATAAGTCCCTGAATGTATAAATTTTTTTGGTTTTAGTCCCTAAAGTCAAAATCCGCAGGAAAATTTGCAGTTTTTGTGAAAATTTTTCTTCAGATTTTCCTGCGGATTTTGACTTTAGGGACTAAAACCAAAAAAATTTGTACATTGAGGGACTTATTTACAACAAAACAAGATACAGGGACTAAAACAAAAAATTCACGAACATACAGGGACCAAAAGATCTATTAAGCCATAATAATATTTTGACATCGGTGTAACTTATATTTTCTTGATGCATTATTTTTTCTCAAGTTACTTATGATTAACATCGGTGTCGGACATTTTTTTTTTGAACATTAACCTTGGTGTTTAGAACCAAGTGAATATATTTAAATTTAAATTAAATATCTTAAATAAGTTAAAATTGAATTATAAAAATTGATCTATCATAAATTGTTTGGTAAACCTTACTTCTTTTATTTTAAAAAGTGTTAAAAGTTGTTTATTTTTTATTTTTTTTATTATAATAGGGTTAAAAGTTATTTTGATAATATGATAAAGTTATTTTGATCATAAAAAAACTTATTTAAAGATGGAGTAAAAAAAACTTATTTAAAGATATTAATAAGATGAATAATAGTAAAGTTGTTGCAAAATAACTATTATCACCTTATTTTGAAACTCCTTTATTAGTATTTTTTTTTTTTGAAATATAGAAGTTGTTTTTTTTTACTAGAGCTTTTAAAAACTATTGTTTGGCCTAGCTTCTTACTTCTAAGAAAAATGAAGAGAAAAAAATATAAGGCAAAAAACGATACCTTGGTGGACAAGATTTTTCGAACCGATCCGAATCCGACATAACCGATAAAAGAAATTGAATATTGGGTGGTAGTGGGTCGGGTCACAGGTTAAACTGGTGAACAAATTTGGGTTTAAATGGATTGTGACGTACGGGCTCGGATTGGATTTTCAGGTCCAACGAAATCTGAATACGACCGAGGAAGTAACTTTTATGACTGCATAGTATAACTACTCTAGTAGATAATAAGAGTGATTTTGACTAAAAGTTTAGGTGAATTTTTCTTTCCACTTATTTATATTTTCAATGAGTTGCTTCTACACTTTCCACTTGTCGAACTCGTCTCATATTTCCATGATTTCATCATGTTCATCATCCAGAGTTCTCTCAAACTCGTCTACAGGGGCGTCTCTAAGTTTTTGGAGACTATATGCAAAATGTAAAAGTGGCTCTTTTTAATAATAAAAAAAGCATAACTTTTTTATAAAAAAAAAACCCATCACCAATTTAAATTGCAACTAATATAAAATCTGGGCTTGGACCTTACAGTGTTTCAATACAATTATTATTTACAGCCCCTTATTTACTAATACTACTATCATATAATTTTTTTTGAGACCCTCTATTTTTGGAGGCCCTATGGAACAACTCATGTTGCACATGGGCTTGGGCCGCCCCTGCTCGTACTCACACCTCATCCCTCTACGACGAAATTTTCTCATCCCACCCCCCATGGTTCTTCCCCCCCCCCCCCCGGATTTCCCTTTTTACCCTTATAAAAATATAGTTCGGGCTCTACGTTCCGAAATAATTTAAAACCTTCAAACTGGTTCGGGACACCTTTTCCGAACCATATTTCGGGGACTAGAGCCCGAAACAAGACGTTATATTTCAGAAAACCAGCTCACTTCCTCTCATTCATGTCAAACACTCAATCTCTCATTCTCTTTGGTTCCAAACGCGTTTTTCATCATTGTTGGCTCAATCTGGCGTTTAGGAGGCTATCTAACGGAATCAACACTCACTGATACATCAACATAAGGTAAATTGCGTTTCTAACCGATTAGATTTTGTATATTTTAGCTTTGAATTTACTGATGCACCTAGGTTTCCGAAATTTCTGACATGGTGTTGTTCGGGGAATGTTTTCCGAAAAAAGGGACAAACTATTTCGGAAAATACGGCCCGAACTTATACTTAGAAAAAAATTTATGTTTTCCTTCTGCACTGCTACTGCCAAATTTTTTTTTTCTTCCAAATTTAGGAAGATTAAATGTTTTGATTTGCTTAATGGTTATTATTAATGATATGTTTAATGATTATAGCTTAGATATTCGAGTTTAAGTTCCATATGTTATTTGATATGAATTGTAGTTGATATTGATTTTTTTGTTGTTGTAGTTATGGTGGATCATAAATCTAGACAAGTAGTGCTTGGTATAGGTGTCTACGAAGTTGTGGGCGATGTTAAGCCTGTCAATTTTCATCAACCGCAAGAAGCACCTCTTGCTCTTCCTGCTCCTCCTGTTCCCGCTCCTCCTCCTGCTCCTCCTGAAAGTGGTCCTCTGGCAATACATTTTGATTCTAGCTCAAGTTTTTTGACGGAGCAAGCTTTCAAGACTCGCAATGATTTACTGAAGTGGGTTCGCGACGTAGCTGCTGGTTTAAAGTTTGCAGTTGTGATTGTAAACTCTGATTATGGTGATGGAAAGAGGAAGCAAAAGTTGGTTTTGGGTTGTGAAAGGGGAGGTGCCTACAAAAGAACTAGCAAGAAGATAAAGTTCGAAGAAACGGGAACGAGGAAGTGCGGATGCCCGTTTAAGCTCCGTGGTTATTTTTATAATACAACAAAGGATTGGCATCTAAGTGTTGTGAACGGCGTACACAACCATGAGTTTGATAAAGAGTTAGATGGCCATCTAGTTCAGGGAAGGTTGAAACCGGAAGAGAAGGAGTTGGTTGCCGAAATGACTAGAAACTTGGTTCCGCCTAGGAATATTATGTCTACAATGAAGAATAGAGATCCGAAAAATGTCACCCACAAGAAAATGGTTTACAATGCACGCCATAGAATGAGACAGAAAGAAAGGGGGCCGAGGAATGAAATTCAACATTTCTTTCAGTGTCTGGAGCAAAAGCAATATGTCTTCAAGTTTAGGCCGGATGATCTTGATGAAAATTCCACTGTTGTGAAGGACATATTCTTTGCGCATCCTACCTCTGTTGCGTTGTTCAACACTTTCCCTAGTGTTTTATTGATGGACTCGACGTACAAGACAAACCGGTATGGTAGGCCGTTGTTTGAGATGGTGGGATCGACGTCGACCGGGTTGACTTTCAATGTTGCATTTGCCTTTCTCACTAATGAGAAAGAGGAGAATTTTACATGGGCACTACAACATTGTCGGAGCCTATTGAGGAGTGAGGCCGTAGGACCGAAGGTAACGGTGACGGATAGGGATCCCGGTCTTATGAATGCGGTTGTTAAGGTCTTTCCAGATGCAACACCGTTGGTTTGTCGCTATCATGTTATCAAAAATGTGAACGCAAAAGCAAAGACCATGTGTAAAGGTAGAGATGGAGATGAAACGATCCACGCACAAGTCGTTAACATGGCGACAAATAGCTTTATCGCTATATTGGACGCGCAAACCCAAGATGATTATGCTGAGGCTGTTGTGGAATTTAGGAATGTTTGTGCGAAATGGCCAAAATTTGTTACCTATGTTGAAAAAACCATTCTTGACACCGACAAAGAAAAAGTGGCAAATGTGTGGACAAATGAGATTATGCATTTTGGGAATACTACAACCAACATGGCTGAGTCGGCGCACGGATTGTTAAAGAAGTATTTGCCCGATTGTAATGGTGATTTTGTGAAGGTTTGGGAGGCGTGTGAACAAATGTTGTTGATTAAGTTAAGTGACATAAAAACAAGTTTTGGTCACAGCTTGTCGGTTAAAGAACATAGGTATGGCGAGGAAAATGCTTTTCTGTACCCCTTGTTGTTGTTTAAAATATCTCGCAAAGCTTTGAACTATATTTTCCATGAGGCAAAAAGAGTAGTGGAATGTGGTTCGGATCCGAAAAAGTGTGGGTGCATTATTAGGAAATCATATGGTTTGCCTTGTGCTTGTGTAATTGCCAAGAAGATTCGCAACAGGCTTCCGATTAGACTTGATGAGGTCAATTCGCATTGGAAGAAGTTGACGATCGAGTTTGGTCAATTTGAAGATGATGTTGACGAAGAAGTTGAAGATGATTATGCGTGCACCGCTGAGTTTGAAGCAATTAAGGTTTGTTTTTTAATATTTTATAAAACTTTCATCGTTGAGTTTCTATGCAATGTTGTTTAATATTTGAATTTGTCGTTGAACTTGTCGTTGATTTTGTTGTTGAATTTCGTTGAATACTAATAATTTGTGTATTTTTTTTTTATTCTTTAGGAACGCTTGAAGGTTGTTGATGTGAGCATGAAAGCGGAGATAAGAAACAAGCTTCGACAACTTGCTTTTCCGGAAACAACGACTTTGACAAGTCCTGCCGTTGTTAAAAAATCAAGTGTCGTTACAAGAAGATCAAGTGGGGTTGAAAATTCGACGGCACGGGAGAAGTCATATTGGGAGCATGTTGATGCCCAATTTCCCGATTGTCAAAATTCACAAACCACTGCTGCAAGTTCTTCTCGGAAGGGAGCGAGAATTGGTAAATGGACTCCAAGCCAAAGCTCACAAGTTAGTAGTCCATTTTTCAAGCATATGCCTCAGTTCATGCAACCATATATTGAAGATTTTGTCGATGTGTTGGGTGACGGCTATTGCGGTTATCGTGTGGTTTCATTGCATGAAAATGGAAATGAGGATGACTATGAGCTGGTTAAGCTGAACATGATAAGGGAGATTAAAAACCATAGGAAATTGTATGAGAACGTGTTTGGTGGCAAGGCTCGTGTTGAGGTCATTATAGAAGCTTTGCACCCAGGTCCAAAAAGTACACGCCGCTCTGTAGCTCCTAAGGAAAAGTGGCTATCATTTCCGGATATGGGTCATGTGATTGCGAGTTACTATAACGGGATTGTAGTGGAGTTGACATCACCCGTTATCGGAGTTAGTGAGACTTTTTTCCCGCTTCGATCAAAACCACCAAGTAATCCGGAATCACGGATTTTGTGCTTAGGTTTGATTCCGGATCACTTTGTCCAAGTTAAGTTGAAACCCGGTGCTATTTTACCCAAGGCGTCGTCGGAATGGAGGCGATATTGTAATGATGACGCTATGGCCTGGGAGTATCCTTTCATGGATAGAATGTTGGTGTTCGAAGATTTGATCGATATTGAAAGAAAGGATTTAATCAAAAAGAGGAAGATTAAAGTTAAAAAAATTGTTGGCATTGGTTCTAGCAAGGACAATCCACTGACATGCTCTGACAGTGAGTGATTGTTTGGTTGTTGCAACATGCTCGCTTCTTTTGTATTCATGACTTATAATTTTTTTGGCAATATAGTTGTGAACTATGATGTAATTGCAAAGCGGCATGTATTTTGTAATATTTTATGTAATGAAAGTTATGTAATCGAATTATATCATGTAATCGAATTTACGTATTTTATATTTATGTTAAAGAATTTTAAGTATTTTGTTTGAATGTCTGGCTGGTTTCCTTTTTATAGGTACATTTGAAACTGTAAAATTATTACAGGCCCTGACTGTGTTTTGAGCTGTTCAGAACTTCTGCTAACTGTTATTTCGGATTCTATAGCCCGAAATATGGTTCGGCAAACGTTCTCCGAACTATTAAAAAGAAAAAAATTAAAAGGTCTGGGGCGAGGGGGATTCGAACCCCAGACCTTAGGTACACGCTTTCAAATACATAAACCAGTGTCTTAACCACTGGGGCGCAATGCCAATTCATTTATAATGTACACTTTTAAATAGATATAGGATATTTGAAACGTGATTATTATTATTTGTTGTAACTTATTAGTCATGAATATTATTATAACTTGTTATTATAAGTTATTATTAATTGTATTATTATTATTATTATAATAACTTATATTAATTTTTTTTTTTAATAATAACAACACAATTAATAATAATTTATAATAATATTATTTTTTATTATTATTATTTTTATAACTTATTATTTATTTTTTTATTATAACTTATTATTAATTGGTTTATTATTATTATAAATTATTTATTATTATAGATATAGCAATATTTGAAACGTTATTTTTTATTATTATAGGATATTTTATAACTTATTATTTATTATAAATTATTATTAATTGTATTGTTATTTTTTTAAAAATAAATAAAATAAATAAAAGTTATTATAATAATAATAATACAATTAATAATAACTTATAATAACAAGTTATAATAACAAAATAAATAATAAGTTACAACAAATAATAATAATCACGTTTCAAATATCCTATATCTATTTAAAAGTGTACATTATAAATGAATTGGCATTGCGCCCCAGTGGTTAAGACACTGGTTTATGTATTTGAAAGCGTGTACCTAAGGTCTGGGGTTCGAATCCCCCTCGCCCCAGACCTTTTAATTTTTTTCTTTTTAATAGTTCGGAGAACGTTTGCCGAACCATATTTCGGGCAATAGAATCCGAAATAACAGTTAGCAGAAGTTCTGAACACAATCTTATACCTGCAATAACAAATTATAGAAATGATAACATTGAAATATTTGGATGGAAACAAACACAAGCATAGTTTATTTAATTAAGGGGTTCAAAGGATTACAGAGACGCGTTAGCCATGTACATAACACAATGGCTACGATTGTTCACCGGAATTCATTAAAAACAAGTAAAACAAACATTAAAAACATTAAATTCTACGAGATGGTTTGAAGACATGGCAACGAGGGCTAGCTGTAAATTCATCAATCAGCTCAAATTTGAAAGTAACTAAGTCCCCTTCTTTGAATTGTTGGCTCTTTGAAAATTCACCCCAATTGTAGGCTAGTTTCGTGCGAAGCATGTCACCCAAGTTCAAAACACAGAGAGTCATTGTCACCCCATTATCACCACAGAGGTTGATGTATTCCAAATTATAGCTTCGAAGAAACTGCGCAAAATCAGAATGTAGTACCTGGAAGAACAAAAACAAAAAATTAGACAAGATAGTATGGTAAAGGGTTAGAAGCTATACAAAGTGAAATGACTTACTAGCTTAGGATTATCAACTCGCATGTTAGTGAGTTCGAACTGAAAAAAGTCAGTTTTCTTTGGTACCAAACTGCGGCTATGAAACGGTGGAATTGAAGCGGCACCGGCCAATTTTTTGAAGGATTTGACTCCAAAGAGATCATGACCAAAGTATTGTAAAACAACTTCAACATCATCCGGTAAATTGTGGAATTTTTTGAAACTCTCCCATCCTTCGTTCAATATAAGAGGATTCTCATAGTTCTTGTTCCACTTTAGCTTCTGGTGATGTTTGTCATTCTTAATCACTTTCCATGTCTTGCCAAGATAAGACCTATGCCTTCTTGCAAATGCAGTCTCAATCTCAGCATGTCCCTAAACAAATTACCAAAAAAAAAGGGATGTTAGGAACAACAACAATTGTGATGTAAAGAAAACTACTTGATGTTATATTGAAACTTACTTGATGAGATAAACGAACAATAGAAACAGTTTCAATGTTTTCAGCAGGTGCTACAACAAGGGTTGTGGAAGAGGAGGCCATACCTAAACAATAACTAAAACCTTTGTGTTTGTGTTAACTTAAGAATTTTGTGGCACTTGAAGAAGATGCAAATATATATAACCTAAGTGTTAACCTAGACATGTCATCAATAAAATTTTATATAAATATATAGGCATGGGAATATGTTGTGAAAATCAAATCAATGACATAGACATGTGATAAAGAGGCATGGGAATATGTTATCAAGAGGCATGACAATATGTTGAATATTGCCAAATGAATATTAGTAGGTGTGAGAATCTTGTGCTTTATCACATGGGGTTGCAGAGACATGAGAATATAGTGGAACATGGGGTTGCAGAGGCATGCACAATATATGTGCAAAAGCAAAGCATACTCCTCTGTCTACGTTTCAGCTTTTACTGCATATAAGTTGACTCATATTTCGGGCTCTATTCCCCGAAATATGGTTTTCGGAAAACGCGTGCCGAAATAGTCACAAACAAAAATTAAAAGGTCTGAAAATTAAAAGGTCTGGGGCGAGGGGGGATTCGAACCCCAGACCTTAGGTACACGCTTTCAAATACATAAACCAGTGTCTTAACCACTGGGGCGCAATGCCAATTCGATTATTATTTACGTTATCAAATAGATATAGCATTAAAACAGTATTTTTTTTAATAAAAACGATTACATTATAAAGAAAAACCTTACACTTTTTAATAAAAACAATTACATGAAAAATAAAAACCTTACACAAAATATAAAAACAATTACATGAAAAATAAAAACGTTACACGAAATATAAAAACGATTACATGAAAAATAAAAACGTTACACGGTAAATAAAGACGAGTAAATAACACTATGGATCCGCTAAATTAAATGAGCATTCTCCATCTTCTGGCCGTTTACACCTTGCAAGTATGGCATCAACAGATCTGGTCAGTTTGGCATCTAACTCGATAGGTCCCTTTGTGTTGTATTGGGAGTAAACTGAAAACATAGTACGGATATCCTCGTTTGTTTCAAGCTTCATGTTGGTGAAGGTAAGACTCCCATCAGACCCCATTGATGGCTTTCGATACTCGACGTTCGTGACTATTCTGTCATCGTTCGGATTAATGCAACAGCGATTAATTTCATCAAGTTGTTGTTTGAGATCAACCAAAGTTGCATCGACGAAGATCCGAAACATGTTTGGTTTTCCACCGTCGAAGTAAACTGCAGCAAGGTGAGTGTCTCTACGGTAACTTAGTGAGATATCCATTTTACAATTATTGTGGTATGAAACTAAATTGAAGCATGTCTATTTATAGAGGTTTGAAAGTGCCATCCTAACCGTTGAAATTTTCGGAAACGTTTAATAATAATAATACAATTAGTAATAACTGATAATAATGAAAATACAATTAATAATAACTTATAATAACATTTTTTATTTATTTTTATTTCGTGTAACGTTTTTTTTTTAATGTAATCGTTTTTGTGTAACTTTTTTTTTTAGATCGCACCGACACTTTGAACGGCTAGGATCGAACCGACACTTTGAACGGCTAGGATCGAACCGACACTTTGAATGGCTAGGAACAAACCGAAACTTTGCATGGCTGCAAATGCACCGACAGTTTGCATGGTTACAATTGCACCGACACTTTGAACGGCTATGATCGAACCGACACTTTGAACGGCTAGGAACAAACCGAAACTTTGCATGGCTGCAAATGCACCGACAGTTTGCATGGTTACAATTGCACCGACACTTTGAACGACTCAGATCGCACCGACACTTTGAACGGCTCGGATTTAATTGAAACTTTGAATGCCTATAAATACGGGTTTGTTTCATCAACCATAAATTCATGTATTTGAGAAATTTATAAAGATGAATAACAATAATATGAGTGCTTCCGATCGTTATGTTGCAGAATATTTAGATAAATGTTATGATTTCAGTATCAAGTTTCAAGGTATAGAAAGACCACTGAACGTCGAGCTGAAGAGTACGCTTACAACTCTACAAGACCTAAAAGACAGAATTGAATTCTTGTATGCATTTAAATATGCGAAAGAGCTAAGGATCCACAAAATTGCATTTTACGAATCTTACATTGATATTACAGAGGATAATGCTGGTTGGTTTGACGATCATATCAAGAAATATCATTGGGTAATTTTAGAAAATGACGACGATGTGCGTTTCATGTTTAACACCATCGAAGGTGATCCATCTCCATACCGTTTGAAATGCTCTTTAGAATGATTTTCTTCTTGTAAACCTTGTTGTTGTTGTTGTTCTTATTTTCGTCTTTTTATTTTTCTTGTAGTCGTCTTTATTTACCGTGTAAGGTTTTTATTTTTCATTTAATCGTTTTTATATTTCGTGTAACGTTTTTATTTTTCATGTAATTGTTTTTATATTTTGTGTAAATTTTTTTTTGTTAAATGTAATTGTTTTTATATTTTGTGTAAGTTTTTTTTTGTTAAATGTAATTGTTTTTATATTTTGTGTAAGGTTTATCTTTATAATGTAATCGTTTTTATTAAAAAAAATACTTTATTAATACTATATCTATTTGATAACGTAAATAATAAACGAATTGGCATTGCGCCCCAGTGGTTAAGACACTGGTTTATGTATTTGAAAGCGTGTACCTAAGGTCTGGGGTTCGAATCCCCCTCGCCCCAGACCTTTTTATTTAATTTAATAGAGTTCGGAAGACAGAACCCGAAATATGGTTCGGAATGTACAATCAGAACCATATTTCTGAATGTACATTCCGAAATACTAGGATATTACACAAATGCTGCAAATGCAACATCAAAAGTCAGAACAACCATGTTCTCAAACCTGCAATTGCAATATCAAGAGCCAGAACAAGCAATGCTGCCAACACAAATTTAAATGCGCGCACAAATTAATTTACGCAAATTTTTATAATTGAACATACGTAAATTAAAAACATAAATGTCATTACACCATAATTGTCAATTATACAAACACCATAATTGTCATTACATTCATCAAAGTTTAAAAGCGAAAAACCATAAATGTCATTACAAAAACCATCAAAGTTCATAAACACTAGTTAACATCTACTGCGTAGCTGATCGAGGAGGGGGACGGCGGTAAGGGTATTGAGGTGCACCCGGAGGTCTGCGCCTTCTTGAATAAACAACAGATGGGGCAACCATAGCAAGACAACGCTGCACAGTCTCGTATATCGGAGTCCCGGGCAACGCCTCACCATCGCTAACCGCCCGCTCAAGCTCAAGCCTTACGTTCTGACAGATAGCAAAATGATCCCTCACACCTTGGCTTGCTTGCTGCTCAACCAACACCTCCAAATGCGGTGGTTCAGGAGGCTTAGAATGTGCCTCTAATCGGAGCATCTTCGGATGTGAGACTTTGTAATACCATGCTATGTACCCAGGCTGATGGTCCCACAGGTTTTCCACTGCTGCACCCCGCATTTCCTCATCAATCAATCTCTCCTCCATATCTTCCATAAACACCTGGTCAATCTTGTCTACCGTCAGGCCGGAAGGAGCAGCTGCAGCAGGAGGTCTTGGAATGGTCTGAACATATCCAAATTGCCTCAGCACACGTTCAGGCAAATGTGTGTTTGTGTCGCCTCCGCACCTTAACCACCCAGAAAACCAACATTCGTCAATCAACGGCTTCACTTGGCGGTGTGCAGTATAGGGAATGTACACAAAGTCTGACATCTGCATGTTATCCAGATGCTCCCTATAAGCTGCCTGATCCCTATGTCCTTGCCCAGGCTCATACTTCGCATTATATGGAAGGGTTTCTTTCCAATTGGTAGCCAATTTCCACACACTCATTCTCGGCATGTGAGATATGACCCATCCCTGAAACAAACAATCAAACGACATTTATTAAGCACAGCAAACTTAATTTTTGTAATTAATAACTAAACTATCGGAGCATAAATTAGTAACATAAATTAGTAACCGTACCTGAAGTAATGACATGTATCCTGCCATTAGACCAATACGCTTCCCCAACTTCTTACAAGATTTAGCCATGTACGCCTGAAGATACACGAGGGCAGCAGCACCCCAGTTCCAGTTACCCACCTCCGCCAGGTCCTCAAAATACTGCAAATAAACAACATCACAGTAATTTTGGCTCTTGTTGCTGAAAATGGTGCAGCAAACCAAATACAACAAAAAGGCCTTGATACACTTTTCCCTGTAGAAAACAATCTCCTCCATAGGCTTCTTTTCTTTCTCCGCCGCCAATGCCGCATCCTTATTTTGGACGTAAATAGCTTGCAACTGATTGTACTTGATATGACATCCTTTTGTTTTTTTAAAATTCAGCAAAATAACTTCCTCCTCAACTCCCAAATGCCTCTTCAATAGATCCATCGCTTCGTCTCTCCTCATCCGCGAGTGGTGCAAGAAACGGCCAGTAATAGGAAGATGCAGCAAACATTGGATATCATCCAATGTGATGGCCACTTCACCAATTGGAAGGTGGAAAGTGTTTGTCTCTGGATGCCATCTCTCCGCAAATGCCGTCATCAGCCCGTGGTCGATTATGCTGTAACTCGTCCTCGTTAAACCCTCTAAACCCGTTGCCTCGATAGCATTCCAAAACCAGTCGTGAGCTCTAGTCCGCGGAAGCTTCGGAAGATTAATCACCTTCTTCCCGTTTGCTACAGAGCGCATCACTTTCTTCAAAATCTACAATACATACAAACAATTTATTAGCAACTAATATTAAATCGCACAAACATATTTGATTTCTAACCAACATGCTCTATGCTTATGGTAAATTTTAAATTTTAAGACAATATTTACCGGCGCTTCAGTGTTCGTCGCTTCCCATATTTGATTTGCTCTATGCTTATGGACTATGGTACTCATGCAATAAAGACAAATCGCTCGGACCTCCTCCATAACCCTCTTCAGGAACCACAGGTGCCTGTCCATCATCATCACCATCTTCATCTTCAGCAACATCTTCAGCAACATTTTCTTCATCTTCACCAACATTCTCTACATCTTCAGCAACATTCTCTCCAACTTCAGCAACATTCGCTTCAGCTTCAGCAACATTTGCTTCATCTCCATGTTCAACCTCACTACCATGTGCTTGATCTTGTGAAGGCATTGATCGCCGTTGTGAACCACCCGTGGAAGAACCTCCCGTTTCATTATCACTTCTTCCTTGAAACGGCACCGGTGATGCGCGACGGCGTCCTCTTTTAGCACGAGGGGCAACCGCTTCACGCGCAGAAGCATGTGCGCGTGTCTCTCTGCCTAATCTTGTTCTTCCAACATCCTCTTCCATTTCTACAATAAAAATTCAAAAACAAAATCATAATCTAAATACTATTTAACATACAGTCAAATCCAATTCAGACATGTATATATCAACATTTATGCATACAAACATTTGTTATACCAATTATTTCATTCAAACATTTTATCAAACAATTCATGTGCAAAAATCATAGTGTTTATATCAACAACACATGATCATAGTTTTGAAACATGCATTGATGCATACATCAACCCAATGCCACAAACAACACAGAATTAACATAATTAACAACATCAACAACATCAACATGAACTCAAAAATTGAAAAAATCCAAGAGAAAATGGAAAAATTTGATAGAAAATGAATTAAAGAGGAATGAACAATCTAAGATGCATTGAAGTTACTTACTTGTCAAATTAGAGTGCTTGAATTAGTTGAAGTGTTGATCAAATGGGAGTTGTCACGTTTTCTACCCTTTTCCCACCCAACCCTATTTTCAAAACTAAAAAATAGAAACTGACAGAAACTAGCGCTTTTCTGTTACTATATTCAATTATTTCGGGCTCTACTCCCCGAAATAAGGTTCGGGGAGTACGTTCCGAACTAAAAAATTACTTTTACACCTTTTCGGATTCTACGTTCCGAACTACACTTTTCAGGGGCAAAATTGGATTTCCGGGGGGTTAAAAAGAGTGTTGGGGGGTGGGATGAGAAAATTTCCTCTACGACTACTATTTTTGTGGTGGTTTTTGATCTCTTTATATTATTCCCATTTTTTTTATTTGTTATTTTATTTTTTTATGTTTCTTTTCAAAAAATTTCTCGTCACATCTATACTTTTTTTTCTACCTTCTTTCTTTAAATTTAATGGTGCATTGTTTGATTTTTGAGGAGGAAGTCTTGACACACATAAGGTTGAGCTATTTTTAACTTATTGGCCTAAATTTACATCCGAAAAACCCACTCAATTCAAACCGTCACCCAATCAAATCATAATCCGACCAAACCGAAACTCTGAGTGGACGGAAGTGGGCTCAAATATTCAAACCAGGGTTGTTTCAGATGGACAATTTTCGGTTCGACCGAATGTGCCAGATGGACTTCTGTAAGACTTGATATTCGGCAGCTGAAAAATAATACTCCATCCCGCTTTATCTTTAATTAATTTCTTCGAGAACACCTTTTGGCGTAAATATTTGCAGCATTTGGGTTAGTTTTGTCCCAACAATAATACTCTCTTCATTCCGACATAGCTAAACACTTCACAACAACATACATACACATTCTCTCTCTCTCTCTCTCTCTCTCTCTCTCTCTCTCTCTCTCTCTCTCTCTGTGAAAATCATCAAGTTAGGGTTACTTTTACAATTAGGGTTTCATCTTCTAATGCATCAAAACCCCCAAATTCATCTCTATTCCCAACAATGTACAACTCTATGAACATGTCCGATCAGATCAAGAACAACGACGAAACCGACAACAACAATCACATCCATTACGATTCACATAATCTTGAAGACGCTTCTGGTGGTGAAGGTGAAGGAAATATTCAAGATGTTTCACTCGATGATGTTTATGTTTCCGGTGATGGAAATCACCCTGATATGTCAATTCAACGATTTGATGATTCTTCTCAGCTCACGCTTTCTTTTCGTGGCCAAGTTTATGTCTTCGATTCTGTTACCCCTGAAAAAGTGCGCAATTCTTTTTCTTATTTCTCAATTTAACCATTCAATTTATTAAACTTTAGGTTAATTTTAAGATTCAAATTTCTTTTTTTTTTTGTTATTACAGGTTCAATCGGTTTTGTTACTGTTAGGAGGATGTGAATTATCTTCGGGTTCACAATGTTTAGATACATCACCTCTTAATCAAAGGGTATAAATATAATTATTAGTTTCTAATTGTATATATTGTTGTTAAATTTTAATTCCTAATTGAAGTTACTGATAAATGATGATTTATTTATTTTTAATTATTTGGGTGTTGGTGTAGAGTGGTACTGAATTTCCTACAAGATGTAGTCAGCCACAGCGAGCAGCGTCGTTGATTAGGTTTCGTCAGAAGAGGAAAGAGCGAAACTTTGATAAGAAAGTTAGATATGAAGTGCGTCAAGAAGTTGCACTAAGGTCTGAATCTGATTGTAAGCGTACTTTTATTGTGTTTTTAGATTTAACTTTATGGAGATTAAATACAGAGCTTACTCATTGGCGGAACTTAAAAATTTATGCTTTTTAGTTATGATCTGTCTTGCAAATGATTGTTTGGTAGGGATTTTTTTTTGCTTTTTCAAAAACCATATTATTTGTAAGTAATAGATATATTATTGATTTGTTCGGTATAGACGCAAGAATATGTGTTTTAAAGTGTGTTCTCATTGAGTTATTGTGAAGTCATGGGAAATATAGATTTTTCTTTGATCCAGTGACCAGTGTGGAAGATATAGATCTTCTGTTCTCATTGAGTTGTGAGTTATATATTGTCAACGTTCAAAAAATATCATAGGTGTATTAATCCTTTAGTGGTAGAATATGATTTGTGCATGAGCGTGAGGTGTGAGGTCCCTGATTCGATTCCCTATACTTTTCATCTATTGGTTGATGTGGATTAAATTCAAAACTTAAATACAGCCTAGCCCATAGTAAATGCAGGATGAGCTACGGGCCTTAAAATTGTGAGGCCTCCAAAATATTAGTTATATATTGTTATCGTTAAAAAAATATCAGATGTGTATTAATGCTTTAGTGGTAGAATGTGATATGTGCGTGTGTGTGAGGTGTGTGGGGTCCTTGGTTCGATTCCCTATTTAGTTAAAATTAAATTAGAATCAATGTTCTCGTTGAGTTATTGTGAAGTAATGGGAAATATTGATTTTCTTTGAGCTAGTCTGCAAGATATAGATCTTTTGTTCTCATCGAGTTGTGAGTTATATATTGTCAACGTTCAAAAAATATCAGAGGTGTATTAATGCTTTAGTGGTAGAATGTGATTTGTGCATGCACGTGAGGTGTGAGGTCGCTATTCGATTCACTGTACTTTCATTTTTGGTAAGTAATAGACATATTATCGACTATTTTGTGCGTTGCTTGATGTGGATTAAATTCAAAATTTAAATACAGGCCTAGCCCATAGTAAATGCAGGATGGGCTACCGCTCCGGGCCTTAAAATTGTGAGCCGTTCAAAATATTAGTTATATATTGTTATCGTTAAAAAATATCAGATGTGTATTAATGCTTTAGTGGTAGAATGTGATACGTGCGGTGAGGTGTGTGAGGTCCTTGGTTCGATTCCCTATTTAGTTCAAATTATCAATGAAAATTAAAATTTGCAAAAACCAAGATTTGCACCCAATACAAGTAAATCTCATTTACAAACCATAACTGAAATATAACTGAACTTTTTTGTTTGTTTAGAACATATAGTATGAACTTTAGAAAGGCCTCATTATAATTTGCCTCGGCCCTCAATATGTGTTGCGCCAGGCCCTGCTTAATAATATCATTGCCAGCCATTTTGAATTGAGGAAGGACTCCATCCTTCTGTGATGACTAATTTGTTATGTTGTGCTGACATATTAATGGAATTTAATACCTACTAATCTTTTGGTTTCAAAAGATTAGTGTTAAGTCTTTTGTGGGTGCAATGCGTGCATGGTCATTATTCATTCTCATTTCATTTGTTTGTATGTTTTGGGATCATTTTAAAAAGTTAAGGTGTAGACGTGATTATATAAATTAAATAAAAAACACATTTCTATATGTAAAGACATTAGGCACTGATGCCCCACCATGCTGTGGGACCTCTTTGATCGCAAATGATAGCGGTGGAGTATTTCATTGTTACGGAAGAATCCTGGAAAAGCTCTTTTTGACTGTAACACATGACACCCATCCCTTTGGTCTGCACCACAGTCTGTTTTCACCATACACTTCCCTCTCAACTTTTGTAGTTTTATTTCTTTTTCTATCTTCCAAGTAGACTGCAGATCAAAGCGGAAAAATCTGTTTTTACATTAGTGTCTTTTCTTATTTTGGCAATTTAAATCATGTCCTTCCTTTACAGGTAATAAGTTTTTCTTCTTTTGTTTAATAATGCTTGTAAGATTTCCATCATAGAAAATTTCTTTGCTAGGATAATTGATGAGTGCATTTTCAATTGTGTATTGAAACTATTTTACTGTTCATTTGTTTAGAAGTACTAAGGTTTAAAGCCATTATTATTGCTAATTAGGTTTGTTGCAAGTTTTTGTAGTTGTTTCATTGTTGCTGCTATCTTTGCTTTAGCGGTCATTCTACCATACACTATTTCACATCTAACATTTTTGGGAGTAGAACTCCAAGCTGTTTTCTCTGTCCTTAACCACACTATTTTTAATTAATTTAAATATTCCTGATTTAGGAAACAAATGTTGACCATAATAAGGTTAAGACAACAAACATTAGTGCTTCCATGTTTTTGGTTCCTCGTCTGATATCTGCAAATCTTTAATTTGATACTAATTGACTTCAAGTCTAATGCATATTTAATAGCATCCTCGATCAATATGTTGAATCCACTCTTCAAGTTTGTATTATTTTAAAAAAAAACTCAACACACTTGTCTCATAAAAATTGATAACTATTTTAAAAGTCTATTGACTTTTCAAAAAATACACCAATCCTAATGAGTACTCCCTCCGACATTATTTATAAGCAAAAATTAACAAATAGTTTTGTCCTTAATTATAAGCAATAGTTACCAAATTCAACTCTATTTAATGCTATTGTTCCAAATATACCCCTCATTAATTATTTTACTTTTTAAGATAATTGTACAGTGCAATGCAAATTTAATGTATTGCAAAGGATAGTTTAGTAAATATAACAAATTTTTTAATAAGTGTGAAACAAGAGAATTTATCCGGAGGGAGTATGTTCAAAAAACATTTGCTGGTGTACTTTTTAGTGGGATGTGCCAGTGGTTTTTGGATTGTATTGATAAATTGCTTGGTGGCTTGGGATTTGTTACTTCATATTTAATGTTCTCAAATGACGAAGCTTTTGTTGTTACTTCCCATGGACTATATTCAATGCCATCTATTTTCCACAATTTTTCCTATCACACGTCATTGTAGCTGTTCAATTTTATCTGAACCATACTTATTTCTTATCTATATTTAAATGTAGGATGCAACGTAGTAAGGGTCAATTTACGTCATCTAAGAAACAAGATGGAGCTAACAATTATGGCTCTGATCCAGAGTCAGGGCAGGATATGGTTCAAACAGAAACCTCGTAAGTTTTTGACTGAATATGAGTTTCTGGTGGTGCTATTATACATGTGCCTTCGGATGTTTTACCATCTCCTTGATTTGCATGGTTGTACAGATGCACGCACTGTGGAATCAGTTCAAAATCCACCCCTATGATGAGAAGGGGGCCATCTGGCCCAAGGACACTTTGTAATGCTTGTGGGCTGTTTTGGGCAAATAGGGTATGTATTTATCATCCATATATTTTGTTTTGGGACCTCTTGTTCATGTTTATCTATCTAAAGAACAGTTGAAATTTAAAGATTTTTTATTCCTGGTGGCTCTTTTAGTCTTAAGTGTTATGGGTCAAACCCTAGGTGTGGACAAATTATTCTACCCACAAATTGGCATTGATGTAGAAGTGTGAGTCTTATATCATTATCAGCTAGATGTGAGACTTGTCTCTCATGACTCTCCCCAGCCTTGCTGTTGGGACTTGGAGGTGAACTCTACATGAAGTCAACAGTTCTTTCATTTAATTGGAAATGCCAAACAGATTTTTGAATTGTTGACTGACAGTTGGTTTCATTTTAAAAAGTCATTGAATTGAAGACTGACATTTCCATTCCTTTCTACATAATCAGAATTGTGAACTCTTTCTGGAAATTATCATGTGTGATATTATTTGTTCTTGCTATTTGTGATCATCAAAATCTTGGGATGTCCTGTTTATTGATATTGATTTCAATGTGCAATTGTGAACTATTTTCTTCGGCGGTGCAAGTATTTATTTAAATTCCCTTACCTCCTATTTCAAAGCATGTCAAAGGAGATGCATCTATATTTTTGTAAGAATAAAATATTATTGCATATTCTGACAATGAAATTCTGCAGGGTACTCTGAGGGATCTATCTACTTCTAGGAGAAATCACGAGCAACACACTATTGTGCCACCTGAGCAGGTACACTGTCATTGACTAGATTGGGGTATTGTTTGTGTAGTTGCCAGTACAGTTGTTGTACATTCTGACTAAAAATATCCTGCAGGGTACTATGAGGGATCTTTCTAATTCTAAGAGAAACCACGAACCGCACCCTCTTCCACCACCTGAGCAGGTATGCTCTTTTTGACTATGTTGGGTTATTGTTTGCTCGAAGTGGCAGTAGTAAATGCATCCTTTTACCGCTATTTACTTTTGATGACCAGGTTGGTGAGGGTAATGACTTGACCTGTGAGACTGCTCTTCCTGCGCATAACGATTCTGTTGATGATAAAACAGCTTTAGTATCCGATCAATGAGTTTTCCAGTCACACAATATGACAGTCATTGGCTTTGGCACTCCCAAATTTATTGTAATTCCGCTCGGTTCGAACGATAGAATGTACAGTTCTAGAGAGGCTCTAATCAACACATAAGGTCTATTTAAAGTATGCTCTTGGATTAGTTGCATTGGCTATTTATCTCTGAATGTATAAAGTGGAATTTGAATGATGATTTGATTTGGTTTTCATTGGGTGGACGCTAGTTTTAGTTTGATATTTTAATTATTTAATGTGAAAATGTGCACAACATTATGCAATAGTTCTGGTGGAATGTTTTTCCTCTGCCCAAAAGGAGAATCTTATCCCGTTTAGCTGCATGAATAAAAGAATTAGATTATGCTAAGCAAAACTAAAGACCAAACCAAATTATCCTAAACTGTGACGATTGTTTCAACAAGTTAAAATGATAACCATGATTATATTGGATAATGTAATAAACAAGAATCAGGTCTAGTGGAAGGAGCTAGATTTACACAACTTGGTTAATTAGTGTTTGCTCTAGTAGAGGAAATTTATGAAGAAAAAATAAACACTTATTTTACAATAAAAATAATTACACTTGTATCCGTAAGACACTAACGCCTAAGTATAAGTATTTGAGTGAAGTGAGAGGTTATGAGAGTAAGAAAAGAATACGTGGTCCTTTTGCATGTGAAGAGTATATAAAGCTCTTGGCGCAGAGCCAAGACTATCAATGTGAGAATGGATTCAACGGCCTCGACGTTGATGACTATTTGAATTTGCTAGTCATTCCAATATTGGATGTTACAAAAGTGGAGACTTTTTTGACAGTTGGATAGGAATGTGTGGCTCTAGGCCAGCGTGCAGTGGGACGAACATGACGCTTAATTGGGTCGTACTCGACGCCGAGTTGGGTTTAGGCCTATTCCAGAACATGTACTAAGATACTTGTGTAATGTAGTAAATTACTTTTGAAACTGTGAGCATCATTTTAAATAGTTTTGAATTTTTTTAGTGTCAATCAAAATACTTTGTAGGGGTGTTTTTACGGGTCATCTTTGTAGTTAGAGATTATGTTATGATTATGACACATTAAATGAACATGTGACTTTTTACATGTATTTAACAACAAAGTCATAAAAAATCCACGTGACGCATTATATTTCATGGCTAGTGTCTGGGGATTGAGATCGCCTTTTTTTCAGGTGATGTGATGTTGGTGTGAGATCTATATAAAAGGTCTCATACCCATTAATTTAATGTTTCCCATCATGGACTCAAATTACATAAGTTAAAATAAGGCTATTTGACCGATACATATAATTTCAAATATGAAAGTGCCAATATACAAAGTTTAATAATTATTTTAAGAGTTTAATGGAGATGCATTCATTCAATAAAAACTCATTATATAGCCATGTAAGCTTAAAAATAACTATTGAGTATTCAATTCTTATTTTAATTGATGCTCACAATTTAAAGGCCTGATTTGTCTCTTAATTGAGAGGATCGAGGTCCCTCTTCATATGTTCATGCAAGCTAGCACCATATATCTTCTCACAAAAAAATATTAGGTATTAATGTTTGGAGATTTTTTTTGAAAAAAAAGAAGGCTATGTTCATAAAAGGCTTTTCACTAATTACTAAGATTTACAAGAAGAATCTCTATTGAAGATGTTTTATCATGTTGACTTGATGATCATATCGACAAATGTTATTATTGTTTTACCGACCATCAAACAATGAGACTTTGTTAATTGATGAGGAAACATTTACTAGAGGAGTCTTTATGGACAACATTTTACCATGTTGACTTGATTTTCATATCGACAAATGTTAGTATTGTTTCGCCGACTACCAGACCGTGAGACTTTCTCAATTGATAATGAAATATTTACTAGAGCAATCTTTGTAGACGGTATTTTACCATGTTGACTTGATCAATGATCATCATATCAACAAATGTCATTATTGTTTTGCCAACCACCAAGTTGTGAGTTTTTCTCAATTGAAGAAGAAAATCGGATCAACCATTACGTGACATAAGTTTTGGCACTCAATCTATCTTTGTTGCTAGATTAGAGTAAAAAAACTTATGAATGATCTAAATAAACTAAATTAGAGTAAAAAAAGTAGTCTTAGGCTTTATGATTTGTTTGGTCAGAATATATTTATTAATGTTATTGATCAAGTTACATTTGAATGGACTTCTTTTTTTGGCGCGCAAAATTTGAAAGGATCGCAATATTCATGTTTTTCCATTCCTCTTTTACGGGAAGTATCTTGTTTTACAAATTCTTAATCAAGCTCAGACTATTGACAAAATTTATCTTCATTGGAATTCTCATCGATCTATATATAATCAGGAAGTTTTCGTTAGTTGGACTAAACCTCCTCAGGGTTGGTTCAAAGTCAATCCAGGTGGTCTGCCTCTTCTGGCAGCCCTGCTTGTGGTTCTGGTGGCCTTTGTTCCTGATCTATATATTCATCAAAGCCTATTAAGATTAAATTGGTTTTTGTTCTTTTGTTTGAGTTGAACGTCAAATTTTAAGGTTTGAAATTAAGTTGGCCAAAAACCCTAATCTTTCTTCGGTTACTTTCAAATCAAATCAACTCATGGTGGTTAATATGATTCATTTAGAAGAATAGCACATATCAAATCGCGAGTGTCTAATAACACACATCTCAAACTTATCCTTCGCGAGGTTCTCTCCCCTTTCTCCAACTTTCGAATCAAAGAACTTCAATTATTGGCATATTAAAAGAGATTAACCGTCGTACAATTACTTAACTAACAAATAAGAGACACTCTTCTCATTTTTCTATCGAATAGATCATAACGAATTCTTCTTCATCTTCATCTTCTTTTACATTAAATCTTATTTTAGCTAGCATGTAATTTATACCTATTTGCTTCACTTGATTTAATAATTTAATTGTTAAAAAAATAAAGCCCCTTCTTCACAAAAAAACAGAGTATTTAAGCGTGTTTTAACATTTCTTTCTCGTGCATGAGCAACAAGCAATGCAGGAGAAACAAAATTCACAATTACACTAACGCCGTCAATCAAAATTTTCACTAAACCTTCTCGAACCTTCCCAGACTTCTCGAATTGAATTTTTCAGTATAAGTTACTTTGATCGACGTATCAGTCTTCGAAATTAGGGTTTCTAGACAGAACAACCACGCGGCGGAACCGATGGCGGAGCAACCACTTCCGATCGAGAATCCAGCAATTCCAATTGTTGAAGAAGAAGACGACGGCGACGAGGACTACACTGGCGGTGATGAAACTATGGATGAATTGGAAGAGGAAACACCAAATGTCAATTCAGTGATTGTTCCAGCTGGTGCGAATCACGCCGACGTCGTTTTGCCTCCAACGCGTACTGGTGAACTCACTCTTTCTTTTGAAGGCCAGGTTTACGTCTTCCACGATGTCACACCTCAGAAGGTGATTATTTTTAATCCATTATTATTTCGATTTATTATGTAAATTGATGTTCTTAGTTTAGTTTGTTGTTTTGTTAGCATAATTCATAACAATTAGTTTAGCTGAATTAGGGATATATCATATATGATTGGTTTGGTGATTGGGGTGGACGAGTTGAGAGGTGAAATGATAAGAAGGTCGAGAGTTAGATTAACATCGGTCGTTACAAAAAATATCAGTTTAGTTGAATTGAACTTAACACATGGATTGTTATTTGTTAAATTGTTTTTAGGACCGTACTGTATATCACAATGAAATAAAATGCTTAGAAGATTAGGTATTACCTTCTATGTTATTCATATCAAACATAGACCGAGGGAAGGATCTTTGTAGTGGCGGGTGGGTGCCATGGGACCCATCAACTATTTTATATATACTATACTAGGCGCGAAATTTCATATAATCTGCATCTGTTGTAGTGGATGGCGGTAATTAAAAACTCATTTCTTTCATAATAATGTTTTATATATACTCTACTAGGAGTGAAATTTCATATAGTCTGCATCTGTTGTGGTGGTTGCCGAATGTTTTTGTGAACGAGAAGTCTCTAGTTCGAGTCCTCGTGCCACCATTTTCGTATTTTATTAGTTTTATTAATAGAAAGCTTTCCAAGGTCTCGAACCCACGCTTAGGAAGTAATATTCGAACAAAAAGAAGTCAACTATTTTATATATACTCTACTAGGAGTGAAATTACATATAGTTTGCATCTGTCGGAGTAGATGGCGAGTGTTTTTGTGATCAAGAAGTCTCTAGTTCGAGTCCTCGTGCCACCAGTTTTCATATTTTATTAATTTCATTTTTAAAAAAAAAAGCCTTCCTAGGTTTCGAGCGCACGCCTGGGAAGTAATATCGAACAAAAAGAACCACTGCACCAATTAACAATTTGTTTTCTTTAATTGAAACTACTTTCCATATATTCTACGGCTTTTTGAAACTCCTAACAAAATCACTCAAGATCCGCCAAGACAGTGGAATAATGAGATTGTTGGGGTAAAGGTTGTAAAGCCAACTATTCTCTGCTTGGCATGTGAGTTGCTTTTCTATTCCTAAACTGATTTTTCTCATACTTGAAATCATGGTAGTTAATATCCTGATTTGAATTGTATAATTTTGCAATTTTGTGATTATTCTTGCCCCCAACAATTAAGAGTACAGATAATTCCTAGTTTTGCGGAATCAGGTGGAATCTCAATTTGAATTGTAAAGTCTTACGATTTTGCGATTATGCTTGTCCTTAGTGATGAAGTGTACACACATAAATAATCTTGTCCGCCATCCTTTTGTTTCATTTCCAAATGGCTTCAAACTCTCATGCTAATGAATTTAAATTTACTTAAGTCTTTCAAGTATGATTTAAGATTTTGTCTTACGTATGGAATTTTATATGCATGTATATGAATTTTTATGCATATATTTGTGTTTTATGAATTTTGTATAATAGTACGATTAGTGTTACGATTGCATGATTTACAATTTGATGATTTGACAATAAATTAAGTGATCTGACATGAAAACCAATGGTCTAATTTCTGAGAGTCTTTAAAAATCGGGTGTTAAAATGAGTCGGGACCAAGCATATATAAATTCAAAAGAAGATCAATTTAAAAGATACAAGGGGCTGGGAGAGAACAATTTATTGTCAAAATCATGGTTTGATAAAAATTTATGAAACGAGGGATCAAAATTGTGCAATTAAAAATTGAGGGGACGGGGTGGTGGACCAAAATTGCGATTTTGCCAAAATAGGGGACCAAAACTGCATTTAAGTCAATTTCTTACCACTAATAGAAGATTGATAGAATGTAAAAATGAACCTATGTAGCATGTGGAACAAAATTCACATTTACTGCTTGACTCGTCCAAAGGACAATTGGTTGAAGGTTTTGCAATTGAGGAACGCTTGCTGATCAAAGTTTACATTACAGGTTCAAGCTGTTTTGCTGCTTTTGGGAGGACGAGATGCACCGGCAGGCAGGCCTAAAGTTGAACAACCATTTGATCAAAGTATCAAGGTAAAGTAGATTTTGAGTTTTGACTTAAGAAGAACAATTTTATAACTGGTATTGTATTTTTATGCTTGCATTGGCTCCTTCAATATCTAGAGCATGGGCGATATTGCAAGGCATCCAAAGCTTTCACAAAGAATAGCCTCCTTGGTCAGGTATCGCGAAAAACGCAAGGATAGATGTTTTGAAAAGAAAATTAGATACACCGTGAGAAAAGAAGTGGCAGAAAGGTAATTGATATTTTGTATTTTGCCCTAGTAAATGTTATTTATATGATTTTTATATTGGCTAAAATCTCAACTCCATCACTTTTGTGCACTTGCATCTAAATAATATACCAGATACGACTGTGAATCTGTGATTACAAATATAGAGCTTCGGTTTATATCCTCCTTGTTGAGAATAAAAAAAATACAAATTTAATAGAGATTCTGAATGGAAGTTTGTTGGGACAAGCAATTTTCTTTTACTTATAAGGAGATCAAGAAAATGAGTACCTCCGTTCTTTAAAATCTCTAGAATTATGCTCCAGTGATAAGTGGTTAAGCTCCAACACTATTCAACTTCCCCCCGCCCTGAAAAAAAAGTACTTAGTGGTGTAAAGGTTTTCGAGACCAACTGGACAGACCTATTACTCTCTCTAATGGAGAAAATGTTATTAAACAATTATCTCTTGTCACTTTAAAAGTCCGTGTCTGTTAGTTTTGAAACTCAGCCATTTACAATTATAGAAATATATTACCACTAGACACCTTGCCCGTGCATCGCACGGGTCATATATATGATATCATTGATTTGTAAATTTATTAGAGTAAATAAAATATACAATGACGGTGTAAAAAATAAATAAATTGTAATATAAAATAACTCTATTAATTATGTAAGCTTGAAATGACATACAATTCTACGATTATTCAATCATATAAAATGTATATGTAAAAAATGAAAATATTTAATTGCGATATTCAAATTCTAAGAATTCAAAGAAGACATCCTGTGATTTTTATCATTGGTATTGGGTTTTCATTTTTCTTGTGTTTTTGGACTATTCTTTATTTTAGATTAAAAAAATTGAAGAAAAAAACCTTTGATCAATGTAGTGACTTACACTAAAATAGAATAAAATAGTATCCATTTAAATTTACTACTAATCAAAGAATGTTCATATGCACTGATCGAAAGAAATTCTTAAATATCCCTGATTAGGAATATGAATTATTAATATTATACATTTTTCTAATATACATTCAGATGAAAAAAAAAAATTTATGAAGATCAAAATTATTTCACCCAAACAAATGACTGTTTTAAGATCAACCTCTCAAACCAATAGGTATATTACCATTTTTTTTTAACTATTTTAATTACACAACATTGTAACTAACATACAATGCACTAGAGACTTTATGAAACAGAACCCTTCATCATAAATATAGCATTATATATTAACCTTATCACATTTTAAATCTACCTTTCTTAAGAATATATAATTTGAGCGTCAAGCATATAATAATCTTTGTTAAATGGTAACCATACAAAAAGTAAAAACTTTCAATATGTCCTTACATTTCTAACCATATAAAAGAATATAAAGGAAGGCAATATGAGGAAGAAACCCATGATTACACCAAAAAAAAAAAAAAAAGGAAAAGAAGGACATTGTTCAATCTACAGCATATCATGATAAGAAATTCTTGCAGGTTTAGCGTCATGGCATTGTGGTTTGAATATGTCTAGCAAGTAGCAATAGAGATGATTTACTTTGATGGAGTATTGAAAATGGATTATCACAACAATTGATGTCCTGCTATTTTTAAGGGAGAGGGTGTGATTAGGCATTAGGCTTTGGAATCAACATAGTTGGAATTGGAATACATAGTAATTTTTTTTTTTTTGAAGAGATTACACTTGCAACTACTAATGTGTGCTATTAAATAGGGAATCAGTTAATAATAGCTTATTTTCAATAAAAAGTGGATCCACACGATTTTGATCTTCACACTACAGTGCTGGCATACGAAAGGTTTGATTATAGCAATTACTATTTTGCTATTTTTAAGGAAAAGGTAATTGTATTGTTCAATAAAACAGCATTAAAACAACTATTGTGCTTGCTGCTCCTCCAATTCCCGCGTGCAGTTTTTTTCCTGCTTTATAGTTCAATAATTTTAGTAGTCGTTGAGGCTTATTAATTAGGCATAAGTAATCAGGTAATTACCAATGGTAAATGCAATTCCATCCTAGGTTATAAGCATATTGGGGTTTAGTTTGGTTGCAATTAGGGAAATTAGATTAGATTTAATAAAGAAAAAAGATTAAATTGAACTAATATTATACATCTTCTAAATTATTTTTAATCATGAAGACCATAACAGATGAAAAATTTCAAAGAACATCAGAATACATTCATTCATTCATAAGCTGAAACATAACAGTACTGTCACTACAAAATTGATCAACCATAATAAAAAACGATTCCCACAACAATTGAACAATAAAGATAAACCAACTGCTAAAATTCAACCCCATACATTAGTGCTCCTTCAAGTCCAGGTCGCGGCAGACCAATCATCTCCTCTGGTTAATTATTTCTACAATGCTCCGGCGAGTACGTTACATTTTTCTATAACTGCTTCCTCTTACCATTCATTTATAACAGATTCAAGTATACATGTCTCTATATAAATAACAAACACAAACTTGTTCAACACTTTTTCTTCATAATTATGCAGCAAATCAACCTAGTATCCACCTAAGCAAGCCTTAATAATAACAAACTTCATTTGGATAATTATGCAGCAATGCCTTAATAGGAACAAACTTCACTTGTTCAACTCTTTTTTCTTCATAATTATGCAGCAATGCCATAAGCAGCCCTTAATAATAACAAACTTCACACGTTCAACTCTTGATGAGCCTATATAAAACTGAAATATAGCAACATGAAATTGAAAGAGGTGAGTAAATTAAACACTCGTTTATTTATGAGATTTTGCTTTGATTGTTAATACTTGTATCACTATAAAAAATCATGCATTCATATATGCTCTTGGATTCATAGGAAAAGTTTATAAATTTTAAACTAACTTGCTATCAACTTCATGGTCACTCATATGTTCCATTATTCTCAATCCTGCAGTAGAAGAAAAACAATAAAACCTAATTAGCATAACAAATTATAGAAGTAAACCCAAAACAGCCACCAAAGTAACAAAATTCACAACTTGAAGATGCTATTAATATTGTTAAAGAGATTAATCAATTATAGCATTTTATCAAACATGTGGCTTGCATATATGAAGCTGAAAAGGAGAAACATAAAATTGAAAGAGATGAGTAAATTAAATTTGAAATGAACCCGATACGTGTGAAACTCTAACATATATATGAGAAAATAAAGGATTTATATACCTTTGTAATTTAAAAACTGGCAACACACGATTATACATACAGTGTGCTAATTCCAATGTCTTCAACAGCCTAAACATTCAATCAACTTCTTGTTAATAACAAAATACCAGTTAACCAACCCTTGAAATGAAAAAAGATGAAAATACCTTTACTGCAGTGGAAGGGACGGTGGTTGCGAAGGAGCCTAAATAGTGGATTTCATGCTTGTTTTCATCGATGAAGGTCATGATGGCCAGAAACTGTATCTTAATGCGGCAGTAGGTTGTGGAACAGATGAATTCTGTTTGTGTTTGAGAGAGAGATATATTTTGGGTATTTAGATGAAGATGGTCTTGCTCGGAGTTGTTGAAGAAGAAGAGAGAAAGTTGTGATGGAAGAGATTGTGGAAGAAAAGAGAGAAGTTATGATGGGTTTGGAGAGCGTGCTTGCATTTTTTCAATGCTGTGTTTAACACCTGGCCAACCAAGCACCGTAAATGAGGAGACAACAGGGGTGAAAAAACGTAAATCATTTACTGGTATACATGAGAAAGCTAACAGGATTGGGACGCATTAAATGAGGAGTAGTTGGTTAACAGAGATTACTTTAATTAGTTGGCAAAGCAAAGCATTAATGACTATTTTCCCTCCCTTAATCAACATGGAATTAGGGTTTAGTTAGTTGCTTTTTATTCCCACTTAGTATGAAGATCAAAATTATTTCACCCAAACAAATGACTGTTTTAAGATCAACCTCTCAAACCAATAGGTATATTACCATTTTTTTTTAACTATTTTAATTACACAACATTGTAACTAACATACAATGCACCAGAGACTTTATGAAACAGAACCCTTCATCATAAATATAGCATTATATATTAACCTTATCACATTTTAAATCTACCTTTCTTAAGAATATATAATTTGAGCGTCAAGCATATAATAATCTTTGTTAAATGGTAACCATACAAAAAGTAAAAACTTTCAATATGTCCTTACATTTCTAACCATATAAAAGAATATAAAGGAAGGCAATATGAGGAAGAAACCCATGATTACACCAAAAAAAAAATAAAAGGAAAAGAAGGACATTGTTCAATCTACAGCATATCATGATAAGAAATTCTTGCAGGTTTAGCGTCATGGCATTGTGGTTTGAATATGTCTAGCAAGTAGCAATAGAGATGATTTACTTTGATGGAGTATTGAAAATGGATTATCACAACAATTGATGTCCTGCTATTTTTAAGGGAGAGGGTGTGATTAGGCATTAGGCTTTGGAATCAACATAGTTGGAATTGGAATACATAGTAATTTTTTTTTTTTTGAAGAGATTACACTTGCAACTACTAATGTGTGCTATTAAATAGGGAATCAGTTAATAATAGCTTATTTTCAATAAAAAGTGGATCCACACGATTTTGATCTTCACACTACAGTGCTGGCATACGAAAGGTTTGATTATAGCAATTACTATTTTGCTATTTTTAAGGAAAAGGTAATTGTATTGTTCAATAAAACAGCATTAAAACAACTATTGTGCTTGCTGCTCCTCCAATTCCCGCGTGCAGTTTTTTTCCTGCTTTATAGTTCAATAATTTTAGTAGTCGTTGAGGCTTATTAATTAGGCATAAGTAATCAGGTAATTACCAATGGTAAATGCAATTCCATCCTAGGTTATAAGCATATTGGGGTTTAGTTTGGTTGCAATTAGGGAAATTAGATTAGATTTAATAAAGAAAAAAGATTAAATTGAACTAATATTATACATCTTCTAAATTATTTTTAATCATGAAGACCATAACAGATGAAAAATTTCAAAGAACATCAGAATACATTCATTCATTCATAAGCTGAAACATAACAGTACTGTCACTACAAAATTGATCAACCATAATAAAAAACGATTCCCACAACAATTGAACAATAAAGATAAACCAACTGCTAAAATTCAACCCCATACATTAGTGCTCCTTCAAGTCCAGGTCGCGGCAGACCAATCATCTCCTCTGGTTAATTATTTCTACAATGCTCCGGCGAGTACGTTACATTTTTCTATAACTGCTTCCTCTTACCATTCATTTATAACAGATTCAAGTATACATGTCTCTATATAAATAACAAACACAAACTTGTTCAACACTTTTTCTTCATAATTATGCAGCAAATCAACCTAGTATCCACCTAAGCAAGCCTTAATAATAACAAACTTCATTTGGATAATTATGCAGCAATGCCTTAATAGGAACAAACTTCACTTGTTCAACTCTTTTTTCTTCATAATTATGCAGCAATGCCATAAGCAGCCCTTAATAATAACAAACTTCACACGTTCAACTCTTGATGAGCCTATATAAAACTGAAATATAGCAACATGAAATTGAAAGAGGTGAGTAAATTAAACACTCGTTTATTTATGAGATTTTGCTTTGATTGTTAATACTTGTATCACTATAAAAAATCATGCATTCATATATGCTCTTGGATTCATAGGAAAAGTTTATAAATTTTAAACTAACTTGCTATCAACTTCATGGTCACTCATATGTTCCATTATTCTCAATCCTGCAGTAGAAGAAAAACAATAAAACCTAATTAGCATAACAAATTATAGAAGTAAACCCAAAACAGCCACCAAAGTAACAAAATTCACAACTTGAAGATGCTATTAATATTGTTAAAGAGATTAATCAATTATAGCATTTTATCAAACATGTGGCTTGCATATATGAAGCTGAAAAGGAGAAACATAAAATTGAAAGAGATGAGTAAATTAAATTTGAAATGAACCCGATACGTGTGAAACTCTAACATATATATGAGAAAATAAAGGATTTATATACCTTTGTAATTTAAAAACTGGCAACACACGATTATACATACAGTGTGCTAATTCCAATGTCTTCAACAGCCTAAACATTCAATCAACTTCTTGTTAATAACAAAATACCAGTTAACCAACCCTTGAAATGAAAAAAGATGAAAATACCTTTACTGCAGTGGAAGGGACGGTGGTTGCGAAGGAGCCTAAATAGTGGATTTCATGCTTGTTTTCATCGATGAAGGTCATGATGGCCAGAAACTGTATCTTAATGCGGCAGTAGGTTGTGGAACAGATGAATTCTGTTTGTGTTTGAGAGAGAGATATATTTTGGGTATTTAGATGAAGATGGTCTTGCTCGGAGTTGTTGAAGAAGAAGAGAGAAAGTTGTGATGGAAGAGATTGTGGAAGAAAAGAGAGAAGTTATGATGGGTTTGGAGAGCGTGCTTGCATTTTTTCAATGCTGTGTTTAACACCTGGCCAACCAAGCACCGTAAATGAGGAGACAACAGGGGTGAAAAAACGTAAATCATTTACTGGTATACATGAGAAAGCTAACAGGATTGGGACGCATTAAATGAGGAGTAGTTGGTTAACAGAGATTACTTTAATTAGTTGGCAAAGCAAAGCATTAATGACTATTTTCCCTCCCTTAATCAACATGGAATTAGGGTTTAGTTAGTTGCTTTTTATTCCCACTTAGTATAATAAAGATAAAGATACATAATACTTGAACCCTAAGGGCTTTTCTCCTATTCAGGTTTTAGAATTATTTTCTTTTGAAATGATGTACTAGCATTTATTTAGCCAATCAAGCCTTCAGGTAAGATTGGCTACATAGATTAATCGACCAGATTAGTCTTTATCAGAGACCAAATTAAAGAAAACTGGAGTTTCTTCTCACTTTACCAAACATGATAATATTTTATTATTAATATTTTACAAAAAGGATAATGTTTTATTATTAATTAAAATTTAAACTCTAAACTTTTCCATGGAGAAGTATAGTTGATATCTTATCAATATTAACAACTTCAAATAAATTTACTACTTAGAAAAAGTATAATGTACGTTACAATGAACTTGATTGTCATATAGAGAATTGAGAATGTAAAAGAGGTTTCATGTTTGATCCAATTAAATTTGATTTTGTATTGAAGTATCTCATTCACACTATGAAATCATAGACCTGACTTACTATTAGGTAGAGACAGATCAGTGATTAGATTTCGCAGAAGCTAAACTACGGAGCAAGGGACATAATAATTCGTTGTTGTTGATAGTAACTCATTGCATTTTAACTTTTTGAAATCCAATACTATTATTGGCTCAGGTTTTGTTTGTTTTTAGATTGTTTGCGTTTTTAACTTTGGTTATATTTTTATCTCTTATATTTCTTGTTAGGATGCATCGGGAAAAGGGGCATTTTGCATCCTTGAAGCAAAGTCCTGGTTCCTCTGGTTCGTGTGCCGGTCAAGATGGCCTTCCAAATCCTGAATCTTTGTGAGTTTTAATCATAGTGGTTCTTTTGTTTGTGTGTGTGTGTGTGTGTGAGAGAGAGAGAGAGATAGAGAGGGAGAGAGGGAGAGAGGGAGAGAGATTTGTGAATATACATAAGTTTATTCAAAATCTTTTAATTTCTTGTCTTATAGACGTAAATGTACACATTGTGGAGTCAGTGAAAAGGGTACTCCTGCAATGCGTCGTGGGCCAGCTGGACCAAGAACTTTATGTAATGCATGCGGCCTCATGTGGGCCAACAAGGTTAGTCATTTTGCTAACAAGTATGGTTTTGATGAAATGTTTGATTCAGCTTTTGTACTTCATTTGAGGAACAACAGCAATATATGTCTTTTCCAGTAGTGGGGTTGGCTGCATAGGTCAAATGAGTTTTTTGTGTTATGTGCAGTAATACTTTTTTTTTATATATAAGCCACTTCCTAAAAATTATCAGCAACTGTTTTGGATTTCTTTAACTTCCACTACTATTCTTTAAATTATTGTCATTCATTATCTTTTGTGGAGCCACTTGAATGGGAGCTGCCTGGAGCTTTATAATTGATGCCCTTACGCCTTAGCAGCGGCAAACCAGAGATGTTGTTTTCTGATTCTATGAATGTTGGTTTCATTATTTATGCTTCCTTATTACTTTGTATTTCTTATACCTATACTTTGTGTTTCTGATACCTATACTTGTTTGTTGCATTCTCAATATCTTTTATGGTGTGCATCTTGCAAATATAAATATCTTTTCTGAGTCTGCTTCTTAACTCTGACAGGGGACACTCAGAGATCTCAGGAAGGGGGGAAGAAATCTTTCTGTTGAGCAAAGTGGTCTGGTATGTAATATGGAGCATTTAATGTTTTCTTGATATTTTTTCCTTGATTGGAAGCCAATTGCAAATGCTAAATGCCATGAGCTGTGCACACAATTTTAATAATCAGTTTGAAATCAAATTTGGTGATGGATTCATTTAAACTATTGAGTTTGCATATCTTAGGTGTTTTTTGATAGGAAAGGAAACATAATATCTTATAGTGATGGGAAAATAAAATGAATTAGAGAATAGAGATAAGAAAAAATAATACAACTAATTAAAAAATTCTGACATGTATTTACAATATGTATAGTAAAAAATTTCAAATTATATATTGGTAGTTACATCAAATGCCTTTATCAACATTTCCAATTAAACTTTCATGAAAATGGAACAAATAAACTAATGACCTGTTTATGCTTTTGATTGTCACATAGATGGAAACACTTTACATTGACATGAAAATAAATTTCGTGTGTTCTTTATGGAAGATTTATTATTATTTTTTTGACAAGGTGGAGGATTTAATATTAAACATTGTAGTTAAGTTTAGTGCAAGACTTGGGTTTAAATTATTCCTAACCTTAATATTAAAACCTTTTATTAAAAACATTTCAAAACAAACCAATATATTTTTTAAAACCTTTTTGGCTTTAATTGTTAGTTCAGCTTAATTACATCAAAGTCCTAAAACACCCTATCAACTTGAATGTAATTTGCAGGACCGTTCTATTGATGTCAAGCCTACTGTTCTTGAAGGGGAATTGTCTCTCATTGAAAATGAACAAGTAAAACTCTTTAACATATTGCAAATTCATTCTAATATCTGTAATTGTTCTATTTGCATAAAACCTTTTTTGTATGTTCAGGGTATTTTGGAAAACCCTTCCAAGGTCATTGCTGTTGAAGGTTCAAATAATCATGCATTAAATCCAAGTGATGAGGTAGTTTTAAACTTTTTTTTCTTTATTCTCTTGATTCAATTTTGGGTGTTCAATCACCTTTTCTTGGGTATTGACAACACCTAAGCTTCTATGAATTGTTTACGATACTTGCCAAATGGGTATTTGTTCAGGAGTTGCCTGAATCTGCAGAACACCTTACAAACACACTGCCATTGGTAATTGATCATTCTTCGGAAAATGAACAGGTATTCCTATTAAACTTCCTGTTTTACAATCTTTATCTAAATGACTCGTATTCACAACTCACATAACTATACCAGAGCTACATCTATGTTCAAATAGCCCTGCTTGAACTTTACCAATGAAACTTGAAATGGAGCTTCTGGTACAGTTATAAATGCAAGAGTTGTGCGAGTAAACTAGCATAATCCTCTATCAGATGCGTTAGAGTTGCTTCTTACATGAGGCTCGTTTGACCAACAGGAACCCTTGGTTGAGCTTTCGAATCCTTCGGATACAGGAACGTCTAATCCTTCAGATACAGATGTTGACATTCCCTGAAACTTTGATTAGAAGGTACAAAGTGATTCATAATGTGGATGTTTTAGACAATGATCCATTTGTAGGATATTTCATGTAGATATGGGATGCAGCCCTAGAAGCAATGATATGAGACAATTTGGAAAGTTGGGTTATGGCTTATGACTGTAACAGTCAGATGAAGTGGTAATCCTACCAAGGGTGGAGAAGCTCTGCTCTTCCTCCAGCTTAACATTAATTATTCTACAATATTGGTACTGGTAGAAGTATAAAAAGTTTGTGTATATATTATTTGATGATCTTCCGTGAGTGTTTGGGCTCGTGTTAATGAAATAATAAAATGATGTTTGATTGCCTGACTTCAATAATTTCATTGAGATTTGATGGTGTAAATTTTCAGAGAATCATAACAGAATTGTAACAAACTTTTCTTTCAACTGTTTCTATTATTTTCATTGTGTGTAATACAGTTATGGCACATATATTTATAGGCAATGTATTACACTTGCCTGAGTCAGTTTTCTAACTGACTCTTCTAGACTAAGGCCCCGTTTGGTCCGGCTTATTTTTTACTTTTTATTTTAGCTTAAACAAAATAAAGAAGTATAAAATTATATTTGGCACTATTTCTCCTTAAAAGTATTAGAGAAATAAAGTAAGGAAGTAAAAAAAAAAAAATATAAAGTCAAACACAATTTTTTCCTTCTTTACTATTTTTAAGGAGAAGAAAAAAAGAGGAAAATAAGCCGGGCCAAACGGAGCCTAAGACTAATTAACTAGAACTTAATCTACTGTAACTACATACACTAATACACCCCCCTCAAGCTCAATGTGGGTGACTTGACTGAAATTCAAGCACATTGAGCTTGGTCCTCATAAGTAGAAACTCGGCTGTAGAGACTGGCTTGGTGAGAATGTCAGCACATTGCTCAGTGCCAAGTATATGCATGATAGTAAGCTGCTTGGTTGACACCTTTTCTCCGACAAAAAAGAGATCGATCTCCATATGCTTTGTTCTAGTGTGAAGAATAAGATTGTGAGCAAGTAGAACATCAGATTGATTGTCACAATAAATAACAGGTTGAGAGAAGGGAACAATGAGTTCCTTTAGTAAGGTTTGGATCCAAAGAACGTCTTCTGTAGCTTGAGCAAGACTTCTGTATTCAGCCTCGGTGCTGGATCTGCCAACAACTTGTTGCTTTTTGGACCACCAAGACATTAAGTTAGGACCAAAGAAGATTGCAGCTCCAGAAGTAGATATTCTGTCATCAGTATCTGATGCCCAATCAGCATCACAAAATACTTTCAGAGAGGCAAGCTTGGGAATATCAATGGGATATAACATGAGACCCATGTGTAAGGTGCCTTAAGTATCCTTTTGACAGCAATCCGATGGGATTCAAGAGGATTAGACATAAACTGGCATACTTTGTTAACTGCATAGACTATTTCAGGTCTTGTAATAGTTGCATATTGTAGGGAACCAACAAATGATCTATATAATGAGGGGTCATGAAACTTGTCAGAGCCAACCTTGGATAGTTTACAAGTAGACTTCATAGGAGTAGAGATAGAGTTGCATTCAAGCATATTAGTTTTGGTTAATAGATCTTTGAGGTATTTACTTTGTGTGAGTAGCAAGGTGGATTTTGTTATATGTTTTTTAATGCCTAGGAAGTAGTCCAAAATACCTGATTGCTTTAAGTTGAAAACAGAGTTGAGTTTTTGTACTAGAGAGCTAACTAGATGAGAGGAGCTACATGTGATGATGATATCATCAACATAAACCAGTAAGTATACAACTTGACCACCTTTGCGGTAAGTGAAGAGAGATGGATCACATTTGCTTTCCTGAAACCCAAACTGTATTAGAGCAGTTGTCAACCTGTCAAACCACTGTCTTGGGGCTTGCTTGAGCCCATATAAGACCTTGTGAAGCTTAGAAACCAACTTCCAAAGACATAATCACTCCCTCTTCATTTAAGCTCCCTCCTTCTCCCAGGATCAAAATTCTCATAGTTCGCTCTAGGCATTTGTGAAGGGTAGGGTGATACTTTCCCCTACACTTGAAGCACAAGCCCTTAACTTTTCCCTCTACCATCTTCATCATTAAGAACTCCAAACTCCATTTCGACGCTTTGATGACCCAATATGTCGATCATTGTCTCCCTTTATCCCTGTTGACAAAACTGAGTTGGGTTATACCAATCCGAGTTTGAGAACTGGGTTGAGTCTTTCTGTATTTGATTTGACCTGCTCTGGTTCTTCTATGAAAGCCTAGTCCATTCACTACAAGGCCACATGATCTCCTACAACTCATCCTCCACATCCTTAACCGTCATCATCATTTGCAACCTAATATGGGGGATTCAATGTTCGAACTCTCCTCCTAATCTGATGTATCAATCTACTCATAAAATATATAAAATATTAGTCCTCTAAAAGCCGTTCTACCTGCGAGGATAATAGCTCCAAAGCCTCTATCAAATCCTCCACACTTTGGATTCTCCAATCTCCCACCACTATAGCATGTGATTAACGTCTTCTTCAGTTTTTCCCATGGCATATCATCTTTAGTTTCAAGCAGTAAGTTGAACCAATGTATTGTTCTACCTTCCATGCTTAGACGTGACATATTCACCTTGTGAGTTCTCCGACCGATTTCTCACTCATGTGATAACTTTGTTGGTGTTTATGTCCAATTTCTTTGCTAATTCGAATAGTACGAGACTCTATTGCTGCATCTGATGTGCTAATGATTGCAAAGTCATCTTCACTTCTCCCATTTTTTCTTCAATGCATCTTTGCCGGCTCATCATTCTTTATACCTTGGGCATGTGACCAAAATCAAGGTCAACTTCTTCATTCAAGTTTCTTTAAAGATCAAAGCCTCGCTACCTGAAATTTAGAGATAAAAAACCTTCAGCAGTAACTTGTGTTATCCAAATTAAGATGGATCTCCATTTTGGATGTAGAATTGCTGCAGTTTGTTTTAACAAAATTTCCACACTTTTGAATTTGGACCGTTAATTATAGATCAAACAGCTCAAATTAACGAAGTTATAAAATGACATGAAACAATCTCAAGTTGATTTGGTTTGGTTTGAATGACTTTTTAAAAACCAACTGAACCAAACCGAACTACATGCATTTTTATCTCGCGGTTAAGATGACTTTTATGCTTAAAACCAAACTAAATCGCATCGTGATCACCCCTAATCTCAACCACATATTGTTCTTCGGGCGACGTGATGTAAAACTGTGTTAAAACAAATTGTAGCAAACATGTTTCGCCTCGAGTTTGGAAATTAGTTTACTGCTGCTATCCAAAGACTTGCTACCTGAAAAGTTTAGGCGTGCTGGTGGTGCCTTAATGAGAACATTTGGATACTTAGAAATACAAGCTTCAAACTTTTGTAAATCAGCAAATTTACACATGTGCACATAAATAAACGCTAGCCTGTTTTCGTTTCTTTTGTTTTATTACGTACGAGTTATCTTTGTCATTAAAAAAATATTTGTGTCGTCAATTTTATTTTTTTTCTATCTTAAAAAACCTGATTTTTTTCTTCTTCCATTTAAATAAAATAATTTTAATACATTTTTTATAAATGGATTCCCATTCATTGAAAATATTATCTATTACTATATATAAAAAGGATACAAATTTTTTGGATGACTTTTTCATTATTCCTATTTTACCCTTAAAAAATAACTTCCACATAAAAATAGATTTTTAGTAAATAATACTTTTTTTCTTCTTAATGATTAAACACAACTTCCACATAAAAGTAGGTTTTTAGTTTTTTTATAGTAAAAAAAATATTTTTTTCTTCTTAATAACTAGCCACAACAAAAAATGATGTTACGTAGTTATCAATTAACTAAGTCCAATAAAAAGGAGATTAATTAGTTATTTATATTTGCACAATAGAGAATATCGATCACAAAAAAAAAAAAAGAATATCGATCACACAAACGAGTAATTATAATGGATAGATCGAATGCATTGGATGCATGTCAAATTGAATTTTTTTTAAAGAATTTTTAGTAGATTATTACTGAAATAAAAAATTGTTTTGATCCATCCATTATCATTCAAATTCAAATTCATCCATCCATTATCATTTGAGTCCAAGTTGCACCACTGAAACTTTTCTTATGAAACTTTAAATGAAGCTTCTGCTATAAGAGTTTGCGTAGTTGATATTTGAGTCCAAGTTGCTCCATTTGTAAATGCAAGAGTCTATGTTGTTGATATTATTCCTTAAAAGATTTGTTTGACTTCTTACATTAGCCACATTTGACTTACAGGAGCTTGGTCGAGCCTTACAATTTTTCATATACAACAAGTATGGACATGCTTGAAACTTTTGTTGTAACATATTAAGTGACATATTATGTCGGGACTCAGGATTATAGACATTAATGGTCCCTTGTAAGATATTATTCGTGTACTAGTGTGTAACTGTGTAACATATTTTGAAGTGCCAAATTATGGATATGTATGCATAGTATGTTATTTGATGATATTCCCTATGTTTTGGGCTCGTTTTAATAAAATGTTGTATGATTGCCTTATTTTGATAAATTCCTTTGGATGTAAGCCTCACTGCATGGATTTTTTTAGATTAAACTTTGGGTGATTAATATGTTCGTTGATTGTTCTTTTCTCTTCTACCAATTTATGGAATATCAAATTTGTGCTTTAGATCCACATTTAATGGCATTTTATGCTTGTGCTAACCGGTGAGAACATTTTGTCCGGAAAAAAAAAAAAAACAGGTGAGAGCATTTGGATTTGTAAAAAAAATAAAAATACATGTATTAAATTATGGTACAATTTTTAACCTAATGTTTAGGTACATAAAACAGATGAGCTAGCAATACATAACTCTGTTATAGCCTTGTAGGCAGGCTCAACCCCCACCCAAATGTGGGGTGTGCGATAGCATCTGACCTTAAAATTTTGAGGGTTTCAGAAAAACGGATCTGTCAAATAGAATTTTTTAAATCTATGCTCAAAAGAGACACTTAAATATGCCATTAGAGCTGTCAAATGGGCTGGTCCGGCCCGCCTCGGCCCAGAGGGCTAAGACATATAAAGTGGCTTAAGTTGGCCGGCCAGTTAAAGCCCAATCCACCTAGCCTAGAGCTGTAAAAATGGGTCGGCCTATTGGGCCGGCCCAGTAGCCCTATAGTTTTATACGGGCTAGGCCGGACTTCCCAAAAAAATATTATTGGGCCTTATTGGGCTGTGCTTAGGGATGGCAAAAATATCCATACCCGCGGATATTTGCGGATAAAATCCGCTATGGATACGGAGCGGATAGTTTAATGGATATCCACGGATAAAATAAATGAATATTTTAATTACCCGCATTTAATGGATACAAATGCGGATTTAATACTATTTGCGTCCGCAGATATCCATACCCGCTAAATAATTAATAAAATTACTTAAATATATCTACTTACATATAAATTCTAGTATTTTTATATAAAAAAATTGTATTTTTATGTAAAAAAATTGTATTTTTATATTTTATCTTTTGCATTTTGGCTATTTTATATAAATTCTAGTTTTGTTTGGCTCTTTTGCAGTTCTGTGAGGTGATTTTTGTCTGTAGATTGGATGTTTTTATTAAAAATAGAGTGCAAAATTTATGAATATAATGTGTTAATGTTTTGTTTTAAAAAAAAACTAATTTTTTTTCAATAATTAATTCTTTTTTTAATAAAAAAATATCATCCATTGATATCTGTTAATATCCATGGATACTTCAATATCCGTGGATTACCCGCTTAGCGGATATCCGCACGGATATGGAGCGCACACGGATATTATATTTATCTAACGGAGCGGATACGGATATCACACTATCCGCGTCCATGGATATCCATTGACATCCCTAGCTGTGCTCCCGGGCCTATTTTTTTAATAGGCCATCATGGGCTGGCCCCACGGGTTTTTGGGCCGGCCCCTTAAAGAATTAAAAAAAAATATCTAAAAATAATTTTACCTAAAAATAAGGAATTTTAGTTAGTATAAAATCTTTAGATAAAATAAGTAACAAAAGATGAGATTTGTTTTTTATTGAAGGAAAAAGATGAGATTTGTTAGTTAGGAGATAATTATTAAACCAAATTTGTTATGATTATCATTTATCTTTATTTGAAAAAAAAAATAACAACTTAATCAATAATTCTAAATAGAGAAATATAAGAAGGAAATTATAAGTTTTATCTTATCGAAAGCACAAAGATATAGATTACAGTGCTACTATTCTCAACAAGGTATATGTCTTCTACCACATTTCATCTAACTAGTTTCTTGCTCAATAATGGTATTTGTATGTCTGTATGTCAATTTATATGTCTCGAATAATGGTCAAGATCAAAAAGAGACTTAGGCCGAGAAGTTACCCAATTTATAACTTACTTTTTTTTTATAATTTATAATTTAATTTATGTATTTTGAATGGTTATGTTAAAAGTTTAGTGTGTGATGTAAGCTTGAAATTTATTAGCTTTGACGATGCACTTTATGAATCATCATCCACAGATCTCTCGACTTTTGCATGGATATTTTGAAGTATTTATTATTTCATGAAATCATGACACTCACTTTTTTTATGGATATTAATTTGTGTGCGATGCATATGTGATTTTATTGTCCATTGATTTTTTTTATAAAAAAAATTTGTCGGGCCGGCCCATCAGGTCATGTAGGCCCTTGCTTATTGGACTGGGCTAAGCGGACCAGGCTTAATGGGCCAGCCCACTTAAGCCCAGTATGTCTTGGCCCTGTGGGCTCGGGCCGCCGGGCCGGCCCATTTGACAGCTCTAACCTAGCCTGACCCGATAAGCAAAGGCCTACATGGCCCGATGGGCCAGCCCAACAAATTTTCATGATTTTTTTTAAAAAAAATTGACAATTTTTTTTTTAAAAATTTTAATGGACAATAAAACTAGTTATTATTTTTTTTCAAGTAAAGATAACCATAACAAATTTGTATTTTTTTTCAAATAAAGATAATTATAACAAATTTGGCTTAATAATTATCGCCTAACTAACAAATCTCATCTTTTATTATTTTATCTAAAGATTTTATGGTAACTAAAATTCCTTATTTTTAGAAATTGTTTTATATAATTTTTTTTAATTCTTTAAGGGGCCGACCCAAAAGCTCGTGGGGTTAGCCCATGACCAAAAGTCCGTGGGGTCAGTCCATGATGGCCCATGAAAAAGATAAGCCCGGGGGACTAGCCCAATGAGGACCAATAAATTTTCTCCGAAGCCCAGCCCATGTCCGGCTCGTGTAAAACTAAATGAATCGGCTGGATAGCCCAACCCATTTTTACAGCTCTACATGCCATATTGCTACCATCGATTATTCTTAAAATAATCTTGGGTACATACTGATTTTTTTTTTTTTTTACACACATACTGAAATATCTTTTTAGTTTTTACACACATACTGAAATATCTATGCTCTTTAGTCTTTAAATTAGTAAAAAAAAGAAAAAATCTATGCTCTTCCGATTATTACTTTTTATTTATTATTTTATATAATAAACCGTAACCCTTGTTTGCTCTATTTATTTGCATTGTTTTAGACGGTTTGTCCACTAACCCTAGCCCATCGTTCAAAATTCATCCACTCTTAATTACTTCAAGTCAAATCGGAAAACTCAGTCACAACTCGTGTGCTATTTATTGGATAATTTTTGCTTTCCAGCTTTTCCCGTTCAATTATTCTATTGCGCAGATATAATTCCGTTTTTTTTTTTTTTACGTTTTTGTAATTTTTAGGTATTATAATAATCTGAATGTCTAAGCCGGCTGATGAGATAATGACTCAGCCAACAACGAAGAAAGTAAAGTTCGGCGAAAGTGAAAACAAAGATAGACTCAGTAATTTACCCGAAAGTCTTATTCTTCTCATACTGTCATTTTTAGAATCCAAACACGCTGTTCAAACTTGCGTTCTATCGCTACAATATAAGGATCTTTGGAAAAATATTCCCGCTCTTATATTGCATTCCTCCGACTTTCCAACTTATAAGTTGTTCGACAGATTTTTATCTCTCCGTGACTCCTCAATCACATTGCAGACCCTCGATTTTATTAAGGATAATGTTGGTCCTTTGGGGAGACGAATACTTAAAAAGAGTGTGAATTATGCTATTTCACACAAAGTTCAGCAGTTAGGAGTTAAACATCGTTTCACCGGCCACATTTCACAAATTCCGGCTACTGTATTTTCATGTCAAACTTTAACACATCTTAAGCTTAGTTTTTTTAATGTTAAAGGTCATGTACCCTTTCCAAAATCTCTCAATTTGCCGGCATTAACAAACTTGAAACTAGAGCATTTTGCATTTTGCTGCGGCGATAATAATTCTGCCGAACCATTTTCGTCCTTAAATAATTTGGATACTTTGTCACTTCTTCATTGTAGCATTAAGCTTGCACAAACTCTTAGCATTTCAAGTTCGACACTTGTCAATTTAACTATTTCTGACCTAAGGTCTTGCAAAATTGATCTTTGTACTCCAAATCTTTGTAAGTTTGTTTTTATTGGTAATTGGCATCAGAGACTATCTGGGAGCAATGTTTCTTCTCTTAAACATGTAGATATTGATGCTAAATTATATCCACAATCTGAACGCCCTCATGTATTAAATTGGTTATCAGAGCTTGCTAATATAAAATCATTGACCATCTCTACAACTATTCTTCAGGTACCTTAACTTAGTCTGTTTTGAAGCTATGTTTTACTTTCTTCCTAATATACATTATTCTTTTGTCAATTTAAAAATTGAGAAGGCAAAGATTTTTGGCAATTTGAGTGACATTAATGACCACTTTTCAAATTTTTTTAAGGAGCTTTGAGCATCATCCTTTGAAATTAAAGATTTTTTTTTTCTTTCTAAATTTTATCAAAAATTAATTTACTTGCATTAGACTAATTCAGTTGCATCCCTTGTTGTTGTGAATTCGACTAATAACTCACACCAATAATAAACTAATGTGTGGGGCAAGCGAAACAAGCAACCAAATATAAGGACGATAGAGATGATGATGCAATAATTCAAACAATAACCGGCGGAAGAAAAAGAACACAATCAATTTGTTTACCCAGTTCGGTGTTAATGAACCTACGTCTGGGGGAGAGAGCAACTCTCCGTTGCACTATGATCAAAGAGAAACTTTACACAAGAAATTCCCAAACAAGGGTTACAAGAATTAATCTTAATTCTACCCTAGTCCCGAATCTCTTCCCGTGGCCAAGAGACTCAATTTGACCTAGTCTACCCAAGGTGTATCACAAATCCCTTACATGTTTGCTCTCTTTGCTCTCACAATTTTTCTATGAATAAACAACCTCTATTTATAGAAAAATATATGCCTATTATTTTAAAACAAATC